>JARQOD010000006.1:99211386-99378016 GCA_033576555.1 Oophaga sylvatica
CGATACACACGGAGAAGAGGGGAACAAGAGGCCTCAGGAATAGCACTGAGGGTCCATGGGACCCCAGTGAAGCATCACTGCTTTAGATGTAGGGGCACTAATGCGATTTATTACAATACATATTTTTTTTTTTAGCATTAAAAGACTTTGTATAATTAGAACATGAACAAGTGTAGACTTAAAGGGGTTGTCTCATCTTCTTAAGTGGGTATCTTGGCAAAGTGCTTGCAAAAACAACCAGTTGCAGCAATCCTCTTCGTTCTCAAGGATGGAGAAATTTTTAATTTTATAGTTTATTGCTCATTGTCTAGGTTACTGGCCACCTCTGCACCTGTGCAGTCTATCAGTAATTGAAAACCTCTTAGGCAAAGAGCCCAAAGCTTACAAGCTATTTGCTAAATATCACTGGATCCGCTCAGTTTCACTGCATGTGTGCTCCACTGATGCTGCAGAGGCAAAGCTACCTCTGCTTTTCAACATGGAAAGTCCACAGTTCAAGTGCTGTCCCAAATGGTCAATGATTCAGGAGATGCCTCCCCCGGCAAGAAGGGACCCAGGAAATCCCTTTGTACTGTGTTTCAAATTATTATTCACATGCTCTTTTTCTCTGATTTTCCTAAATAGTCAATGCAAATGAGTCAGTATAATGTTCAAATTATCAACCGTTAGAGGATAAATCAAATTTTTTGGGGCAAACCTCCCAATAATAACAGTATTGTTTTCCAAACTAGAAAGCTTAAAATGAACTGTTCCAAATTATTATAGACACCGGAGTTTCTAAACAGTTTTTACTATTAAGAACTGAAAATGTTAATTTGTTGAATTTGCAGCAACAATAAGTCACATTTACTGAATTCAAAAGCATATTAACAAGTCAAGTTACATGTTAACATAGGACCTCTTCTTTGATATCATCTTCAAAATTGTTGCATCACTTGAACTTGTAAGTTTTTGGATAGTTTACGCTTTAATTTCCTTGCAGGATGTCAGAATAACCTCTCAGAGCTGCTGTTTTGATGTGAACTGCCTCTCACTCTCATAGATTTATAGACCTTTTGCTTGAGGATGCTCTAAAGGTTCTCAATAGGATTGGGGTCAGGGGATAATGGTGGCCACATCATGAGTTTCTTTTCTTTCTTTTCCTTCATTCCCATCGCAGCCAATGACTCAGATTGTTCTTTGCGGCATGAGATGGTGCATTGTTTTGCATGAAGATGATTTTGCTATAGATTACAAGGTTCTACTTTTTGCTTCATGAATAATGATGTGTTAGTGAAAAAAACCCAATCATCACTGGTGAGTAGTAACTCAAAATTCCAGGGGGATCCAACACATACATAGAAAGGCATGGTATCCAAAACGCGCGTTGGGGTGGTGGCACCACAGCTTCCTGGTAAATATGCTCTGCACAGATTATAAATAATTTACCCCACATCTCATTCTATATATGTGTTGGATCCCCCTGGTATTTTGAGTTACTACTCACCAGTGATGATTGGCTTTTTTCATTAGCACATCATTATTTATCCCTTCACCTTCTTCCACATTATACTGTGCATCGTTATGTTTACCTCACTGTGTAGCTATTGTGCTTCCTTTCTCTGACCGGTTCTCTGTCTCCACCATATAATCCATTTTTAAATAATATTTTGCTATTTAGCAGTATTTTATTGTATATCCAATAAACATTGTCTTTTTTCTACTTGGTTTTCTGTGCATGTTTTCTTGTATATGCTCTTAATTGTCATTTTTTGCACTATAACCTGCATTGAATTTCCTTATTTTGAGACAGGGTCAGTTGAATGTTTACAGTTTCAATGTCCCTATTTAGCCTATGTTTTTGCATCATGGAAGAAAGTGGTCAGTCACAAACTCTATATACTTTGCTAAGGTCCTTTTCACTCATTGAGGGATTCTTAAGGAGCCTACTAACTTTCTCCCCTTGATTCCGGACGAAAATATAACTCTGCCACCTCCTTACTGATGTCACTGACTTGCTTGGACATTGAGGCCATCCACCAGCCATCCACTACTCCATCCATCAGGATCATTTAGGGTTGCAGATCATTCATCAGTAAACAAGACTGTTTTAAATGTAGTCTTCATGTATGTCTAGGCCTTGTGAGCACTGTTTAGGGGTGGCCAAATGGTAGGTTTACACACAATTGCAAACCTATGGAGAATCCTACACCTCAAAGTTTGTGGAACTCCAGAAGCACCAGCAGCTTCCAATACCTGTTTGTTGCTTTGTAATGGCATTTTAGCAGCTGCTCTCTTAATCCAATGAGTTTGTCTGCCAGAAACCTCATTATGCCTTTATCTGCACGAACCCATCTGTGGTCTGTATCAGCCACAAATCTCTTCACAGTATGATGATCATGTTTAAGTTTTTATAAAATATCTAATGTCTTCATTCCTTGTCCAATGCATTGCACTATTTGATGCTTTCGGCAGCAGAGAGATCCTTTTTCTTTCCCATATTGCTTGAAACCTATGGTTGCTTAATAATATGGAACATCCTTGTTATATGGTTTTCCTTTAATTTGGCTCATCTGGCAAATTAATTGTCACAGCTGTTTAAGATGGATTTCAGTGATCCCAAGAGCCCCGAGACACAAGACCATGACTCTTAAATACAATTTGCATAATAATTTGGAATGCGGTTTACTCGCAGACATAATGCTTCACAGCAACAATTGTAAAAATGTTAATAATATAATCACAGTAAAAAAATAACTCATATTCCATCTACTGCAAATTTTTCAAATTATACCTATTTTCATTTAATGTGAATTTGAATTTATTCTGAATTAGAAGTAGAAGAAATATGATTTTCAGATCAAGTTTTGAGCCACTATGTTGCAATATTGTATCAAATGTGTTTCATGAGAAATTGGAGTTTGATCAGAAACATGCTCACCAGTTACCCAGTGGAAGTCACTGACTGTTTTCCTCCTTTTCCCTCTTAGGGTCCCGTCACACTCTTCAATGTCCCAGCGATCCCACCAATGATACGACGTGGATGGGATCACTAGGACATCGTTAGCTGATTTCTGGTGAGCTGTCACATCGGCAGACTCTCCAGCGATCAGGACCAGCGAGCACGCTGGTATCCCATGTACACATTGGGTAACTAAGCACCGCGCGGCACCTAGTTACCCTATATGTACCCTAGATACCGGCTCTCAGCTTCTGCTGTATAGCGCTGAGAGCCAGTATCCAATGTACATATCGGGTAACTAAGCACCGCGCGGCACCTAGTTACCCGATATATACCCTAGATACCGGCTCGCAGCTTCTGCTGTAGAGCGCTGAGAGCCGGTATCCAATGTACATATCGGGTAACTAAGCACCGCACGGCACCTAGTTACCCGATATGTACCCTAGATACCGGCTCTCAGCTTCTGCTGTAGATGCTTAGAGCCGGTAACCAATGTACATATCGGGTAACTAAGCACAGCGCGGCACCTAGTTACCCGATATGTACCCTAGATACTGGCTCTCAGCACTCTACAGCAGAAGCTGGGAGCCGGTAACCAGGGTACATATTGGGTAACTAGGTGCCGCGTGGTGCTTAGTTACCCTATACGTACATTGGATACCAGCTCGCTGATCGTTGGTCTCCCGCTGTCACACGCAACGATGCGCGCTGGCCAGCGGGAGACCAACGATGAAAAAATGGTCCAGGACATTCAACGACGATCAGCAATACCCAGCAGGGGTTGGTTGTCGCTGCGTGTCACACTAAGCGAGATTGCTGGCTAAGTCGCTGTTGCGTCACAAAATCGGTGACGCTTCAGCGATCTCGCTTAGTGTGACGGGGGCTTTACATAAGAGAGCAGATACCAGTCCTGCTGTAGAGTTGATGCTCTTCTAAAGCCTTGTACAGCTCTTCTTGTGTAACGACCTGTTTCTAGGTATCTGACTCATGTCCTTTAGACTGTACTGGCAGATACAGCAAACCTTGATGTATGAATATAATATCCTGAAATAGCTGGATTACTTATATAACCTGAATGGGATGCAGGTACTACCTCATGCCGTCTGTATGAGAATGGCTCATCACAGAGGAAGAGAGCAGGGATTTTAGTGCGACTTGTTGGAATTTGTAATTCTTAAAATCAATAGTGACTCGCGTTGCAGGAGAACTCTTGGCTGGTTGAGAGGCTGTAGTGACATAGACACAAGCAAAATGCAAATCTAGAGAAGATATATGTATATATATACACTCAGCCCAATTCATCAAAGCTTTTAAGCTTTGATGCCATAGAAAGCTTTGAAAAGTCCAACCTTCTGGTACATCTAGTAGCTCCCCGAAAATGTAACTACTGAAATGAATAAGGAGCGTCTGACTCCAGCACACCCCCGCATCAAAACCAGCATGAACAACAAAAATTAACTCGACAGGCAGATTGTTTCAAGCATCTTGGAGAACTAACCACAGATCTTCTGTAGATGTAGGCTTGTGCTAATCCTTTTGTCTCTTCATGTAATCTAAGACAGACTCATTGATGTTGAGATCAGGGCCCTGATGGGCCATATCATCACTACCAGGACTTTTTGTTCTTTATGCTGAACATAGTTCTTAATAATATTGGCTGTATATTGAGGGTTGAGGTCTTGCTGAAAAATAAATTTGGAGCCAATAAGAGGTCTCCCTGATGGTATGGCATTAAGGATAAGTATCTGCTTGTATTTGGCAGAATTACAGACACCATTAATCGTGACAAAAAACAATTCCATTTGCTGAAATGCAGCTCCAAACTGGCATGGAACCACTACCATGTTTTTACTTTTGCCTGCAGACACTCATTATTGTACTGCTCTCTTGTCTTTCGCAAACTATCTGCCTTCTATATTGCCAAATATTTCACATTTTGCCAAAGCTCCAGAGCACCTGCAGCCATTTCCTGCACCCTATATAATAAATTCAATAAGCCTTGTTTCCATATCAAATGTATATTTTTCTTCTTCTATGAAGACCGCTTCTTGCCAGACTTCTATAAACAGTAGGTGGGTGTAGCTGTGTCCCACTGGTTGTCTGTTTTGAGCTGATTGCACTGCAGGATATCTTCTAATTTCGAAGGAAAGTAAGCATGATTTATCTTTTACTTGCTGCACTAAGCTTCCTTGGCCGACCATTGTGTCAACAGTACTTAACAAATTCTTGGTGCTTCTTCAAAAGAGCTTGAACAGTACATTTTGATACTCCAAGTCTTCATTAAAAACTTTGGAAGAGACCTTGCAGATGCAGAATAACTGCCTTGTTATTTGTTGCTTTGTTCAGTGTTGTCATGGTGTCGGACCATGAAACTTTCTTCCACAACCTCACCTTTGCAGCAGTTTGCCTCTTTTTCTCCCAGCTTTAAGCCTCTTACACAGCTGCCTTTGCTTCATTTATTGAATGTGTTTCAATCTACATTTTAAAGTGATGATCATTCTCACATGTTTGATATAATTGGTTACTCATACACTTGACTCTAATCCTGCAAAATACCTCACTTTGTGCATCTGTACCTAAAAGGATTGATGCTGTTTTGAAGGCAAAGGGCAGTCACCAAATATTGATTTGATTTAGATTTCTCTTTTGTTCATTCATGTTGCATTTTGTTGATTGATAGAAAGAAACTATTAAAGGGAATCTGTCAGCAGGTTTTTGCTATGTAATCTGAAGACAGCATGCTTTAGGGGTTAAAACAAAGATTTCATAGATACCTTTCTTATCAAGCTTTTGTTTTCTTGCAATTATTGTTTTAGCACCAGGAACTTATCATTGCTGAGACACAGCCTCCTGGTCCATCTCTGTTCCCTTCAGTGATAACCAGCTCACTGTCTGTAGCCATTGTATATACAGAGCCTGGTGTGGGTGGGGTTAGCGTTTTCAGCTCTGCTTCAGGCTAAATCTAAAAACTGTGATTGTGTTAGAATTTCTGCACCCAGTAAACTGAGTGATGCATCATTGGATTCAGGGCCTCTTTGCTTACTTCATGCTGCTCACAGATGAGGTAGAAAAAACATGCTGACAGATTCCCTTTAACAGTTCTATTTTTTACAGCATTTGTACTATGCGGTATTTTTGCATGCCTATCTAAAACTTCTACTTTGTACTGTGTATATAAAATCAAGCTGCTCATTTGGTTTTTGATTATAACAGGGTTGCAGATTGGATTGCCTTTTAATGTTTCCAATTTCCCTTTAAAGAGTACCGTATTTTTTGGACCATAAGACGCACTTTTTTTCCTCAATTTGGGAGGAAAGTGTGGGTGCGTCTTATGGTCGGAATGTAACGTGGGGAGGGGGGCAGGAGGCAGCGGTGGAGTGAGATCGCAGGAGGCAGGAAAATATCCCCTCCGCTGCAGGAATCCAGCGCTGGGGAAACCACTGGTCCCGATACTTAAGTGCAGTGACTATTCATTAGCCGCTTCCCCGCCCACCTATCAGCTGAGCAGTGAGCGGGAAGCAGCAAATGACAGAGCCACATGGTTCCCCAGCGCTGGATTCCTGCAGCAGCTGGGGAGATTTGTGTTGGAAGGAGAAGGAGGCGACAGGAGCAGAGTGCAGCAGGAGGCATCGCATACCTGACAGCCTGGGGGCTGTGCTGGTGCCATGCTGAATGCTCCTGTGGAGTACCTGTGATGAGGTCATGAAGAGGGCGGGCTGGAGCATCACATGACCACACAAAGCCCTGCCTCTTCATGATGTCATCACAGGTCCTGCAGACACACTGTACAACAGAGAATTAATTAAAAGGTTAGTAATGACAGCATATAAAAAAGCACTCTGCCATCCTGTGGTGGACTATAACTCCCAGCATGCCATAGGATCTGCAGGATATGCTGAGAGTTATAGTTCTCCCATGGGATCTTAAAGCAGCACTCCAGTGTTATTTTTAAGTGCTGGAGTGGAGCTTTAAATATAAGCCCCGTGCCCCCATTCATATACTCACCCTCCAGCGTCTTCACATAGTAGTTTACAGCACCATCTCCTACCCGTAGCTTCCAACATAATAACATACTATTATATATAATAACACCACATATAATGGTATGTTATTTATGTTATTAAATATTTTACCACATTTTTTGCTTCAAATATATTTTTCCCTATTTTCCACCTCTAAAACCTGGGTGCGTCTTATAGTCCGGTGCGTCTTAGGGTGAGTTTCCACGGTCAGGAAACGCTGCGTGTTTGGCGCTGTGCGCTGGCGCAGCGCCAAACACGCAGCGTCCAGATGTTACAGCATAGTGGAGGGGATTTCAAGAAATCCCGTCTCCACTATGCGTAACAATACGCAGGTGGCAAACCTGCGTAAACGGACATGCGGCGCGTCTTTTCAGACCGCAGCATGTCCTCGCGTATTGCGGCGACGGTGCGTCGCCGCAACATAATTAACACAGGGCTATGTAGCCCTGCGCTCTTTCCGGAGGTGTTCCGGAGGTGTCCTGAACACCTCCGGAAAGATCGCGCGTCATAAAGGGGGCGGGGCTTAGACGGAGCGGAATTTCCGCTCCGTCAAAAGCGCTATGGTTCCGGACCGTGGAACCATAGCCTAATAGTCCGAAAAATACGGTATTTATCTTTATGGGGCCATTTATAGATGTCTTGCACCCAAGTGTTGCTGGGCATCGTGTTTTACATACTGTGGCCACTTGTTATCTTGAGAGTAATTGTTGTTTATCGACCTGTATTATTGTAATGCTCACAAGGTGAGGTAGATCCTCTAAGCCTCATTTTTGAGTGGCCACATGGACCTCGGGAGTGGTTGCAGCAGGTAGGAAAGAATGTGGGCAGCAAGGACTTGCACACACATGAATCTCAAGAACAGAACGACGGATGAAGGGGAACTCAGCAGGGATGAAATGCATGCACAAACATAAAAAGCAAAGATGGTGGAGCACACTAAACATAACATTAGAGTCTCAGTTCCAAGAGAAAGGTGTATGTGTGAATTGTTCTTAAATTGATCTAGGGAAATGATGTCAAACCTGACACAGAGCACAGCAGAGGGCAGCGGACCCAGGGGAAGGAAACGGGG
Source organism: Oophaga sylvatica (assembly GCA_033576555.1). Taxonomy (NCBI): domain Eukaryota; kingdom Metazoa; phylum Chordata; class Amphibia; order Anura; family Dendrobatidae; genus Oophaga; species Oophaga sylvatica. The sequence continues at coordinate 99,219,422 of JARQOD010000006.1, forward strand.
CCCGACTTATTTGTTTTTATTTGTCTTTTTATTTGTTTCATTTTTTACCAACATATCTTTTTGTTAGTATTCTATACAGGCCCGGATTTAAGGGGGTGGGCCCAAGGGGCCTGGGCCCTGGGCCACCCAGAAAGTGGGGGCCTGCCACCAATATAGGGATAAATATCTCAAAACATGTAAAATACACGTCTCTTTGCTGTGAACCATTTCCAATGTTAAGGAACAGTTAACAAAAGAGAAACAATTGAAAGTGTAGGGACCTGGCTATGGTCCTATATCTCAGTGGCTGGTGCAGAGCGGCAGAGTCATGGCACCTGACCTGCATCAGCATCCACTGACCTGGCTAGCCAGACTTCCTTAGTACCCTGTACCTAACGCTTAGCTTATGGCATGCGGCAGCCTTCTCCGCCCAACAGAAGATTCTAGGCACTACCTGTTCAGCTATATGATCGCTCCCTCGGATTAGATCAGATGACAGTTTGTTCAGCTACCTTCAAGGAAGGAGGCGGAGTCACAATGTCGGCGCGAGAAGATTCTCCACCGCGGAGTGAGTGTGGCAGGACTTCACTCTGGAATGGATCTTCAGTCACTGCAACACCTTGAAAAATGGGCTTCCCTCCAAAATGGGCCCCGGGCCACCCACCTCTTAAATCCGGCCCTGATTCTATATAAGTCACAACTAAGGTAAAATAGGTTTAATAAAGCAGTATGGTATTCCTAGTGATATTTATACTGTTTCAATTAAGTAAAGTGGATTTCTTGGATTTCTTTCTAGTGTACTTTTTTAGAGTTAGAAAGTGAAGAATAGATTACTTCCTCTAGCTAGAGGTATGGTTACAGCAGCTCACCAGTACAAGAAGAACAAGTCTTTAATTTGCCTCCTGACCATCCCTGCTATTTCTCTACTTTGTTTTGTTAATTTGTGATGCACATATTAATATAGAAAATATAGTTTGATTACCTAAAAATGTGTCAAAGCTCGTGGAAAAGGGGTTGCTGATGATGCTATATACAGTACTTTGAGCCTTATTGAAATGAAAACTGCTCCAGTTACCATAATTAAGGCTACATTACCTGACTCTACAATACCGTCGAATGTATTTGTGGATTATCACCATTATATTAGCATGAGTCCACATTAATTTCCCCACATATGCCTAGCGATCTTTTTATAGTTAACTAGGACAGTGTCTCACAGCTATCAGATGCATCAGTGCTTCTCCTGATGAAGACGCCAGTTCAGCAGTTTGTGTCCCACCTCTTGTTCTGCTGTGTTTAGTGCAGATAAATGAATGAATGTGATTTATGATAAAGCTGATGCTTCTTCAAGAACCAGCACTCATAGGAATCAGAGTACATCCATATCTCTAATGATCCTGGATGCAATATACAGTACAGACCAAAAGTTTGGACACACCTTCTCATTCAAAGATTTTTCTGTATTTTCATGACTGAAAATTGTAGAATCACACTGAAGGCATCAAAACTATGAATTAACACATGTGGAATTATACATTACACTTTACAAAAAAGTGTGAAACAACTGAAAATATGTCTTATATTCTAGGTTCTTCAAAGTAGCCACCTTTTGCTTTAATTACTGCTTTGCACGCAGAAAAGGTGAACGGCTGGACTCTGCATGCCTAGTTCCCACCGTGAAGCATGGAGGAGGTGGTGTGATGGTATGGGGGTGCTTTGCTGGTGACACTGTTGGGGATTTATTCAAAATTGAAGTGGTGAGCGGTCCAGCTCACCCCAAACCATCTCGACTGGGTTCAGGTCTGGTGACTGTGGAGGCCAGGTCATCTGGCGTAGCACCCCATCACTCTTCTTCTTGGTCAAATAGCCCTTACACAGTCTGGAGGTGTGTTTGGGGTCATTGTCCTGTTGAAAAATAAATGATGGTCCAACTAAACGCAAACCGGATGGAATAGCATGCCGCTGCAAGATGCTGTGGTAGCCATGCTGGTTCACTATGCCTTCAATTTTGAATAAATCCCCAACAGTGTCACCAGCAAAGCACCCCCACATCATCACACCACCTCCTCCATGCTTCACAGTGGGAACCAGGCATGTAGAGTCCATCCGTTCACCGTTTCTGCGTGCAAAGCAGTAATCAAAGCAAAAGGTGGCTACTTTGAAGAAACTAGAATATAAGACATATTTTCAGTTGTTTCACACTTTTTTGTACAGTGTAATGTATAATTCCACATGTGGTAATTCATAGTTTTGATGCCTTCAGTGTGATTCTACAATTTTCATAGACATGAAAATACAGAAAAATCATTGAATGAGAAGGTGTGTCCAAACTTTTGGTCTGTACTGTACGTGGCATAAAGCTAATAACCCCTGCACACTTACACTGTTTGTAGTGTTTATGTCAGATGAGATAAGGTTATTGGACATAATACAGATGTTGCATGCGTCACTGTAACAATACTTTCTAGCTTCTCCAGAGGACCACAACATGGTGTTACGTTGTTTGTTTTTATTACTAATGGAACTAGTATAAAAAAGTGTTATGGTGACTTTTTGCCACTCTGAATCACAATATACAATTTGCTGAAGACCGATCACTCGAACATACTTACCAACATTTGCTGTACAGTGGAGAATGAATCCTGCCAGGGCCAATTCTAGCATTCCTGCTCCCTAAGGTGATTGAAATGGCGCCCCTTGCCGCAGTTCAAGATAAACCTGTAGTGAATAAACATAATAGTTTTTTGGCTATTTCTTTTACACTATTCATTGTATTTTAAAAATGACCTGTCAGCCTAAGTCTCCAGAAAAGTGTGATTTTAGCAATATCCAACTTGCTTGTTTTTTTTTTTTATTTAATAGTGATAAAAATTGAGAAGCTGGTAAAAAAGGAAGCCATAACATTTTTTTTTTTCCAGTTTTGTTCTGGGTGAGGGATTGTTTATTACTGTGGTGACCTGCCATTTTTTTTACTATTATTTTTGTATATGGCATTTTTATTGCATTTTTAAGGCAGTGACTGAAAAGAGTAATTCTGGCATTTTTGTTTATTTTTTCTCTTTACTGCATTTACCATATGGGTTAATTTATTTTAATTTGTGATGATTTTGATAGACCAATCTTTTACAGATGCAGAGACACTAAATATTTTTATTTTTATTTATTTATTTTTAATCAGTTGTATTTATTACATTTTCAAATGTGATAACTATAGAAAGCTACAAACCGACAAAGAATCCTCCCACCCCTTCACACTTGCACTCGATCTGGAACAGCTCTTCTATAATAGCAGAAAAAGTACAAATATCGCCCCAGTAAATTACATCCAAACAATGGTAGCCTCTAGTACACAGAATTTCCATCCATATTAAAGTATAGACCTGGAATAAAATGCCATTACAGGGGCATAAAAATAAAGTATACATAAATATTTCACGTAGATATCGCATAAGCCAAGTTACAATGTTATAGTTTCATAAAGACACTTAACAAGAATATCACTGATATAAAAGATACATATATTCAGCATAATATTAGATTTATTTATTTTTCATGTGGGAAAAGTGGATGATTTGAATATACATACTGTAGATTTATCATTTTGAAAAGTTTTTATTAGTTTTTACTATGTTTTTTAGACTTCATAATTGACTTGAAACTACGATTATCTGATTGCTTCTCCTATACTTTGCAAAAGCACAGACAAATTACAGTTTCCTCTAAAGCTCAGTCAATGGGTGAGCTTCACAAGAAAACCAAAATTGTATCATCTACATGGTTAATAGCAGCATTTAGAACTTAGCTCCGGCTCCTGCTGTTAGTAACAGATGCTGTCCGTGTAATACAGCCGGCATCTACTGCAGTTGGAGCTAGCTCAGCTCCTGAGCCCCTGTACATACTCTGAACTGTGCTGCGGCATTACGGCACCTGAGGTTTTTAGGCAGGATACAAGAGAGAACCTTTTCTGCCCTCTGAGAGACACCTCAGACCACCACCTGACATGAGATGATTATCTTGCATCATGGCAGAAGCCACCTTGAGTCTTGTCCTTAGGAAACCACCCAAAATATATATTTTTTTGCACGTGACATTGCTATAGCCAGCCTATTTTTGTGATACAGTTCTTTGGATTTTCCTGATAAAATAAGGACTGTTGGCATGTAGGCTTTAAGGGGGTGGATGTCGGAGAGTCCTTTCAAGCCTTGTGTTCTTCAAAGTAAAATAATAGTATACACATTGGAGTATTTATTGCCATCGGTGGTTTAGGGAGTTTTGGTACTTAATGAATCATGGTATATTTAGAAATCAGTCCCATGTTGACTGGTATTAGTTTGCGCTACGTCTTGTAAGCCGGGGATATTGGTAAGCGAATGACCTGATCATTTTGCAGTTCGATCATTTTCACCTATCTAGTGGATATTGGTACATTTGGCATCCAGGAACAAAAATTTGAACAGGACAAAAATATAAAAACTAATTAGGTGGACTTCTAATATGAGTTTTTATATGACATTGACATACCTACCCCTATGTTCTTCTGTTCACTTAATCTTCTGTTTTAAGTCATTCTGCTCTGAAAACTGATTTTTAAGTTTGACCATTATGTTACCAGGGCCGTCTAGCTAACAGTGTTCCACTTTAACCTTTAAATGTTTATAAATGCATAATCATGATCACTTAAATATCCTCATAAATTCTAAGTGTTAAAATCAAATCATTCTCCACAAAGAACATATTGCTCCCCCTCAAAAAAGACATTTCCCTACTCTCTAAAACAAGTAATTCAATAATCCGCTGTTAGTAAAAAAAAAATGTTTAAAATAGCACTTTCTTTATCATGAATATAATATTTCATTGACTTTAGTGTATTATTTCAAGCATTTTATAATTCATTTATCATTGTCACCAGGTTATCCATCTTTTTGGCATTTTTACAGTGTATGATCTATTCCTACTAATTATTATGTGCATATTAGACACGACAGCAAAAAACTACTGCTCACTGTGTCATAATTTTTTCTGCAATGACGGTTCTCTCATGGGAAAAGTAATGTGAAGTTAAAAGTAGAATTTGCTTGGTCAGCAGGAGCCAGGAAATAAAATGTAAATTTAGTGCAAAAGAGAGAAATAGGTTACTTGGTTATTTAGGAAATAACATAAGTTTACATGATACAATCAATGAATGCTGATGTTATATTGAATGGATGGGCGGGACTTAGTAGGGGGTGGAGCCAACTGAAGCCAGACATTTATAGTATAATGTAAGGCTGGAAGTTCGTTCATTCAATTCCCAGAAATTGTCATGGTCATATTTTTGTTACCAAATTTCATGATGATACAGTTGTGCTCAAAAGTTTACATACCCGGAAGAATTTTTGCTTTCTTGGCCTTTTTTAAGAGAATATGAATGATAACACCAAAACTTTTTCTCCACTCAAGGTTAGTGGTTGGGTGAAGCCATTTATTGTCAAACTACTGTTTTCTCTTTTTAAATCATAATGACAACCCAAAACATCCATATGACCCTGATCAAAAGTTTACATACCCTGGTGTTTTTGGCCTGATAACATGCACAGAAGTTGACACAAAAGGGTTTGAATGGCTACTGAAGGTAACATCCTCACCTGTAACCTGTTTGCTTGTAATCAGTGTGTGTGCATAAAAGCTGAGTGAGTTTCTGGGATCCAGACAGACTCTTGCATTTTTCATCCAGAAACTAATGTTTCTGGATTGTGAGTCATGGGGAAAGCAAAATAATTGTCAATGAATCTACGGGAAAAGGTAGTTCAACTGTATAAAACAGGAAAAGGATGCAAAAAGAAATCCAAGGAATTGATAATGCCAGTCAGCAGCGTTCAAATTGTGATTAACAAATGGAAAATCAGGGGCTCTGTAAAAACAAAACCACGGTCAAGTAGACCAACAAAGATTTCGTCCACAACTGCCAGGAAAATTGTTCGGGATGCAAACAAAAACCCACAAATAACTTCAGCTGAAATACTGTAATCTCTGAAAACTAGCTGTGTGGCTGTTTCAAGATGCACAATAAGGAGGCACTTGAAGAAATATGGGCTGCATGGTCGATCGCTAGAAGAAAGCCATTACTGCGGAAATGCCACAAAGTATCTTGCCTACAATACACAAAACAGCACAGAGACAAGCCTCAAAACTTCTGGAGCAAGGAAATTTGGACTGAGACCAAAATTTTACTTTTTGGCCACAACCATAAACGTTACATTTGGAGAGAGGTCAACAAGGCCTATGATGAAAGAAACACCATTCCTACTGTAAAGCACGGATGTGGATTGCTGATGTTTTGGGGATGTGTGAGCTACAAAGGCACAGGAAACTTTGTCAAAGTTGAAGGAAAGATGAATGCAGCATGTTATCAGCTAATACTGGAAGCAAATTTGCAATCATCAGCCCGGAAGCTGCGCATGGGACGTACTTGGACGTTCCGACATGACAACGATCCAAAGCACATGGCCAAGTCGACCAGTCATTAGCTACAGCAGAACAAAGTGAAGGTTCTGGAGTGACCATCTCAGTCTCCTGACCTCAATATCATTGAGCCACTCTGTGGAGATCTCAAGCGCACAGTTCATGCTAGACAGCCCAGGAATTTACAGGAACTGGAGGCTTTGTGCCAGGAAGAGTGGTCAGCTTTACCATCTGAGAAAATAAAGAACCTCATCCACAACTTCCACAAAAGACTTCAAGCTGTCATTGATGTTAGAGGAAGCAATACATGGCATTAAGAAATGGGGTATGTAAACTTTCTATCAGGGTCATTTGGATGTTTTTGGTTGTCATTATGATTTAAAAAGAGAAAACACAGTAGTTTGACAATAAATGGCTTCACCCAACCACTAACCATGAGTGGAAAAAAAGGTTGGGTATTATCATTCATATACTCAGAAAAAAAAGGCCAGAAAAGCAAAAATTCTGCCGGGATATGGAAACTTTTGAGCACAACTGTAAAGTATAATCACCCAAAATTCTGTGGATTCAGCCCAAATTCTCTTGAGAACTTCAACTCTTGAAACAGGACACGTTGACATAAGGAGAGTCCCCCCACATTTTTTCAGGTAATGTATCTTGTATCCCAGGATGTGTTCAACAAACCATTGTATAACACGTACAGTACAGACCAAAAGTTTGGACACACCTCATTCAAAGATTTTTCTGTATTTTCATGACTTTGTAAATTGTAGAATCACACTGAAGACATTGAAACTATGAATTAACACATGTGGAATTATACATTACACTTTACAAAAAAGTGTGAAACAACTGAAAATATGTCTTATATTCTAGGTTCTTCAAAGTAGCCACCTTTTGCTTTGATTACTGCTTTGCACACAGAAAAGGTGAACGGATGGACTCTACATGCCTAGTTCCCACCGTGAAGCATGGAGGAGGTGGTATGATGGTGTGGGGGTGCTTTGCTGGTGACACTGTTGGGGATTTATTCAAAATTGAAGCGGTGAGCGGTCCAGCTCACCCCAAACCATCTCGATTGGGTTCAGGTCTGGTGACTGTGGAGGCCAGGTCATCTGGCGTAGCACCCCATCACTCTTCTTCTTGGTCAAATAGCCCTTACACAGTCTGGAGGTGTGTTTGGGGTCATTGTCCTGTTGAAAAATAAATGATGGTCCAACTAAATGCAAACCGGATGGAATAGCATGCCGCTGCAAGATGCTGTGGTAGCCATGCTGGTACACTATGCCTTCAATTTTGAATAAATCCCCAACAGTGTCACCAGCAAAGCACCCCCACATCATCACACCACCTCCTCCATGCTTCACGGTGGGAATCAAGCATGTAGAGTCCATCCGTTCACCTTTTCTGCGTGCAAAGCAGTAATCAAAGCAAAAGGTGGCTACTTTGAAGAATCTAGAATATAAGACATATTTTCAGTTGTTTCACACTTTTTTGTAAAGTGTAATGTATAATTCCACATGTGTTAATTCATAGTTTTGATGCCTTCAGTGTGATTCTACAATTTTCATAGACATGAAAATACAGAAAAATCATTGAATGAGAAGGTGTGTCCAAACTTTTGGTCTGTACAGTATTTTTACCAAATTATTGTGTATAACCAAAAAAAGGGGGTCAAAATATCAAACCTTTCCCACGATCAATACACCAAAACAAAACAAGAAAAATGGGCAACTTATAAAGAAGAAATTCTTTTATTCAATAACAAATAAAATATGCCAAAATAAGAACAGGAGAAGAAACACACAGGTGTGGCAGCACCATAGGCACAGTAGAAATGCTCACAGGAAAATAGTAACCCCATATATATGGGATAGTGGCAAATATTGGGTAACAGCTGAGCAAATAAATGAGCACACAATTGTGCATATAAAGGCAATGTGGTTGCTACTGAGTCTCAAATAAGTTCATGGACAATCAATAGTTACAATCCAAGTTATTAGTCATAAATCTCATTGAAACTATAGGCTGGGTCTCACATAACGATACACCAGCGATCCCGACAACGATATGCACTTGTCAGGATCGCTATTCGCTGGTGTATCGCTACATGATCGCTGCTGAGCTGCCAAACAGGCAGCTCAGGCAGCGATCTGGGACAGCGACACTGCGGGTAACATCGCTTAGTTACCCGCAGTGTACCTTGGATAACAGCGCGCTGATGCAGGGAGCTGGTATCCAAGGTACACAGCGAGTTTCTAGGCACAGCCCTGCGCCTGGAAACCCGCTGTGTACCTTGGTTACCAGCGGATCGCTGGTCTCCCGCCTGTCACACGCAGCGATGCGTGCCTGTCAGCGGGAGACCAGCGATCAAAAAAATGTCCTGACATTTCAGCGACGATCAGCGATACCCGGCAGGGGGGCTGATCGTCGCTGAATGTCACACACAGCGATATCGCTGGTGAGCTCGCTGCTGCGTCACAAAACTAGTGACTCAGCACCGATCTCGGTAGCGATATCGCTATGTGAAACGGGCCCTTATGTTGTCCTAGAGATAAATGCAGACAATGACACACTGATAAGTCTCAGGTACATGCATAGGACACTAAATAGTTTTATACCAAGTGGCTAATATCTCTCTATGGAAAATATATTGTCCTAAATGCAAAAGATGACCCACCATAGATCAACCACAGTCCTTATTGCACACTGACCCAATGAAATACCAGGGGCACAAGTATTAAATTCAACACATTGTCTAGTCCAAATAAATGGTACATAATATATTGCACACAAGCCCTCATTAATGCCACAAGGGACACAAAAGCCCACACACCTGTAAACATACAGTTAGGTCCATAAATATTTGGACAGAGACAACATTTATCTAATTTTGGTTCTAGACATTACCACAATGAATTTGAAACAAAACAAATCAGATGCAGTTGAAGTTCAGACTTTCAGCTTTCATTTGAGGGTATCCACATTAAAATTGGATGAAGGGTTTAGGAGTTTCAGTTCCTTAACATGTGCCACCCTGTTTTTAAAGGGACCAAAAGTAATTGGACAAATGACTCCAAGGCTATTTCATGGACAGGTGTGGGCAATCCCTTTGTTATGTCATTCTCAATTAAGCAGATGAAAGGGCCGGAGTTGATTTGAGGTGTGGTGTTTGCATTTGGAAGGTTTTGCTGTGAAGGAAACATGTGGTCACAGGAGCTCATCATGCAGGTGAAACAAGCCATCCTTAAGCTGCAAGAACAGAAAAAAACCCATCCAAGAAATTGCTACAACATTAGAAGTGGCAAAATCTACAATTTGGTACATCCTGAGAAAGAAAGAAAGCACTGGTGAACTCATCAATCCAAAAAGACCTGGGAGCCCATGGAAGACAACAGTGGTGGATGATCGCCGCATACTTTCTTTGGTGAAGAAGAACCCGTTCACAACATCAACTGAAGTCCAGAACACTCTCAGTGAAGTAGGTGTATCTGTCTCTAAGTCAACAGTAAAGAGAAGACTCCATTAAAGTAAATACAAAGGGTTCACATCTAGATGCAAACCATTCATCAATTCCAAAAATAGACAGGCCAGAGTTAAATTTGCTGAAAAACACCTCCAGAAGCCAGCTCAGTTCTGGAAAAGTATTCTATGGACAGATGAGACAAAGATCAACCTGTACCAGAATGATGGGAAGCCAAAAGTTTGGAGAAGAAAGGGAACGGCACATGATCCAAGGCACACCACATCCTCTGTAAAACATGGAGGCAACGTGATGGCATGGCCATGCATGGCTTTCAATGGCACTGGGTCACTTGTGTTTATTGATGACATAACAGCAGACAAGAGTAGCCGGATGAATTCTGAAGTGTACCGGGATATACTTTCAGCCCAGATTCAGCCAAATGCTGCAAACTTGATTGGACAGCGCTTCATAGTACAGATGGATAATGACCCCAAGCATACAGCCAAAGCTACACAGGAGTTCATGAGTGCAAAAAAGTGGAACATTCTTCAATGGCCAAGTCAATCACCAGATCTTAACCCAATTGAGCATGCATTTCACTTGCTCAAATCCAGACTTAAGAGGGAAAGACCCACAAACAAGCAAGACCTGAAGGCTGCGGCTGTAAAGGCCTGGCAAAGCATTAAGAAGGAGGAAACCCAGCGTTTGGTGATGTCCATGGGTTCCAGACTTAAGGCAGTGATTGCCTCCAAAGGATTCGCCACAAAATTTTGAAAATAAAAATATTTTGTTTGGGTTATGTTTATTTGTCCAATTACTTTTGACCTCCTAAAATGTGGAGTGTTTGTAAAGAAATGTGTACAATTCCTACATTTTCTAACACATATTTTTGTTCAACCCTTCAAATTAAACGTTACAATCTGCACTTGAATTCTGTTGTAGAGGTTTCATTTCAAATCCAATGTGGTGGCATGCAGAGCCCAACTCGCGAAAATTGTGTCACTGTCCAAATATTTCTGGCCCTGACTGTAATCTCTCAAAGCAAAGTGCTATGTGCATATTACCTGGCGCTGGAAGAAGTGACATTATCCCCGACTTATTTATAGATTTTTTTCTGAAATTAAACATGGCCCAGAAAGCCCCTTTTACTTGTTATGTTTTGATTCTGGATTTTCTCAGAATGAATTATCTCAGACATTAGACACTAATAACCACATGAATTGACAAGATCATAATTGTTTGCTCACGTAATAGCTATTTACTTGGAAGATGAGAGATGTTATATAAAATGCATACAATCTGAACAGCAATAGAGCATTCTTCACAAGAACATGAAAAGAGCAGTACTGGCTACAAGTAAGCTAAGCAGCAGTACTGAAAATCTTTGGAAAGACCTAATTTCAAATATGGGATTCAGATTTAGGCTTAGCTTAAAAAGGGTATACTAATTCTAGTAAAGGATCAAAGACAAGCAATTATTATAATACATTGGATGGGAGTTCACTTTTATTGACAGTTGCCACATACTTAGTGTAAATGGCTACTGTGAAGCACCCTCTATCTTTGCTGCCAAGAGCTACCGCCTGGATCTACCTCTACAGGAGGTCCTGATTAGCGATGAGCCACCCCTGAAGTGTTCGAGTTCGGTTCGGTTCTCCGAACAGCCGTATGTTCGAGTAACTGTTCGTCGAACATGTTGAACACCGTTAAAACCAATGGCAGGCAAACAAAAACACATAGAAAACACATAGAAAACATTTCAAAGGTGTCCAAAAGCTGACAATATATATATATTTTTTTTATAGTTCATACACTTCTAAATAGTATAATAGCCGCTAATTCAATTGCCGACTTTTGTGAAATTACAGACCCGACATGAAATGACACATGGTTTACATACAGTTAACCGTGTCTTTTCATGTAGTTTGATCTATAGTTTTCACTAACAATTACATGAGTGTATGTGTGCAAAATTTCACACAAGTAGGGGTTAATTAAAGGTGTAAATTCGTTGAAAAAAAGCGTGGGCTCCCGCTCTATTTTCTCAACCAGACAGACGAAGCCAGCGAGTGGGGCAGATAATATAAGCCAAGGGAGGGTGCATTTATTTTGTGTACCCCCTAGCTACTAACATCAGCCTCCAACCACCCCAGAAAAGGCAAATCTATAATTAATGTGCCCTTTCTGGCACTTTGCCGGTCTATTCCCATTGCCATGTAGCGGTGGCGAATGGGTTAATAAGGGTTAAAGCCACCTTGCTATTGAAAGGTGACTTTAAGCCAGGTTAATAATTGAGAGTTCACATGGTTTACATACAGTTTACCATGTAATTTCATGTAGTTTGATATATGGTTTTCACTAACAATTACATGAGTGTAAGATTTCATACAGCTAGGGGTTAATTAAAGGTGTAAATTTGTTGAAAAAAAATGTGTGGGCTCCCGCGCTATTTTCTTAACCAGACAGACAAAGCCAGTGAGTGGGGGCAGATAATAATAGCCGAGGGAGGGTGCATTTATTTTGTGCCCCCCTTGGCTACTAACATCTGCCCCCAGCCACCCCAGAAAAGGCAAATCTATAATTAGATTCGCCCTTTCTGGCACTTTGCCGGTCTATTCCCATTGCCCTGTAGCGGTGGCGAATGGGTTAATAATGGGTTAAAGCCACCTTGCTATTGAAAGGTGACTTAAAGCCAGGTTAATAATTGAGAGTTGAATTTTTTTTCAACAATTAACATCTTTAATTAACCCCTACATGTGTGAAATTTTGCACACATACACTCATGTAATTGTTAGTGAAAAACATATATCAAACTACACAAAATTACATGGTTAACTGTATGTAAACCATGTGTCATTTCATGTCGGGTGGTTCTGTAATTTCACAAAAGCCGTCAATTGAATTAGCGGCTATTACACTATGTAGAAGTGTATGAAATATAAATATACTAGCTGTAGTACCCGGCTTCGCCCGGGTTAATTAATAACTGCTGTTAGCTGTAACAAAATAGACTATGTTAACAAAAATTTATTCTGCACATAAAAATCACACACCAAAACGTGCGGGGGTTAAAATTTCCATTCAACACATAGCCTATGATGCTCCTGGGGTTGAGATGTGCGGGCATGCAAAATTTCATGCCCGTAAGTACAACGGTGCAGATTCCTATCCCGGGCCAAAATTATTTGCCGATTTGGAATGCGCGGGGTTAAAATTTCGACTCAAAACCTAGCCTATGACGCTCCAGGGGTCGAGACGTGCGGGTGTGCAAAATTTCATGCCCGTAAATGCAGATTCCTATGCCGGACATACACACAAGCATTCAGCTTTCTCCCCATTATGTAGATAGGGCCAAAATTGTTTGGCGATTTGGAACGTGCGGGGGTTAAAATTTCCATTCAACACATAGCCTATGATGCTCCTGGGGTTGAGATGTGCGGGCATGCAAAATTTCATGCCCGTAAGTACAACGGTGCAGATTCCTATCCCGGGCCAAAATTATTTGCCGATTTGGAATGCGCGGGGTTAAAATTTCGACTCAAAACCTAGCCTATGACGCTCCCGGGGTCGAGACGTGTGGGTGTGCAAAATTTCATGCCCGTAAATGCAGATTCCTATGCCGGACATACACACAAGCATTCAGCTTTCTCCCCATTATGTAGATAGGGCCAAAATTGTTTAGCGATTTGGAACGTGCGGGGGTTAAAATTTCCATTCAACACATAGCCTATGATGCTCCTGGGGTTGAGATGTGCGGGCATGCAAAATTTCATGCCCGTAAGTACAACGGTGCAGATTCCTATCCCGGGCCAAAATTATTTGCCGATTTGGAATGCGCGGGGTTAAAATTTCGACTCAAAACCTAGCCTATGACGCTCCCGGGGTCGAGACGTGCGGGTGTGCAAAATTTCATGCCCGTAAATGCAGATTCCTATGCCGGACATACACACAAGCATTCAGCTTTCTCCCCATTATGTAGATAGGGCCAAAATTGTTTGGCGATTTGGAACGCGCGGGGTTAAAATTTCGATTCAAAACATAGCCTAGGACACTTTCGGGGTCGAGACGTGCGGGCGTGCAAAATTTCATGCCCGTAAGTGCGACGGTGCGGATTCCAATCCCGGACAAACATACCCACATACATACACACATACATACATTCAGCTTTATATATTAGATATACATGTCACAATGACATGTATATATATATGTATTCTATGTGTATATATGTAGTGTTTTGTGAGCTGTCAGTGTGATTTTACAGTAGCCGGGGATGAATTGCCGGCTTTTCAAAGGACACCGGAGCGTAGGGCCTGTGCACACGTTGCGGAGTTGCCTGGGGATTTTTCCTCGCCGAATCCGCACCTCTTGGCAGAAAATGAATGTCCTTTTTTGACGCGGTTTTGATGCGGTTTTTGATGCTTTTTTTCCTCATGCGTTTTTGTATGCGTTTTTGATAGCTAAATAAAGATATGTTATTTAACAAAAAAAAAGATTTGTGATGTCATTTCTTGTCCAACCTCTTCTTTTGAATTTGTCTAACCCACACTCCATTACACACACACAGATAGAGATAGAAACAGGGCCGGCGTCAGCACCCGGCACACCCGGGCAAGTGCCGGGGCCCTGAGCAGGCGGGGGGGCCCACTCGCCGTCTGGCACCCCCACGCCCGTTAGCGGAGGAGAGCGGTGTCAGCGCCGCCACTGGGGCCCCCCCCGCTTGCTCAGGGCCCCGGCAGCAGCTGGCACAATACTTACCTCTCCCGTGCCTCCGCTGCCGCAGCTCCGGGCTCCAGGGGGCGCCGGCGCTTCCTCTCACAGCAGCGCCGCTGAATGACGTCATCATTCAGCGGCCGGCTGTGGCAGAGAGCGCGGACGCTGAACAGGTAAGACGTCTCTGTGTGTGTCTCTGTGTGTATGTAGTGCGGTGCTTTGTGTGTTGTGTGTGTGTGTGTGGAGTGTGAGGAGTGCTTTTTGGGGCTGTGTATGGCTGCTTGATGATAATGGGCAGGCATTGATGATAATGGCAGGCATTGATGATAATGGGAGGCATTGATGATGGGGAGAAGATGAGATAATGGCAGACATTGATGATAATGGGCAGGCATTGATGATAATGGGGAGGCATTGATGATGGGGAGAAGATGATGATAATGGGCAGGCATTGATGATAATGGGCAGGCATTGATGATAATGGGCAGGCATTGATGATAATGGGTAGGCATTGATGATAATGGGGAGGCATTGATGATGGGAGAAGATGATGATAATGGGCAGGCATTGATAATAATGGGCAGGCATTGATGATGGGGAGAAGATGATGATGGGCAGGCATTGATGATGAATGGGGAGGCGATAATGAATGAAGGGAGGCGATGATGATGATGGGGAGGCGATGATGATGATGGGGAGACATTGATGATAATGGGGAGGCATTGATGATGATGGGGAGGTGATAATTATGATGGGAGGCGATGATGATGATGGGCAGGCATTGATGATAATGGGGAGGCATGATGATGATGGGGAGGATATGATAATGGGCAGGCATTGATGATGGGGAGGATGATGATGATGATGGGGAGGCCATGATGATAATGGGCAGGCATTGATGATGGGGAGGAGATGATGATGAGGCAGGCATTGATGATGATGGGGAGGAGATGATGATGATGGGCAGGCATTGATATAATGGGGAGGCAATGATGATGATAGGAGGCAATGATGATGATGGGGAGGAAATCATGATGAATAATGGGGAGTCTTTCCACAGCGCCTTTCCTGAGCCGTAACAGTGCAGAACGCAGTACAGCGCAGAGGAGAGCTCATATTTTGTATGGAGCATTATATGGGGACCAGTATCCTGTATGGAGCATTATATGGGGACCAGTATCCTGTATGGAGCATTATATTGGGTCCAGTATTCTGTATGGAGCATTATATGGAGACCAGTATCCTGTATGGAGCATTATATGGGGACCAGTATCCTGTATGGAGCATTATATTGGGTCCAGTATTCTGTATGGAGCATTATATGGGGGGTGACATCCTGCATGGGGTATTATATGGGTGATAAGGGGGAGACTGTGGTGCCCATAATATTGTATGGAGGACTGTACTGTCCAGTCTGTACTGTGCGCTGTGAGGATTTGGCGGTTTTTGAGCTATTGTACAATTTACAATAGATATCACTCATGTAATGGAAGAAGTGAAGTATTTGGCATTGTACTATACCCATATTTCTCTACAGTATCTGTGCATCATGAATCGTGGTCTGTGTTAAAGGGGCCCACTGAGGCTCTTTCGCCCGGGGCCCATAAAAACCTGGAGCCGGCCCTGGATAGAAAGATAGATAATAGATACCAGAAGTTAGATAGATAGATAGATAGATAGATAGATAATACATAGATAGATAATAGATAGTTAGAAATATATATAGAAAGATAGATATATAGATAGACAGAAAGATATATAGGTAGATAGATGATAGATAATATGGTACATAAATAAAGACACACGCGCACACACACACAAAATCTTAACGCAATATAGTTAATAAAAAAAAAATAGGAGAAAAAATGGCTTGGGCTCCCACGTAATTTTCTGCACCACAGGGTGAAAGCCGACAGCCGGGGCCAATATTTCTAGCCTGGGAAGGGGTTAATACCCATGGATCTTCCCAGGCTATGAATATCAGCCCGCAGCTAGCCTTCACTGGCTATTAAAATAGGGGGACCCCCCAAAAAAAATGATGAGGGGTCCCCCTATAATTTATAGCCAGTAAGCCTAGGCAGACAGCTGCGGGCTGATATTCATAGCCTAGGAAGGGGCCATGGATATTGGCGCACCCCCCTGACTAAAAATACCAGCACCCAGCTGCCCCAGAATTGGCGCATCTGTACGATGCGCCAATTCCGGCACTTAGCCCCTCTCTTCCCACTCCCCTGTAGCGGTGGGATATGGGGTAATAAGGGGTTAATATTACCTTGCTATTGTAAGGGGATATTAAGCCCGGTTAATAATAGAGAGGCGTCAATAAGACGCCTATCCATTATTAATCTTATATTAATAAAGGGTTAAAAAAAACACACACACAAGAATAAATTATTTTAATGAAATAAAACACAACACGGTTTTCATATCTTTATTATACGCTTAGATCCAAGCGACGCCCTCGATCTCCTGTAAAAAAACATAAAAAAATAAAACAACCATATACTCCCTGTCCGACGCAGTCCAATTAATAACGAATGTCCCACAACGGTCTCCCCTATAGAACAGTGACATCAGGTGATGCCACTGAACTGTAGGGCCTCCCAATGATACACTGACAGGAGACAATGGCTCTTGCAGTGCATCACTGAGGTTACCTGAGTTCATTGTCTCACTTTATGGCAATGCTGCGTGGGAATTTTCTCACCCAGCATTGCCGTGAGAGAATGAACGGAAGTGACGTCATTCTCTCCGGCGGCAGAGCGGTACACAGATCGATGGCGTTGGCGAATAGGTGAGTATGTGCTCAATGTTATGTGTTGTATGTCATTGTATGTTCTGTATGTCATTGTATGTCATGTGTATGTTATATGTTGTATGTAATGTATGTGTTTTTTTTTACATTCAGCACATTAGCCCGATGATGGGACTACTACTGTCCCATCATTGGCTAATGTGTCAGTCACTGTCACTGTAGCAGGCATAGCCGGATGGGACTTGTAGACCCATCCGACGATGCCTGCATACGCGGAGACACACACACAGCCCCGCACACCGCTGCACATACACAGATCACGCACACAGCCCTGCACACTGCCGCACATACACCGATCCCGCACACCGCCACACATACACCGATCCCGCACACCACCGCACATACACCGATCACGCAGACACCGGCACACAATGTCACATAACGACGCTGCAGCGATCCCGCTGGCGATGCGACCAGATAAGGATCGTTGCTGCATCGCTATGTGATCGCTGCTGAGCTGCCAAACAGGCAGATCTCAGCAGCGATCAGGACAGCGAGTACGCCGGTAACAAGCGACACACGTTGCTTAGTTACCGGCTGTGTATGTTGGATACCAGCCCGCTGATGCAGGGAGCTGGTAACCAAAGTACACGTCGGGTTTCCAGGCGCTGCGCGGTGCCTGGAAACCCGCTGTGTGTCTTGGTTACCAGCTCCCCTGCAGCAGCGCGCTGGTATCCAACGTACACATCGGGTTTCCAAGCACAGCCCCGCACCTGGAAACCTGAAGTGTACCTTGGTTACCAGCTGATCGCTGTTCTCCTGTCTGCCACACGCAGCGATGCATGCTGGCCAGCGGGAGACCAGCGATCAAAAATGATTCTCAGCATTAGTATGAAAAAATCCAGTGATGATTTAGGTGCACGAACAGTTATCGAACATAACCTCGAAACAGCCGGATTTTTTCAAAATCGTTCGGGTTCGTGGAACGGCTCGAACACCGCCCAAAACAGCTTGAATTTGAGATTGGCGAACAGTTCTAGTCGAACACCGCTCATCTCTAGTCCTGATGTCACTGATATCATCAGTGGATAACGTATTTCACATGCAGCTTGTCGATCTGTTAGCAGACCACTCTACTGTTCTGCTAGGCAGGGTAGCTTCAAAATGAGTATACTTTGTGCTCCTGCTGGGCATTATGTATGGCTGCCTGGCTGATTATAATTATTGTCAGCCCAGGGGCAGGGTTAGTTAGCAAAACAATCCTGGAAACAGCAACCTATTGAAATATTTCCCTGTTTTCAGTCCTTGTCCATTGCAAATCTATTCTGACCTAGGTGTGATTCTCATGTTTTTCTTTATTACCCAACCTAGTAAACCTAACCATTTTCTTGCTTGACGATTTGAGCTCTGATTTTGCTCACTTAATTTTGACCCTGGCATTTCACGTGATTTTGATCATGCCTTCTGACTTTGCCTACATATACTTCCTCTCTGGTTGTGACCCAGCTTGTTGACAATTCTTGCCAAATCACTCCATGGGCCAACAACTCCTACGTGCAGGGTAAGATTCAAATGTCTGTACATGTGCTACGTGCCCTGCTGGCAATTCTAATTCCACTTCATCGGTCTTGACTACCTTGCCTCTCTTTATTACCACACTTCTACAGTTTGAAGGACATCCCGATATCTTCGCTGTACATCCTTGTCAGATGGATCAGTGAATTGATGTCTTGTTCGTTTTTCGCATACAGCTTGATGTCATCAATGTAGAGGAGGTGGCTGTTGGTGCTTCCACTCTTGAACTTGTATCCATAGCCAGACTCTAATTATCTGACTGAGGAGGTTCAAGCCAATGCAGAACAGCAATGGGGACAGTTCATAACCGTGGTATATGCTGCATTTGATGGTCACTTGTTCTAGTTGTTTTGAGTTCGCTTCCAATGTTGTTCTCCATAACCCCTTCGAGTTTCTGAGGAAGGTTCTTAATTTCCTGCTGACATTGTAGAGATCCAAGCATTTACTGATCCATGTGTGTGGCATTGAGTCATAGGCTTTCCTGTAGTCAGTCCAGGCTGTGCTGAGATTGGTCTGTCTGGATCTTGAGTCTTGAGTGACTGCTCTATCTACTAGGATATATGTATATATATTATATATATATATATATATATATATTGTACCTATAAATAAATATTATTATGAGAAAAAAATACTAAAAATACACATATTTGATTTCGCCACATCCAACCTGGCCTATAATAGTGTCCTACTAGGTAACCTCTCTAATAAACAGCGTAAAAAAAAAAAACGAGGCACATAATGATGCTTTATCATCGTACTGCCGAACAAAAAGTGGAATAAAACGCGATCAAAATGACGAATGTAAATAAAAATAGTATCGCTGAAAACATCATCTTGGCCTTCAAAAACAAGCCACCAGACAGCTCCATCAGCTGAAAAACAAAAAAGTTATAGCTCTCAGAATAAAGGGATGCAAAAATAATTACTTTTTCAAAAAAATAGTCTTTATTGTGTAAAAGCACAAAAACATAAAAAACTACCGATTCTGCTTGTTTTTATGCCGAGTTTTTCAGCACATTTTTTGTACTGAAAACTCTCCCCTCGGCTTATACACTAGTCAATTGTCCCAGAAAGACTGTTAGGGAGGGGGAGTGGTGGAGCAGCAGGTCACAGAGGCAGGAGCCGTTAGGGGAGTGGCAGAGCAGCGGATCACAGAGGCAGGAGTTGGCAGCTGTGGCTAAAGCCTGTGCCGCTGCTAAAGAGAAATTAATATTCATTTATCTGTAATGGCGCACAGTGACAGTCGCAGCCATTGGCTTACAGCACACATCGTACTCACCTTCCTGCGCACCCTCGCTGCATCTCGTGCGTTCTGGCGCCAGCAGCATTTCCGGCCGAGCGATCACATGGCCCCGCTCATTAAGGTAATGAATATGCACGCCTCTCCACTCCCATAGGCATGGAGTGAATATTCAATACCTTAACGAGCGGGGCCACGTGATCGCTCTGCAGGAACAGCTGATTGCGCCGGAACGAGATGCAGCGAGGGCGTGCAGACAAGGTAAGTAGGATGTTTTTTCATAGGAACCATGCATACAGGAATAGGGGATAAGGAGCCATGCATACAAGGATAGGGATAAGGAGCCATGCATACCAGGATGGGAGTGGGGAGCCATGCATACAAGGACAGCGATGGAGGAGCCATGCATACAAAGATGGGGTGGGGAACCATGCATACCAGGATAGGGATGAGGGGACAATGCATACCTGGCTTATACTCCAGTCAGTACGTTTACCCAGTTTTTCATGGCAAAATTAGGTGCCTCAGCTTATACTCGGGTTGACTTATACTCGAGTATATACGGTATATAAATGGCATATCGCTGTAATCGTTCTGACCCAAAGAATAAAACTGCCTTATCAATTTTACCATACACAGAACAGCATAAAAAAACAATTCCTGGATTGTTGATTTTTGTTTATTCTGCCTCCCAAAAGACGGCATAGAAAGCGATCAAAAAATGCCATAAGCACGAAAATGGTACCAATAAAAATGTCAACTTGTCCCACAAAAAACAAGCCCTCACATAGCTTTGTCAGCAGAAACATGGAAAAATTATAGCTCTCAAAATATGTTGATGCAAAAACTAGTTTTTGAAAAAAAGCATCTTTTAGTGTGTGACAGCAGACAATCATAAAAACCTCATATAAATCTGGCATCGCTATAATCGCACCGACCCAAAGCATAAAGTTGTCTAATCATTTATACCACACGAGGAATGGTGTAAAAAAAATAAAATCTTCTATTTCTGTTGATTTGTTCATTCTTCCTCCCAAAGATCGCAGTAAGGCTCAGCTCAAATTTCTCCTGCGATCTATTCTGAGAGCTTACACCGGGGTCTGAAATACGTGATTCAGACTGAACCCTCGGCGGAAGATTCCCTATAATGAGGCAGATGGATCCATCATGGACACCGTCTGATCTGTCATCCGGCAGTGTCCGTCTTTTTATTAGGAGTGCATAAAAGTGCCGTCGGCCAGAGTTTTGTATACCTGTAAATGTTCCCAATAAAAGCTTCAACTCAATTTACAAAAAAGCAAGTCCCCACTCATGTCCATCACCTTTTAACGGAAATATAGGGCTTTCTCGTTACTGGTAGCACAAAGGTTCTGAAAAAGCTAAATCCCGCTCACCGCCCCCCAAAAGAAATTCAGCAAATTCTGTGCTCCCAAATCCAAATGACCCCCTCCCTCCTGAGCCCCAGTGTGCCTAAACCGCAGTTAGTATCCACATGTTTGGCATTTCTGTAGCGATGAGAGCCCAACTAATTTACAGGTGCATGAGCTGGGCACAAAGTATGGGCACTATAAAGATACTGGTTACTACAATGTACTGGTCAATAAAATGGCAGTTTGCAATTTTCACTCAGCACCATCAACTGCTGCTTCTTTCTGGAAAGCATTCATGGAGTCAAAATCGTCACTACACCTGTAGATAAATTCCCAAAGGGGTATAATTTCCAAAATGGAG
This sequence comes from Oophaga sylvatica, assembly GCA_033576555.1. Taxonomy (NCBI): domain Eukaryota; kingdom Metazoa; phylum Chordata; class Amphibia; order Anura; family Dendrobatidae; genus Oophaga; species Oophaga sylvatica. The sequence goes on from JARQOD010000006.1 coordinate 99,241,325, forward strand.
TCACTTGAGGGAGGATTCTGCTCTTCTAGCACTTAGGGGCTCTGTATACGGGTCCGCAAACCATTATAGAAAATTCTATGCTCTAGGATGCCTCTTGTATAACAGTACTTCTTTGTCATACAGTGAGACTCAGGATGGACAGAGCTCTATTTTCCATCCCTTCCAAATTTCTCCGTATGGCTAAGCAGTACTGAACAGCCACATATGTGGTATTTTTACATTCAGCTGAAATTGTTGGACAAATTTTGGTGCAATTTTACCCATTTCCCAGTGTGAAAATGTAAAATCTGGGGCTAAAACTAAATTTTGGATGTAAAATGTAAGTATTTTTTTCTTTATTGAACAATGGTATTAAATTCTGTGACCCACTTGCGGTGTCAATATGATCATTGCACCCCTAGGTGAATTCATTAAGAAGTGTAGTTTGTAAAATGGGGTTTCTTATGGGTGGTTTTGCTGTTCTGGCACCTCATTCGCTCTGCTAATGTGACATGGCACCTTCAAACCAATGCAGCAAAATGAGAACTCCAATATGTTGCTTATTCCCTTCTGAGCTTTACACTCTGCCTAAAAATTAGCTTTTGACCACATATGGGGTATCGGCATACTCAGGAGAAATTGCACAAGATGTCAATAATAAAAAAACATTTTTGAGGAAAAATTAGATTTTTTTTATTTTCAAGGCTCTGTTATAAACATCTGTGAAGCAGTTGGGGTTCAAGGTGCCCACCACACATCTAGATATATTCCTTGAGGGGTCTAGCTTCCAAAATGGTGGCGTCCTGACGAAGAAACGGCGAAACGCGCGTTGGGGCAGCAGGCAGAGGTCAGGACTTTCTCCCACATGTAAGTTTAAAACTGATACATTTAACCCTGTTAATTCCATGCATTTTTGCACTATCTTATGGCTACGATTATGCTAGATCAATGCCACGGTAACGCCATGTAGATTATACACTGGCACTTTTATAATGGACATTAAATGATTGATATTCCCACTATTAGTTGGTTTGGGTTTTATAACTTGGCACTTTATATCTGATCTGTATAAAAGCTAAGCTTAGTGCATTACATTGTGGGGAAAAATTGTCCTTATCTTATGACCTGCTTTTTGTGCTACTCAGTTACAATTTTTTACTGTTTGTATTTATTAATAAAATATTGTTCATCTTTAAAAATAGCTCTGGTTCTAGCCTCTTATGTGGGGTGGGACTGATGTTATATATATATATATATATATATATATATATATATATATACAGTACAGACCAAAAGTTTGGACACACCTCATTCAAAGATATTTCTGCATTTTCATGACTATGAAAATTGTACATTCACACTGAAGGCATCAAAACTATGAATTAACACATATGGAATTATATACTTAACAAAAAAGTGTGAAACAACTGAAAATATGTCTTATATTCTAGGTTCTTCAAAGTAGCCAACATTTGCTTGGCATTCTCTTGATGAGCTTCAAGAGGTAGTCACCGGAAATGGTCTTCCAACAGTCTTGAAGGAGTTCCCAGAGATTCTTAGCACTTGTGGGCCCTTTTGCCTTCACTCTTCGGTCCAGCACACCCCAAACCTTCTCGATTGGGTTCAGGTCTGGTAACTGTGGAGGCCAGGTCATCTGGCGTAGCACCCCATCACTCTCCTCCTTGGTCAAATAGCCCTTACACAGCCTGGAGGTGTGTTTGGGGTCATTGTCCTGTTAAAATAAATGATGGTCCAACTAAACGCAAACCGGAAGGAATAGCATGCTGCTGCAAGATGCTGTGGTAGCCATGCTGGTTCAGTATGCCTCAAATTTTGAATAAATCCCCAACAGTGTCACCAGCAAAGCACCCCCACACCATCACACCTCCTCCTCCATGCTTTACGGTGGGAACCAGGCAGGTATAGTCCATCCGTTCACCTTTTCTGCATCGCACAAAGACACGGTGTTTGGAACCAAAGATCTCAAATTTGGACTCATCAGACCAAAGCACAGATTTCCACTGGTCTAATGTCCATTTCTTGTGTTCTTTAGCCCAAACAAGTCTCTTCTGCTTGTTGCCTGTCCTTAGCAGTGGTTTCCTAGCAGCTATTTTACCATGAAAGCTGGCTGCACAAAATATCCTCTTAACAGTTATAGAGATGTGTCTGCTGCTAGAACTCTGTGTGGCATTGACCTGGTCTCTAATCTGAGCTGCTGTTAACCTGTGATTTTTGAGGCTGGTGACTCGGATAAACTTATCCTCAGAAACAGAGGTGACTCTTGGTCTTCCTTTCCTGGGGCGGTCCTCATGTGAGCCAGTTTCTTTGTAGCGCTTGATGGTTTTTGCAACTACACTTGGGGACACTTTCAAAGTTGTCCCAATTTTTCGGACTGACTGACCTTCATTTCTTAAAGTAATGATGGCCACTCAGCTGTGTATCCACCAGACTTCTGCACAACACAACTGATGGTCCCAACCCCATTTTTAAGGCCAGAAATCCCACTTATTAAACCTGACAGGGCACACCTGTGAAGTGAAAACCATTTCCGGTGACTACCTCTTAAGCTCATCAAGAGAATGCCAAGAGTGTGCAAAGCACTAATCAAAGCAAAAGGTGGCTACTTTGTAGAACCTAGAATATAAGACATATTTTCAGTTGTTTCACACTTTTAAGTATATAATTCCACATGTGTTAATTCATAGTTTTGATGCCTTCAGTGTGAATGTACAATTTTCATAGTCATGAAAATACAGAAAAATCTTTGAATGAGAAGGTGTGTCCAAACTTTTGGTCTGTACTGTATATATATTTATAGTTCATACACGTCTACATAGCATAATAGCTGCTAATTCAATTGCCGACTTCTGTAAAATCATTACAGAACCCAACATGAAATGACACATGGTTTACATACAGTAAACCATTTAATTTCATGTAGTTTGATAGGGAAAGCCAGTGAGTGAGGACAGATATTAATAGCCTAGGGAGGGACCATTGTTTTTGGGCCCCCCTGGCTACTAACATCTGCCCCCATCCACCCCAGAAAAGGCACATCTTTTATTAGATGTGCCTTTTCTGGCACTTAGCCCGTCTATTCCCATTGCCTTTAGCGGTGGCTAATGGGTTAATGCCACCTTGCTATTGAAAGGTGACATTAATCCGGGTTAATAATGGAGAGTTGTCAATTAGACAACTCTCCATTATTAATCCTATTGTAGTAAATGGTTAAAAAACACACACACATTAATTTAAAATTATTTTAATGAAATACACAGTTTTTGACCACATGATATTGCACTGGTAATCTTTCTGAATCCCTTGTTCTCCTGTAATAAAAATAAAATAAAAAAACAACAATATCCATACGTCTCCGGCGTTCAGTCAGGTCCCACGTTGCAATCCATCTGAAGGGGTTAACAGGTTTACAGCAGAGACCGGTGCTAATGCTACCAGCCCTGCTGTAAACCCCTTCAGAATGAATGAGTTCATCTCCGTGCAGCCTCCCGGCTCACAGGAGATGAACTGATTAGTGTGGGAACCTTAATTGATTTTTTCCCATGCTATTGAGTTCACTTGTTAATCAAAACCATATATCAAACTACATGAAATGATATGGTTTACTGTATGTAAACCATGTGTCATTTCATGTCGGGTTCTGTAATGATTTTACAGAAGCCGGCAATTGAATTAGTGGCTGTTATGCTATGTAGAAGTGTATAAACGATAAATATATATATATAATATATATATATATGTGTCACAATGACATGTGTGTATATATATATATTCTATGTGTATATATCTATTCTTTCCATTCTTTATTAAACATGTCAGTGTAGTTTTACAGTATAGCGCACTGAATTGCCGGCTTTTCTAAAGGACACCGGTGCGTCTCAAGTCACACGTGTGGTCCATTTGTAATCCGTATTTTTCTTGCCCCCATAGACTTGCATTGGCGATTCTCGGACGATATACGGTGGAAATCGCAGCATGCTGCAATTTTCTCAGCCCGTATAAAACTGCTGAGGAAAAATCGACTGCTGGGAGCTGCCCCATAAATTAACATTGGTCCGAGTGCAATGCGATTTTTTCTCGCATTGCAGTCGTCCATATTTCTCGCTAGTGTGACTCCGGCCTTAAGCAGTTAATATCATGCCATTTTTGGAGAGTCGCACAAAGCATATTTCCATTGGTTTTGTATTTCAAAATTCACTTTCAAAGAGACATGGCCATTGGTTAATTTATCCATTGACCTAATGTGAGAGTTATGAGCGGTACGAAAATCCAAAATAAGTGAGGACCTATCACTGTGATTATAATCAGAATGTGAGAAAAGTGCTTCTTAATTGAAAATATTTAAATAAAGTTTTTGAATTTGCTCCTTAAATGAACAAGTCAATTGTCATTGATATGATTAATAACATTAATACTTAATGAGATTACAGTATGTTAGCTATTTCTTAGCTCATTTGGTTCACTATTAAAGAATGCGTTCTTAGACAAACAGTATTGTTCCCACTTTACAGAATTCTCACAGTTGGTATAGAAGTATTGGTTCCAACTTTAGTTTATTTTTCTCTTGCCATTACATATCACTATAGGTACTGTGCAGTACATTATCAGATACTGTACATGTGTTTCGTCAATGAGTAATCAAGTAACTTGACAGATGTGAGTTTTATAGCTTATTAATAGGTGTAGTTTTATATTAGGCTTGAAAACACCTTTATGTGCTGATCTTGTGTAAATATGTTAACTAGAGATGGGCGAACCCGAACGGTAAAATTCAGGGTCCGTGCCGAACAACTAGTATCCATTAGTGTTGAGCGATACTGCTCGATATCTAAAAATATCGTATCGAAATGGTATCGCCGATATCACTAAATATCGTCGATATCCGATTCTGATACCGGAAGTCCCATGTAAGTCTATGGGAACAAAATATCGCAACAAAAAAAACCCTTTCTTTCGTTGTAAACACAAAATATACACACATAGAATACATATATATATATATATACATGTCATTGTGACATATATATATATATACATATATTTATAGTTTATACACTTCTACATAGTAAAATAGACTCTGATTCAATTGCCGGGTAAAGCCGTGACATACCCCATAGAAGTCGACGGGCTCGGTGCCGAGTACCCCAAAAACCTCTGGCTCTGTGCGACTCAACTTGGGCGTCACGAACAGGATTCTGTAGCTCGCTATAAGCGAGTCCTGTGTGCCTGAATTGAACTGGTTTTGTGCTTGAGAATTGCTAAAATCATCAGAGAATGTATTTGCCATTTTTCCGCCATATCTGCGTCACGACGAGGCACTGGTGAAGAAGAAGGGCGTGCTCTTCATGGGTGTACACTCACTCAGTGACGCGAAAACGATTGCTCTAAATGGTACTGCAATGTAAGATCGTGCCCCACAGCTCTTCAGTTCCGCCTCCTCATCCTCCTCAGTGGGCGGAAACTAACACGAAGGTCCCGCCTCCCTACAAAAGAGGGGCCCTCTCCAGATCCTAATGACACATGTGACTTGGCAGAGAAGGCTAATGGACACGAGCAGAAGTGTGAAGGGATGGAGCAGTCAGAGCTCTCCCCCCACGGAAGCGACCCGATCGCCACGGAACCACCGTTGGGCACCCGGCCTGGAAACCCTCCTACGCTGCAAGAAGCGGAGGATACCCTAAGAGGCCTGGCCCGGCACCGGGAGGAGGTCGCCAGGATGGAAACCAGCTGGCGTGCCCTAAAAATAAACTTGGAGCGGCGCCAATCCCTCTTACCTGAAGTGTCTGTACCGGAAGGTGAGGCACCCGTTCTAGTAGAGGAGCCCTTGCAATGTGATCCGGTTGACGTTGTCGCAGTGGAGGCACCCGTTCGTGCAAAAAACGCTGCACCGGCAGCACCCCAGATCCCGCTGTCTGCCCCCGTCGCTGAGACAGAAGAAGCGACACCCGTCCTCATGGAGGAGGCCGCGCAGGCACCAGAGCACTACCTGCCTGTACCGGAGCCCCGACTGTCATCTGTTCCAGAGCCGGCTGCTTCCTCCGCAGGTGAGCGCCGCCAGGACTGGGGGGCGCCAGGAGAGCTGCCGCAAACCGGACACTGTAAGCTGGCATTTGATGGTGGAGACATGGAGCAGCTGGTGGAGGAGAATTACAACCGGCGTCAGGAGGAAGAGTGGAGACGTTGGGAGCGGGAAGCAGAGCGACAAAGGGAGCAGCGAGAATCCCAAAAACTTCGCCAACGTCAGCTGGAGAAGGACCGGGCAGATAAGGACCGGATGAGAAAGGATAAAGGAACCCTGAGGGAGCCGCAGCGTAAGGGTGCAGTGCGGAGCTTTAAATTGAAAGGTGGTTGGAGCTTCATCCAGGAGCCTAGACTTTATTTAGAAGTTTTTGTGAACCGGCGGGACGTGGAGGCTCACCCCCCAGAAGGACACTCGGGGAGGGACCTGTTGCCAGGAGACTTGGTGACTTACACCCGACACTGGGGTTACAATGGATGGTACGCCCTAAATGTTACCAGGTGCGACCCCTACTCCCCAGAGTGTCAGGAACCTGTGAGACCCTCGGAGCCTTCAGCCTCCCACATCCAGGCCTCTGCAAAAGTGCCCACCCCACGCCGTAAATCTCCCCAGCCTCCCTCAGTGGTCTCCTCAGCAGCCCCAGCTATGGACATGATAAGTATAGCTGGCCCGTACCCGGCGCCTGTTAGGCCCCCTGGGGTTCGTTCAGTCCGGGACATAGGGTTCCAGACCCGGAGGGAGATGAAAGAGGTGGCCACACAGACCCAGATAGCGGGTCACGACTTGACTGTACAGGCCACACGACGTCATCAGGTCCTGGTGGTCCTTGGTGCCTCAGATGTTTGGCAAGCATCAGAAGAGTACCAGGTGGTACCTGGAACACCCCTGCCAAAGAATTATAAATAACCCGGACAGGGTCCCTGTATGTAAATAGTTAAATTGTTTATGTACCCGGACGGGTGAATGTTCATAAAAAAGTTTTTTAATTTAATAAAAAAAAAAAAACACAGTTTTCATTACTTTTATTACAGTCTCATCCTGCGACGCCATCGATCTCCTGTAAAAAAATGAAAAAAAAAAAAAAAGTATACCACCTGACCGACGCAGTCCATAGTAACGAGTGTCCCACGACAATCCAGCTCTGCTACATCAGAATGACAGGCAGAGCCTGTCATCCCGGCGCAGCACAGCTGATTACCTGCTTCCCCGGCGGTGACGTCATCGGACTGACTGCTTTACGGCCGGGATTACCCAGCAGTCACTGCAGTTATCGCGAAAAACTGCATGTGACCGCCAGGGAGAAGATAATGGCGGCCATCAAGCAGTCCAGGACGTGACCGCCGGAGATCTTCTGCCAGGTAAGTGCCGCTGACTCCTGACAGACCCGACCGACGGACACTCACAGTGACAGTGACAAATCCGATTCCGGTATTCGAAAAGACGAAAATATCGAAACGAATTATCGAAAGGCCGATACAGCTAATATCGGCCGATACCCGATATTTGCAGTATCGTATCGCTCAACACTAGTATCCATGCACGGAACCAGAACACGGACTTCTGGCATTTCCCACACTGTCATCTGTGTGACAGCACAAGAATCACTCGCTCTGAATGGCGATAAGTTTGTTACCGCCGGTCAGAGCGAAGCAGTTCCCACGCTTTCATACAGATGACAGCATATGAGTCAGCAGCTGTGATCGATGGTAAAAAGGTTATCATTTGTCACACGCGTCTGCTGATGAGAGTACTACTCTCATCATTGTTTGCTTGGTCTCACTGATAACAACAAGAGCAGGTGTACAAGGATGAAAGTATTTATCAGCCGGCACCTGTGTAATAAATAAATAAATAAAATAAAAAAGGGAATTCGACCCCTCTATTTTTTGTTAACCAGGGCAGGTAAAGCTGACAGCTGTGGGCTGCAACCCCACAGCTATCAGCTTTATTTTGGCTGGTTATCAAAAATAGTGGTCCCACGCAAATTTTTTAACCCCTTTCCGACATCGCAATCCACCCGCGGCTATTAACTCGTTAAATGCTCCTTTCAAACGATGACAGCAACATTTAACATGCGCTTTCTGCAATTGCGTCGGAAATCCGCCCACCAGTGACCCCGTCACGTGATCACGGGTCACGGTAGATTGGCATGACAACCAGAGGTCTCCTGGGGACTGCTATGGTTGTCACTGCCGGTTTGCTGTGAGCGCTGCCCACTGGTCGGCGCTCGTAGAAAATGAGTAATTTAGCTACATATAGGCGAACTGATCATCGCCTGTATGTAGCAGAGCTGATCGAGTTATGTCAGCTTCTCGTCTACCATGGAGACAATTGAAGCATGCCAAAAGTAGAAAAAAATGTTTTAAAAAATATAAAAGTTCAAATCACCCCCCTTTCGCCCCATTCAAAATAAAATGGTAAGAAAATATTCAAACATACACATACGGTATTTGGTATCACCTGGGGTAATAATTTTGGGGTAGATGTCAGCTGTGTTATGTCCGCTGACATCAAGCCCAGACACCCCTTTTACTAAACCCATTGTGAAAATTAAATAAAAGCACACACATGAAAAAGTCCTTTAACCCCTTCACCCCCAAGGGTGGTTTGCACGTTAATGACCGGGCCAATTTTTACAATTCTGACCACTGTCTCTTTATGAGGTTATAACTCTGGAACGCTTCAACGGATCTTCGCGATTCTGAGATTGTTTTCTCGTGACATATTGTACTTCATGTTAGTGGTAAAATTTCTTCGATATAAGTTGCGTTTATTTTTGAAAAAAACGCAAATATGGCGAAAATTTTTAAAATTTTGCAATTTTCAAACTTTGAATTTTTATTCCCTTAAAACAGAGAAATATATCACACAAAATAGTTAAGAAATAACATTTCCCACACGTCTACTTTACATCAGCACAATTTTGGAACCAACATTTTTTTTGTTAGGAAGTTATAAGGGTTAAAAGTTGACCAGCGATTTCTCATTTTTACAGCAAAATTTACAAAGCCATTTTTTTTAGGGACCACCTCACATTTGAAGTCACTTTGAGGGGTCTATATGGCAGAAAATACCCAAAAGTGACAACATTCTAAAAACTGCACCCCTCAAGGTACTCAAAACCACATTCAAGAAGTTTATTAACCCTTCAGGTGCTTCACAGTAACTAAAGCAACGTGGAAGGAAAAAATTAATATTTTACTTTTTAGCCACAAAAATGATCTTTTACAAACTTTTTTTTTATTTTCACAAGGGTAAAAGGAGAAAATGGACAGATAAGGTTGTTATGCAATTTCTCCTGAGTACGCCAATACCCCATATGTGGGGGAAAACCACTGTTTGGGCACACGGCAGAGCTCGTAAGGGAAGGAGCGACGTTTGACTTTTTCAAACTAAAATTGGCTGGAATTTAGATTGGATGCCATGTCGCGTTTGGAGAGCCCCTGATGCGCCTAAACAGTGGAAACCCCCACAAGTGACACCATTTTGGAAACTAGACCCCCTAAGGTACTTATCTAGATCTGTTGTGAGCACTTTGAACCCTCAAGTGTTTCACAAAAGTTTATAAAGCCTGGGTGTGAAAAAAAAAAAAATCAATTTTCCACAAAAATGATTTTTTAGTCCCAAATTTTTGAATTTTCCCAAGGAAATTGGACCCCAAAAGTTGTTGTCCAATTTGTCCTGAGTACGCTGATACCCCATATGTGGGGGGGGGAAACTGTTTGGGCGCACGGCAGGGCTTGGAAAGGAAGTAGTAACGTTTTGGAATGCAGACGTTAATGGGGGTCATGTTCCGTTTGCAGTGCCCCAGATGAGCCTAAACAGTGGAAACCCCCCACAAGTGACCCCATTTTGGAAACTAGACCCCCTAAGGAACTTATCTAGATCTTTGGTGAGCACTTTGAACCCCCAAGTGCTTCACACAAGTTTATAATGCCCGGGCATGAAAATAAAAAATCCTATTCCCACAAAAATTATCTTTTAGTCACTAATTTTTTATTTTCCCAAGGGTAACAGGAGAAATTGGACCACATAAGTTGTTGTACAATTTGTCCTGAGTACGCTGATACCCCTTATGTGGGGGGGAACCACTGTTTGGGCGCACGGCAGAGCTCGGAATGGAAGGAGCACCATTTGACTTTTTCCAACCAAAATTGGCTGGAATTGAGTTTGGATGCCATGTTGCATTTGGAGAGCCCCTGATGTGCCTAAACAGTGGAAACCCCCACAAATGACCCCATTTGGGAAACTAGACCCCCTAAGGAACTTATCTAGATTTTGATGAGCAATTTGAACCCCCAAGTGCTTCACACAAGTTTATAACGTAGAGCCGTAAAATTTAAAAATCATATTTTTTCCACAAAAATGATCTTTTCACCCCAATTTTTATTTTTCCAAGGGTAACAAGACTCCAAAAGTTATTGTGCAATTTGTCCTGAGTGCGCTGATACCCCATATGTGCGGGTAAACCACTGTTTGGGTGCATGGCAGAGTTTGGAAGGGAAGGAGCGCCGGACTTTTTCAACGCAGAATTGGCTGGACGCCATGCCGTGTTTGGAGAGCTCCTGATCTGCCTAAACAGTGGAAACCCCCATAAATGACACCATTTTGGAAACTAGACCCCTCAAGGAACTTATCTAGATGTGTGGTGAGAACTTTGAACCCCCAGGTGTTTAACTAAAGTTTATAACGTACAGCCGTAAAATAAAAAATCTTTTTTTTTTTTTTACAAAAATGATTTTTTCACCCCCAATATTTTATTTTCACAAGGGTAACAGAAGAAATTGGAACCCAAAAGTTGTTGTCCAATTTGTCCTGAGTACACTGATACCCAATATGTGGGCGAAAACTACTGTATGGGCACACGTCGGGGCTCGGAAGGGAAGTAGTGACGTTTTGGATTGCAGACTTTGATGGAATGGTCTATGGGCGTCATGTCACATTTGGAGAGCCCCTGATGCACCTAAACAGTGGAAACACCCCACAAGTGACCCCATTTTGGCAAATAGACCCCACAAGGAACTTATCTAGATGTGTGGTGAGCACTTTGAACCCCGAAGTGCTTCACAGAAGTTTATAACGCACAGTCGTAAAAATAAAAAATATTTTTTTTTTTTTTGCAAAAATGATTTTTTTGCCCCAATATTTTATTTTTACAAGGGTAACAGGAGAAATTGGACCTCAAAAGTTGTTGCCCAAAGTGTCCTGAGTACGCTGATACCCAATATGTGGGAGAAAACTACTGTATGGGTACACGTTGGGGCTCGGAAGGGAAGTAGTGACGTTTTGGATTGCAGACTTTGATGGAATGGTCTGGGTGCATCATGTCGCATTTGGAGAGCCCCTGATGCGCCTAAACAGTGGAAACCCCCACAAGTGACCCCATTTTGGAAAATAGACCCCACAAGGAACTTATCTAGATGTGTGGTGAGCACTTTGAACCCCGAAGTGCTTCACAGAAGTTTATAACGCACAGCCGTAAAAATAAAAAATCTTTTTTTTTTTTGCAAAAATGATTTTTTCGCCCCAATATTTTATTTTTACAAGGGTAACAGGAGAAATTGGACCTCAAAAGTTGTTGCCCAAATTGTCCTGAGTACGCTGATACCCAATATGTGGGAGAAAACTACTGTATGGGTACACGTTGGGACTCGGAAGGGAAGTAGTGACGTTTTGGATTGCAGACTTTGATGGAATGGTCTGGGGGCGTCATGTCGCATTTGGAGAGCCCCTAATGCGCCTAAACAGTGGAAATCCCCAACAAGTGACCCCATTTTGGAAAATAGACCCCACAAGGAACTTATCTAGGTGTAGGCCCCAAGTGCTTCACAGAAGTTTATAATGTACAGCCGTAAAAACAAAAAAATAATTTTTTTTGTACAAAAATGATATTTTCGCCCCCAGTTTTTTATTTTCCCAAGGGTAACAGAAGAAATAGGACAAATTGCACAATAACTCTTGGGGTACAGAGTACGCTGATACCCCATATGTGGGGATAAACTACTGTTTGGACGCATGGCAGAGCTCAGAAGTGAAGGAGCACCGTTTGACTTTTTCAACGCAGAATTGGCTGGAATTGAGATCAGACGCCATGTCACATTTGGAGAGCCCCTGATGTGCCTAAACAGCGGAAACCCCCCAATTCTAACTCCAACCCTAACCCCAACACACCCCTAACCCTAGTCACAACCCTAACCACAAACCTAACCCTAACACACCCCTAATCCCAACCCTAACCCTAATCCTAACTTTAGCGCCAACCCTAACCCTAACTTTAGCCGCAACCCTAACCCTAACCCTAATGGGAAAATGGAAATAAATACATTTTTTTAATTTTATTATTTTTCCCTAACTAAGGGGGTGATAAAGGGGGGTTTGATTTACTATTTATAGCGGGTTTTTATGATTGGCAGCTGTCACGCTAAAAGACGCTTTTTATTGCAAAAATAGTTTTTTGCATCGCCACATTTTGAGAGCTATAATTTTTGCATATTTTGGCCCACAGAGTCATGTGAGGTTTTATTTTTTGCGGTACGAGTTGACGTTTTTATTTGTACCATTTTTGAGCAGGTGACATTTTTTGATCACTTTTTATTTCGATTTTTGGGAGGTTAGAATGAACAAAAATCAGCAATTCATGAATTTCTTTTGGGGGAGGCGTTTTTATTGTTCCGCGTGTGGTAAAATTGATAAAGCAGTTTTATTCTTCGGGTCAGTACGATTATGGCGATACCTCATTTATATCATTTTTTTATGTTTTGGCGCTTTTATAGAATAAAAACAATTTTATATAAAAAATAATTATTTTTGCATCGCTTTATTCTGCGAGCTATAACTTTTTTATTTTTTCGCTGATGATGCTGTATGGCAGCTCGTTTTTTGCGGGACAAGATGACGTTTTCAGCGGTACCATGTTTATTTATATCGGTCTTATTGATCGCGCGTTATTCCACTTTTTGTTCGGCGGTATGATGATAAAGCATTGATTTTTTGCTTCGTTTTTTTTTTTAAGGGGTTCACTAAAGGGGTTTACTAGTGGGACAGTTTTATAGGGGGGTCGTTACGGACGCGGCGATACCAAATATGTGTACTTTTATTGTTTTGTTTTTTTTATTTACAGGAAGAAATGAATTTATTGGGGAATATTTTTTTTTTTTTATTTATTTTGGATTTTTTTTTTTATAACATGTTTATTTTTATTGTTTTTACTTTTTTACTTTGTCCCAGGGTGGGACATCACTGTATTTTATCAAATCGCTGGTGTGACAGTGTGCACAGCACTCTGTCACACCAGCGATCGCTCAGGCAGTGCAGCAGGCTTCTCAGTGCCTGCTCTCAGCAGGCACTGAGGAAGCCGCCTCCCTCCAGGACCCCGGCGCCATCTTGGATCCGGGTCCTGGGAGGGAGGAAGCCCTCAGAACAGCGCGATCACATCGCGCTGGTCTGAGGGTCTCAGTCTCAGGGGGGCGCGCAGGGAGCCCCCACCCTGCGCGATCCTCCCCTGTGCCCCCAGTACACCACGATCATGTTTGATCGCGGTGTGCTAGGGGTTAATGTGCCGGGAGCGGTCCGTGACCGCTCCTGACACACAGTCACGGGTGTCAGCTGTGATAATCAGCTGACACCCGGCGGCGATTAGCTGCGCTCCCCTCAGGAGCGCAGCTGATCGCCTATGACGTACTATCCCGTCCATGGGCAGAATGGCACGGGTTTTATGGACGGGATAGTACGTCTAATGTCAGAGAGGGGTTAAGTGAAATAAACACTCCCCACCCTATTTTACCCATTTATTTCTGTAAAATTAAAATGAATAAAACACCATATTCCTCACCTGTCCGGCAATAATCCATTTGTCCCACGAGCAGACCAACTCTGCTTCATCTGGATTGCATGGCTAAGTGATGGCATGATGCCACCGCTAATTTGTGAATCCAGGAGACACTGACCTGAGCCTGAGAGCGCAGCTTCAGTGACCTGTGGTCACAGGCAGCGGAACTCTGGCTCAGCTCAGTATCTCCTGGATTAACGGGTGAGCGGTCACATCATGCCATGCTCAGTCATGCAATTCAGATAAAGCACAGTTGGTTTCTTCGTGGGAGAAATGAATTGTTGTTGGACAGGTGAGGAATTACGGTGTTTAAATTATTTTTAATATTACATTAATAAATGGGTACAATATGGTGAGGATTGTTTATTTCAAATGAAGGCGTTTTCCTGCGTGTTAATTTCAGTTAAAGGACTTTTCTCTGTGTGTGTCTTTATTTAATTTATACTACGGGGTTAGTAATGGGGGTGTCTTATAGACGCCTCTCCATTATTAACCTGTGGGCTTGATGTTATTTGACATTGCAAAGCTGACATCAACCCAACAAATAATACCCCACTTACCTCCGCCCCAGGTCAAGTGGGAAGAGCCGGTCAAAGCTCCAGAGTTGGCAGATTTAACAGATGCACCCTTGCTGGAGTGGCTGCGGGTTGCTATTTTAAGGCTGGGGATGGCCAATATCCATTGCCCCTTCCCAGTCTGAGAATACCAGTCCCCAGCTGTCTACTTTACCTTGGCTGGTTGTCAAAAATAGGGAGGACTCCAGCTGTTTTTTAAATTATTTAAATAATTTTAAAAAAGTGTGGGACCCCTCCACTTTTGCTAACCAGCCAATATGAAGCTGACAGCTGGGTACTGCAGTCTGCAGCTGTCAGCTTTATCTGCGCTGGTTAACAAAAATAGAGGAGTCTCATTCTATTTTTTTAATTTATTGCACAGGCGCCGGCTGATGAATACTCTCATCATGGTATGCCTACTCTTGCTACTATCAGTGAGACCAAGCGTACGATGATGAAAGTACTACTCTCATCATCCGACACCTGTGATAAGTGGTAACCCTTTTACCGCCAGTCACAGCTGCTAGCTTACACACTGTCATCTGTATGACAGCTGTAAGCTTTCCGGGGGTTTAGCTCTAGGATCGCTGTCTGGGTAGACAGAATGGCACGGAAACAGTTCATTCAGACAGCAGTTTGGTGAAAACTGGCCGCAACCAGTTTTATTAAAGTCCACAGCACACAGATAAAAACAAATCATAAACAGAAAACCTGGGCTTGTCTAGCCACTAAATTACACTTAGATAGATGGCCCTCTCTATCCGGGACCCAGACTCTACCAGTCTGTGCCCAAAACAACACATATCACATATGTTACCAGTATGGAGTTTCACAGACACTCCTCTTTATGTCCGAAGGCAACTCCAATGTCCAGACTTGAGAGAGGTCACCTCCTATTCAGTCGCTATTCGCACGGATTCTCACTGTGACTACTCCTGTGTCCGGGGTACTTCCTGCACCCAGACTGAGATAGCTCACACTCTTAGAGACTGCTTCCTTGTGCCAGGACACCTCCCTGTGTCCGGGCTAAAGACAGCTCCCACACTCTTAGAGACACCTTCTGTGCCTGGACCCCTTGTCCAGACTGAATGAGCTCTCAGATTGTGTTTGCAGACACCTACTTCTGGTCTCCTAATTAAGACCTGAGTAGTTTCAGGCTTGTGCTGCAAGTGTGTGCTGAATGTGAGGTGTAGTGACCTTTCTTTACCACCAGGTTTACAAAGCCACACATTTCGCTCATACCAGTCAGCAAGGTACTTAGGTGAAATATACACCTCATTCACCACATATTCCTTCACTGTCTCACATATCCCCTCCCTCTTCTCCAGACCGGAGGGCTGGTCATCCAGACCGGAGGGCTGGTCAACAATCCAACAGAGACAGTGAACTCTGGACCAGTCATGGCCCTCATCAGCTTCATCCTCACCACTGTCATAGCCAACATCAGTTTTCTCTTCATCTGAAGCATCCGCACTACCCTGTACCCTCCCAGGCCTATACTCTCTGCGGGCCTCGGGTATCCTGCACTGTTTCATCTTGACTTTAGTGCCAGCCTCAGTCTCGGTATAGTGGCTCACCAGATAAGTACGACCAGGCACGTCAGAACAGCTCTGCTGATTCTTCCTCAGAAACTTTCGTACCTCCTGTTTTTGGGGCACTGACTCTGTGTCACCAACTGTCACAGGAGGTATAGGGGTTTTCTCTAATTCCCCCTGAACTTTCTTTAGCACATCTACTTTCTTAAATATCAGTTGATTCATAAATTCTACCTCACAGAACCCAAGCGCCTCTGTCATGGTCTCTGACCATTCCGAGCCACACTGTTCAAACGATTGGCACTGTAGAGGGAGCTGATCGTTTTTCTTGGTCGGTACACATAATTTATCCTCTTCTGGTACAGGCTCACTTTGCATAAGACTCAGAGCTCTTACTTCTTTCTCCAGGAGATCCTCATGGCTACGCATCTTCTCCTGTAGTTGTTGGACGTCCTTTACGTCTTCGGCCCCTTCTTCAGGCTCTTCTGGTAGGACATGCTCAGAAGCCCTACCATCAGTCTTCTTTTCCACCACGTTCTGCATCCCATCTGAGCTCCCGTGTATCTGCAGCGGCAACGGAGCGACACATCGCCCCTCCCACTCACTGGGACGTGGTTCAAGTGTAGACTCCATGAAAATGCGCCTGAGCTCACCAAGGCCAACCCGAGGTCTCAAAATCTCATCTTGGGATTTATCCAGATCCTTTGGGTCGCTCGGGAACTCCGATGGCGCACCGGGCGCCGAATTTCCGGCCCGAGCTTCGCGAGTCGCAGCCACGGATCCGGACAGTACACCGTCCACGCCGCTGTCTCCGGCAGAAACATATTCCGGGGCAGAGTCATTCCTCACATCTTCAGTCTTGTTCCTCACAGCTTCACTTGAGACATCAGTCTCTGGTGAGGCACCTGGCCTGGTGTCCACCACTTCCATGGCTTTCTCCACCTCTGCAGCATCACCTTCAGAGTCCTTGGCCTGATGCAGATCCACACCATACATTGATAACTTCTCATTTTCAACAGCATCCACTTGTGCTGTGTTCAGTTTCAGAGTCCTGTCTTTCACCTTAGTCTTCGCCAGGGAACCGGCCAACTGTACAACATCTTCAGATGCCATCCTCCGTCCGACTGCAAGGTCAGCCTCAGCCTTCCTCTCAGGACTCTCAATCTCCTCTGCTACCATGCCTTCCTCACTTGCACCGGTTGCTTTATTGTCATCAGATGACTCACTATCACCACCACTATCCCTGTCTGACCCCCTTTTCTCACCACATCTGGCTCACTTTCAGGTTATACAATTTATTCTCATTCACATCCTGCTCACTGTCAGGGTTATACAATTCATTCTCATTCACATCCGGCTCACTGTCAGGGTTATACAATTCATTCTCATTCACATCTTGATCTGGAACCTTAGTTAACATGTCATCCACAACATTAACTTCACCATCTGGTCCCTGGTTTCCCTCAGGTGGTCCCTCAAGTATGTGACTATGTGATAACCCCAGCACTATACTTCCATATAGCTCAGGTACCAGGAGCTGACTCACGACCTCTCCCTGGACTTCAGTGTCCCTATACAATAGGTTATTGTTCATGGCAGCATGAGGAAACCTCTCCTCAGAGCCAGGCTCTTGGGGAACCTCATTCAGAACAATTACATTTTCCGGTGCCGTTTTAAGAGTGGGGTCTCTCACCGGCTCACTCCCAAAATTGTCACAGGAGCCAGGCAGGTCAGGGACACTCGGTTCCCGAGAACCACCATCCTCGTCTCCCAACATCACCTGCAAAGAAATGTCATCTTTATCACGGTCATCATCAGTATCATCACTATTATGATTAGCATTATCATCATTATCAATATCAGCATCCTCATCATGGTCATCATCATTATCATGATCATCATTATCATTATCAATATTATCATGGTCATCATCATTATCACATAAGTTTAACGGCCCACTAGCATTGTGTTCCGCCCCTCGGGACTGCGCACCCTCAGTAGGAGCTTCATCACACTGTCCATCAGAAACATTTTTCCCCCAGAGATCCTTAGACCGGGGAAAGTCATTACCCAATATAACGGGGTGCACCAGGGTCTTCACTACCCCCACTTCATATGAAACCTCCCCGAGTTTGGGGACCAAGTCCACGGCAGTCTCTGGGTAGACTTTGGTGTCTTCATGGATGTACACCACACTCAGGTGCTTATCAGGGATGAAGTCCCTATCACTCAGGCTGTCACATACGGAAGTCACTGGACTCTCTGAGTCCAAGAGGGCCTGTGCTGGGCAGTCACTTACAACCACCGGGGACCCCTGTGGTCCAGTCTCTTCGGCTGAGGTGGACACACACACAGGCTCTGCGCAGGGAGAGAGGGATCTGCCAACATCACAACACATAGGCTCCCCCTCTATTGGACAGTTGGCTGCAATTTCACGCCAGCTCCAACACTGTCCATCACACTCTCCCACCCACATGTCCCCTCGGGCCTGAACCCGCTTATCAGCATACCCCATGTCCCCAACAGCTGGAACGCTCTTACCGCGAGAGTTCAGCGTCCGGGAACTCCGAAGTGACGACCTCTCAGACGGCTGTACCTCAGGAGGACGTGCTTGGGTGTAGCGGTCCACTATCACCTTTTCAACTCTATAATCAGGCCTGCTGACTGCAGACTCCCAACTGTATCTCCAGTCATGGACTCTCCTGGCACGGGCTGCAACCGTAACACCCAGCCGGTAAGAATCGCCGCTTTCAACTTGGCATAGTCTTCGCTGTCCTGCTTGCTCAGGTCAGCCCAGACTTTTTGGGGTTCCCCAATCAGATAGGGTACGACCGCCATGGCCCATTCAGATAGTGGCAGATTCTCCTTCTCTGCCAGTCTCTCAAACCTAGTAAGATATACCTCCACATCATCACGAGGTGTCATTTTTCTCAAGGACCGTCTTACCGCCTTCTTTATAGCGGACAACGCCGGTGCCTTCACAACATTACTTCGGGACGCGGCACCGAAATCCTTTTTTGGTGCTGTCATCTGCTCAACAAATAACCGGTTATTCTCCTGCTGCTGCTGCAGGAATTGCTGCTGGGCCTGCTGCATGTGCTGCTGGTGCTGCAGGCGCTGCTGCTCCATGCTTCGCTGGGCCTGCACCAGGTACTCAACGAGTTCCTCCATACTGCCGGACTTATCTGTCTCAACCACGGCAGTTTTATGTTGCACATTAACTTGTGCCATTTGTTCAAACAGCGCCTCCATGCTGTCATCCATGCTGTCAGACTTCTCTGTCTTAACAACGGCAGTCTTCACTCAAGACATACACACTACACAGCTTTTTTTCCACAGAAAATTCAGCCTTGCTGTGCAGACACTTTTTTTTTTTTTTCTTTTGCAAAGTCTATTAGGGCTACTGTCTCTTTAAGACTGCTCCACAAACTTTTCTTTTGCTGCTGCACATTCCACAGTCATTTTCACAACAAGTTCAGCTTTGCTGTGCATACATTTTCTCTCTGCAGACCCTATCAGGGCCACTGTCTCTCCAAGACTGCTCCAAACAGACGTTTCTGCTGACACACACTTTTTTTTTTTTCTGTTGCTATTTCAATAGACTTCACCTTTAATGCTGTCTCTAAGCCTCTGTGCTGCATGCACACTCCAGCACTAACTGTATCAGGCCCTGCGCTGCCCCAGCATTCTCCGCCAATTGTAAGCTTTCCGGGGGTTTAGCTCTAGGATCGCTGTCTGGGTAGACAGAATGGCACGGAAACAGTTCATTCAGACAGCAGTTTGGTGAAAACTGGCCGCAACCAGTTTTATTAAAGTCCACAGCACACAGATAAAAACAAATCATAAACAGAAAACCTGGGCTTGTCTAGCCACTAAATTACACTTAGATAGATGGCCCTCTCTATCCGGGACCCAGACTCTACCAGTCTGTGCCCAAAACAACACATATCACATATGTTACCAGTATGGAGTTTCACAGACACTCCTCTTTATGTCCGAAGGCAACTCCAATGTCCAGACTTGAGAGAGGTCACCTCCTATTCAGTCGCTATTCGCACGGATTCTCACTGTGACTACTCCTGTGTCCGGGGTACTTCCTGCACCCAGACTGAGATAGCTCACACTCTTAGAGACTGCTTCCTTGTGCCAGGACACCTCCCTGTGTCCGGGCTAAAGACAGCTCCCACACTCTTAGAGACACCTTCTGTGCCTGGACCCCTTGTCCAGACTGAATGAGCTCTCAGATTGTGTTTGCAGACACCTACTTCTGGTCTCCTAATTAAGACCTGAGTAGTTTCAGGCTTGTGCTGCAAGTGTGTGCTGAATGTGAGGTGTAGTGACCTTTCTTTACCACCAGGTTTACAAAGCCACACATTTCGCTCATACCAGTCAGCAAGGTACTTAGGTGAAATATACACCTCATTCACCACATATTCCTTCACTGTCTCACACAGCGTTGGAACAACAGCACTCTGACCGGCGGTAACGAACTTACCACTGATCAGAGCTGGTGTTTCTTGCGCTGTCACACAGATGACAGTGTGGGAAACGCCGGATGTTCTGCCCCCCACTCATTTGAATGGGTTTGAGTTTGGGTACCGTCTGGTACCTGAACCAAACTGTTTTTAAACATTTAGCCGAACCCAACTGGTTCGGCCATCACTAATGCTAACTCTTTGTCATTTTTGTATGGTAGTGTGGATTTTATATAAGTTTCTATTTTCTTCTGTTGTAAATCATTTGTTTTAAAGTACATGGATTAAAGGTAGACAAAAGACTAGACTTTACAAGCCAGACAGAACGCTGTACAAGCAAATGTAGTTAAATGGAGTATATAATCAGAAAATCTCATAAATTAGGGTGTTGCATTAATATATTAAAAAATTGTTGGCAATGGTTATTCTTTTTCTATATTACAATCTATATTGATAATAAAAATGACAATTCTTGCAGTTTTCTCAATGGTAGTTGGGCTATTCAGGGCTTATATTTCCTGTTTGTGTTCTGGGTACTTTTTGACAATAACTCATATTTTGAAAAATCACCAGTCTGGGGCTATCTACTCTTTTATTATATAAAAAGAGCAGCTACAGAATGGTGATAGGCACTATTTAAATGCATGCTTTTTATCAAACAATTTTTACAATAAGGTTTAATTAAAATGTAGATAATTTAGTTTTTACAGCCTCTATATATTATAGTACATAGCAGATTGCAGCATGAATTTCAACCAATCGTCCAGTGAGCACATTCCGATGGCAGGATTTATAACTGTTATCCTTTTTCCTTCACAATTTCCTCTAAGCACAGTTATGACCAGCTCAGAAAAAAGTTCATAAGAATAAAGATAAGGGTTGCAGTCCTTAGTTTCATTGTTATATAATTTTTAAGGTTGAAGTTAGACTTAAGTATATCTTGTTCAACCTACAGCCTAACATATTGATTCAGAGGAAGGCTAAATTTCCATGAGGCCGACATTAATAGCTTCTTATTAGGGATAAAAAATCCTTTCTGACTCCACACCTGACCATCAGACTAATTCCCTGGAACAAAGCCCCCTCGCAGAATAGAACACTCAATGATCGATACACTGCAGCCAGCTACGTACTGTACTATGATACAGAGAGGCTGTATAAGCTACATAGTTGAACATTTTTAATTAAAACCTATTAACAAAACTTATTTCTAACTAAATATGCATGCATTTGAGAAGATAAAACTTTTTGAAGGTTTTCATACTTTTTAAAGAGGTTGCCCCATAATAATATCACAGTACCACTTATCCTGTTTACCATAAGGTTAGAATGCCAATAGTAAAAAAATGCAAACCAGTAAAATCAATATAATCTTTATTGATATTATCTAAAAACAAACAGATAAATATGATAAATGCAGTATGGAACAACACAGGCAATGAAAAAAACAGGGGCTATCACCATACGAAAAGTAGAGCCACCCCTGGATGAAGCTGTTCTTGCAACATACCTGGACGGAACTGTGCATGCAAAACATGCGTCGGGGGTGGCGGGATATCACACTCTCCAGTTTGTACTATACAGCAAATTGTTTACAACAAATATACCCCTATATGTGGCCATATACTTACTATTCATCCAGCAAAGATTCTTCATTATGGCTCTATTTTTCTTATGGTGATATTTCCTGGTCTCTTCATTGCCTGTGTTATTCCATTCTGTATTTATCATATTTATGTGTTTGTTTTTGTATAATATTAATAAAAATTATATTGATTTTGTTAGCTTGCATTCTTATGCTATTGATGTTCTCTATAAGCTGCACGCATTTGAGCCTTAACTACATGGATTGTGTATGTAGGTGTGCAAGAGGTTAGAATACTGGAACCACAAATGATCATAAGAAATGGGGTCCCAAAGTACCCTTTGTGAATGGAGCAGTAGTGAACATGTATCACTACTACTCCATTCTGTCACGCTGCTGCAATGCAGGTAGATGCAAGCTCCACTAGATGGCGGTAGAGTGGAAGGAGGACTGCACACAGCAAAAGCAGACCTGCAACGCAGCAGCGAGGCCACCAACAGGTGGCAGCGGAATAGTCAACAAGTCAGGTCGATATTAGTCTATAGCGCAGTACAAAAGGAATAGACAAGCACAGAGTAAAAAACAAGCCAAACGGGTCAGTACTGGTCAGGAGCGGATATGCCAAAGAGAAAAGACAAAACAGGAGGTCAGGGTGCAAGCCAAGTCAAAACCAGGAAGTCGATACACGAAAGGGGAATACAGAGACAGGATGGGAAGAGCGGATAAACAGACACAGGTTCAGTCAGCAAGCAGCAGGACAAATCAGGGCAAACGAAGTCAGCTACACACGCCGTAGGCAGAAACTATAACTGACACAGCCTGCAGGATACAGCGGAGATAAATAGCAAACCTGAAACCAAACTGAAGCTAATAAATTTAACCCCTGACATAACCAGACCGTGAAAAGGGGAAGACAGGAGTCAAAACCCGGTCTGGATCATGACACATTCGCTGTTTATAGTAGTGATGGTCAGGTCACACATGGTCATTCTACTACATTAATACAGGAGACTATCAACAGCAATTGGTGGTTATCTTAGCATCTGAACCTCCAGGGATCACATATTTATCAACTATCCTGTTTGACAACCTCTTTAAATACTTATATTTTTGTTTCAGTAGGCCAGATTCAAGAAAGTTAATCTGTTGAAGTTTGTTATATAGTTATTGAAAGAAAGGTGTACATTCTAAAAGCCAGAAACCTGGAATATAAAGAATGTAAGTATGAAATATAAAGAAAATACTTTTTTCTTTCCTCTTTTTATTTTGGCTGCAAAAAAAGTCATCAAAACTGCTTACATAGCTCTATAAATGTGATAATTGGCAGTATTACTTTCTACTATTATGTCCCTCTTTGTTCATGTGCATGTTCCTCAAAGATTTTTACAATGAAGCCTTAATGGTAA
Source organism: Oophaga sylvatica (assembly GCA_033576555.1). Lineage (NCBI taxonomy): Eukaryota > Metazoa > Chordata > Amphibia > Anura > Dendrobatidae > Oophaga > Oophaga sylvatica. The sequence goes on from JARQOD010000006.1 coordinate 99,264,724, forward strand.
GCCTCTCAATCTTCAAAGGCGATGAGTCTCTGACAGCTGGTTACAGTAATCATTTTGCTATCACAGTCCACACAAACTGAATAATTGATATTTGCCTTGTACTGACACCATTTGATATTCAAGGCAATTGTGTAGGATTGTAAAGCATTGCACCGTGAATGTTATCAAACTATATGCACACAGATAAATGTGACCTGAATAATTATAAATTGGCTGGTCAATTAATGCCATCATGTCAATTCATGCTCATTTTGTTTCACGGTTGCCACTCATTAGTTGGAGATCAAATGTAGCCAGTAGTGATGAGCGAACATGCTGGGATAACATGTTATCCGAGCATGCGCAGGTACTAACCGAGTGTCTTCGGTGTGCATTCTGCAGTGTACTTACCGTACTGGTAGATCCCAGTTAGTTTTGTGCTTCACAGTTTTGGATTGTGACAAAAAAATCTCTGATTTATGTAAAGGAATTCTGAAAATTATGACAGCCTTGAGCAAAACTGTCATTTGCTTTAGAATTAGAAGGGTTTTTCCTTTTGGATCGCTCTATGCTATACACTGAGATATATAAAAACAAACCATTGCTTACACTTCCATCTCTCCACGGCTGCCTCAGTCCTTGTAGCTTAGCTGCAGCGGTGACATCACATCAACGGCACTGCAGCCAATCACTGAGTTCGATGTCTCTAGTCCTGTAGACAGCACAAGCAACTAAAATCAGAGATTGGCTTCAGCACCATCAATGTGACGTCATCTCTGCAGCCAAAACACTGGGACCTGAACAGCGGCAGAGATCCATGAAGGGTGAGTAGCATTCAATTTGGGTTTCTTTTAGAACTCAGTGTATGGCATAACATTTTCTGAAAGAATAAAACCCCATTTCTCTTAAGTCCTTTTTGAGTGTCTCTTGACTCCTTACTAAAGAGCATTTATGTCCTTAGTGTGTCGGATGTACTGGGTTAAGCATTGTTAACTGATAATGACATGTCTGTGTTCAGTTAACAATTTCTTGTTACTCCACTTGCCTAAAGCCTCCTTGGAAAGTGTCACGCTATCATAACTACAGCCAAGCTTTTCTATGTTTGGTTGTAGTCTTGCAATGAAAGACATAACTAGCACAATAATAGAAATAAACTCACAGAAAGTGATCAAATCTCTATGCGTCTGGGAATATTTGTATGTATTAATTTATGTACCTCCACATAATTTTACATTTGGACACGTCATGGGTTGTAAACTCCTATCATATATGTAAACCAAAAAATGGAGTGCTATGCAACATATTTAAAAAGTATCAAAAATTTATTTATTACCATGATTTATAAGACATATTACAAATTAGACATAATCAAGATCTCAACAAAGCCTAGAAAAGAGCCAACAAACAGCCAGTGTATAATCACAGTGGATAATGGTAAGCGATCCACATATGAGGGTAAAAAACAGTTATAATTAGTTGTAATGAAAAACCTATCTCAAGTAATAAATACATTTTTGATATTTTTTAACCATGTTGTATAGCACAATAATGTCTGAAGCTCTGGTTTTACTTAAATGTAACAATAATAACAAATGTCCCGCTGTTTTACTAAATATGTGTATTGAATTTCTGGTTGTAAATCTGTCCATTCATATTAGTTTCTCTGAGTGTAATCATTTTCATCTTTGTGACAGATAAATCTTATTGTGAGCAAAATGTTGAACAATATATAACCAAAAGTATATGGATACAATGCTATATTGTTTAATTTAGGAGTGGAAAAATCATTGATTAGTCTGTAAAGAAAAACAAGTGCAAATAGAGCACAACCTTATCCATAAATTACAGATTGGACTCCAGATCAGTCTCTAGTCACAGTGAAGAGACTCAAACATAAAGTCACTTAATTAGTGGACACTCTAAGTAGCCAGAAACATGAGTCGAGTGTGGTTTTATTTGTGTATTTATTTATTTTACTTACTCATATAGTGGCATAATATTCCATAGCTCTTTGGTTCCTTCAGAAAATGTATTTGTAGAGTTCACCAGTGAAACCAAACCATTCCTCCTGGAGGAGGTGGGAGATTCTGTTCTATCAGACACCAAATTATTGTGCTACACTGGGACAGCTCATAAAATCACACAGCTTCCACTACCACCTATACGCTGATGATACTCAGATCTAGCTCTCTGACTGAGACATGGCCTCTCTGCTGTCCAAAATCCCAGAGTGTCTATCTTCTCCTCTCGCTTCCTAAAACTTAATGTCAACAAAACTGAATTTATCATCTTTCCTCCATCTCACCTAACTCCCCTACCTTATCTATCTATCTATCACAATCAATGACTCCATGCTTTCCGCCTTACTCTAAGTCCGCTGCCTCGGAGTAACCCTTTGCTCTGTTCTTAAAACCGCACATCCAAGTTCTTGCCACCTCCTGATTCCTCCAACTCAAAGATATTTCCAGAATCTGTCCTTTCCTCAACTCTGAATCTACTAAAATGTTAGTGCATACCATCATCATCTCCTGCCTTGACTACTGCAGTATCCTCCACTGTGGCCTACATGCTAACACTATCACACCTCTCCAATCCATCCTTAACTCTGCTGCCCAACTAATCCACCTTTCTCCACGCTATTCCTCTGCTTCTCCCATATGTAAATCACTTCATTGGCACACAATTCCCCAATGCATCCAGTTCAAATAGCTAATACTGACCTACACAACCATCCAAAATCTGTTTCCTCCATATATCTCTGAACTAATCCCCCAATACCTTTCAATACGCAACCTCTGGTCCTCCCAAAACCTCCTTCTCCACTCCACACTCATACATTCCTCACCCAATCACCTCCAAGACCTCTCCCGAGTGTCTCCCATCTTATGGAATTCTGTCCCTCAACACATCTGATTATACTCCACACTTGGAACCTTCAAACGGAACTTGAAAGGCCACCTCTTCAAGAAACTACCTGCAATGACCTTGCTACCACCTCACCACAAATTGTGAATTTAGCAGGTATTGATCTATTTACAGAATACATGTCAGTGTTGTCAACAGGTCTAAATTACTGTACATCAATATGCAAAATGAATCTATCTAGACTTATTGCTGGAGGTGACAATAAGATAAGAGAACACATTAGTAGGTAAACAACAGATTGCACTGCATATTTTCAAACGTTTTTTGATCTCCTGAATTTAAATCTGACAATGAAAATGTCTAGTTGGCTCTTGTTTCTATGATATCAAAGAGTTTTTCTTTGAGTGCTACATATAGTTAATGCACACAAGTTTCAGTACTTTGAAGCATTATTATTTTTGCAAATATAAAGACGCAGAATATTTTATACCAATTTTCTGATATTTGTTTAGAGGAAACTTAGCAACAATTGAAATAACTAAAACATGTTTAAACACTATTGCGAATCATAAAAGTTACAGAAATTGCACTACAAAATGTAATCCTCATTCAGTGACAACTCTTTTTTACTTGTCTTGCTTGTCTCCTGCATCAGATCATCTTACAATTGTTCAACAGTAATCTGCAAGCATTGATCTATTCTATGTTCCTTGATATCTCCATAGCCGCAATATCTTGGTGAAGTCTCTCGCTGGTCGCTCACTGCTCCGCAGTTTGGTGGAAAAAAGTCTAGATGCAATTGTAAGCAATTAATCTGTAAGGATATGGTGCAGCCAAGATCCTTGTATGTTTTTAGAAGATTTTCCACCAACTCTTCATAGTTAACTGTTTGTGACATGCAGAAGTAGTGCTGAGTGCTGCTGCTTCAAAAGCATCCAGCAACTAGAGGGGTTAACACAGTCACTAGAGACTAGCTAGCCTCAATACCTGATGAAGCCAGTCACGCTGGCGAAACATGTCGGGGAGGCTTAGGGCAAATTTTTAATACCACTGGTCAGGGTGGTTCTGGGATGGCAATAGAATGTTATATGGTTATATAGGCCACACCTTGATCCATACGCCTATAATTGAAAATAATATTGGGACTATAAGTACTTATAGGATGTGAGTTCATTTGATTATATATTAGTGTCCTCTTTATACTAAACTGACCTTAGCGAACGATTTGGTCCAAGGACCAGAAAAACACCACAGATCCAAGAAATTTTTTTTTTAAAAATATATAACAAAATACTTTATTAGATACATGAAAAATGCATAAAATGGACAGGTGTACATAAACAGTGACAAATAGTGGGGTATGATGTCTAGAAAGGACATCTACCAAAGGAATGCACATACAGCTGAACTCCCTGATTGATATCAAGATTGTACAGGGCACAGTTTAAAGTCAGACATAGCGATAAAGACAGAACCAATATGGGGCAACAATATATAGAAATGCAAGTGCATATATAAAAATACGTGTGCCACCACATAAAGTAGGGCTAGCGATATAAATACTCTTATGGAAAATAAACACTACATAGTCTGAAATAAGCTGAGTCTCAGCATATACACAGTTGTGCCCACTAAGTATGAAGAGGTTGCCTGTAAAAAGTCCACCATGTGAGTGGGATATAAATCTACTACCTGCTATTGAAGCAGAGTGCCAATGTGCACTAGCATATATTACCTCTCGTAGTGTAAAAACCGGCACAATCAGGGAGAGACAGGTATGTGCAAACGTGCCCCAACGCACGTTTCGGATGCTCGTCCTTCGTCAGGGGCGTGCTAATACAAGAGAACGAGTGCTTTAAAAACCGCTGGACCGGAAGTGATAAGCCGCGGACCGGAAGTGACGCATGTGGTGCCAATGACACCACGCGACCCACCGCGCCTGCGTCAAACGAATGGAAGCCATGGAAAACCATGGCAACCATACGTCAGAGACACAGGGGGCGGAGCGGCGCGTAGCGTCTCAGCACACATGCGTACAGGGCCACGGTCATCACTAGTGTGGGGTATGAGATGAGCCAAGTACTTAGGCTGATGTTACTTAGCAGAAGGAATATCGCCCAGAGTCAAACCAAAAATGGGGAAACACAAATATCCCTTACATAGCATAATATGAATCATATACCATCACAGGTCGGTATGTAAACAAATGAATATATGGACTATTGATGTAAAACATGTTGTACATATTTCACTCAAAAAGACCCTTTTATAGACATGCAATGTATACATAGGAAAACAGGGAGGACAAATTCGTTGGGCCAGATTATAGAAACTATGCAACAATAGATTTAACATAAAATATATATATGGAAATCATCAAATTGTCCTATCTACCACAAATATGCCCAATATCTATACAGACATAATGGAATAAATCAACATCAGCAGTACATATTTAGTCATAATCATTGAGAGGCTATATAACATCAAATATTACATTTAAAAATTACACACATATATATAGCAAAAAATAGCCTCAACAAGGATGCATACGATTGATGCTTATAGGATGGTATGGGAATGGTCAATGGCATCATCCATATTAATAGTCCAGGAAAACGGGTATAAGTGAAAAAAAACTAAAATTTGTAAAAACAACAAAATGAGCAAAAATAACAAAGTAGAGAAAAAGCACATACGGTTAAAAGAAATGGAGATGTCACTATAAAGACATCCACCCAAAACAGCAGGCAATTATAGAAACGATGCAAACTTAAGTTTTCATTTAGACCGTTGGGATGGACTGTATTCAGAGTCCAAATCCAGCGGGCTTCTAACTGGGCTAAACGCTGTGAAATACCGCCTCCCCGGAACCCTAGATCTAAACAATCTATCCCCTTAATGCGTGGACTTTTTACCGTCAATTTCTTCATACTTAGTGGGCACAACTGTGTATATGCTGAGACTCAGCTTATTTCAGACTATGTAGTGTTTATTTTCCATAAGAGGTACACCAGTATTTATATCGCTAGCCCTACTTTATGTGGTGGCACACGTATTTTTATATATGCACTTGCATTTCTATATATTGTTGCCCCATATTGGTTCTGTCTTTATCGCTATGTCTGACTTTAAACTGTGCCCTGTACAATCTTGATATCAATCAGGGAGTTCAGCTGTATGTGCATTCCTTTGGTAGATGTCCTTGCTAGACATCACACCCCACTATTTGTCACTGTTTATGTACACCTGTCCATTTTATGCATTTTTCATGTATCTGATAAAGTATTTTGTTATATATTTTTTTTTAAAAAATTTCTTGGATCTGTGGTCGTTTTTCTGGTCCTTGGACCAAATCGTTCTCATAGTAATTCCCAACGATAGATCCTATATATCCTTACTAGCAACACTAATGTTTAGCCACTTTACTTTTATAACATGGTGATGCTTTCTATTTTGTTGCTATGTCATATTTGTTCTGTAACTAAACTGACCTTAGCAGATTTTAAAATTATTATCCTTTAGTAGTTTAATAAAAGTTATTTTTAGGTCTTTAGTTAGGGATTATTTGCCTTTTGGCAATTTGTAATTCATATTGTGTTACCCTACGCTGGCTTTGGACAGCAGTTTGTGCATTTATGTTGGAGAGGCCAGTCTTTTATTGTAGTGATATTCTCTTGCACGACTATCCCGCTCACACAGAAAGCAGCAGTACTTTGTGTATCCAACCTGGAGTCCTCTTCCTCTCTGAAGAGGCAATTTGCATAGTTTTCGGTTGCAAAAATGGTATGATATGGTGTAATAGCATGAATATAAATGAAATCTGTCACCAAGTATTTGCTGCCCCATCTGAGAGCAGCGATGTATCACTTACTGTGCTGCTTGCTGTCATTTTGATGAAAAGACTGTTTTATCTGCAGCAGATCTTGCAGTAATCTAAATATTTAGCTCTCTATAACCCCGCCCACACAACTGATTGACAGCTTTCTGCCCATGTACAATGTACAAAGAAAACAGCTAATATATGGTGGGGGTAGAGTTAAGGGTATGCCACACTAAGTGAGATCGCTAGCAAGATCGCTCAAGCGTCAGCGATTTTATGACGCTGCAGCAACATCGTTAGCGACGTCGCTGTGTGTGACATGTAGCAGTGATGTGGCCCTGCTGTGATGTCGCTGATCTTTCACTAGCGTTCTGGACCGTTTTTTGATCGTTGGCGTCCCGCTGGTGAGCCTGAATTGCTGTGTTTGACACCTTTTGTGAACGACGAGCGATCTCGTTGGTGACGCATATGTCAGCGGCGCAAGCGGGACTAGGTTTTTTTTAGCGGCACAGAGTGGATCGCAGTAGCTGCAGAAGCAGGCTAGCAGGACTCAGGAAGCAGGAGCGATGCTGGAAATTCCTATGAATCAGAAGCGCTCGAGAACAATGGAAGGGAGCGCTATACGTCGTCTTTCATGATGCGGTCAAAACATTAATTATAACATACATATATAATTATAAAACATATACAGTGACCACCAATCTGTGCTGAGGGGCGTGGAAAAGGTTGCGCTCAATACATGCTGTGACAGATCCTAACGACCGCCAAAGTCATTATACAGATCGCTGACCGCTGATGTGTCGTTGATGAGAACTCCTGTTTGGAAGCTACTAGCGACCTTAAAGAGATCACGCCAACGATCTCGTTAGCTTGCGTCGTTGTCGTTATCGCTAGTGTGATCGCTTAGTGTGGCATACCCTTTAACAGAGCTCATGAATATGGAGGACTACATGACAGCAGGTTTACTAGTCCTCTAATAATAACTGCTGATAAAACAGTGATTTATTAAAACTACATTAAGCAGCCCATTGAGTGACAGATCACTGGAATCGGGGTTTCAGCCACTACATCATTCTGCTCTCATAATACAAGGCAAAAACCTGGTGACAGATTCCTTTTAACAGGTGATACACCTAAACCCTGTGCAGAAAGCAAAACAACAGTTATAGAATAAGGAAATGACCCTCTAAGTAGGGAACTAACATAGGGTTCACAGAGCTTTTTGACATCGTTGTTGTGGAAGGCAGTAGAGGGCTGTATGTGTCACAAATGTTTGATGATAATTGAGGCAGGGATGGGCTCAAGCAGTAACTGACCCCTTCTCCTGCTTTGACTGGTTATTGAGACCCATACTAAACAACATTCCTTCTTACATTGAGATACAAATTTTTTTGAGAACTATGAATTTACTTAGTGGTTTGATTACCAGATAACCACAATTGATGTTGAGATGCTGTACATGCCATGCTTCAGGATGCACATGTCCAAGCAGTCAGGTGGAAAGCAATGAAGAAGCTCCAGCTTTTGTTGACTTCATTATTATTATTATTATTATTATTATTATAATACATTTTTATAGCGCCATTTATTCCATGGCGCTTTACATGTAAAAGGGGCAAATATAGACAAGTACAAGAAATATGAGCAAAACAAGGCTCACACAAGTACAGAAGGAGAGAGGACCCTTCCCGCGAGGGCTCACAGTCTACAGGGGATGGGTGAGGATACACTAGGAGAGGGTAGAGTGGGTCATGCGGCGGTTCAGTAGACTGAGGATCACTGCAGGTTGTAGACTTGTTGGAAGAGGTGGGTCTTCAGCTTCTTTTTGAAGGTTTCTGTGGTAGGGGAAAGTCTGATGTGTTGGGGTAGAGAGTTCCAGAGCATGGGGAAGCACGGGAGAAGTCTTGTATGTGGTTGTGTGAGGAAGAGATAAGAGGGGAGTAGAGAAGGAGATCTTGAGAGGATGGAAGGTTGCGTGTAGGTAAATACCAGGAGATCATGTCACAGATGTATGGAAGAGGCAGGTTGTGGATGGCTTTGTAGGTCATAGTTAGGGTTTTGAACTGGAGCCTCTGGACGATAGGAAGCCAGTGAAGGGCTTGGCATAGAGGAAAGGCTGGGGAATAACGGTGAGATAGGTGGATTAGTCGGGCAGCAGAGTGTAGGATGGATTGGACTGGTGCCAGAGTGCTAGAGGGGAGGCCAGAGAGTAGGAGGTTGCAGTAGTCAAGGCAGGAGATGATAAGGGCGTGCACTAGTGTTTTTGCGGTTTCATGGTCAAGGAATGTACGAATCCGGGAAATATTTTTGAGTTTGAGTCGGCAGGAGGAGGCAAGGGCTTGGATATGTGGCTTGAAAGAGCAGAGTTGAGGATCACCCAGAGGCATCGAGCATGCAGGACTGGGGAAAGTGAGCACCCATTGACATTGATGGATAAGTCTGTTGGTGGGGTAGAGCAAGATGAAGGAAAGATGATGAATTCTGTTTTGTCCATGTTCAATTTTAGAAAGCGAGCAGAAAAGAAAGATGAAATAGCAGATAGACATTGTGGGAATTTGGTCAGGAAGGTGAGGTCAGGTCCAGATAGGTAGATCTGTGTGTCATCGGCGTAGAGATGTCTCAGGCCGAAGGTGTAGATGGAGAAGAGTAGGGGGTCCTAGAACTGAGCCTTGGGGAACACCAACAGACAGGGGACGAGGTGAGGAGGTGGTGATGGAGAGGGAGACACTGAATGTTCAGTCTGTTAGATATGACGAGATCCAGGATAGGGCCAAGTCTGTGATGCCAAAAGATGAGAGAATCTGTAAACATTGATATCTGAAACAATGACATTTGTCTTAGGCCACAATGCTTGGTGTCATGACCACTTAAAACGTCCAGAGGGCTAGGACCACAATGGGGACGTACAGTAAGTGGCCTCCACATTTCCAAATATTTTCTTGCAGATTTTGAAGAAAAATTATCTATAATGCCAGCAATCTCTGTTATTTGTGAAATTATACTTGCATTATATGGATAAACCTACTTATTGTTTGGTTTGGATCAGCAGTTAATTTTCAGTAATTTATGTCATATGTGAATACAAACTAATTGATCATGTGATGAACCTGCAAATTAGGTGGTGACAAAGTAGAGTGTTTAGATTTTAAAGTGGGTGTGAAGGAGCGAATAAGGAAAGAAAAAAAGATCAGGAAAAAAATGGCTTATTGTGCAAAGTAATCCTTTATTAACACAAGTGACAATTACAAAAAACTATAGTGTCTTTCAGGAGATGACAACATTTTACAGATATCCTGATACAAGGGAGATTTGTATCTAAGAAGCAAAATATCATTTAGTTATGTAGGACAATGCTTAGAAACAACTATAAATGTAGACAATGTAACTACACTGTGATTGCATAATTGTAGGCAAGAGTTTACTGTTTGTTGCTTTTATAGTGCAGCATTTTTTCACATGTAAAACCAATTATGTAGTTTATGTAATTATATGTGTTTTTGGTCTCTTTTACAATTCAATTTAAAGCCATTCATCTGATGACAAAGAGATATAGGGAATATTTTTGGTCTCTTGTGACATGACTTGAATCTCTTAAGTTGATGTAACATATGCTGACAGTTCACAATAGTGATGTCTTGGCGATGATATATATTGATCTGTTAGAAGTTGAACTACCAGGAAGAGGTTACAGACTCTTAGATTGCAAAAAAGAGGCCATACTACTCCCATATTGGAAGGACCTTTATATCTCAACTGTGGTATAGCGAGGGAAGGCGACATGTGTGGTTGTCCTGGATGTAGAGGGTGCAAAATTTCACCAACTCCATCTCCCACTGTCAATTCAGTGACTTTGCCAAGAGCAGCTTCTTCTTGGAGAGGAGCAGTGAATGCCTGCCTGGCATTGCCTATGCAGAGCACAGCAGACAAGATGAGTTTGTCATTGGCTGTTGAATCCTGCATAGACAGGGACTGATGACAAAGCTCTTGGTATAATGTCATCTTTCACTGCCTATGCAGAGCATTATCTTAAAATATAATGTATGTGCTTGGCGTTGGGGACCTTAATGCTGGACTGGTGGAAGGGACTCGGTAAGTGCTAATCGTCCACAGGTTAGGGAGTACCAAATGCGTACCTTGACCCAGACGCTGGAAACCCACTTGGTCTCAATGTTAGGAATGATTTTAGCCAGTTTCTGAAAAGAAAATAATTGAGTGTTTCAAAGTGCTTTTAATTTTCACTGACCAGTTCTTTTTAAAGTACTGAGGATTTTAACTGCAGATGTACTGAAGTTTTATTAAAGTTAGTAAATATTTGTAATAAAGGGTGTGGAATCCTTGGTCACATAAGGCCCAGAAAACGTAAAAAGACTGTGGATGGTTTGTTTACATACTCTGTCGAGCGTGGATGAAAAAAAGGCATATCTGATCTGTGATAGTTGCTTTATGAATTAGTAAATTTAGGTGTTGTGAGGATATCACCACTTACTAAAGATTATAGGATGAATGGACGTAGGTCGGAGTCCACAGCTCTAAGAGATACAGACTTTTTCCAGCATGAATCACCAGTTGCGTCGATATTGTGTTTTATTAGATATTTTCTTGCTATGTTTTATTAGTGATTTGCTTGCTTGTCAGTTTGTCCTCAGGAATCAATGTTTACATTCAGTGACAGTAAGCAGAGGAAGACAGCAGGCTAGATCTTAGGGCCCCGTCACACATAGCGACACACCAGCGATCCCGACAACGATATGCACTTGTCAGGATCGCTGGTGTGTCGCTACATGATCGCTGCTGAGCTGCTAAACAGGCAGCGATCAGGACAGCGACACTGCGGGTAACGTCGCTTAGTTACCCGCAGTGTACGGTGGATACCAGCCCGCTGGTGCAGGGAGCTGGTAACCAAGGTACACATCGGGTTTCCAGGAGCTGCACGGCACCTGGAAACCCAATGTGTACCTTGGTTACCAGCTGATCGCTGGTCTCCTGCCTGCCACATGCAGCGATGCGTGCTGGCCAGCGGGAGACCAGCGATCAAAAAAATGTCTAGGACATTCAGCGACGATCAGCGATACCCAGTAGGGTGGCTGATCGTCACTGAATGTCACACACAGCGATATCGCTGGGGAGATCGCTGTTGCGTCACAAAACTAGTGATTCAGCACGATTTCGCTAGCGAGATCGCTGTGTGTGACGGGGGCTTTAGGTAAACCTAAGGCCAGAAAGTAGATTGATAAAGGTAAATGTAAAGCAATTATGCTATCAAATCCCTTTGTATGTCAAGGTTTCACACCATTGTACTATCAGCCTAGACCCAGTGTGTGGATGGGGTCGTAGACCCAATGGAGTCGTCACCACAGGGGGTCTCACATACAGTCCTAGGTGATGGAATATGCTTCATTCTGTGAGCTAAAGAAACATGTTTAAAGTGGAGAGAGGAAAAGACACATGGTTGAATCAGGCAGTTGTTGGAGGGACTTCGAAGGGAGAGTATCCAAGTTGTGAAGGATGGATGATCTATGGAGTTTTGGAGATCATTTGTCGCTGGAGGGGTATCCATGAGCTACGGTCGTGATATCCATCGTCTGAAGGAACATAGGCTGTGACTGCACACTATACCGGCTGGTGATACCAAAAGCTGTGGGCCAACCAAAAGTTGGGAGACAGTGGTATCGCCTGGTATGGGGCCAGTGGAACTACCGATCTCAGATTGGGAACTTGTGGACTGAGAACATTGTATGTTGGCCATCTACCTAGATTTGTTGTACAACTATGGATGTATGGATAAAAATAGTTGCATTGTTAACCTGCCTAGGTGATTTCTATAACCCACAACATCAGATTCTCTCAGGTGTATTTGGATACACCCATTAGAAAATGGTGTTTATCATTAAAGGAAATCTTTCAGCTGGTTTATGCTATATAATCTGAAATAGCATGAAATAGAGGTTAAAACACAGATTTCAACTATGTGTCACTTATCAAGCTGTGTTATGTTTGCTTACAGTGAAGGTTTTAGGAGATTATCATTCACCCCTCTCATGTGCATGTAACTGCTAGTCCGACTCCATCCCTTCCTGTGATAAGCAGCTCACTGTTTATGGAGAGCCTGGTGTGGGCTGGTTAGCTTTCTCAGCTGTGCTTCATGTTACATCTAAGAACTCTGATTGTGTCAGTACTGCTACACCCAGTAAATTAAGTGATACGTTGTTGGATTCGGGATCTCTTGGCCTATATCGTGATCAAGTCCTTAAAGGGAATCTGTCACCCTAAATTGGCGGGATATTTAAATGATGGCAGTCAGGTCAGATGGTGGTGTTTTGGGTACTTGCCTTAACATGTTATTCGCTGCTGTCTCCATTATTTCTGGGAATTGTAGTCGTTGCCCTCCATATAACGCGCCTGCGCATTGCAATCTTGAATTGCGCACACGCAGTATGCTTTGCCCGCAGATTGCAATGCGCAGGCGCTTATATGGAGGGCAACGACTACAATTCCCAGAAATAATGGAGACAGCGGCGAACAACATGTTAAGGCAAGTACCCAAAACACCGCCCATCTGACCTGACTGCCATCATTTAAATATCCCGCCAATTTAGGGTGACAGATTCCCTTTAAAGTGATGAGTGACTTTCACCATCTGGTAGTCTGAGGGATGAATATTAGTTTGGCGAATGCAGAGAGAATTTCACTTATTAAAGGACACAGTGCATGCTGTAAAATTCGTAGAAGAAAGTATAGTAGTATGGAGCTGGCTTTCAGAAATTGTATTAGGCCCTTATTTCCAGTAAAGTTAATACTATGCATACACAGATATTTTAGATGATTTTATGCTTCCAACTTTGGTGACAATTTTCTTGGTTCAACTTGACTATTTCTGTAAACTAAATCAAGGCCCAAAAAGGTGAGTGTGTTGAAGCACTTAGCCCAATCGAGCACCTTTGGGATAACTCATCGTGAGCCACTTGACTTCACAAATATTCTAGTGACTGAATGAGCACTAATTTCCTCAGTCACATCCCTTAGGGTATGTTTCCACAGAGTGCATTAATTGCGCTTTGGACGGAGCGGAAACCTCGCTCCGCCCAAAGCCCCGCCCCCTTCTGTGCGTTCATTGAACACATACGGAATCACCGCATTGCATACATAGACCGGATTATTTACCTTGTGGAGACTGAGCGTCTCCGCAGGGTAAACAGACATGCTGCGTTTTAAAAAGACGCGCCGCATGTCCGGTTTCGTGGGTGTGTCACCCGCATATTAGGACGCATAGTGGAGACGGGATTTCATGAAATCCCCTCCACTATGCTGTAACATCTGGACGCTGCGGATTAAACGCTGTATGCAGTGTTCAGTCCACAGCAAATCCGGATGTAATACGCCACGTGGAAACATACCCTTAATTTTGTGAAAATGTATTCCACGAAAGTGGAGGTTATTCTCATGAATGTTTTTTTTGTGAATCAGTAATGTCAGTCAGTGTGTAAATCCAATCAGAAGCATAATCTTGTCTTTTATGTTTGTGCACATGCAGATCTTATGGTCATTAAACATAAAAATATACACAAACTTTTTTTACATGCACTTTTAATGAATTAATGCTAGAAATTGACTACTGTACATCATGTCTCAGTGCAAAATGTTTTGGTTCATCTATAGTTCAGTCAAATTACCTGGAGGGCAAAATAATCCTTCTGTGATTCTGCGTAAATTCTGGGAAGGTGCGCAGAGTAGATTTTTATCGCTCATCACCCAAATTAATTTAATCTAATTTGAGTGTTGGTACATTTGGTGACTTTCTATAGCAGAAGGAGTAGACATAAATAATTACCTTAATATGACTCCCTGCTGAATGAGCTTCTTTTGCACTCCATATGTATGAGACCAGTGTAGCAAAATGTGACAGGATTTGAGGACGAAAAGCTGCCAATGTGCCGCTTTGTAATTATGAGTGTTCCATTTTCAGGTGTATTGCTTTGACGGTAAGATAGATCCATTTAATTAGGTAGAGCTAGGCTGCAATCCAAAACACGTGCATACCAATGTAGCTTTCTGCATGATTTCCAATGTGACATTCCAATTATATCACCATGCTCGTTTTACGGAAAGAAGGTTGTATAGTGTGACAGTGTGCCTTCAACAATCCCAGCTCTACTATGCATAGAGGGAAAATGTTTATCTCTAGTGAGCAGGACTGACATTGACTAGTTTTGCGGTGCACACTGGGAGGATATTATAAAGCAGCCAAAATCTTTCATAATCGTTATATCTCGGCACACCAAGAGCTGAACAGAAGTTCTTTGGCAAAGCATTGAAATTATAAATAACATTCTGAGTCGAAATTTGGAAATACTACTGCATAGGAAATAATATAGAGCTACAGTTTTTATCTTGTGTTTGCAGGGTTTGTACATCATCTACTAACATGTTTTCATTTTAAAGGGGTATTGTACGCCACCCATTTTGCCCTTGTGAGGTGGCCAGGGTGGTAGTAATGGCGAGGGGCTTTTGTGTTCCCACGCCTTGGCACCCCGCAAAGAAAACATAATGTCCCATCTAATGTGTGGCGTGGGAGTATTGCACAAAACTCACGTTTGCATTTGCAGATCCTGCTGATCCCATAGTCTTGTGTCCGAATGATATAATACACTCAGGAGCAGATACCGTATTCCGCTTTAACATTGCTACTTTATTATATAGCAAAAAAAAACATGGCAGTTTCAGTACAGCACAAGTTCATGTTTTCAGCCTGAGCTTTCCCTCTCAATGCTGGCTCCTCTAGCCTCTGAAATGCTCCTCGTGGCTCTGCTGTCCCATTTTGAGCCTGAGCTTTCCCACTCAATGCTGGCTCCTCTAGCCTCTGAGATGCTCCTCGTGGGTCTGCTGTCCCATTTTGAGCCTGAGCTTTCCCACTCAATGCTGGCTCCTCTAGCCTCTGAGATGCTCGTCCTGGATCTGGGGTCCCCATATTCCTGCACCCACTTTCCCGTACTTGTTCCCACACCGGCTTCCCTTCACTGGGTGATGAAAAAGGTTCCTCGGTCCTGATTTGAGCCTTTTCCCCTGATTCTCTATGGGATACCATCGCACCAAGTGGCGGATGACCGCATTCTGCTTCTCCCAAGCGTTCTGTGCCTTTCAGTACTGTGTGGCCCCCTGGCCTGTTCTGCCTTCTCCTGAATCACTCTCCAGCACTTTCTTAACGTTACAACTATAATACACTACTATACACTGCTCCCACTGACTGACTGAGAATCAGGAAGTGTGTTATGTTTCGGTAGCTGAGGAGTGCAGGTAAAAAAGGCAATACACCAGAGCAGTTGGAATCTATGGGATTGCAGTACCCTGACTAACCACCACAACTAGAGGCAGCCGTGGAGCGTTCCTACGTTGGTCCTAGACGCCTCGTCACAGCCTGAGAAACTAACTACACCTAAAGATAGAAATAGGAAAGCTATCTGCCCCGGAGCAGAACCCCAAAGATAATAGAAAGCCCCCAAACATGTAATGGCGGTTAGACAAGAGGAAATACTGACACAGAAAGAAAATAGAATGAGCAAACGCTGGGGCCCAAACTATCTAAATAGAAAAGGACAGGAAGTGTACTTACTGCAATCCCAGAAAACCCTGAAAAACACCAACTCTACTAATTTCAAAATCACCTGAGATCACACGACCTCTACCACCTAAATTAGTTCTCTGGTGTAACAAAATCAAAACAGCAGCCACTGAAAAAACTGGAAAAAGCAAAAGAACAAAACTCAGTGGCTGAACTAAACTGAGAAGGCAGAAGCCCCCGGAGGGACCCAGAAGGCCCCCAAAGAAGTGCAGGACAAAATGCAAAAATATAGCAACAACACAAAAGAAGAAAAATTCTTATCTGGTAGCAGGAGATGCAGACACGACACAGCAGGCTACAAGGGAAACTGGAATGAAGGATTCAGACCAGAACAATTGATCACCGGCAACCCTGATGGGAAAATGACTCCCTTATATAAAGACCAGTCAGTAACACCTGATTCCCAGTCCTCACAATCTTCACTAGTACCGCTTGTAACCACCAGAGGGAGCCTCTTCTCAGAACTCATCTCAAACCCATTCACAACAGAAGTGTCCCACTGACAAAATCACTCTTACCCCTCCCAACTTGGAAATCCCTTTATTTCCTTAAATATTCCTTTACTGGCACTATAGTTTTAATGACTCTTTTGTGCCCACCATACTAAACCCAATCCTATTTTTACATTTTTATTTTTTATTTATTTTATATAGCGCTAACATATTCCGCAGCGCTTTACAGTTTGCACACATTATCCTATCCTAATTTATAGCTACCCTCTTATCTTATCCTTTACACCTTTCCCTAATCACTATGCATAAATGGCATTTAATCGCTATATAATAAGATTAAGCAATTACAGTAATGTTCATAAAATTCTATGCAGCAGCACATAGTATAAGAGTGACTATCAGCACACATTTATTACCTACACTGTTTTAGAGAGGGAGAGGCACATGACAGCCTCTGTCACCCTTACACCCTCATTGAATACTAACAGAACCAGAGATGTCTTACATGGTTTGTCAAAGCTTATGATGGGAATCATCAATATCAGATCATGAAGGGTCTGACACAGAGGACTATCACCCACACCTTCGACCCGCTGTTTTCAGCTCCAACAGTGGCTCTAATATAAATAGTTAATGGAGCCAAAATGGCAGACCCCATACTGTTTTGCTGTTTTGTACTGCAGCTTAGCTCCTCTTATTGAATTGAGTAAAAGCTGAGCTCCCGTTTTATGCAATGGCCACTATTGTTGAGCGATACTGCCCGATATCAAGAAATATCGGATCGGATTGGATCGGCCCAATACTCAAAAAGTATCGTGTATTGGAAACCCAATGCAAGTCAATGGGACAGAAATATCGTAATTAAAAAAAACCCTTTCTTTTCTTGTAAACACTAGATATACACACATAGAATACATATATACAGTACAGACCAAAAGTTTGGACACACCTCGTTCAAAGATTTTTCTGTATTTTCATGGCTATGAAAATTGTAGAATCACACTGAAGGCATCAAAACTATGAATTAACCATGTGAAATTATACATTACACGTTACAAAAAAGTGTGAAACAACTGAAAATATGTCTCATATTCTAGGGTCTTCAAAGTAGCCACCTTTTGCTTTGATTACTGCTTTGCACGCAGAAAAGGTGAACGGCTGGACTCTACATGCCTAGTTCCCACCGTGAAGCATGGAGGAGGTGGTGTGATGGTGTGGGGGTGCTTTGCTGGCGACACTGTTGGGGATTTATTCAAAATTGAAGCGGTGAGCGGTCCAGCTCACCCCAAACCATCTCGATTGGGTTCAGGTCTGGTGACTGTGGAGGCCAGGTCATCTGGCGTAGCACCCCAACACTCTCCTTCTTGGTCAAATAGCCCTTACACAGTCTGGAGGTGTGTTTAGGGTCATTGTCCTGTTGATGTCACGCGGTCTTATGATATGTGTACGATGTCAGTAAACTATTCTTAAAAGAACAACACTCTATACAACATATAGATTAGCAACATCAGCATGTAAATATAGAATAGATTTACCTGACATGATATCCGTTGAACTCAGGGTTAATCTTGAGGACTTGATACACTGTCACAGGAAAGAGGAGGACCGGGGGTCTAACCTGACCCTAAACTGGGGTCCTAACTAATCCCTCACCTTGGAGGTACTGATAATGGTTCAGAGGTCCAAGTCTCCAGCCTAACCCTGTCTCCTATCAGTCCCTGAACCCTGTAATCAGTCCTAAGAAGGATTCTGATTACCACCAAAGGGATATGGGCTGATCTCTGCTAAATACACAGATTAGACATATAAGACAGACTGGAGAAAACACAGACTTGCATACACACTCAAACACAGAAGGAACATAAATGATCTGGGATATTAAACTCTAAGCAAGGTGAGCTTAAAACAACTAAGGAGCTCTTTAACTTAAGTCTATACAGATACAATCCTATCTGTGGTCTGCATGAAGAATTTCACTGGCAACTCCCAACACAGACAACCAGAGATTTAAAGGAAACCAATCAACAAATAATTAATTGCAGCCGGAAGAAACTGCACCCAGTCCCAGAACTGAGCACAGACAGAATTAACTCCCTAACTGCCAAACACAAAGAAACAGCAACTCAGCTGTGAGAAGTCAGAATGTGCAACCGCGACGATCTTCGTGGCGATGCACACATGACAGTTGAAAAATAAATGATGATCCAACTAAACGCAAACCGGATGCTGTAGTAGCCATTCTGGTTCACTATGCCTTCAATTTTGAATAAATCCCCAACAGTGTTGCAAGCAAAGCACCCCCACACCATCACACCACCTCCTCCATGCTTCACGGTGGGAACCAGGCATGTAGAATCCATCCGTTCACCTTTTCTGCGTGCAAAGCAGTAATCAAAGCAAAAGGTGGCTACTTTGAAAAACCTAGAATATAAGACATATTTTCAGTTGTTTCACACTTTTTTGTAAAGTGTAATGTATAATTCCACATGTGTTAATTCATAGTTTTGATGCCTTCAGTGTGATTCTACAATTTTCATTGCCATGAAAATACAGAAAAATCTTTGAATGAGAACGTGTGTCCAAACTTTTGGTCTGTACTGTATATATATATATATATATATATATATATATATATATATACATACATGTCATTGTGACATATATATATATATACACATATATTTATAGTTCATACACTTCTACATAGTAAAATAGCCACTGATTCAATTGCCGGGCAATGCCGGCTATTGTGAAATTACAGAACCACCCGACATGAAATGACACATGGTTTACATAGAGTTAACATGTCATTTCATGTAGTTTGATATATAGTTCTCACTAACAATTACATGAGTGTATGTGTGCAAAATTTCACACATGTGGGGGTTAATTAAAGGTGTAAATTCGTTGTAAAAAAAAGACATTTTTTTCTATGAATTTACACCTTTAACCCCTTCACCCCCAAGGGTGGTTTGCACGTTAATGACCGGGCCAATTTTTACAATTCTGACCACTGTCTCTTTATGAGGTTATTACTCTGGAACGCTTCAACGGATCTTCGCGATTCTGAGATTGTTTTCTCGTGACATATTGTACTTCACGTTAGAAGTAAAATTTCTTCGATATAACTTGCGTTTATTTTTGAAAAAAACGCAAATATGGCGAAAATTTTTAAAATTTTGCAATTTTCAAACTTTGAATTTTTATTCCCTTAAAACAGAGAAATATGTCACATAAAATAGTTAAGAAATAACATTTCCCACATGTCTACTTTACATCAGCACAATTTTGGAACCAAAATTTTTTTTTGTTAGGAAGTTATAAGGGTTAAAAGTTGACAAGCGATTTCTCATTTTTACAACAAAATTTACAAAGCCATTTTTTTTTAGGGACCACCTCTCATTTGAAGTCACTTTGAGGGGTCTACATGGCAGAAAATACCCAAAAGTGACACCATTCTAAAAACTGCACCCCTCAAGGTACTCAAAACCACATTCAAGAAGATTATTAACCCTTCAGGTGCTTCACAGGAACTAAAGCAACGTGGAAGGAAAAAATGAATATTTAATTTTTTAGCCACAAAAATTATCTTTTACAAACTTTTTTTTTATTTTGACAAGGGTAAAAGGAGAAAATGGACAGATAAGGTTGTTATGCAATTTCTCCTGAGTACGCCAATACCCAATATGTGGGGGAAAACCACTGTTTGGGCACACGGCAGAGCTCGTAAGGGAAGGAGCGCCGTTTGACTTTTTCAAACTAAAATTGGCTGGAATTGAGATTGGACGCCATGTCGTGTTTGGAGAGCTCCTGATGCGCCAAAACAGTGGAAACCCCCACAAGTGACACCATTTTGGAAACTAGACCCCCTAAGGTACTTATCTAGATCTGTTGTGAGCACTTTAAACCCCCAAGTGTTTCACAAAAGCTTATAATGCCTGGGTTTGAAAAGAAAAAAAAAAAAAAAAAATTTCCACAAAAATGATTTTTAGTCCCAAATTTTTGAATTTTCCCAAGGAAATTGGACCCCAAAAGTTGTTGTCCAATTTGTCCTGAGTACGCTGATACCCCATATGTTGGGGGGGGGAACTGTTTGGGTGCACGGCAGGGCTTGGAAAGGAAGTAGTAACGTTTTGGAATGCAGACGTTGATGGGGGTCATGTTCCGTTTGCAGTGCCCCAGATGAGCCTAAATAGTGGAAACCCCCCACAAGTGACCCCATTTTGGAAACTAGACCCCCTAAGGAACTTATCTAGATCTTTGGTGAGCACTTTGAACCCCCAAGTGCTTCACACAAGTTTATTAATGGAGAGACGTAAAATTTAAAAATCATATTTTTTCCACAAGAATGATCTTTTCACCCCAATTTTTATTTTTCCAAGGGTAACAAGACTCCAAAAGTTATTGTGCAATTTGTCCTGAGTGCGCTGATACCCCATATGTGGGGGTAAACCACTGTTTGGGTGCATGGCAGAGTTTGGAAGGGAAGGAGCGCCGTCTGACTTTTTCAACGCAGAATTGGCTGGACGCCATGTCGTGTTTGGAGAGCTCCTGATCTGCCTAAACAGTGGAAACCCCCATAAATGACACCATTTTGGAAACTAGACCCCTCAAGGAACTTATCTAGATGTGTGGTGAGAACTTTTAACCCCCAGGTGTTTCACTAAAGTTTATAACGTACAGCCGTAAAATAAAAAATCCTTTTTTTTTTTTTACAAAAATGATTTTTTCGCCCCTAATATTTTATTTTCACAAGGGTAACAGAAGAAATTGGAACCCAAAAGTTGTTGTCCAATTTGTCCTGAGTACGCTGATACCCAATATGTGGGAGAAAACTACTGTATGGGCGCACGTCAGGGCTCGGAAGGGAAGTAGTGACGTTTTGGATTGCAGACTTTGATGGAATGGTCTGGGGGCGTCATGTCACATTTGGAGAGCCCCTGATGCACCTATACAGTGGAAACCCCCCACAAGTGACCCCATTTTGGCAAATAGACCCCACAAGGAACTTATCTAGATGTGTGGTGAGCACTTTGAACCCCGAAGTGCTTCACAGAAGTTTATAACGTACAGCCGTAAAAATAAAAAATCCTTTTTTTTTTTACAAAAATGATTTTTTCGCCCCCAATATTTTATTTTCACAAGGGTAACAGGAGAAATTGGACCCCAAAAGTTGTTGTCCAATTTGTCCTGAGTACGCTGATACCCAATATGTGGGAGAAAACTACTGTATGGGCGCACGTCAGGGCTCGGAAGGGAAGTAGTGATGTTTTGGATTGCAGACTTTGATGGAATGGTCTGGGTGCGTCATGTCGCATTTGGAGAGCCCCTGATGCGCCTAAACAGTGGAAACCCCCCACAAGTGACCCCATTTTGGAAAATAGACCCCACAAGGAACTTGTCTAGATGTGTGGTGAGCACTTTGAACCCCGAAGTACTTCACAGAAATTTATAACGCACAGCCATAAAAATAAAAAATCTTTTTTTTTTTTTGCAAAAATGATTTTTTTGCCCCAATATTTTATTTTTACAAGGGTAACAGGAGAAATTGGACCCCAAAAGTTGTTGTCCAATTTGTCCTGAGTACGCTGATATCCAATATGTGGGAGAAAACTACTGTATGGGTACACGTTGGGGCTCGGAAGGGAAGTAGTGATGTTTTGGATTGCAGACTTTGATGGAATGGTCTGGGGGCGTCATGTCGCATTTGGAGAGCTCCTGATGCGCCTAAACAGTGGAAATCCCCAACAAGTGACCCCATTTTGGAAAATAGACCCCACAAGGAACTTATCTAGATGTGTGGTGAGCGCTATGAAGCCCCAAGTGCTTCACAGAAGTTTATAATGTACAGCCGTAAAAAACAAAAAAATATTTTTTTTTTGTACAAAAATGATATTTTCGCCCCCAGTTTTTTATTTTCCCAAGGGTAACAGAAGAAATAGGACAAATTGCACAATAACTCTTGGGGTCCAGAGTACGCTGATACCCCATATGTGGGGATAAACTACTGTTTGGACGCATGGCAGAGCTCAGAAGTGAAGGAGCACCGTTTGACTTTTTCAACGCAGAATTGGCTGGAATTTGAGATCAGACGCCATGTCACATTTGGAGAGCCCTGATGTGCCTAAACAGCGGAAACCCCCCAATTCTAACTCCAACCCTAACCCCAACACACCCCTAACCCTAGTCCCAACCCTAACCACAAACCTAACCCTAACACACCCCTAATCCCAACCCTAACCCTAATCCTAACTTTAGCGCCAACCCTAACCCTAACTTTAGCCGCAACCCTAACCCTAATGGGAAAATGGAAATAAATACTTTTTTTTAATTTTATTATTTTTCCCTTACTAAGGGGGTGATAAAGGGGGGTTTGATTTACTATTTATAGCGGGTTTTTATGATTGGCAGCTGTCACGCTAAAAGACGCTTTTTATTGCAAAAATAGTTTTTGCATCATCACATTTTGAGAGCTATAATTTTTGCATATTTTGGCCCACAGAGTCATGTGAGATCTTATTTTTGCGGGACGAGTTGACGTTTTTTATTGGTACCATTTTTGAGCACGTGACGTTTTTTTGATCGCTTTTTATTTCGATTTTTGGGAGGTTAGAATGAACAAAAATCAGCAATTCATGAATTTCTTTTGGGGGAGGCGTTTATACCGTTCCGCGTGTGGTAAAATTGATAAAGCAGTTTTATTCTTCGGGTCAGTACGATTATGGCGATACCTCATTTATATCATTTTTTCATGTTTTGGCGCTTTTATAGAATAAAAACATTTTATATAAAAAATAATTATTTTTGCATCGCTTTATTCTGCGAGCTATAACTTTTTTATTTTTTCGCTGATGATGCTGTATGACGGCTCGTTTTTTGCGGGACAAGATGACGTTTTCAGCGGTACCATGCTTTTTATATCGGTCTTTTTGATCGCGTGTTATTCCACTTTTTGTTCGGCGGTATGATGATAAAGTATTGATTTTTTGCTTCGTTTTTTTTTTTTTTTAAGGGGTTCACTAAAGGGGTTAACTAGTGGGACAATTTTATAGGGGGGGTCGTTACGGACGCGGCAATACCAAATATGTGTACTTTTATTGCTTTGTTTTTTTTATTTACAGGAAGAAGTGAATTTATTGGGGAATATTTTTTTTTTTTTTTTATTTATTTTGGATTTTTTTTAAAACATGTTTATTTTTATTTTTTTTAACTTTTTTACTTTGTCCCAGGGTGGGACATCACTGTATTTTGTCAGATCGCTGGTGTGACAGTGTGCACAGCACTCTGTCACACCAGCGATCGCTCAGGCAGTGCAGCAGGCTTCTCAGTGCCTGCTCTCAGCAGGCACTGAGGAAGCCGCCTCCCTCCAGGACCCCGGCGCCATTTTGGATCCGGGTCCTGGGAGGGAGGAAGCCCTCAGAACAGCGCGATCACATCGCGCTGCTCTGAGGGTCTCAGGGGGGCGCGCAGGGAGCCCCCACCCTGCGCGATCCTCCCCTGTGCCCCCAGTACACCGCGATCATGTTTGATCGCGGTGTGCAAGGGGTTAATGTGCCGGGAGCGGTCCGTGACCGCTCCTGACACACAGTCATGGGTGTCAGCTGTGATAATCAGCTGACACCCGGCCGCGATCGGCTGCGCTCCCCCCGGGAGCGCGTCCGATCGCACGAGATGTACTATCCCGTCCATGGTCATACGGGCCCAGGTACCATGGACGGGATAGTACGTCCGATGGCAGTAAGGGGTTAATTAACCCCTACATGTGTGAAATTTTGCACACATACACTCATGTAATTGTTAGTGAAAACCATATATCAAACTACATGAAATGACATGGTTAACTCTATGTAAACCATGTGTCATTTCAAGTCGGGTCTGTAATTTCACAAAAGCCGGCAATTGAATTAGCGGCTATTATACTATGTAGAAGTGTATGTACTATAAATATATATATATATGTGTCACAAATTCAATGACATGTGTATATATATATATATATATATGTCAACCAGACAGACAAAGCCAGCGAGTGGGGGCAGATAATAATAGCCCAGAGAGGGACCATTATTTTTGCCCCCCCCCTGGCTACTAACATCTGCCCTCAGATACCCCAGAAAAGGCAAATCTATAATTAGATTCGCCCTTTCTGGCACTTTGCCCGTCTATTCCATTGCCCTGTAGCGGTGGTGAATGGGTTAATAAGGGGTTAAAGCCACCTTGCTATTGAAAGGTGACTTTAAGCCAGGTTAATAATTGAGAACTGTCAATTAGACAACTATCAATTATTAATCCTATTGAATGAAATAAAAATAAAACACACACACTTTAATTAAAAATCATTTTAATGAAATAAACACACAGTTTTTGACCATATTTTATTTTACTGCCATTCCTTGCGAAGCCCTTGTTCACCTGTAATAAAAATAAAATAATAAAGCAACATTATTCTTACCTATCCAATGTTCAGTCAGGTCCCCCGATGTAATCCTTCTGAAAGGGTTAATGTTTACTGCAGGGACCGCAGCTAATGCTGACAGCCTCACAGTGAATCTCCTGAACCATCTCCTCTCCTGGCTGACAGGAGAGGAAGTGGTTAGCATAATTGATTGCTTCCCACTTTCACTTCAGGTCAGCCAAGGACACACCGCACAGCATCAGTGATGTCAGAGGGAATCCCGGCTGACCAGAAGTGAACTGATTAACAAAAATAGGGGATCCCCTCGAAAAAAAAAATGGCGTGGGGTCCCCCCTATTTTTGTTAACCAGCCTGATGAAGCAGACTGCTGAGGCCTGGTTTTTTTCAGGCTGGTAAAGATCCAAGATCCATGAACCTTGCAAGCCTGATAATACCAGGCCTCAGCAGTCTGCTTAGCTTGGCTGGTTAACAAAAATAGGGGATCCCCTCGAAAAAAAAATGGTGTGGGGGTCCCCCTATTTTTTGTTAACCAGCCAAGTAAAAAGCAGACTGCTGCGGCCTGGTATTAAAAGACTGTCAAGGCCCATGGATTTTGGCCCTCAACAGCCTAAAAAAACCAGGCTGCAGCAGCGCCACAATTGGCGCATCCAAAGATGCGCCAATTGTGGCACTTTACCCAGCTCTTCCCACTTGCTCTGTAGCGGTGGCAAGCGGGGTAATAAGGGGTTAATGTCACCTTTGATTGAACGGTGACAATAAGCCCGGTTAATAATGGAGAGGTGTCAATAAGACACCGATCCATTATTAATCATAAAGTTTGTAATTTTTTTAAAAAAATACACAGCCAGAAAAAAGTCTTTTAATGAAATAAAACACAACACAGTTTTCATCATTTTTATTTCACGCTCATCCTGCGACGCCATCGATCACCTGTAAAAAAACAAAAATAAGAAACCAACACAAATACTCCCTGTCTGACGCAGTCCAAAATCACGAGTGTCCCACGACGAGTCCAGCTCTGCTACATCTGCATGCCAGGCTGAGCCTGACATCCAGATAAAGCAGAGCTGCTTACCATAGCTGATTCCCCGGCGGTGACGTCATCCGGACTGCTGTACTCTCGCGACAGCTGGCCGAGATTACCCAGTACCCGGCAGCACGTGCAGGTATCGCGAGAAGCTGCACGTGACCGCCAGGGAGAGGGTAATGGTGGCCATCAAGGAGTCCAGGATGTGACCACCGGGGATCTTCTGCCAGGTAAGTGCTGCTGATTCCTGACAGACCCGACCGACACTGACAGTGACTCTTTCGGGAAGTTCCTGTGTCACATACTTCATTCTGTGACACAGGAACTTCCCATATACTTTACTGCCAACGTCCGATTCCGGTATCCGATATGCAAAAAATATCGGATCTCAGAATCGGAATTCCGATACAGCGAATATCGGCCAATACCCGATATTTGCAGTATCGGAATGCTCAACACTAATGGCCACTAAACAATGAATAGAGCTGAAAACAGCTAATGAGTGGGGGTGTCGGGATTTGGAGCTTAATGGATCTGATAATAATGATCTATCCTATAGCTAATATCATAAGTCTGGACAAACCCCTATAATATTACTAAACATTGGCACTGGGATGAAAAAAAATAACTGGAAGTTAACAATTGGTTAGGAGTAGGGATGAGCGGACCCATGGATATTCGGGTTCATCGGGTTTGACCGAACTTTAGTCCAAGGTTCAGTTCGGGTACCAAAACTCTACCCAAACTTGAACCCGATCCCAATAAAAGTGAATGGAGACCCGAACTTTGGTTTCTGTGAAAGGGCTGTAAAATGGTCACAGAAAGGGCTCGATGGCTGCCAAAGGATCTCTCCAACATCGTTCTCCTGGAACGCTAAACACGGGGTTTGCTCATCTCTAGTTAGGAGCCATATCCCTTGGTCATATGATCAATGAGCATTTTTCATTGTAATGCGGCTTAACATCACTTGTCATATCTAAAAGTGCCTCATAAGCTAGAAATGATTGGGGATCCCTGCACTAGGATATGGCATCACTGACTCCTCAGTGACAGGATGGCCTCTGCAACCCAAAGTAATGCTTAGAATGAGACAGATGCAGCAACCCCATTCCATTCATGTTCTTTCCAGCTATTTGTTCTAAGACGTAAGGGGTCCCATGTGGCATAAGAGGTAGTGTTGGCCTAATGTAAGAGGTTATGCCATAATTAACTTTGGTGGGCTAATCTCTTTAAAGGTTTCTCATGACAAAGCTATGTTTTACTTTGACTTGCTGCAGTGTTTAATCAGTTTGGCACAGTGAGACCCTCTACAGCTTTAAATCATAGGAGGAGAGCATTACAGCTTGAAATGTTTGGACTGCAGTTTCTATGCTTCTGGAAAAGCTTTAACCAGTTGTCAATATTGTCTTTCATCGATCGTCCATGAGTGATCAATCCTTTCCTGTTTAGTTTAGGATTCCATAATTTTAAATGCACTTTAAAAGAAAGCAGTAGTCTACATTGATAAATTTGTGAACAGTTTGACTGGTCAATGGGAGTTATGTTCTAAGAGTTCTTTTCATTGCTATTAATTTATCTTTTGGTCCTTAAAAGATAGTGTTAGAATATGGCAATGTGACTATATACCATATATACTCTATCTAACTATATTTATATTACAGTAAACTTTAATCTCACAATTCAGAAGTTATGATAATTCTACACATGCTCCTTGTACAGAACTGATTGACAATCTTGAACTTCTCAAGACACAACCAGACGACTAGACAGAACAAGTTATAGTACTGCTCTGAATATAAAGAACTGATAGTGAAATATTTTGCATTACCATAAAATTGTGAACCTTCGCAAGGCTTTTTATGCTCAAAGTGGATTAATATAATTTTTATGACCATCAAATAGTCCAAGAGATAGTAATAATTAAAATTTTGAAAATAAAACCTAGCACACATCAGGGCTCATTAATAGATATAAGCAAATTTGTTTGTTTTATGTCCCCAAATCTGGTTTTGACATATTCATGCCATATTCAAACACTATTCGTGCTGAATGTATGTTTAATGATCGGTTCCGAACATATTCGGTAATTTCTACTTCCATTTACTCTAATGATGTTTGGCTGTGTTTGCCGAATATTGCAAAAACAATATTTGATGCCGATCGTATTCGGAACCAAAACCAAACAAATTCACTCATCTCTACTCATTAATGCTGGATTAAAGTGTTTTCCTCATGAGACACATTAATAGTATATACAAAAGATTTGCCATGAATGTCCGATAGAAACAGATTCCACCTCTGTGACCCACATTCGTCGCCAGAATTGAGAGGTGGAGGTTATGTGCCGGCCTTATCCATTCATTCTACGAGAATTATGAATAAGGACAAGAAAATACTTTATTCAGAACTCCTGTAACAATTAATACAATGAGTTGTCACATGTGCCGCTACCTCTCCATTCACTGATGGTCAGAAGCCAGCCAGAACGGGGGATCGGGGAACTCACTCATCAGATGTACACCTCTTCCTGAATCAAGAACGTCTAGCTGCACCACACCAAAACATCAAGATAGGTGATGAAATCGCCGTGTTTGGAGGAAGAAGAAAGATGAGTACAACCTCAAGAACACCGTCACAGCCGTGAAGCATGGTGGGAGAACCATCATACTTTGGGGTGCTTTTCTTCAAAAGGGGCAGGAAGACTGCACTGTATTGAAG
Source organism: Oophaga sylvatica (assembly GCA_033576555.1). Lineage (NCBI taxonomy): Eukaryota > Metazoa > Chordata > Amphibia > Anura > Dendrobatidae > Oophaga > Oophaga sylvatica. Next base: position 99,293,620 of record JARQOD010000006.1, read on the forward strand.
GGAGGATGTATAGGGTCATGTATCTTGAGATTTTGGACAACAACCTCCTTCCCTAAGTAAGAGCATTAAAGATGGGTCATGGCTGGTCTTCCAGAATGACAATGACCTCAAACACACAGCTAGGACAGCTAAGGAGTGGTCCATAAGAATAAGCATTTCAAGGTCCTGGAGTAGCCCAGCCAGTCTCCAGACATGAACCCAATAGAAAATCTATGGAGGAGTGGCCAAAATCCAATCTTGATGAATTCAGGACATAGTTTCCTTTCTGTGACATGACTTTCCAGGATATGTTTATATAGATTTACACTGCTTCCTACACTGTATGTCACAGAAATTAGAATTTGAGCTGCATTAGATCAGCTGATTTATCTGCCTTACTGACAAAACTAGATAAACTATAAGATTGATGCCAGGATTTTATTTGTCAACTATCCATTTATTCCTATTTGCTTCTTAAAGGGGATATCTCAAGCTCATAAATGAATACAATTGCAAAGTGCTGGTAAAAACAAATCCTGTGTAAAACAAGAACTGAGGAATTTTTATTTTTTTAGTGTGAAACTTGTCTAGGGTTCTGGCCACCCTTTATTCCCAGTTATCTGCACAAAGAGTGTGTGGCAGGAGCTGGCTATATTCTATACCATCTGCTTGTTCAACTCTGAAACCAGCCACAATACTGAGTTCAGACAGTTTTAGTTCCCATAGCTTCTTTTATGCTACAAAAGCAAAGTTGCCTTTGCTAACAGCATGGCATAGAACACAGTTCAGACCAGTGGTGTAGCCATGCTACTGGTCTGAACTGTTAAGTCTTCAGGGGCGCATTGCCCAACCCAAAAAAAACAGGAAGGCAGTAGGCTTGGTAGCTCCTCTTTATTCAATTTGGGACTATCCCTTTGAGTGTTCTATATTTTACAGTCCTATAATGCCACACACGATTAGGAAGTCTCCTTGCCATGTCCTTTTGAAATTACAGCAAACCTGTCACCAGGTTTGTACCATATGAGATATGAGACCACCACATTTCAGCCCTGATATACAGCATAATATGCTGTATATACAGTATGCCTCCAATCCGGGCCTGCAGAAAAAGAAAAACACCTTTTATTGTACTCACCTAAGGGGCGGTCCACTCCAATGGGCATTGCTGGTCTTGGTCCGATGCCTCCCTTCTTCTTTCGATGCCGTCCTCCTTCTGTGCTTCATGTGGATGACACATCCAAAGTCATTCACACACTGTTCCCCGACATTGCACTCCTCCACAGGTGTACTCCTGTGCATGCGAATGGAAAGGTCAAAGAGCCTCAGCGCATGTGCACTCCAGTATTTTACTCTGCCCTACTCAGGGAAGGGAAGTACGCCTGAGCAGTAGCGCGATGCTGGGAACACTGTATGGATGTCGTAGGATGCGCCATCCACACAAAGTAAGAAGGAGGATGGCATTGCAAGAAGAAGGGAGGCACTCGACCAAGACCAGCGAAGCCTATCAGACTGGACTGCCTCACAGGTGAGTATAATAAAAGGTGTTTTTTTTGTTGCAGGCCGGATTGGGGGCAGATATACAACATATTAGAATGCTGTATATCAGGGCTAAAAGAGGATGGTCTTATATCATGGGACAAACCTGGTGACAGGTTCCTTTTAAGTTTGCCTACACCTGTGATTAATTATTTATCACACACCTAATGCATCTGTCAAGGCATGCAAATGCTGCAATGTAACTATAAATCACATCTCATGATAATTATCATAGAAAGTCGGTAATTGAAAATTTTTTGCAGATGATCAAGGTTCCATGTAAACTGTTAAAGCCAAAATATATACAGCCTTGCAATTCTCATCCTTCTTGCTTTTGTTATGCCCAACATTGCAGTAAAAATGGTGACTAACATTTTTTCTACCATTATGATGCTCACCTACAATGCTAGTTCATGTGAATGGGGTGGTGCTTATCCTAACTAGTCTTTGTCTAAATATCAACTTGCGTAATTAAAAAAGTACTCCTTGGTTTGATATGTTCAACTGTTGTGCTGTGCGACACATTCAGGCAAGAGAGAGGAAGATGATTGTCATGGGTGTCTTGTAAACTGACGTTAGCCTAAGGATATGTTCACGCTGGGCATTTTTGCTGCTTTTTTATGCTAATTTTCAGCTGCTTTTTACAGTACCAGCAAAGCCTATGAGATTTCAAAAATCTTATAGATACACCTTTTCTGGGGTGGCTGAAAGCTGATGTTTTTAGCCTGGGGGGCAGTATCCATGGCCCCTTCCTAGGCTATTAATATCAGCCTGCAGCTGTCTGCATAGCCTTTGCTGGTTATTAATTATAGGGGGAACCTACGTCATTTTTTAGGGTCCCCCATTTTAATAGCCAGTAAAGGCTTAGTATACAGCTGTGATCTGATACTAATAGCCTGGGACGCTCCCTGGGTACTACCCCCTTCACAGGCTATAAACGTCTGCCCCTAGCCATCAGCTTTCCCTCTGCTGGTTAAGAAAATTACACAGGAGCCCACACCATTTTTTTCAGAAAAATAATCTTTTATTAATTAAATAGATATACAGTTAAGCTGTACACACACTGTACTAATTGTATATGTCACTGACATCTATATATGTACCTATTCTATTTGTATTTACTGTATGTAATCCATCTCTTCTACCCTATCGGCTCCTGCTGTTATTTTACACTACAGGGCTGATGATTTGCCGGCTTTTCTTCTATCTATTTACAGTGGGTTCAGAAAGTATTCAGGCCCCTTTAAATTTTTTACTCTTTATTTCATTGCAGCCATTTGGTAAATGCAAAAAAGTTCATTTTTTTCTCATTAATGTACTTTTACTGTAGGTGTCAGGATAGATCCCAAGCCTTGTTTGCTTCTACAGTCTCCTATTCAGGTCCAGCTGTTGCAAGTCCTACTCAGCATAGGCATCGGTCCCAGCATCTTGCTCCGGCTTGAGGTGTGCATTTGGTTGCTGCTGGCTGCTCAGCGAAGTCTTTAGTAACCAGTGGCATACTGGTGCAGCATTGCGCTCTGGAGTCAAAGTCCAGAGATCACTGTACTGAGCATGTCCGTGAGGTGGCGTCTCCTTATTGGTAGTTGGACGTTAGCTGCTCTGGTGATGTGGCAGCTCTGGATTGGCCCGCGGGCGACGCCTCGGCCGACTGGGCATGAATGTTTGGGGTGGAGCCTAGCGTTTAAAAGGCTCTCAACAAAGCACAGCGGCGCGCTAGTGTCATTCATATTTGGTGTGTGTGGGTGGATACTCTGCCACTCTGCACGTTTGTGTACTTCTGTCTGTGCTATGACTGTACACGTTGGCAGGCAGCCTGCACACTTATGCAGTTCTGTACCCTTGGCTCAATGCCTGAGTCTCTAGTCTGCTACATACTTTGGGTTCTGGTTAGCCACAAGTTTGTTAGCGACAGGACTGGGGTAACCACCGCTTTACTTAACATCTGTTTCATTCATGTGTGCTGTTAGCACGGTTCAGTTGCAGAGCAAGCTTAACCGTTATGTAGGAAATAGGGTATTACCTAGTGTCATATAGTTTTTTCTTTTGGCTTAGCACCTGTTCAATTCATGTGTGCGGTTAGGGCAGTTCAGTTGCAGAGCAGGCTCGAACCACGTGCTAACATCCCTTTGATGTTAACAGGGTATAACACATAGTATTCATTAGTGCAGTACCTCTCTGTGAAGTTACGGAACTTGGTACTCTGTGTTCCTATCACTCTGTGTGGCGGTAACACATTGTGTCCTAGGAATCGTTCGCTGTTCTGTTCCATCTTTGCTCACACTAGCAGCAGATTCGTTTCCGCACGGTGGACCCCGGGTTGAGATTGCACTTTATTTATATTTTTTTTATTTTGTGCAATCCGCCAACCCTAACAGTACACTAGGGTCTGGTAGTGATGGCGGATGAGCAGCAATTTAAGCAGTACATCCAGCAGCTGGAGGGCAGACTGTCCTCTCTTGAGCGGGCAACTTCAGCTGTGGATCTTACCGCAGTGGCAGCGCAAGCAGCCAGCAAAGGTCATCACTATGGTTGCTGCTGTGACTCTAGTCTCACCTTTTTCACAATATTCCCTGTCTGATAAGTTCTCGTGGAACAGCAAGGCTTGCGAGGGCTTCGTGAACCAGTGCTCAATCTTTCTGGAGCTACTGATCTCACAATTCCCATCAGAGCGGGCCAAGGCGGGATTTGTGGTGTCCCTTTTGTCTGACAGGGCGTTGGAGTGGGCTACATCGTTATGGGAGCGTAACGATCAGGTGGTTCAGAGTGCCTTTTGCTTTCTGGATGCTCTTAGGTCTTTTTGGGACCTCAGATTACTCATGATGCTGCGCTCCAACTCTTGGCATTAACTCAGGGCTCTTCCATGGTCAGTCAGTTTGCCATACTGTTCTGGACTTTAGCTTCTGAGCTGGAATGGTCTGATATGGTCCTGATCCCCATTTTTTGGAGGGGTCTTGCTGACCATGTAAAGGATTCTTTGGTCACTAGGGAGATTCCTACTTCTCTGGAGGAATTAATATCGGTGTCCACTCGCATTGATCTTCGTCATGCAGAGCGAAGATTAGAGCGAGCCCACTGTAGACAAAGGATTCGGTTGGCTTCAAACTTCTGTCTCAAATCAGTGATCATGTGGAGTTAATGGAGGTCTCACGGGCGGAATCTAATTTCCGCTATGTACATCCTCAACCGACCTGTTTTGTCTGTAGGCAGGCTGGTCATTACACCAATAAATGTCCCAGGCGTCAGGGAGAACCATCATGTCTGGTAGCTATCGGAGGAGGCTCACTAGACAAGGTAGATATGTCCTCTAAGTTAACCTTTCCTATGGGTCAACTACTCTCACCACAGAGGCTTGCGTGGATTTCAGTGCTGAATGCACTAGCAGTAGATTCATCTCTGCACAGTGGATCCCATGTTGCGATTGCACTTTATTTATATTTTTTTATTTAGTGCAATCTGCCAACCTTAACATGTACACTCTGAACCCCATCTTGACTGATAAAAAAACAGAAATGTAGAAATTTTTGCAAATTTATTAAAAAATAAAAACTGAAATATCACATGGTCATTAGTATTCAGACCCTTATATTTACGTCACATGCTGTCCATTTCCTTGTCCTCCTCCTTGAGATGGTTCTACTTCGTCATTGGAGTCCAGCCGTGTTTAATTTAACTGATAGGACTTGATTTGTAAAGGCACACACCTGTCTATATTAGATCTCACAGCTCACAGTGCATGTTAGACCAAATGAGAATCATGAGGTCAAAGGAACTGGCCAAGTAGCTCAGAGATAGAATTGTGGCAAGGCACACATCTAGCCAAGGTTACTAAGAATTTCTGTAGTATGCAAGGTTCCTAAGAGCACAGTGGCCTCCATAATCTTTAAATGGAAGAAATTTGGGACCACTAGAAGTCTTCCTAGTTCTGGCCGTCCAGCCAATCTGAGCAATCATGGGAGAAGAGCCTTGGTGAAAGAGGTAAAGAGGAACCCCAAGATCACTGTTGCTGAGCTCCACAGATGCAGTAGGGAGATGGAAAAAAGTTCCACAAAGTCAACTATCACTGCAGCCCTCCACCAGTTGGGCTTTTATGGCAGAGTGGCCCGACGGAAGCCTGTCCACAGTGCAAGACATATGAAAGCCTGCATAGAGTTTGCTAAAAAACACATGAAGGACTCTTAGACTAAGAAATAAGATTCTCTGATCACATGAGATGAAGATAGAACATTTTGGTGATAATTCTAAGCGGTATGTGTGGAGAAAATCAGGCACTGCTCATCATTTGCCCAATACAATCCCAACAGTGAAACATGGTGGTGGCCGCATAATGCTATGGGGGTGTTTTTCAGCTGCAGGGACAGGACTAGTTGCAATTGCAGTAAACATGAATGTGGCAAAGTACAGAGATATTTTAGATGAAAACCTCTTCCAGGTTGCTCTGGACCTCAGACTTGGCCGAAGGTTCACCTTCCAACATGACACTGACCACAAGCACACAGCTAAAATAACAAAAGAGTGGCTTCAGAACAACTCTGTGACCAATCTTGACTGGCCCAGGCAAAGCCCTGACCTAAACCCAATTGAGCATCTCTGAAGAGACCTGAAAACGGCTGTTCACCAACATTCACCATCCAACCTGATGGAACTGGAGAGGATCTGCAAGGAAGAATGGCAGAGGATCACCAAATTCAGGTGTGAAAAACTTGTGGCATCATTCCCAAGAAGACTCATGGCTGTACTAGCTCAAAAGGGTGCTTCTACTCAATACTGAGCAAAGGGTCTGAATACTTAACACCATGTGATATTTCAATTTTTCTTTTTAGAATAAATTTGCAAAAATTTCTACATTTCTGTTTTTTTCAGTAAAGAAGGGGTGCAGAGTGTACATTAATGAGAAAAAATGAACTTTTTTGCATTTACCAAATTGCTGCAATGAAACAAAGAGTGAAAACATGGCACATTAGTATAGATGTAGAGGGGGGAAAACTATTTCAAGATGGGTGGTGATCATGGCAGCCATTTTGAAGTTGGCCATTTTGGATCAAACTTTATTTTTTCCAATGGGAAGAGGGTCATGTGACACATCAAACTTATTGAGAATTTCACAAGAAAAACAATGTGTGCTTGGTTTTAACATAACTTTATTCTTTCATGAGTTATTTACAAGTTTATGACCACTTATAAAATGTGCTCAAAGTGCTGCCCATTGTGTTGGATTGTCAATGCAACCCTCTTCTCCCACTCTTGATACACTGATAGCAACACTGCAGAAGAAATGCTAGCACAGGCTTCCAGTATCCGTTGTTTCAGATGCTGCACATCTCGTATCTGAAGGCAATTGTCTATGATGTGAAGATATGAGATGTGCAGCATCTAAAACAAGGTGTGTATGCCAGGATTACACAAGAAAAGCCACCTCTCTCTAAAAAGAACATTGCAGTTGGCTAAAGATCATCAAGAAAAGTCAGAAGGCTATTGGAACACTGTGTTGTTGATGGATGAGACCAAGATTTTTTGTTTTATATTATAAGCAATATATTTGTAGAAGCAAAAACAGTGCATTACAACATAAAAACCTAATTATATCTGTGAAACATGGTGGTCTGGGCCTGTTTTGCTGCATTTGGGCCAGGACGGCTTGCCATCTTCGATGGAACAATTTATTCTGAATTTCTGAATTTATTCTGAGTTTTACTGGCAAATTCTACAGGAAATAATCAGGACTAGAGTTGAGCGATACTTTCCAATACCAATAAGTATCGGATCGGAATTGGTATCGCCGATACCCAAAAAGTATCGGCGATACCCGATACCGATACCGGAAATCCAATGTAAGTCTATGGGAACAAAATATCGGATTTAAAAAAACCCCATTCTTGCCTTGTTGGTTAATTGTACATGAAGGAAAACAACAAAGAGTAATGTAGAATGTATTGGGGGAGGTTGAGGAGACATTAAAGACATAGATGTTTAACCCAATCAAATGGAATAGCATTAATATTTTTTTTTTTTAAAGATGTTCGGATTGACGAAGAAATTGACAATGTTGTTAACCTTTTTTCTATTTTGGCAAATATGTATGTTTCACAACTTCCATGCTCTTCACCTTTTTAACTTTTGCCACACTTTCTCCTTCATAATCTTCAGCAGCATCATCTTTTTCATCCAATTATTCTTCATCTTCACCTTCTTTATCTTCTTCTTAAACTTCTTGCTATTCATCTTTTTGTTAACATTACTCATATTGTTCTTATTAAACTATTATTCTTCTTCATATTCTACTTCATCTTCATCTTCTTCATCATATTCTTATTTGTGACTAGTGTTGAGCGATACGATAATGGAAATATCGGCTATCGGCCGATATTAGCTCTATCGGCCTTTCGATAATTCGTTTCGATATTTTCGTCTTATCGAATACCGGAATCGGAAGTTCCCATAATTCTTTGCGAGGCAATGTGATTTTATTCAGCCAATAAGGAATCCTAAGAAGTGTGGGCACATCCTGTACTGCTGCGGTCATGTTAACTAATGGCATGGCTGTGATTGGATGCTGAAATGATGTCAGAATGCACTATAAAAGGCGCCGCCGCCATTTTAGCGTCACTGTGCTGTGAATTCAGTAAGGGACAGAACGCTGCTGTGCTGACTCTGAGGACAGTTAGAGATTGCGATTTAGTGTACTGTGCTGTAGGCAGGCTAGCACCAACCGCTGTGTAAAGCTTCCTTTTGCCTGCAGTGTTGTTTTAACAGCTCTGCAAGGTGTGTGTGAGTGCAGGTGACGCTGCAGTTTGCTCTGCATGCAACGCTGTCTGTAGGCATCTGCACCTGTCACTCACAGACTCTTTTTTTTTTCCTTCAGTGTAATTCTTGCTGCTCCATGCAATTTAACTATTAGTGTGACGAGCTTCCATCCGTATCCAATACATTGGTTGCAAACACTATAGAAGTAGACAAAGGAGTAGCCTTTCACAGATTGTGATTTGTGAACAGTTGTGTTTCAGTGTTCACTTCAGTCTCTGCGTAATAACCACACTTAGGCCTTATAACTTTTCTGACTTTCTTTATCAATCTACCAAGATGAAGAAGTCAGTGAGTAAGGCACGTGGTCGTGGCCGTGGAGTTTCAGCAGGGAGAGGACGTGGGGATTCTGTGTCTGCTGCCGCCCTCAGTGACACAGCATCCACCATTTATCCCCGTGAGCGTTCCTTTATGCGCACTTTGGTAGGAGCTCGGCGTGCCCCCCTGCTGCGGGAAGAACAAATTGAAGCCGTTGTTGGTTGGATGGCAGCCAATGCATCGACTTCAATTCCTTCCACCTCCTCTCAGGAACACAACACTGTTGAGCAACCATCTGTCTGTTCACCGCCTGTCAAATTGCCAAGGCAGTCAGAGAGTTCTGTACAGGAGCCAGCTGAGTCTCTGCTTCTGTTCTCAGAATCTGTTGGCTCGCAAACACGGGCACAGGCAAGCAGCATTCTGCAATTTGAAGAAGAGGGAGTATGCAGTGATGCGCAACAGCTGTGTCTCTCTCAATCTGAAGAGGCGGGTGAGCCAGTGCCGATGGACAGCACACCGCAGAACGCATCTTATGATGATGATGAGACTCAGGTGCCAGGTTTTGTGGAGCATGGTGCTGCCCAGACCATCCAACAGCAGCAGGTGTTGGAAGAGGTAGTGGAGATGATGAAGTCCGAGACCCAACATGGCGTGAGCAACAGCAAGGTGGTGGGAGCAGCTCTGAGGAAGAGATTGTCCCAACGGTACAAAGAGGAGGGAGAGGTAGGCTGCAGACTCGCTTGCCTGTAGCCTCCAGTTTGGCACCTGTTGGGAGCAGTTCTCTTAGAAATGTCAAAATTGGCGCTCCCATTACTTGCACTGCGTGGTCCTTTTTTGACAGACTTGTAGATAATATTTGCTATGTTCAATGCAAGCTGTGTAAGCAAAAAGTTAAAAGAGGTAAAAATATCAGGAACCTGAATACCACAAATATGTGGACACATGTACGGACAAAGCACATAGCTGAGTTCCAAAGACACACTGGAGATGTAGGCCAACCTACAGCAGCACCTACATCTTTACGTCATGTTCGAGCCTCTACCTCCAGCTCTCACACACCTGTTTTGGCTTCCTCACAGGATCTCCATGGAAGAACCTCGGTCACTGTTGTCCATAGAGAAACTGTTATTCCACCCACTGCAGCAAGTTCACAGTCATCGTCACACTCCCAGTACAAAAAACAGCCATCGGTAACACAGGCATGGGATAAAAGACGGCCATACTCGGCAAACCATCCACGAGCACAGGCTCTGAATGCTGGCCTTGCAAAACTTCTGTCCCTTGAAATGCTGTCATTCAGGCTGGTGGAGACTGACAGTTTCAGGAACTTTATGGCATTGACAGTCCCACAATATAATGTGCCAAGCCGATTTTATTTCAGCAGGCAAGCTGTCCCTGCTCTGCAAAAACATGTCGAGGGAAACATTAAACATGCGCTACTAAACGCCTTCAGTAGCAGGGTCCACCTGACCACCGATGCGTGGACCAGTACCCATGGCCAGGGACGATACCTTTCCCTCACTGCCCATTGGGTCAATGTTGTGGAGCCGGGTACAGATCTTGCCAGTGGCGCTGTACGTGTTCTGCCAACTCCAAGGATTGCAGGAATCCAGTCTGTGCACATTGATTCCTCCTCCTACTCCAGTTCCTCAGAATCATCGCTGCACGAGCCGTCACGGTATACCTCCACATGGACCCGTGAACGCTTACCTGTTGCGACCGATATGAGCACAGCCGTGGCCAAACGTCAACAGGCCGTCCTGAAATTAATTCCCATGGGGAATCGAAGCCACACAGCGCAGAAGCTCTGGGATGCCATCAAGCAGGAGAGCGACGTGTGGTTTTTGTCAGCTAATCTCCTGCCAAGCTTGGTAGTGTGTGACAATGGCCGAAATCTGGTGGCAGCTCTGGGCCTTGGCAACCTCACTCACATACCATGTCTGGCACATGTGCTCAACTTGGTCGTGCAGAGTTTTTTGAGGGACTATCCGGATCTTGATGCACTGCTGCACAAGGTCCGCCTAGAGTGCGCTCACTTGCGACGTTCCAGCATTGCCAGATCGCGCATTGCAGCTCTGCAAGTCAGATTTTGCCTTCCTGAACATCGCATCATATGTGACGTACCCACCAGGTGGAATTCCACGTTACATATGTTGGAGCGGTTGTGTGAGCAGCAGCCAGCAGTAATGGAGTATCACTGGATCAGGCGCAATCAACTCGCAATTTGCGCCGTTCACACTTCACCACTACTGAGTGGGCCTCTATGAAGGACATCTGCGACGTTTTGCGTGCGTTTGATGTCTCAACGCGGATGGCGAGTGCAGATGATGCACTAGTCAGCATGACTGTCCCCCTTATCTGCCTGCTTCAGAAATCACTGAAAGCACTAAAGGAAGAGGTTTTGAAACAGGTGGAGGATGAGGAGTCACAAATTCAATTACCTTCAGGACAGTCAGCGCAACGTGGTTCCTCACAAAGGGCTGGGCAAGGCTCACTTTGTGAGGAGGATGAGGAGGAGGAGGAGTCAATGGAGGAGGAAGAAATCCCTACAGAGGAAGGTACACAACGCTGTAGTCAGTATGTAGAGCGAGGGTGGGGTGATGCAGAGGAGACAGAGATGACGCCTCTTCCAGAGGACAGCCTTTGTTGGCCAGTTTGGGAGTCTGCAGCACATGGTTGATTTCATGCTTCAGTGCCTAAGAAACGACCGCCGCATCGCCCACATTCTCAGCACGTCAGATTATTGGGTGTACACCCTCCTAGACCCTCGCTACCGGGACAACTTACAAACCCTCATCACACCGGTGAACCGGGACCGTAAAATGCAGGAGTACCAAGACACACTGGTGCAATCCATACTGTTGTACATTCCAGCCGAGAGAGATGCTGCTGCTGCTACTGCTTTACAAAGCAGCTCTGTGCGTCGAGGCAGTGTAGACACCTCTACAACAAGAGGGAGCAGAAGCAGCGCCTCTGCACAGGGCAAGAACTGTATGTTACAAATGTGGCAAAGTTTTGTGACAGCGCCAGCAAGGTCTACACCATCCGAGACGGCTCCAGTCACCAGGAAGAAACGTTTCCGTAAGATGGTGACAGACTACTTGGCTTTCCCTCTAAGTGTACTCCCAGATGCCTCTTCCCCTTTCAAATTTTGGGTCTCTAAGTTGGATACATGGCCAGAGCTTAGCCAGTATGCATTGGAGGTGCTGGCTTGCCCTGCTGCCAGTGTATTATCTGAGCGTGTCTTTAGTGCTGCAGGTGGTGTAGTAACAGACCGTCGCATGCGACTATCCTCAGAGAATGTAGACCGTCTTACTTTTCTGAAAATGAACAAGGCATGGATCTCACCTGAATTTGCCTGTCCGTTTTCAGATTAAATAACTGTTTGGCAACGTTTTCCATGTCTCCGGTTATGTTCATCTTTCTACCACCTGAACTCTACTCCCTGGGCTACAACACCGCCATTTGTTGCTCGTAAGTAATTGGCAGGGGTACTGACTCCTGGCCAGCCTGGTTACAGCACGACAGCTGTTTCCTGGCAGTGTGAACGTCAATTATCCTCCAATAAGTTGTGCTGTCGTGTTGCATTCGGGTTAGCCGACTCTATGGTGCCTGCAGTTTAGGTGATTCCTATGTGTGCTGTGGATATGTAAATAAAGGCGGTTTCCATTGTGACAATAGGATAAGCACCCACTGTAGGACTGTGTGATTCTGTAACTCGGACGGCTTGCGTCCTGTCAACTTACATTTTCATGGGTGCGTTCTTCTACCCGTCCGGGGTCCAGTACCGTCAAGTGGTTCTCCCCAGTGCCTTTGGCCTAGGTGCCTCCATCTCCGTATCCGAGTTCCAGCAACGTCTGCTGGTCCTTGGTAGTGCTTTGGAGCACAGGTACCTCCTGCTTAGTAACCGTGTCACAGTAACGTCAGCTGGTACTCGGTTGTGACATTGCCTCTTTTCCTTCTGCTACCCGTCCGGGGTCCAGTACCGTCAAGTGGTTCTCCCCAGTGCCTTTGGCCTAGGTGCCTCCATCTCCGTATCCGAGTTCCAGCAACGTCTGCTGGTCCTTGGTAGTGCTTTGGAGCACAGGTACCTCCTGCTTAGAAACCGTGTCACAGTAACGTCAGCTGGTACTCGGTTGTGACATTGCCTCTTTTCCTTCTGCTACCCGTCCGGGGTCCAGTACCGTCAAGTGGTTCTCCCCAGTGCCTTTGGCCTAGGTGCCTCCATCTCCGTATCCGAGTTCCAGCAACGTCTGCTGGTCCTTGGTAGTGCTTTGGAGCACAGGTACCTCCTGCTTAGTAACCGTGTCACAGTAACGTCAGCTGGTACTCGGTTGTGACATTGCCTCTTTTCCTTCTGCTACCCGTCCGGGGTCCAGCACAGTCAGCTGGTCCTTGTTACTTCCATTGTCTCTTGCTCCATCTGATACCCGTCAGGGTTCCAGTAACGTCAGCTGTTTCTCGGAAATTAGACGACATTAAAGACCACCCAGAAGAAGATGACGACAACAAGGACGACGAGCATGAAGCCAACCAGCCTGAACACCATCACAAAGAAAAAATAAAAGATTACCAAGAAGAAGATCACCAACAGGACAAAGAAGGTTAAGACAAACTACAAGATACAGAACAAGAGACAGAAGAACAATAAGCAGAAGATCAAAAAGCAGAAGAACATGAAGTATAAGACCAAAATGAAGAGCAAAATATATGCTCTAAATTCTAAGCAGAAGAAGACTAAGCAGTGTATGGGGGTGAGTCCGTTCCTCCTCGTGGTGCCCCTGGAAAATGCCTGCTGCTGCTGCAGGCTAAACTGAATACGGACAAATACTGTTGTAATTTAAATCTTTTGTGACAGCAAGAACGGAAGGATGAACAATTCATACTTTTACAGATTACAAGTACAGGAATCTCTGTCACAAATAAGAATATGATGAAGAAGATGAAGAGGAAGAAGATGAAGAATTTGAATATGAAGAAGATTAATTAGTTTAATAATAACAATATGAGTAATGTAAACAAAAACATGAATAGCAAGAAGTTTAAGAAGAAGATTAAGAAGGTGAAGATGAAGAATAATTTGATGAGAAAGATGATGCTGCTGCTGAAGATTATGAAGGAGAAAGTGTGGCACTGGCAAAAGTTAAAAAGGTGAAGAGCATGGAAGTTGTGAAACATACATATTTGCCAAAATAGAAAAAAGGTTAACAACATTGTCAATTTGTTAGTCAATCCAAACGTATTTCCAAAAAAATATATATTAATGCTATTCCAATGCATTGGGTTAAACATGTATGCCTTTATTGTCTCCTCAACCTCCCCCAATACATTCTACATTAGTCTTTGTTGTTTTCCTTCATGTACAATTAACCAACAAGGCAAGAATGGTTTTTTTTAATTTCGATATTTTGTTCCCATAGACTTACATGGGACTTCCGGTATCGAAATCGGATATCGACGATATTTAGTGCTATCGGCGATACAATTTCGATACATATTTTTTAGATATCGAGCAATATCGCTCAACACTATTTGTGACAGAGATTCCTGTACTTGTAATCTGTAAAAGTATGAATTTTTCTTCCTTCCGTTCTTGCTGTAACAAAAGATTTAAATTACAACAGTATTTGTCCTTGTTCAGTTTAGCCTGCAGCAGCAGGCATTTTCCAGGGGCACCACGAGGAGGAACGGACTCACCCCCATACACTGCTTAGTCTTCTTCTGCTTATAATTTAGAGCATATATTTTGCTCTTCATTTTGGTCTTATACTTCATGTTCTTCTGCTTTTTGATCTTCTGCTTATTGTTCTTCTGTCTCTTGTTCTGTATCTTGTAGTTTGTCTTAACCTTCTTTGTCCTGTTGGTGATCTTCTTCTGGGTAATCTTTTATTTCTTCTTTGTGATGGTGTTCAGGCTGGTTGGCTTGATGCTCGTCGTCCTTGTGGTCGTCATCTTCTTCGGGGTGGTCATCAGGGTCGTCGTCTTCATTGTTGGAGATCCAGAGTGATTACCCAAAAAAACATTTAAAAAATCTTAAATTTGTAAATGTAGCTGAAGGTACAAGAAGGCTGACTAACTTCCGAGAACCAGCTGACGGTACTGGAACCGGACGGGTATCAGAAGGTACAAGAGCAATGCAAGTAACGAGGACCAGCTGACTGTGCTGGAACCCGGAGGGGCAGCAGAAGGAAAAGAGCCAATGGCACAACCGAGGACCAGCTGACGTTACTGGGACACGGTTACTAAGCAGGAGGTACCTGTGCTCCAAAGCACTACCAAGGACCAGCAGACGTTGCTGGAACTCGGATACCGAGATGGAGGCACCTAGGCCAAAGGCACTGCGGAGAACCAGCTGACGGTACTGGAACCCGGACGGGTACCATAAGGCACCCATGAAAATGTAAGTTGACAGGCCGCAAGCCGTCCGCAGTTACCGAATCACACAGTCCTACAGTGGGTGCTTGTCCTATTGTCACAACGGAAACAGCCTTTATTTACATATCCCACAGCACACATAGGAATAACCTAAACTGCAGGCACCATAGAGTCGGCTAACCCGAATGCAACACGACAGGACAACTTATTGGAGGCTAATTGACGTTGACACTGCCAGGAAACAGCTGTCGTGCTGTAACCAGGCTGGGCAGGAGTCAGTACCCGTGCCAATTACTTCTGAGCAACAACTGGCGTTGTTGGAGCCCAGGGATGAGAAGAGAAGAGGGTGGAGGCAGCAGGACTTTTTGCCGTACACACAGCAGGGGAACAGCTGACATTACTGAACCCCAGTAACACAGGAGCAAGTGTTGACTGTGCTAACAGCACTTCATGGCAACAACTGGCGTTGTTGGAGCCCAGGGATGAGAAGAGAAGAGGGTGGAGGCAGCAGGACTTTTTGCCGTACACACAGCAGGGGAACAGCTGACATTACTGAACCCCAGTAACACAGGAGCAAGTGTTGACTGTGCTAACAGCACTTCATGGCAACAACTGGCGTTGTTGGAGCCCAGGGATGAGAAGAGAAGGGGGTGGAGGCAGCAGGACTTTTTGCCGTACACACAGCAGGGGAACAGCTGACATTACTGAACCCCAGTAAACACAGGAGCAAGTGTTGACTGTGCTAACAGCACTTCATGGCAACAACTGGCGTTGTTGGAGCCCAGGGATGAGAAGAGAAGAGGGTTGAGGCAGCAGGACTTTTTGCCGTACACACAGCAGGGGAACAGCTGGCGTTACTAAACCCCACTAACACTATAGCTTGTGTATTGGTCTGTGGACACGACACTTCTGAGCAGCAACTGGCAGTGTTGTAGCCCAGGGAGTAGAGTTCAGGTGGAAGAAAGTGTGATACACCAAAGGGGATCTTGCTGGATGGGAGATATATTCTTCTAGCAGACTGAAGTTTGGTCAGGATTTTCCATGATCACAAGGACCTGTGATGAGGTCATAGTCACGTGATCAGGTCAGCTGATGTGTACCTCACCTGAGGGTGTGGACTAGGCCTATTTAACAAGAAGCTGTGGGAGTATGAGGAGGGGAAGGAAGGAATGAGTTTGGCTGGAGACAGGCTGGAAGAATGTTTTGTTACAGTGTGTCAGTGTGCACCAGGAAGCGAGTACCAGACCACCCGGAATGGCACCTGGCGGTCTCTGCTGACCTGCATCCGCTTAGTTAAGCCCGTCCCAAGCAAGGGTGAGTCTGGGACCAGTGGTTCTCCAAACTGGAGTGATTTATGTTCTGTTTTGATTTTGTTATCTGGACTTTTGTTGAACCCGTCATTAAAACCACTGAACTTTGAACTGAACGCCTGTGTGTTTACCTCATTACTGCGGCCCGGCCCCTGCCTACCAGAGCGGATCCCTACAATTGGTGGCTTGAAAGCGGGCACACGCAGTGAGGTCAGGCTGTGGTATTGTTTGTTTTTTTTAGCTCTGCATGACAGTCGATGTCCTGGGTGAAAAAGTAACACAAAACCCGGTGGAGAACTGTCCGGAGATGGAGAGCACAGTAAAGATGCTGTGGAGGCCATGCGACAGCAGCAGCAGGCTATGCAGCAGCAACAGCTGGCTACACAGCAGCAACAGCAGGCTATGCAGCAGCAACAGGAAACCAATAGTCTACTGATGCAGCACATCGCAGCGCCGCAGACAGCAGGAGCTGCCCGGGGATGCCAGGATGTCTGGAAAGCGGTGTGTACAGCGATCCCAAAGATGGAGCAATCAGATGACGTCGAGGTATACCTGGAGATGTTTGAAGGCGTGGCTAAGAGGGAGAGACTGCCCCGGGACCAGTGGGCTGAGATCGTGGCTCCGTTTTTGGCTCCAGGACCCGCGAAAGCCTATAGGGACCTACCCCCCGAGCATCAGACGGACTACGAGATCGTCAAGGGTGAGATACTCGTACGTCTTGGGGTAAATGTGTTAGTCCGGGCCCAGCGGGTACACCAGTGGAAGTTTTCCACTTCCGAGACAGCTCGGTCCCAGTATTATGACTTGATACACCTGATGGAAAAGTGGTTGCAGCCGGAGGTGTTGTCACCCCGTGCTATGCTGGATCGTATAGTGACTGATAAATTCTGTAGGACTTTGCCCCACACCCTGCAAACCTGGGTTGGACAGGCAGCCCCTACTGATGGTCTCCAAATGGTAGACCTCATTGAAAGATATGGGGCTACCAAGGAGATACAGGGAGAGACTACCCGGAAGGTAATGAGTAAATTCCCCAAACCTTCACCTGCCGTTCGGCGAGCAGAGACTCGGAAGGCCGCCCAAGACACGTCTGGGGACGAAAGAGGCCCCATAATCTGTTGGCGGTGCCAAGAACCAGGACATATGAGAGCTGATTGCCCCCACCTGACTGAGCCCATGGACACAAACTATGGGTACTATCAGTCTCACTATGCCGAACACATGTGTGCAGTGGGCAAACCAGAGGGACCCGGTATGAACCATTTGTGTAAAGTGGAGGTGGAGGGTAACCCTGCTGTGGCTCTTCTGGACTCAGGGAGTCTTGTAACCCTAATAGAGCCAGCCACGTCCAAATCAGCGAGTATACTGGTCGGAAAATGGGTGTATTGTGTATACATGGGGACCTAAAACATTATCCTACCGCCCTGGTGATGATCAACACGCCAGCGGGGAGGAGGTGCCACGAGGTGGGGGTGGTGGTTAATTTGCATTATGAGGTAATAATGGGGAGAGATTTTCCGTTATTTTCTGTGCTTTGGCCTGTAATTACCCCTCCCACGGAACAGTCGTCGGCACCAGTGGCAACCAGGTTGCATTCTCCAGAAATCGGGCATGAACCTGGTGGCCCAGAGGAAGATGTGCTGGCGGTAGGAGTACCTTTGCCTTCGGTGGAGGAGGAAAACCCCTCTCCTATACAAGTGTTAGCTGGGGAGATGGAATATTTGCCACCGGGACCGGAATTGTCAGACTTAAATGTGACAGGTGACAATTTTGGTACGGCGCAAATCCGGGACCCTACGTTGGCTCGACTCGGGAAAATGTACTGGTTGTCAATGGGGAACCCCAACAACCCGGGGCAGCTACAGTATTTCCCCGATTCGAGCTGAACCAAGATTTGCTGTATCGGGTTGAAAAAGTACGTGGGGACGTTGTCGAGCAGTTGCTGGTACCCCAGTCGTATCGTAAGTTGGTAATGGACCTAGCGCATGCGCATGTACTGGGGGGACATCTGGGTCAAAAGAAAACCCTAGACCGAATTCTACAACGGTTTTACTGGCTAGGGGTCTATGAAGAAGTTAAACGGTATTGTAACTCTTGTCCCGTGTGTCAGGTAACCAGTCCGCAGCCTCATTTTCGGAGTCCCTTAGTACCATTACCAATTATAGAGGTCCCGTTTTAGAGAATAGCCATGGATCTGGTGGAGCCTGTTAATAAATCAGCGAGGGGTCACCAACATATCCTCGTAGTTCTAGATTACGCTACAGGTATCCTGAGGCTATTCCCCTGCGCCACACCTCTGCCAAACTTATCGCAAAAGAACTCATGGGTATGTTCTCTCGGGTGGGAATCCCTCAAGAAATCTTAACAGACCAGGGGACCCCCTTTATGTCAAAAATCATTAAGGAACTCTGCCACTTGTTGAGTGTTAAACAGTTGCGCACATCGGTCTATCATCCTCAAACAGACGGGTTGGTAGAAAGGTTCAATAAGACCCTGAAGAATATGTTGAAAAAAGCTGTCTCTAAAGATGGTAAGGACTGGGATCTCTTGTTGCCATACCTGATGTTTGCAGTGCGGGAGGTGCCCCAGGCATCTACGGGGTTCTCGCCCTTCGAACTATTATATGGCAGACATCCCCGTGGCTTACTCGATATAGCTAAAGAGACCTGGGAAAACCAACCAACTCCCCACAAAAGTGTGATAGAACATGTGGCCTAAATGCAAGAGAGAATGGAGACAGTCCTACCATTAGTCCGAGAACATATGGAAGCAGCACAAAGGTTACAGAGGCAGGTCTATAACCGGGAGGCACGGGTAAGGTCCTTTAACCCTGGGGATCGAGTGTTGGTACTTGTGCCTACAGTGGATAGTAAGTTCCTTGCAAGGTGGCAGGGACCCTACGAGATTATGGAGAAGTTGGGTCCCGTAAACTATAAAGTACACCAACCAGGGCGAAGAAAGCCAGAACAGGTATACCATGTGAATCTGCTCAAACCATGGAAAGACAGAGACCCTCTTGGTGAGGATTGTCCACGGCCTGCATTTCCAGTAGAGAGGGCTCCCTTGCCTCAGGAGAAGGCAAGAGAAGTTCTCTCCGCCGTCAAAATAGCAGACACTTTGTCTCCTAGACAAGTTCAGGAGGTCCGAGAGTTTGTTAGCCGAAATACCGATGTTTTCTCAGAGCTCCCTGGCCGTACCTCCCTAATCCAACATGACATTGTCACGGAGCCGCAGGCCAAAGTCCGATTAAAGCCATATCGGGTGCCTGAGGCCCGGCGACAAGCCATCTCAGAAGAGGTAAAGAAGATGCTGCAGTTAGGGGTTATTGAAGAGTCCCAGAGTGAGTGGGCCAGCCCAATAGTCCTAATACCAAAACAAGATGGGACACTAAGGTTCTGTAATGACTTCAGAAAACTTAATGAAATTTCTAAATTTGACGCCTACCCCATGCCCCGGATCGATGAGTTAATAGAGCGGTTTGGGCAGGCCCGGTATTTTTCAGTCATTGACCTCACAAAAGGGTATTGGCAGTTGCCCCTAACAAAAGCAGCAAGAGAGAAAACTGCTTTTGTAACACCCGAGGGACTGTTCCAGTATATAGTCCTACCCTTCGGGTTGCATGGCGCTCCAGCGACTTTCCAGAGGTTAATGGATGTTGTTCTTCGTACTCATCGCCGATATGCCGCGGCCTATCTCGACGATATAGTGGTGTACAGTGCAGACTGGGAAAGTCACTTAGCCAAGGTACAGGCGGTGATTGATTCTCTGCGACAAGCAGGGCTAACTGCCAACCCAAAGAAGTGTTCCATAGGGTTGGAGGAAGCTCGGTACCTGGGGTATGTGATTGGGAGAGGAGTTATCAAACCTCAAATAAACAAAGTGGAGGCAATCCAAAACTGGCCCCGTCCCCTCACCACAAAACAAGTGAAAGGGTTTTTGGGGTTAGTGTGATATTACCGTCGGTTTATTCCCAATTTTGCAACCCTGTCGGCGCCGTTAACTGACTGCCTGAAAGGGAGGAAGTCAGTAATGGTTGGCTGGAATGATCAGATTGAAGAAGCGTTTGTAAAACTAAAAGGGGCACTGTGTGGGTCACCAGTTCTGATCACACCCGACTTCAAAAGAGAATTCATTGTCCAGACTGATGCGTCAGAGGTAGGTCTGGGTGCCCTGCTGTCTCAGGAGGTTAACGGGGAGGAGCATCCCATTAGTTTCCTGAGTCGAAAGCTTACTCCAGCTGAAACCAGATACAGCATTGTAGAGAGAGAGTGCCTGGCCATCAAATGGGCACTGGAGTCATTGCGCTACTATCTGTTGGGGAGAACGTTTCGGTTGGTAACTGATCATTCCCCTCTGACTTGGATGAGTCAAGCCAAAGAGAGAAATGCACGAGTCACCAGGTGGTTTATGTCCCTGCAAAATTTCAAATTTTCAGTAGAACATCGGGCAGGTAAATTACAGGGGAACGCAGATGCACTGTCCAGAGTTCACTGTATGTCATGTGTCCACCCTCCTAAGGTTGAACAAAGGGGGGAGGTATGTGGTACACCAAAGGGGATCTTGCTGGATGGGAGATATATTTCATCTAGCAGACTGAAGTTTGGTCAGGATTTTCCATGATCACAAGGACCTGTGATGAGGTCATAGTCACGTGATCAGGTCAGCTGATGTGTACCTCACCTGAGGGTGTGGACTAGGTCTATTTAACAAGAAGCTGTGGTAGTATGAGGGGAAGGAAGGAAGGAGTTTGGCTGGAGACAGGCTGGAAGAGTGTTTTGTTACAGTGTGTCAATGTGCACCAGGAAGCGAGTACCAGACCACCCGGAATGGCACCTGGCGGTCTCTGCTGACCTGCAGCCGCTTAGTTAAGGCCGTCCCAAGCAAGGGTGAGTCTGGGACCAGTGGTTCTCCAAACTGGAGTGATTTATGTTCTGTTTTGATTTTGTTATCTGGACTTTTGTTGAACCCGTCATTAAAACCACTGAACTTTGAACTGAACGCCTGTGTGTTTACCTCATTACTGCGGCCCGGCCCCTGCCTACCAGAGCGGATCCCTACAAAAGATATACATAACAGGAGACATGGATAACGTTGCCAAACAGTTATTTAATCGGAAACCGGACAGGCAAATTCAGGCGAGATCCATGCCTTGTTCATTTTCAGAAAAGTAAGCCGGTCTACATTATCGGAGGATAGTCGCATGCGACGGTCTGTTAGTACACCACCTGCAGCACTAAAGACGCGCTCCGATAATACACTGGCAGCAGGGCAAGCCAGCACCTCCAATGCATACTGGCTAAGCTCTGGCCATGTATCCAGCTTAGAGACCCAAAACTTGAATGGGGAAGAGCCATCTGGGAGTACACTGAGAGGGCAAGACATGTAGTCTGTCACCATCTTACGGAAACGTTGCCTCCTGCTGACTGGAGCCGTCTCGGATGGTGCACACATTGGTGGCGCTGCCACAAAACTTCGCCACATTTGGAACATACTGGTCTTGCCCTGTGCAGAGGCGCTGCTTGTGCTCCCTGTTGTTGCAGAGCTGTCTCCACTGCCTCGACGCACAGAGCTGCTTTGTAAAGCAGTAGCAGCAGCAGTGCTCTCGGCTGGAATGGAGAACATTATGGATTGCACCAGTGTGTCTTGGTACTCCCGCATTTTACGCTCCCGGTTCAACGTGTGATGAGGCTTTGTAAGTTGTCCCGGTAGCGAGGGTCTAGGAGGGTGTACACCCAGTAATCAGACATGGTGAGAATGTGGGCAATGCGGCGGTCGTTTCTCAGGCACTGCAGCATGAAATCAACCATGTGCTGCAGACTCCCAACTGGCCAAGAAACGCAGTCCCCTGCAAGAGGCGTAATCTCTGCCTGCTCTGCATCACCCCACCCTCGCTCTACATACTGACTAGAGCGTTGTGTACCTCCCTCTGGAGCGATGTCTTCCTCCTTCATTGACTCCTCCTCATCCTCCTCACAAAGTGAGCCCTGCCAGCCCTTTGTGAGGAACCACGTTGCGCTGACTGTCCAGAAGGTGATGGAATTTGTGACTCCTCATCCTCCACCTCTTCCAAAACCTCATCCCTTAGTGCTTGCAGTGTTTTTTGAAGCAGGCAGATAAGGGGGACAGTCAGGCTGACTAGTGCATCATCTGCACTCGCCATCCGCGTTGACTCATCAAACGCACGCAAAACGTAGCAGATGTCCTTCATAGAGGCCCACTCAGTAGTGGTGAAGTGTGAACGGCGCAAATTGCGAGTTGATTGCGCCTGATCCAGCTGATACTCCATTACTGCTGGCTGCTGCTCACACAACCGCTCCAACATATGTAACGTGGAATTCCACCTGGTGGCTACGTCACATATGATGCGATTTTCAGGAAGGCGAAATCTGCGTTTCAGAGCTGCAATGCGCGATCTGACATTGTGCAGCAGTGCATCAACATCCGGATAGTCCCTCAAAAAACTCTGCACGACCAAGTTGAGCACATGTGCCAGACATGGTATGTGAGTGAGGTTGCCAAGGCCCAGGGCTGCCACCAGATTTCGGCCATTGTCACACACTACCAAGCCTGGCTGGAGATTCGCTGGCAAAAACCACACGTCGCTCTCCTGCTTGATGGCATTCCAGAGCTCCTGCGCTGTGTGGCTTCGATTCCCCATGGAAATTAATTTCAGGACGGCCTGTTGACGTTTGGCCATGGCTGTGCTCATATCGGTCGCAACAGGTAAGCGTTCACGGGTCCATGTGGAGGTAGACCGTGACGGCTCCTGCAGCGATGATTCTGAGGAGCTGGAGTAGGAGGAGGAGTCAATGTGTACAGACTTGATTCCTGCAATCCTTGGAGTTGGCAGAACACGTACAGCGCCACTGGCAAGATCTGTACCCGGCTCCACAACATTGACCCAATGGGCAGTGAGGGAAAGGTATCGTCCCTGGCCATGGGTACTGGTCCACGCATCGGTGGTCAGGTGGACCTTGCTACTGACGGCGTTTAGTAGCGCATGTTTAATTTTTCCCTCAACATGCTTTTGCAGACCAGGGACGGCTTGCCTGCTGAAATAAAATCGGCTTGGCACATTGTATTGTGGGACTGCCAATGCCATTAAGTTACGGAAACTGTCAGTCTCCACCAGCCTGAATGACAGCATTTCAAGGGACAGGAGTTTTGCAATGCCAGCATTCAGAGCCTGTGCTCGTGGATGGTTTCCCGAGTATGGCCGTCTTTTATCCCATGCCTGTGCTACCGATGCCTGTTTTGTGGCCTGGGAGTGTGAGGATGACAGGGAACTTGCTGCTGTGGGTGGAATAACACTTTGTCTCTGGACAACAGTGACCAAGGTTCTTCCATGGCGATCCTGTGAGGAAGCCGAACCAGCTGTGTGTGAGCTGGAGGAAGAGGCTCCAACACGACCTGAAGATGTAGGTGGTGCTGTAGATTGGCCTACATCTCCAGTGTGTCTTTGTAACTCAACTACGTGCTTTGTCCGCACATGTTTCCACATATTTGTGGTATTGAGGTTACTGACACTTTTACCTCTTTTTACTTTTTGATTACACAGCTTGCATTTGACATAGCAAATATCATCTGCAAGTGTGACAAAAAAGGACCACGCAGTGCAAGTCCTGGGAGCGCCCGTTTTGACTTTTGGAAGAGAACTGCTCCGAACAGGTGCCAAACTGGAGGCTACAGGCAACCGAGTCTGCAGCCTACCTCTCCCTCCTGTTTGGACCGTTGGGGCAATCTCTTCCTCAGAGCTGCTCCCACCACCTTCCTGTTCCTCACGCCATGTTGGGTCTTGGACCTCATCATCTCCACTACCCTCTTCCAACACCTGCTGCTGTTGGTGGTCTGGCCAGCACCATGCTCAACAGAAACTGGCACCTGAGTCTCATCATCATCAGATGCGTTCTGCGGTGTGCTGACCATCGGCACTGGCTCACCCGCCTCTTCTGATTCAGAGAGACACAGCTGTTGCGCATCACTGCATACTCCCTCTTCTTCACATTCCAGAATGCTGCTTGGCTGGGCCCCTGTTTGCAAGCCAACAGATTCTGAGAACAGAAGCAGAGACTCAGCTGGCTCCTGTACAGAACTCTCTGACTGCCTGGGCAATTTGGCAGGCGGTGAAGAGACAGATGGTTGCTCAACAGTGCTGTGGTCCTGAGAGGAGGTGGAAGCAATTGAAGTCGATGCATTGGCTGCCATCCAACCAACAACGGCTTCAATTTGTTCTTCCCGCAGCAGGGGGGTACGCCGAGCTCCTACAAAAGTGCGCATAAAGGAACGCTCACGGGGAAAACTGGTGGATGCTGTGTCACTGGGGGCGGCAGCAGCCACAGAATCCCCACGTCCTCTCCCTGCTGAAACTCCACGGCCACACCACGTGCCTTACTCCCTGCCTTCTTCATCTTGGTAGATTGATAAAGAAAGTCAGAAAAGTTATAAGGCCTAAGTGTTGTTATTCCGCAGAGACTGCAGTGAACACTGCAGACAACTGTTCACTAGGTGTGAAAGGCCCCTTTGTGTACTTCTATAGTGTTTGCAACCAATGTATTGTATACGGATGGAAGCGCGTCACACTAATAGATTTGAGTTATTTGAAATAGAATGGAGCAGCACCAATTAGAGAAAAATGTCAAGGATGAGGCAGTGACACACGCTCAGCAGACTACAACCAGCAGTGGTTGAAGAACTAACTGGAGCGTGATCTGCACTCCAAAAATGAAAACCTCAGACTACAGTGAACACTGCACACAACTGTTCACTAGCTGTGAAAGGCTCCTTTGTGTACTTCTATAGTGTTTGCAACCAATGTATTGTATACGGATGGAAGCGCGTCACACTAATAGATTTGAGTTATTTGAAATAGAATGGAGCAGCACCAATTAGAGAAAAATGTCAAGGATGAGGCAGTGACACACGCTCAGCAGACTACAACCAGCAGTGGTTGAAGAACTAACTGGAGCGTGATCTGCACTCCAAAAATAAAACCTCAACTACAGTGAACACTGCACACAACTGTTCACTAGCTGTGAAAGGCTCCTTTGTGTACTTCTATAGTGTTTTCAACCAATGTATTGTATACGGATGGAAGCGCGTCACACTAATAGATTTGAGTTATTTGAAATAGAATGGAGCAGCACCAATTAGAGAAAAATGTCAAGGATGAGGCAGTGACACACGCTCAGCAGACTACAACCAGCAGTGGTTGAAGAACTAACTGGAGCGTGATCTGCACTCCAAAAATGAAAACCTCAGACTACAATGAACGCTGCACACAACTGTTCACTAGCTGTGAAAGGCTCCTTTGTGTACTTCTATAGTGTTTGCAACCAATGTATTGTATACGGATGGAAGCGCATCACACTAATAGATTTGAGTTATTTGAAATAGAATGGAGCAGCACCAATTAGAGAAAAATGTCAAGGATGAGGCAGTGACACACGCTCAGCAGACTACAACCAGCAGTGGTTGAAGAGCTAACTGGAGCGTGATCTGCACTCCAAAAATGAAAACCTCAGACTACAATGAACACTGCACACAACTGTTCACTAGCTGTGAAAGGCTCCTTTGTGTACTTCTATAGTGTTTGCAACCAATGTATTGTATACGGATGGAAGCGCGTCACACTAATAGATTTGAGTTATTTGAAATAGAATGGAGCAGCACCAATTTGAGAAAAAATGTCAAGGATGAGGCAGTGACCCCGTCAGCAGACTACAACCAGCAGTGGTTGAAGAGCTAACTGGAGCGTGATCTGCATCAAAAGAAACCTCAACTACAGTGAACACTGCCACAACTGTTCACTACTGTAGCCCCTTTGTGTATTCTATAGTGTTGCAACCAATTATTGGATACGGATGGAAGCAGTCACACTATAATCACTGTTAATTTCAATGAAGGAGCAGCACCAATTCACAAATAAAAAAAAAAGAGTCAGTGAGTGACACGTGCAGATGACTACAAAAGCGTGGATGCAGAGCAAACTGCAGCGTCACCTGCACTCACACACACACCTTGCACAGAGCTGTGAAAACAACACTGCAAGGAAAAAGGATGATTTACAGAGCGGTTTCTCAAACAGCCTGCCTACACAGCAATTCACAAAAACGCTATCTGTAACTGTCCCTCAGAGTCAGCAGAGCAGCGTTCTGTCCCTAACTGAATTCACAGCACAGTGACGCTAAAATGGCGGCGGCGCCTTTTATAGTGCATTCTGACATCATTTCAGCATCCAATCACAGCCATGCCATTGGTTAACATGACCGCAGCATTACAGGATGTGCCCACACTTCCTAGGATTCCTCATTGGCTGTCTAAAATCACATTGCCTCTCAAAGAATTATGGGAACTTCCGATTCCGGTATACGATATATGAAAAATATCGGAACTAAGTATCGGAATTCCGATACAGCGAATATCGGCCGATACCCGATACTTGCGCTATCGGAATGCTCAACTCTAATCAGGACATATTGCCATCAGCTGAATGTCAAGAGAACTGTGGGCCATGCAGCAGGACATTGACCCAAGGCACACAAGTCATTCTACAAAAGAATGGTTAAAGAAGAATAAAGTTAAAGTTTTGGAATCACCAAGTCAAAATGGTAGGCTTTTAATACAGGAAAGATGTATATCTTTGTACCATGTTAGCCAGTAGATAGAAAAATATTTATAATTGAGAGTCCTCAGTGGTTGATACCTTTTAATGGCTAACTGAAAAGATGGTAACAAATTGCAAGCTTTCGAGACTACTCAGGTCTCTTCATCAGGCAAAGACTAATACAACATCTGAAGAATCACATATTTATACACAACAGTACACAGGAATAGTGCAATAGATAAGACAAGTGACGTAAAGCAGAACTATCAATATGGGAGAGGGATAAACAGTTGTGGCAATAAATATTGGACCAGTTCATAGATAAGGAGTGAATGTTTTATTGTCCTCTGTTTGGGGTCTGGTTCTGTGTTGTTTTGCCCCCACAAGGTCTTAGGAGCAAATTCCTTAATTGATGTAAAAAGACATAAATCCATGCGACACATTCATTCCTGCACTGAGAGTGTCAAAGGTCGTCATCAGTTTATATTCCCAAACCCTTCTTTGTCTCTGAGATGTGAAGTTACCTTTCAATACAAGTAATTTCATGTCCATGGTGCTGTGATCAGGCATACAAAAATGTTTAGCCACAGGCAGATCCATTCTTTTTTCTCTTATTGTATGGCAATGAGAATTCATCCTTGTTCTCAGTTTTTGCCCGGTCTCCTACACATACAGACTCCCAGTTGGACATTTAGTGCAAATAATTAAGTACACCACATTAGATGAGATGCAGCTGAAAGTATCTGGGATCTTGTAGTCCTGATGTGAGTTGGGGATCTTTATCTTGTCCGTGGTCATTATAAATGGACAGGTTTTACATTTTTTTCTGGTTTCAAGGAAAGGTTCCTGCAGCTGTTGGGGAGGACAGGGAGCTTCTGACAAATTTTGTCCACAACTGTTTATCCCTCTCCCATATTGATAGTTCTGCTTTACGTCACTTGTCTTATCTATTGCACTATTCCTGTGTCCTGTTGTGTATAAATATGTGATTCTTCAGATGTTGTATTAGTCTTTGCCTGATGAAGAGACCTGAGTGGTCTCGAAAGCTTGCAATTTGTTACCATCTTTTCAGTTAGCCATTAAAAGGTATCAACCACTGAGGACTTTCAATTCTAAAGACTTTACATATACATTTATTGTTCACTTTTTCACCATAATCTGTTTGTACTACTTATCTTCAGTTACCTATTAATTTCCTTCAAATATAGATCATTATTGATGCTAGCTGACATATTGTCATACGCAAGACTTACCATACGTCTATTTTTTATAGGGAAATGTTATCTCTGCCTATTTTATTTAGCAGGTTTCCAGTATTTATGGAGACACCCTGTTATGGGTTAAAGTTAGGGATGAGCGAGTAGTGAAATATTCAGACTCGCTATACTCGTAACGAGTAGGTCTTAATACTTGGGTATTTGTAACGAGTAGCGAGTCCACTGCAAGTCAATGGGAAATGCGAGTAATTTTCTGCTGGACCCTATAAAGCAGTCTGGGGGCCTGAGGAAAAGGCTGAAATGGGTACATGATTGTTTAAAAGCAGGCGGTAAAAAGCTGTGTGTTGGTTAACGCAGGAAGAAGACACCCATCATCATCACAAGGGCTTCACAATTATAAAGGTTGGACTGCTGTCCTTGTTGTTACACTGCCACTGCACTATGTGCAGGCATAGTGTCTTCATAAAATTAGCCCTAGAGGCTGTATCATGGTTGACGCAGGGAGGAGGCCTCAAGGGCCAGACAATTATGAAACTAGACTACTAGCACAGTTGTTTCAGTGCCCAATGTGCAGGCATAGACATAGTGTCTCCAAAAATTAGCCCAAGGGACTGTATCATGGTTGATGCAGGAAGGAGGCCTCAAGGGCCAGATTATAATGAAACTAGACTACTAGCACAGTAGTTCCAGTGCCCAATGTGCAAGCATAGACATAGTGTCTCCAAAAATCGGCCCAAGGGGCTGTATCATGGTTGACTCAGGAAGGAGGCCTCAAGGGTCAGACAATTATGAAACTAGACTACTAGCATGGTAGTTCCAGTGCCCAATGTGCAGGCATAGGCATAATGTCTCCAAATATTAGCCCAAGGGGCTGTATCATGGTTGATGCAGGAAGGAGGCCTCAAGGGCCAGACAATTATGAAACTAGACTACTAGCACGGTACTTCCAATGCCCAATGTGCAAGCATAGACATAGTGTCTCCAAAAATCAGCCCAAGGGGCTGTATCATGGTTGATGTAGGAAGGAGGCCTCAAGGGCCAGACAATTATGAGACTAGACTACTAGCACGGTAGTTCCAGTGCCCAATGTGCAGGCATAGACATAGTGTCTCCAAAAATCAGACCAAGGGGCTGTATCATGGTTGACGCAAGAAGGAGGTCTCATCACAATTGCCTCCGATGTGAAATATTAATGAATGGATCATTGTTTCTAGCTTGGCCAGCACCTCCAAGGCATATAAGGAGAGGTCCGGCCAACTGTGCAGCTTGGATACCCAGTAATTAAATGGAACAGACGCGTCAGGAAGGACACAGGTATGGCAACTTATATACCCGTTGATCATGTTGTTCATGTGCCAAGCTGCAATGAGGCAAATGTTCTGTGGCCCCAGAAGGAGGAACAATACCAATCCTCTCCTCACATTGACTCTCCTCCTCCTCCATCTCCTCTCCAGCCCACCCATGCTGGACAGACATGAAGCTGGGCTTGGGAGTCCCCTCTGTAGCATCATGGGTCCCCTCGGTACCACATAAAAATAAGTCCTTTCCCTCCTCATCTTCCTCCTCATCTTCATCACCCAATCTTGCCTCATCATGATATTGGCTGGGCTGGGTAGGATCACCCAGTGTGAAATTTTGTTCCATACCCAGCTGATGGGCTCTCAAAGATTCCATGTTTAGATTATGCAGCGATTCTTTCAACGTACATAGCATCGGGATGGTAATGCTGATAATAGCCTTTTCACCGCTCACAAAGTTGGTGCAGTACTCAAAGTTATCAAGCACCTCACAAATGTCAGCGATCCACACCCACTCGACAGTTGCTATGTGTTTTGGCTGAGTCGCAGTCTGACGGGCCTGTTTAAGCTGGTATTCAGAAAATGCCCTTTGCTGTTCACTAATTCTTGCCAACATATATGTTGAGTTCCACCGTGTGGGCAGGTCGCCAATGAGTCGGTGATTTGGCAAGTTAATTTGCTTTTGAAGCGCAGCAAGATCAGCAACAACAGTAGAGGAATGGCGGAAATAGCGCAAATACAGCGCACCTTCTCAAGTAGGCACGGCAAGTCAGGGTATGTTTTGATAAATTTCTAAACCATTAGGTTCAGCACCTGAGCCATGCATGGCACATGTACCAGCTTCCCGAGCTTTAAAGCTTCCATCAGGTTACGCCCATTATCGACAACCAGACCAGGTTCGAGTTGCAGTGGGGAGAGCCACTGATTGGTCTGTTGTTCTATTCCTTGCCACAGCACTGCTGCAGTGTGTGGTGTTTGACCTAAACAGATCAGCCTCAGCAGAGTGTGTTGCCGCTTTGCCGATGCGCTACTGCATAGCTCCCAACTGGGAAGTGATGTGGAGGGTAATTCAGCATAGGATGAGGAGGCGGAGAAGGAAGAGAGGAGACAGGACGTATATGATGAG
The DNA here is from genome assembly GCA_033576555.1 of Oophaga sylvatica. Lineage (NCBI taxonomy): Eukaryota > Metazoa > Chordata > Amphibia > Anura > Dendrobatidae > Oophaga > Oophaga sylvatica. The sequence goes on from JARQOD010000006.1 coordinate 99,324,120, forward strand.
GCAGAAACCATGATTGAGGTTGGGCCCGCTATTCGTGGCATAGGTAGGATATGTGATATTCCAGTTTGCGACTTTGTCCCACCCTCCACCAGGTTCAGCCAGTGTGCCGTGACAGAAATGTATCGTCCCTGTCCACAACTACTTGTCCATGTGTCTGTTGTTAGGTGGACCTTCCCGGTTATGGCGTTGATGAGAACACACTTGAGATTGTTTAACACGTGCGGGTATAACGCGGGACGGCACACCAAGAAAAATAGTGCTGGCTGGGTGCAGAGTATCGTTGGGCAGCCACAGCCAAGAGATCACGGAAAAACTGTCCCCACAAGCCCAAATAGCAACATCTCTATGGCTAGCAACTTGGCAATGTGTGCATTTAACAAGATCACCCAGGTGCTGGAAAGAGAAATGCCTAATGGAGTGGAAAAGGACAACGAGACCAAGAAAACATACTATAATCAAAATGCCTTTATTAAACAAAATTACTGGCTTGACAAACGTATAATATAACCATGTAATAAAATGATTTAAAACAACAGGACACTATAATCAATAAATATACTCAATATAATATAATATATATATATATATATATATATAATGTAATGCTCAGAAAATAAAACCAGGTAAACAAACTATATACACAACATAATTATATAGTGAACACACAGTAGTGTATAGAATGTAAATAATTACTGTATATAATATAACAAATACTTTGGTGTGTGTATTAAATCTAAAAAATATATATAAATAAAATGCTGTGTAAAATATACCACATACATTAGTGTGTGCACTGAATCAGAAAAATTGTTCTACCCACTACAAATCATGTGCAAATAACTGCAAAAATCAATCAAATGGGATAAAAATGTGTAACAAATAAAACCGACCAAACAGTGCAAAAAAAGGACATCAATAAAAAAAGTGCACCAAGTGAAAAACGATATACCTGGGAGCAAAAAGTATCAGATGTATGTGCCTGCTGAAAACGCGCCCCGACGCGCGTTTCGGATATATAGATCCTTCGTCAGGATCCTTCCCTGACGAAGGATCTATATATCCGAAACGCGCGTCGGGGCGCGTTTTCAGCAGGCACATACATCTGATACTTTTTGCTCCCAGGTATATCGTTTTTCACTTGGTGCACTTTTTTTATTGATGTCCTTTTTTTGCACTGTTTGGTCGTTTTTATTTGTTACACATTTTTATCCCATTTGATTCGTCAGGATCCTTCCCTGACGAAGGATCTATATATCCGAAACGCGCGTCGGGGCGCGTTTTCAGCAGGCACATACATCTGATACTTTTTGCTCCCAGGTATATCGTTTTTCACTTGGTGCACTTTTTTTATTGATGTCCTTTTTTTGCACTGTTTGGTCGGTTTTATTTGTTACACATTTTTATCCCATTTGATTGATTTTTGCAGTTATTTGCACATGATTTGTAGTGGGTAGAACAATTTTTCTGATTCAGTGCAACAACTAATGTATGTGGTATATTTTACACAGCATTTTATTTATATATATTTTTTAGATTTAATACACACACCAAAGTATTTGTTATATTATATACAGTAATTATTTACATTCTATACACTACTGTGTGTTCACTATATAATTATGTTGTGTATATAGTTTGTTTACCTGGTTTTATTTTCTGAGCATTACATTATATATATATATATATATATTATATTATATTGAGTATATTTATTGATTATAGTGTCCTGTTGTTTTAAATCATTTTATTACATGGTTATATTATACGTTTGTCAAGCCAGTAATTTTGTTTAATAAAGGCATTTTGATTATAGTATGTTTTCTTGGTCTCGTTGTCCTTTTCCACTCCATTAGGCATTTCTCTTTCCAGCACCTGGTGATCTTGTTCAATTAATTCCGGGTGGTCTGCCATCCAAAATTTCTTAGGTTATATAGGCACTTAATATATTTATTATGTATATATACTTATATTTTATTTGATTCATTTTGTGTATTCTATATTCCTGAGTATTTTATTTAATGTGTGCATTTAGTATTTGTGCTTGTGGGTACGTGGGTTGGTATTTACGCTTCCTTTCATAGATCTGGGGCACGGAGAACTGGACGCTTGGCTGGGACAAACAAGTGAATGGGATTGTTGTGTCCTGTGTCTCTGCAACCGCAGCTTGTGAGCAGGAGGTATGAGCACCTGCTTCATGGCCAGCAGATAGGGAAGGACGGATCACAGGCGACATGGCAGTGGTTTGACCTGCAGACACTGATTTGGTACCCTATTGTTCACCGACGAGGGTGCTTGGCTGCCATGTGTTTCCGCATACTGGTGATGCTCTGGTTGCCTTTGCCTTGGCCTCTGCTCAGCTTTGTATGGCGGATTCTACATATGACAATGTTTCGTTCAAAAGGACTGTCCTTAAAAAAATTCCAGACAGAGGCTGAATGCCCCCTTGCCTTGGGGCACAGAGGGATTGCTCTTGGCAACAGTTGACACACTTTGCATTCTGCTCAAACCAGTAGCCCCTGGTGCCTTTGTTGGTGCTACATATCCACCTTCTTCATCTGTGCTGCAGAGCTGGCTATGCGTACCAACGGTCCAGGTCGGATCAGTGGACTCATCATCGACCACCTCGTCATCCTCCTTCCGTGTTGATAGTGTCGGCTGGCCAGATAGCAACTGTGTCTCATCATCAATAGCCTTCCCCTCTTGAGCCAGTATATCATGTGACTGAAAGTGGCTTTCTTCTTGCCGTGGGTTTTAAAATATTTGGCCATGAACAGACAATACCTCCTCACGTTCCTTTTCAATGTTGCACGTTGAGAGGCCAGAGTCAACCAAATTATCATATGTACCAAACAGATCATCGGAGTGGCCAAGCATGTGGTCAAATGTTTCCTGTGATTGCTGAATGGGCAAGGAAGTAGGAACAGGTTGAGGATTGGATGACCCAGCATTCTGTTTATCGACAGTAGACTGTGTGGTCGTGGAAGATTGGGTGCTACTAGAAAATTTCATTGAGGCCTTATCTGCCATCCAAGACAGTATCTGCTCTTGCTCTTCTGGCTTCCAGACACGTTTACATTCCAGACTGGGAATTTTCGCCAGGAACATAGATGCATCAACCTTCTTCTGTCTCCCAGACTCAGTGCCTTGTCGGGCACCACTGACAAGAACCCCACGCCTACATCCACGTTCATGTCCCTGTCCCTTCACAACAGGCTTTTTGGAAATTTGTGTTTTTTTGTGACATAGTTGAAGATGTTCAGATGCAGATATTGGGTAACAAGGAGCAGTTCGTGCTTTGTGGAAGGTAGCATTACAGCCTAGTACTGCTTTGTGTTTTACAAACAGCACCACAATGTTAAAAAAATTGGCCTGAGGTTAAAGCCGAATATTTTTCTCGACAGTCATCACAGAAAACAGCAGTGCTGGCTGCGTCTCAGTTGTGCAGTACCGTGTGTGCTATTCGGTGTGCAAACAGCACCGCAAGGGCAAAAAAATTGGCCTGAGGTTAATGCTGAATATTTTGTTCGCCAGTCACCACAGAAGACAACGGTGCTGGCTGCGTCTCAGTTGTCCTGTACCGTGCATGTTATTCAGTGTGCAAACAGCACCGCAAAGCCAAAAAAAATGGCCTGCAGGGGTAAAAAATGGCTGGGAAAACTGTCACTACTCCCTAACCTTATACAGTACGTTCACCTCTCAGAAGAGCTGAGATATTGAGGTATTATGTATGTACTGTAACCAAGCCTCCCAACCGTCCCGGATCCAGCGGGACAGTCCCGATTTTAACAGTCTGCACCGCTGTCCCGGCCGGGAGTTTACATTTCCCGCACTGCACTGATAAGCTGCCACACCCCCCATTCACCGACCCCATCCATTCCTTTCCCTCCCAGAGAGACCCACCGCAGCCCCTCACTGCTAATAAATCCCAGCAATGACGTTGCTAGGCTGTTCTGTGCATACAGGACCTGTGATCAGGTCACAGGAGGGTAGGAGTCAGGAGTCACATGATCAGGGGCCTCAGTGTATGCAGGACTCTGCTGTGCTGGTTGTCATGGTGCTGGATGAGGGGAAGTTTATGTGTGGGGTCAGGAGGAGTTTACAGGGTGGATGTAGCAGAGCTGTGTGTGTACAAGGTGTACGGAGCGGAGCCGTGTGTGTACGAGGTGTACGGAGTGGAGCCGTGTGTGTACAAGGTGTATGGAGCGGAGCGCGTATGTATGGGGTGAGCGGAGCGGAGCCCCATTTGTGCAAGGTGTACGGAGCAGAGCTGTGTGTGTACTTGGTGTACGGAATGGAACCCTGTGTGTATGAAGTGTAAGGAGCCATATGTGTGTATGGGGTGTACGGAGCGAAGCCGCGTGTGTAAGGGGTGTTTGAAATGGAGCCCTGTGTGTACGAAGTGTACGGAGCTGAGCTGTGTGTGAACAGTGCGGAGCAGAGCCGTGTGTGTACGAGGTTTACAGAGTGGAGCCTTGTGTGCACTTAGTGGAGCCATGTGTGCAAGGTGTATGGAGCAGAGCCGTGTGTACGAGGTATACAAAGCGGAACCCTGTATATATGAGGTGTGCAGAGCCGTGCGTGTACAAGGTGTATGGTGGGGAGCATTCATACCTCCCAACCGTCCTGGATCCAGCGGGACAGTCCCGAATTTGAGAGTCTTCCCCGCTGTCCCGGCCGGGAGTTACTTTTCCGCGGACACAGGAGTATACGGCAGAGCCCCGAGGAGCACTTTAAAACTCACACGTGACGTTCCACCGGAAGTGTTGTACTGGAAGCTGACTGGAAATGAGGTAATTTTGGGAGGAGATTGTGACGGAACCATGGAGGCACTTCAGGAAATGCTTCAGATCCATCACCATGTCCTCCTCCGACAGCGCGGACAGCGGGATTGCCTTAGAATCGGGCATACCAGCCATATGAGTGGATCATGATATGTCCTGCACCGGGAGTCTCAGGTGGGATTACAATGAGAGCCGGGCTGCTATCGTATCTTTATAGAATCTTTCTCTCTCTCGCTGCTATTTCTTTCCCTCTCTAATCTTTCTTTCTTTCTCTGTTTCTTTCTCCCTATCTCTGTTCTTTCTTTCACTCTCTAATCTTTCTTTCTCTCTCTGTTCTTTCTTTCTCTAATCTTTCTTTTTTCTATCTCTCTCTTTTCTTTCTTTCTCTCTGTTATTTCTTTCTCTCTCTTTATGTTCTTTTTTCCCCTTTCTTTCTTTCTTTTTCTTTCTCTCTCTGTTCTCTTTCTTTCCCCTCTTTCTTTCTCTCTCTCTCTGTTCTTTCTTTCTTTCCCCTTTCTTTCTCTCTTTTTGTTCTTTCTTTCTCTCTTTCTGTTCTTTCTTTCTTTCCCCTCTTTATTTCTCTGTTCTTACTTTCACTCTCTCTCTGTTCTTTGTTGTGAGCATGTTGGAAATGACTTCTGAGTTGGGGCTCCCTCTGGTGGTTGCTGAGGGTATTGAACCAGTGTTGAATAATAGAAGTCCATCACCTGCGAGCGATGACTGGCAATCAGGAGAGACGGACTGGGCTGATATAAGTGAGCTGCCTTCCCATAATCCTCGCCGATGATCAATTGTTGTTTCCTGGTTCATTTGGAAGTCAGCTTGTGTCTTGCCATCGTCTGCTACTTTCAGATAAGTTATTTGCTGCTTGTTTCTATCGTGTTTGCTATTTCCATTTTTGCCTGCACTTTTGTGGGAGGTTAGCCGGGTTCCCCTCCGGGGGCCTGTGCTACTCTCTGTTTTTCAGTAGCCACTGTTTATTTGTTCCATTGCTCTGTCCCTGCTATTTGAGTGGCTGCGGGTTAGCCTCTTGGTCACACCAGAGATCTGATTTAGCGGGTGGCGAGATCGTGTGGTCTCAGCATTTTTTGAAATCAGAAGTGTTGGAATTTTTCTAGGGTTTTGCTGGGTTGCAGATATTAATCTGTCCTGTCCTATCTAGGCAATTTTTGGCCCCAGCGTTTGCTCACTCTGTTTTCTGCCTGCGTTTGTGTTTCTTCTTGTCTAACCGCCATTATATGTTTGGGGGCTACTTATTCCTTTGGGGCTCTACTCCGGGGCAGTTAGCTTTCCTGTTTCTATCTTCAGGTGTAGCTAATCTCTCCGGCTGTGCTGAGGCATCTAGGTCACCGTAGGTATGTCCCACGGCTGCTTCTAGTTGTGCGGTTAGTTTAGGGTTCTGCAACCCATTAGTTCCCAACCTCTCTGGGTGTTTGGCTGCCTTTGCTGTTTTTTGCTCCTGTCCTCCTCGGCTACCAAATCATAACAGTTCTTTCTTTCTCTCTCTAATCTTTCTTCTTCTTTCTTTCTTTCTTTTCTTTCTTTTCTCTCTGTTCTTTCTTTCTTACTCTCTGTTTGTTCTTTCTTTCTCTCTCTCTGTTCTTTCTTTCTCTCTCTCTGTTCTTTATCTTTTTCTCTCTGTTCTTTTTTTCTTTATCTCTCCTTTCTTTCTTTCTTTCTCTCTCCTTTCTTTCTCTCTCTCTTTTTTCTTTTTTCTCTCTCTGTTCTGTTCCATAATGCCAGCCACTGTGCCCTCAGTACCAGTTAGTGTGATCAGCAGTGCTAAATGGGTGCGGTTGGGACGTGGACATGGTGTGACTAGTTGTGAAATGGGTGTGACAGGGCGTGGTCTAAAATTTGCCTGTCTCCCTGCACTACAGTCACCTACTACAAGAGCTTTTCTGTTTTTTTTAGATGATTTATGGACGATTTGCAAAAGCACAACTCTCCCTAGCAGCTGCTCACACTCTCCCTATGCTAGCAATAGCTGTGTTCTGGATGCAGTGTTCCGAGTTCCGCGAGTACCGCATTACTCACCGAGTACCGAATACTTGCGAATATACTCGCTCATCCCTAGTTAAAGCACATTGTAAGTTGTCCAGCATAAAGTAGTGACGTTCAGAGTGTAGCTCTTTCTGCAACCAATTTTTTTGGGCTTCCCTTTTCTGAAATCACTGGTTAGTTTTGTAGTGCTGGAGTCCTCTCTAGCATATGTGCGCTCTAACCGTGTCCTGCAGCTGCCTATCCTTCCACCCCTGCTGCAGAAGACAACCAGAGATTTCATGAATTGGGCTGCAAGAAAAAAGTTACTAATATGCCACCCTCAGATAGGGCAGCATAACCCTAGGCACAGTTTCTGTTTCTATTTCTCATCATATTAGATGTTTATTTATTTTTTTCTAAAAAAATGCCAATGGACACCTTCACACATTGAGTGTAAAGTGTTTCTAACAATAGCGTTGTGGATTTTAATTACTTTATATACAGTAAAAGTGTTATTGAGTAGTGTGAGTAATTTACAGTTTTTTGCATAGTGAAAAAGTTCACAAATTCTAAACTGAGCAGTGTATGCAAACTGCTGCATTCTATCAAACATGTAATCTGCAATGATTAGATTTTGTTCTGAAGTTATATCCTCCTGGGAAATTGGCTCATTCATTTCAAATCTGTCACACCTTTTCAGACAGACTGATGTCCATGTCCTTAGAAGCCACTATGACCCACTTGTAATCTGCTATCCTATTCACGATATCAAATATATGCAAAAAGCATTACTTTTATTAATACAGCATGATTTAAAAAAAATTAAAAACATGACTGAAAAAGAACTTATACAGTGCAGTAAAAAAACAGAGTAAAAGATAAATACTCCTAAGAGGAAGGTAGAGGAGTAAAGCCCCAATGTCCAAGAGGAACCGGAGGGAGATGTGTACAGCATAGACCTGACAATGTTAGGAATTACACTATATTCAAGACTCGGATAGGTTGTTTTTATGAAGTTTCAAGGAGGTTGGAAACAGTTTCCTTCTCCATTGTCCATATGGATTATTACTTAAAAGCTCTGGTCATCGTTTTCTAGGGGAAGATGGAAATCACAGGGTGTAAGAGAAAGGATGATGAGGACATGCGGCCATGGAGAATTCTGATCAGATAGAGATGCACTTCATCTAGGTCAGTTTCTGTCTTTTGAACCAGTCACAGAAAAATAAGTTACCAGGCTTCTCAAATCTTTCGCTCTTCTACCTGAACAAGTGACCCTATTCCCTCACGTCTCCTTCAGTACCCTTTCCTTAGCTGTCAGCACTCACCTAACTAAAATATTTAACCTCTGTCTAGTATCTAGTATCTTTCCCTTCTTCAAACACACAAGCATACACCTATTACTTAAAAAAAAATCCCTCAACCAGAACTGCTCTGCTATCTACAGATCTGTATCTAAACTCCCATTCATTTCTAAACTTCTGGAATGTTTGGTCCACTCCTGTCTAATCCGCTGTCTCTCAAGTAACACTCTTCTTGACCCTTTACAATTTGATTTACGCTCTTTATAAACTACTGAAACTACCCTGACTAAAGTCTCTAAAGATCTGGTAACAGCTAAATCTAATGGCCACTACTCCCTGCTGATTCTCTTGGATCTCTCTGCAGCATTCAACACCTTGAATCACCAGCCACTCTTTACTATGCTCCGCTCTATTGAACAGAAGGATACTGCTCTCTCTTGGCTTTCCTCCTACCTCTCTGACCGCTCCTTCATTGTATCTTTTGCTGGCTCTTCTTCCTCTGCTCTTCTGCTTACTATTGGAGTTCCTCAGGGTTCATTTGTAGGTCTCCTTGTGTTCTCTCTATATACTGCCCCTATTGGACAAACCAGCAATATATTCCGTTTTCAGTATCATCTATATGCTGATGACACCCAATTATACATACCTTCTCCGGACTTCACGACTGTATTACTACAAAACACCAGTGATTGTCTTTCTGCAGTCTCTAACATCAAGTCCTTCCTCTATCTTAGGGCTTTGTCACACATCCTAATGTTTCCAGTACTGGAAGAACCAGTACGGGAGATATCCGTGTCTGTGTGTATGTGTGCTTCATACATGTGGCAGTATCACACCTGCTGGCACCTGAGAAAAGTTGTCAGAGTTCGCACTGTTCTCAGGTGTTAGGTGCTGAAACAGCTTACATCATTGTCCCCTGCTCTGCCTGAATTCAGCGCGAGCAGGAGACAATGTTGAGAGTTGTATTCAAATGGAAAATTAAGAATAAAATAAAAAAATCACATTATACTCACCTAACACCTAATCCCCTGAAGCCATTGTCCCAAAATAACACTATTCCTCACCTGTCCAAAGTTGAAATAATCCATAATGTCCCACACCGTAATCCTTCTGTGTGACATTTTCTCATTCAATTAGCAGTGGCTGGAGGCGACCGCTCATGCTGAAGAACTGGGGAGAATGACTGGCTCCAGCGAAACCAGGCCTCTCGGTGAACTGCAGTGACCTCAGTGAGATCTCTGCTAGCACTGTGAAAAAAATTCTCACGGTGCAGCGCTGAGCTCAATTAGTTCACCGCAGTTCACCATGTGAATTTCTCACAGTGATCTGGGAGAACTCACTGAGCTCAGTGGGGAATGCAGCCCCAGTGACCTTCACTAACCTCGATGAGATCACCACTGGTCATTGACTCTGCTCTCACATCGGTTCATTCTCCTGTGGTTTTCAGCCTGGAGAGACGCATCTTGGCACCGTCCAGTTGAAAACTATCGAAGACATGGATTACCGCGTGGGACGGAATGTCGGCCAGATGAGGGATATTGTTTGTTTTTTTTTGTTTACAGGGCACGATTGAATTCAGGGGATTAGGTGTTAAAGTGAATGTAATGTGATTTTTAATTGTATTCTTAATTTTACATTTGAATATAACTCAACATTGTTCCCTGCTCGCGCTGATCGCAGGCAAAGCAGGAGACAATGATATGAGTTGTCTTCATCACCCCTTGCCGGGGAACAGCATGAACAGCAACGCTGATTCTCAAGAGCCGGTACATGTCATACTGATAACGCACGTATGCGGGATGTTTTGCGGTCCGTGATGCTGCTAAAAACGGACACGTCAGCGTGTTTTGCCCACAGACACACGGTATGTGGAAACACACTGACATGTGCGCAGACCGGTTCACTTGAATGGGTCTATTTGTGTAAGTGACTCCGGTACGTGTGAATACTGTCACTATACATACCGCACACACTGACGTGTGATGAGGCCTTAAATGGAATCTATCAAAAATTTAACTTCTTATGTTTCCTCAATCTTCTAACCTTCCCAGACCCAATATTTAATTTCCGTGTGTGGTTCTACTATAATTCCCAAGCTCCACGCCTGCTGTCTTGCTGTTATATATCATTCAGATCTTTCCTTCACACCCTACATCTGATCAATCACTAGCTCATGTCACCAATATCTCAAAACCATTTCTAGAATTCTATCTTTTCTTAACTATGACTGTGCAAAAACTCTTACTGATGCTCTTGTTCATTCTCTTCTAGACTATTGCTACTCTTTACTAATCGCTCTTCCTCTTATTAAACTTTCCCCTCGCCAATCCATCCTGAATTCAGCAGCCAGAAACATATTCCTCTTCAACCGCTACATCGATGCCTGTACCCTGTGCCAGTTATTGCACTGGTTGCCCATTTGCTACAGGGAGCAATATAAACATATCACTCACCCACAAAGTGCTCCATGATTCAACACTACCCTACATCTCATCCCTCATCTCTACCACCCTACCTGTGTCCTCCATTCTACTAATAACCTAAGATTAACACACTCTTAAGCATGTCCTAAAAACACAATTCTTTGGACTGGCCTATCACCTCACCCCATTTATGTAACTATTCCCATTTTGCCCTTCCAAAATTTCCTTCCAAATCCGGACTCTTGTAGCATCCAGTTACACAGCCTCAAGGCACTTAATAGAACTCAGTATCTGCACTTTTACAAATACTGGCTGATGACTAGTTCATGCAGCGTTATGTGAACACCCTTTTTATTACGGTATGTTGTCAAGGAATGGAGCAACATTTCTCGTATAATGTGCGCCACTATTTTCTATGAAATTGTCAGGCAGGAGTTGCCCCGTCTGGACAGATTCCTCCCAGCTCCAATAACTCTGGCAAAGGTAGCCAAAAATGGCATGAAAACACTAAACGTTGCAATTTTTTATGAAACTTCACAGTTTACGAAAAAAATTACATTTTTCCGGATTTCTATTCAGTCGGCTTACTAGGCATCAGCTACAGAGAGAAAATGAAGTTTTATTCTTTTCTTTTACAGTCACAGGTCACTCACTACACGTATTTTGATTGACAGCCTGATCTGCAGCGTGTGTGTGCAGTTTGTATATGTAGAGCAGCCTGTCAAACAAATTTCAGATGATAGATTAAAGCCGGCTTTATAGGAATGAAACACTATTTACCTGTAGATTACCCTTATAGCTGCAGGTAAATAGCGCTTCCGGATGCGACAGCTCTGTTTAATGGGAGTATGCACGTCTGTTTGTTTTTTGTTTTAACTGATCCAATTGTTTGTTTCACTAAACTTAGCATATGTCCTTTCCTGTTCCATTTTTGCGGATCAGGAAAAACGAATGGAATATAGAATTCATCGATTTTCTGTGTCTCCAAAAATGGATATGTTTGTCTGGACATACCATAAATTCAGCATCACTTTATTTTTATTTTCAGTGTAGTGAAGTATAAAAAATACAATCATTTCAGCTACTGTATACTGTAATAATTAATCAAAACAGATAGATGATATTAGACTGGCAGTTAATCATGTGCCATACAATTGTCCTTGGATTGGCTTCATGTTCTGCCCTGTTTCTGCTGATAACTGATTTTTTTTCTCCTATACACGCGAGTTGCTGTAGCACGTTTTGCCTCACCATGATGTACAGTACTTACATTGCTCTACATCTTGCTATATGAGCATATTCAATCATGTGTTTTTTTAGAGTATGTGATATACTCGCTTCTAGAGTTTTTCATTTCCTCTTTGCCTTTTTAAAACATTCAGAAAACAGATGGATATATGCACCGTCACAGCCAACTACATATTTACATTTGTTAATGAGTGTGGAGCTGCGGCTACAACCAACACACTGATGAATCACTGTAGAATCCGCTTTATAAAAATGCTCCATCTAGTGGCCAAAATCAAGAATTAAAACTATAAACCATTAAAGCTTAATGGTTTAGTGAAATTATTTTTATTTTATTCACTACAAGACACTAATATAATACTGTGACCCATTTTTTTAATTTTTACCATTATAAATCTGTCAAAAATGTACAAAATCTAGCAGTGCTCCATCTTTTTTTTTAATAGTATTATAATAATTAATGGAGTTAAATTTTCTACGACTTTTACTAAAAGGGGTTGTCCAATAAGCAACATTTACAGAAAAGGTGATAAATGTATAATTTTAGTAGTTTGGCTGCTGAGACCCCTACTGATCTAGTGCACGTGTGGGTCCCAAGTCTCCAGTATGATCACTGCTTAGTGAATTTGCCTACATTTCTAAAGACAGTTTGTGGACCGTTAGATCATTTTGAGTTTTACCCAGGTAAAGCGTTAACCCCTTTCCATAACTTATTGATTGATGGGGGTCTAAAAACTGCTGAGACTTCCATGATAGTGAGAACGAAGCTCTGATGAGATCCAACTAGAATGAATGGAGCAGAGGTAAAAAATGCACACCTACAGTGGGTACGGAAAGTATTCAGACCCCTTTAAATTTTTCACTCTTTGTTTCATTGCAGCCATTTGGTAAATTTAAAAAAGTTCATTTTTTTTCTCATTAATGTACACTCTGCACCCCATCTTGACTAAAAAAAAACGAAATGTAGAATGTAGAAAAGTCACATGCTGTCCATTTCCTTGTGATCCTCCTTGAGATGGTTCTACTCCTTCATTGGAGTCCAGCTCTGTTTAATTAAACTGATAGAACTTGATTTGTAAAGGCACACAGACGAAAGTCTGCAGTCACTCTATCTGACTGTAGACTTGTGATTCCTCACATCGCGCACAGCGCACACTGTAAGGATTTGTCGGCATATGGAACAGGCAGTCACGTGACCTCAATTATGGTGAGGTCCCAGTAGAAAAAGTTTTACATGTTAACTTGCTATTTTCTCTAAGGAAAATTGTGACTGCAACTCTGGATTTTAACACAGCAGTGTGACTAGGGATCAGTACAAGACAAGTAATGTAAAATAATTAGAATATTTTTCAGATAATAAGATGCACTTTTTTTCCAAAATATTTTGGGGGAAAATGGTGGTGTATCTTATAATCCGAATGCAGCTTACTGGTGGGGCAGCGGAGGGTCACAGGAGGCAGAGTCGCTGCTGCAGGAAGCTGGCGGCAGCAGCAAGAGTGGGGTGATGTTGCGGGCCCCGGCCTGAGAGAAGGGGGTGTTCAACAGCGCAAGGCTGCTGTGGTGCGGCCCCCGAGATCTCAATCTGCGCATGCACCACCTCCGTGGCCATTTTACCAAAGTCCTCCACAGTGAAAATGATGTGAGTTGCGGGGTCTCTGCCGACATTTTCAGAAATCTCGATGCCTGCCACAGCCTCGAACCGTCGAACACCCCCTCCTCCCAGCCAGGGGCCCGCAGCATCACCCACTCCTGCCTCTGCCACCAGCTTCCTGCCGCAACGACCCTGCCTCCTGGGACCCTGATCCACCGCAGCCATCCCCCTTGGTAAGTTACCATAAAAGAGGACTATAGGACACACCACCATTTTATTAAAAAAAATGTTTTCCTCCCCAAAATTTGGAGTGCGTCTTATGATCCGGTGTGTCTTATAATTCGCAAAATACGGTACATTACTTTTAATATAGATTTCTATATGTAAACTGATATGATGTCTGAAAGGAAACATACACATTAATCCCTTTGCAACATTGTACATATTAGTACATTGTGTGCTGGGTTCCCATGTATGATACAAGCTCAGGAGCAGCGCTCGTATTGTATGCAAAAGACAATGGCTGCTTTACACAGGTAGGATCTGCCTCTAATAGCAACAAATGGAGCTGAGCACATGCTGTTCCATGCAACCATCCATCCAACCATGAGGTGCCAATGGTTGTCATGGCAGCCTGGGGGCATGCTGAAGACCCCGTGCCTACTGTGATGGTGGTTTGGCAAAAACCAACCTATGGTATGGTGTGACTTTGATTTTTACTATACAGTGGGGAAAATAAGTATTTGTTACACTGCTGATTTTGCAAGTTTTTCCACCTACAAAGAATGGGGAGATCTGTATTTTTAACGTAGGTACAATTCAACTTGAGAAACAGAATCTAAAAATAAAAACCATAAAATCACATTGTATTATTTTTACATGATTGATTTGCATTTTATTGCATGAAATAAGTATTTGATCACCTTCCAACCAGTAAGAATCTGGCTCTCAGAGACCTGTTAGTTTTTCTTTAAGAAGCCCTCCTACTCTGCACTCATTACCTGTATTAATTGCACCTGTTTGAACTCGTTACCTGTATAAAAGACACCTGCCCACACACTCAATCACCCTCAACCTCTCATCATGGCCAAGAATAAACAGCTGTCACCAGGGATAAAATTGTAAACCAGCACAAGGCTGAGATGGGCTACAGGGCAATAGGCAAGCAGCTTGGTGAAAAGACAGTAACTGTTAGCACAATTGTAAGAAAAAGGAAGAAACACGAGTTGACTGTCAATCTTCCTCTGTCTGGGGTGCCATGCAAGATAACACCTTGTTTGGTAAGGTTGATTCTGAGAAAGGTCAGGAATCAGCCCAGAACTACATGGGATGACCTGGTCTAAGACCTGAAGAGAACTGGGACCACAAACTCGAACATTACTATTAGTAACACACTACCCATAATGAATTAAAATCCTGCAGGGTGGTCAAGGTCCAGGCCCGTTTGAAGTTTGTCAATGACCATCTGGATGATCCAAAGGATGCATGGGAGAAGATCATGTGATCAAATGAGACCAAAATAGAACTTTTTGGTTTCAACTCCACTTGCCGTGTTTGGAGGAAGAAGAAGGATGAGTACAACCCCAAGAACACTGTCCCAACTATGAAGAATAGAGGGGGAAACATCATACTTTTGACGTGCTTTTCTGCAAAGGGCGCAGGATGACTGCACCATATTGAATGGTTGATGGTTAGGATCATGTATCGCAAGATTTTGGCCAACAACTTGCTTTCCTCAGTAAGAGCATTGAAGATGGGTCGTGGCTGGATCTTCCAACATGACAATGACCCCAAACACATAGCCAGGGCAAGTAAGGAGTGGTTCTGTAATTTCAAGTTCCTGGAGTAGCCTAGCTAGTCTCCAGACCTGAACCCAATAGAAAATCTTTGACGGGAGCTGAAACTCAATCTTGTTCAGCGAAAGCCCTGAAACCTGAAAGATCTGGAGAAGATCTGTATTAAGTAGTGTGCCAAAATCCCTGCTGCAGTGCATGCAAACCTAGTCAAGAACTACAGGAAACGTCTGACCTCTGTAATTGCAAACAAAGGTTTCTGTACCAAGTATTACATTCTGTTTTTCTATTGTATCAAATACTTATTTATTGCAATAAAATGCAAATTAATTATGTAAAAATTATACAATGTGATTTTCTAGATTTTTTTAAGATTCTGTTTCTCACAGTTGAAGTGTACCTATGATAAAAATTACAAACCTCTCCATTCTTTGCAGGTGGGAAAACTTATAAAATCGGAAGTGTATCAAATACTTATTTTCTCCACTGTATACTGCAATACTATAGTATTTAATATAGTATTTTAATATATAGTACAAGGGATCAAACATTACAGTATATAGTAAAAACAATCCTAAGGGGATTACATTTTTTTTAAAAAAGTACAAAAATCAAATCACCCCTATTTTCCACATGAAATATAAAGAAATAAAAAAAAATAAAAAAGTAAACACGTGATGTTGCTGCGTTCGTAAAAGTCTGATTTGTCAAAATATACAATTAATTGACCCTATTTTTAAACACTATCAAAAGAAAAGTCATGCAATAAGAAGGAATCAAAATGTCGTATTTACTTCATAATAGTATCAATATAAACAATCACTTGCCAGGCAAAAAACAAGCTCTGACACGGCTCCATTGATGTGAAAATGAAAATGATACAGGTCTCAGGAAAATGATAAGACAAACAAATTTTTACTTTTTAATTGATGTCATTTTTACAGTGGAGTGAATGCCATAAAATTAAAAAAATAGCGGAATTGCATTTTTTTTAAAAATAGGTTTGTCATATCTATGCAAGATGCTGCTGTTTTACAGTTGAATGAGTTTATCAATGAGACATTGAAAAAGTTGTTTGACTATTGAAATAAAAAGAAATAGCAAATGTTATAAAATTAAAAATCTAACCTCTCGCTTCCCAGCTGTGGTAGAGAAGAGGTTTTTTTTCCCAACATGATGATTTATCCCACTACTGGCATCACTGCTTAGTGATAGGAGCTATGATGCCAGTGGCCATCTTATCTATAGTCATGATAATTGTATTAAATGTATATTCATGTGCAAATTAGCAGTCTCTTACAAACGGCTGACTTAAAACTACTACCAGCTTCGATAAAAATAGACATTTTGTTGTGTTCCGGTACTATTGAAGTCTGCTGTTTTTAATGTACCTAAAATTGTTCTGTATGATGATTGCAAAGTTGTGATTGTCATTTTTCAGCGAATGTTCTTTTTATTGGTACTTTATCCAGATGGCAGGTTTGTAATGTTGGCAAAATAAAAGGGAATCGTGTCAATATTTTGAATAAATAATGCATAAAGATTCCGTCTTTATCAGGTTTGCAAATAACATTTCCTTAGAATATATTGCAGTGAGGCTTTCTAAAACACAGCTTAATGAGTTATGTTAATGAGTTATGTGGATAGAAGGATTTTTGCCACAGGACACACACAATTATGGCCAGGAATAATTTGTTATGTATATATGAGGGCAGTCAAATGAATTAATGAGACATTGTCCAGTTAAAGCAATCTGTTTTTCGTATTCTAGATACCCAGTTGTGACTCACAAGTATTCCCCAATAGCAGGAATCCAAAAAATGTGGATCAGGAGCTATCAGTGGTGGGACCAATATGTGTGGCTTGATGCCACCTGCCAGATTTGTGCGTTAGCACCAGGTCTACTAAACATCTATTTATCTATTTACAAATATACGCTATTCTTCTCATCTTTTTATTTTATCATTTTGGGGAGATGTAAGCCCTCAGTGGTTTCTTTGATGTGTGCCATAAACAGTTACTGTATATAGGGCAGGTCTCCAGATGGTAACTATTTTTCGTATCCCACACAACAGCCACAAATCATGCAGCTGCGTCGACACAAACTAAATCTCCGAGCACGCCAAAATACTTGGAGGACACCCGAGCATGCTCGGGAAAACGCGAGCAACGAGTATACTCGCTCATCACTAGTAACCTCCCTTTGCCTTCAAGATAGCATCAATTCTTCTAGGTACACTTTAGAAGGAACTCAGCAAGGAGATTGTTCTATCCTGAAGCACTAACCACAGGTCTTCTACGGTTCTTGGCTTGCCCTAATCCTTCTGCAACTTCCTATCATTCCTGACAGACTTGATGATATGGAAATTAACAATATGTGGGGGCTATATCATCACTTCCAGGACTTGTTCTTCTTTACAGTGAAGAAATTAATTTAGAGCCAGTCAGATGCCTGCCTGTTAGTATTGCATGATAAATAAGTTTCGGCCTGTATTTCTCAGCATCGAAGGCATCAAAAAATGGCCAATGTTGAAGACCAAAGATGCAGTGGACGTTCAAGGAAACATAGTGTAGAAGATGGAAAACATATAACGCTTTCTTCCCTTTGAAATCGGAAGATGTTCACCAGTGCCATGAGCCCACAACTGGCAGCAATCAATGGAGTACTGCTACACCCATCTACTGTTTTGACAAGTCTGGCCAGAAGTGGTCTTTATGAAAGAAGTGCTACCAACAATGTTTACGTGAACGCAAGGCCTATTGACTTAATTATGCACAAAAACATAGGAACTGGGGTGCAGGAAATGGTAGCAGGTTCTCTTGACTGATGAGTCAAATTGTGAAGACAGTTTGTTCGCTGAAGGGCTGGAGAGCGGTAAAATAATGAGTGCAGGCAACAGTGAAGCACGGTAGAGGTTAATTGCAAATTTAGGCCTGCATATCAGCAAATGGAGTTGGGGATTTGGTCAGGATTTATTGTGTCCTCATTGCTGAGAAATACTGATACTTATCCTTCATGCAATCCCATCAGGGAGGCATCTGTTCAACTCCATATTTATTCTGCAATGGGCATTGTGTCACTCTGACGGTCTTCAGTAAGGAAGAGGTGCCTCAAACTGTCCCTGGAGCTGGGACCCTAACTATACCTGTCCCAGGGGGTACTCTTAAAGGTAGTGAGGCCTGAGTCTCCAACCTTACTATGCTTCTGTAAAAACCCTAATCTATCCCCTCCCCCACCCCATAAGGCATGGACAGAAATGAAAGGTGAACCAGACACAGACTAAACAGGGATAACAGAAAACATCTATCATGCAAAAACATTAACCAATAATAGGGAGGAGGTTAGAGACAGGAAGGAATAAACTAAATGTGTAAAGGGAAGAGGAGATAAACACACACGTACAACAGCAAACTACAGAACACCACAACTCTTAACTCCAAACTTCAACTACTTAGCTTTAGTGCACAGGAAAACAAATCTCCAATAGAACAACAAATTCCTATTCAGCACAGCATCTCCTAAGAGCAAGGAAGCAAAGTTTTCACCAGCAGGCCAGAGAGAGTCTGGCCAGGTTTTATAGGAAGCGTTAACAACCAGATCAGAAGCAGCTAAAATGGAGCTGCATGTTTCTGACCAGCATGGGAAGGGTTGTTAACTTCTTCAGTACCAAAGGAAACTGCATTCATTTAATATGGGATCCAAACACACAGGCTAAATCGAAGATCTGCAATTCACAATATGCAGTGAACTGCGACCCTCAGATATCCCTGGTTGGCGTGACACACTTGTGACACATTGCCCCAACATACAGTATGCAGCAAATGTCATAAAGTCTGTCTGGGATTACATGAAGAGACACAAGGATTTACACATACCTACATCCCAAAGAGATCTGTGGTTAGTTTTTCAAGAATGTTTAGAACAACATCCCTGTCGAGTTCCCTCAAAAATATTGTGCAAGTGTGCATAGAAGAATTTATACTGTTTTAAATGGAAAGGATGTTCACACCAAATATTGATTTGATTTGCATTTCTCTTTTGTTCAATCACCTTGTATTTTGTTAATTGATAAAAGACACTTGAAACTTGTGTTTTTTAAAGCATTTTTGCTCTAAATTATTTTTTCCCACTTATAACACAGTACTATACCTTAGGGGAAACTTAATAGCTATTGTAAGTTTTCACGCTTCCTGGAAGCAGTATGGGGTACACACAGGCACTTGGTCTTAGTTTTAGTCTTATGTTTATTTTCCAGCATAAACATTAACGTTAACATGAAAGCAAAATAGCTGTTCCCCATCTCCAGATGAAGGTAGGAAAAACAGTCCCTCTTCTGGGTAAGCAAGATATAACACAGTCTGTCACCTGATAACAATCCACGCTCTGCCTCTAGCTCAGGCGGCTCAGCCAAAATGAAGAAACTGTAGCTTCCATATGTTGCCCAAAACTGTGATTGTCCTTAGCAACCTGTTATACTTGCAGTTTGGTGCACACAACCTGTGCAGTTTCCTCTCAGAGAGGGATTCTGGCTTGTCTCTCAGCAGCTCCAACACAACTCACTCTGCTCAGCTCCCCCAGCTGACTGACCAACAAATGAATAGAAGACCTGGCTCTAGACATAGCTAGCCAGGTGCATGTAATCTAGGTTTTAACCCTGTCCTACCTGGCTTTCCTACATCAAATACACATGCATATCCTGATAGAAAATATAATATTTTTTAATATTAAGCAATTCCTTCTAGAAAAGATTTTTAAATAATTTTTCACCACTGCATGGGGATGAATGCTTGGGACCTTATCAATAACTTGAAGTGGATCTCAAGTCACATTTACTTCTGCACTTATCAATTTTTTTGTTAGTCTAAATCATTCCCGAAAATTTTGCATGAAATATCAATGTGAATGATTAACTGACACTCAATTCAAATGTCTCTTCACTGCACAAAGATGAATATGGAAGTCTGAATACATTTATATTCCTTCACCATATAATTTTGAAGTGCTCAATGACTTATATAATTATTTCTATCAAGAAAGTACAAATTCTGTTTTTGATTGTAGGAGATTTTAATACTAATATTGTCCTTTAAACAAGAGGGAAAATCACATAGAGGTATGGTTAGGCCTGGACATCTTTCTCAAATCTTCTTCAAGAATTTGGTTAGGAAGGTGCTTGGAGGGTATTAAATCCAGAGGGTTGTCAGTATTCATGTTACTCCAAGACTTCCAGTTATGGTTCGATGTTGATATGCTTTTGGGCAGTGGAGAAATTCTAGCACAAATTCAAAAAGTGAAATATACTACTATGTCATTATCAGACCATACCCCAGTGATAAAAGAACTGACTCTACAGGGAGAGAGGATTCAAAGGAATCTGAAGTACCAACTCCACTGACTGAAACTCTTTGATAAAAAATGAGAAATTTTGGTGCAGCTTGAAATGTTCTTTCAGATGAATAGAGGCTGTGCTAGTAAAATAACAGTGCTGGACACCGCTGAAGCTCTTTTTTGAGAGATATATTGTGTGAATAGGGATTCAAATGAAAAAAACCCTTATTGATAATAATAGGAAGGCGGAAAAGAAAGCAAAAGCAATTAAGGATTTACAGTATGTCACAGGTTTCCATCAGTTAAAAATGCATAGGATGTGTAATAAAATAAGGGTTGTCACAGTTCCACCCTTAATGTGTTTGGGATGCAGTTACTGACAATCTAGTACAAGGGCATGCGGAAGCTGTCAATACTTTAATTGACAGCTCAGTTGTCCAGTCTGGTTCAGGAGTATGCTGAGCTATCAGTATGTTGATCGACAGCTTGGCCATCCAATCTGAGACTGGGAGGTGCTGGCTGTCTCCAGGTGTTGATTATCCCAGGTGATTGCAAGGCTACTTAACTGGGCAGGTACACTCAGAACTCTGCCAGACGTACATTCAGCTACTGTGTGGTTTGTGTCTTTGTGCCTTGTATTCTGTTGGTAGATCTTTCATTGCCTGACCTTGGACCTCCTTCTGACCATCCGTCTGTTTAACCCCTTCTGCTCTGATCCGCTAGCCTCCTGGTATTCTGACCTCGGAACATTACCTGGCTACACCTTTGTCTCTTCCTTCTGTTTATGAGCTACCTTCCTGGCTTTTGACCTTGGAACTTTTGATCACTCTGTCTCATGGCTAGTACGTGAGTAGTGTCTACGCCACATTCACCACCTCATCACAGAGCTTGTGAATAGAAAAGAAAAATGTATTGGCCTGACATAATAGGACGCTAGTAATAGGGGTTTTCAATTCGTGAATCAGGAGCTATGTATGCAGATAATGTGTTACTATTTTTAGAGAAAATAAGGGACAAACAGTTATTCAAGTGGTAAACATAATTTGGTATTTTTTATGGATTGAATATTAATTGGGGTAAGTCACATATGTTGTTATTGGACATGAATTTAGAAATTTTAGAGAGTGATATACCTGTTATTCAATAGTGTAATAGTTTGAAATATTAGTCTCACCAAATCAGCAACATCATAGAGGGGAAAAACATAAACATCCCCAGAGAAAAATTTCTGTTACCATCCCCTTGGTTGAATAGGAAATTTACTAATAATATAATTTAATAGTAACATTCAGAATCCCGTATCTTCAGAACAGACTAGAGCACCTGCAGAGTAACGCTAAATCTGGAGGTAAATAGCATTTCACAAGGTGCCAGGTTCTATTTATGTGGTTTTAATTTTGTGTGTGTTTTCAGTAATTTAACAAAATTGGTGATATTTTTTTTTATAATTTTTGACTGTCTGTATAACATATTAACTTTATTTACCTGTAAATTTACCTCACCGCGTAGTGTTATATGGTGGGTCCATGCATATCATACACAACCTTTTTCCTTCTTTTTATTATACAAGAACTGCAATAAAATGTGCAGCCTATGGAAACAGTAGGGTTGTTTCAGGATCCAAAAAGTAGATCTATTTTTCAAATATCAAATAACCTCGACAACATTGCATCAGTAAACTTCTCTTTAACGGTAATAACAATATAAAAGATTATTCCTAAAACCCTAAGTTCTCCTTTATCCATGGGATAGGCGATAACTCCCCTATCATGGGGGTCTAAGTAGTCAGACCCAAATCAATCAGATAGTTATTTCTTATCCTTCATGATCACCGAGCCCCCCCACTTTAAACCTGATAAGGGGTTCTAGATCCCCTGAACTGGGCTCTGCAGATCTCCATCTTGAATGGAGGAAAGCAGCACATGCTTGATGTCCTCTTCATTTATTGTCTATGGGACTACTGGGGAAAACCAAATACAGCGCACTGGCAGATCCATAGACAATGAAAAGAACATAGTTGGAACAAGAGTTCAACTCTGCTCCATTCAAGATGAAGTCCAGCAGTGATCATAAAGTTATCCAATATTTTATGGAAAAGTGATGACTTAAGATTTTGGGAATAACACTTTAAAGAGGCTATCTTGGACTTTTATATTGGCCTATCCTCAGGATATGATACAAAAAGAAAAAACAGGCTGAACCGCAAGGAAACCACAGTGCTGACCTGCATGAATCAGCCAATACTTTGGGTGCACACCGAGGAAAAAAAGAGGTATGTCCACATTGAAAGCGAAGAGAAAAAAAGTTGCGGTGGCACTCACCAGTAAAAGTCCATACTTTATTATACACACGAGTTACAGCATCTTCAAAGGCAGAAAGGGATCAGGATTGTGCGGCTGATGATGTCCGTTTCGCCCTATTGAGCTTCTACGCTCTTTGCTTTCAATGTGGACTATCCTTAGGATAGGTTATCAATATCTGAGCGATGGGGATGCAATACCCGGCAACCCTGCTGAGCAGATGTTACAAGCGGCAGCCAAATGTCCTCGATTGCAGAGCTGTACAGCACAGCTCTGTCAACTGTTTACTGACCGTAGCTAAACACTGCACATCTGCCCCCCCGTTTGAATCAACAGGGGGTAAATGTGCAATACCTGGCAGCAGCAATTATACAGTTGACCGAGCTGTGCTGTGTAGTTGAGCAACTGAACATATCCAGCCAACACCTAGAACAGCTGATCGGCGATGATGCTGGGTATTGCACCCCCATCGACAATCTATTTGTGACGACACCGCATTTATTCTTAATTATACCAGATATATTATTCGGTAGACCCAGGGAAATGAGTCATCATTCATATGAGTCGGAACGTTGTTTCTTGTTGTAGGTTTAATTGATGTTTGTTGCTTTGTTGAATGGCTGCTGATTACCTATTGTATCAGCCCCTACAGCTTATTGTTCTGTTACCCTTGAGGTACAAAGGCGCAGGTTAATTGAACAATAGATGTTTGTTAATTTGGTAAATGCCTGCTGACTACATATTGTATCAGTTCTGCAAACACTGAAGTACAAAATATTCAGACTAATTGAACACTCAAACAATGAGAGATGACCCACTTCAACCTCCCTCTAAACTTGTGGATACTTCCCTAAAGGACAGTTGTGGGTATAAAAAGGGATCTCTCTCCTTCTACAGAGAGACTCTACAGAACAGCAGTCAGGGAACCATGGCACCAACTGGAGGAATACAGATCTGCTCCATTGACCATCACTGAACCCTCAAAGACATTTGGAGAACCAAGGTTTGGACAATTAAGTCACCTGGCCACATACGTCAATGTACTCTGTCAGCTTGCTGCTACCTCTCCTCTGTGGGTGCTGCTGGTTGGCACTGTTGGCCTTAGAAGCCCCGAAGTTGAAGATGTTCTAATTCCAGGCGAGCCAGCAGAAGGGTGAAACTCTGTAATTTGCACCATCTTGTCTATTTCCTGGAACTGTGCTATATGTTGGATCACTGTTGGTGATCCAATAAATTATTACTGTAGTGTGTTTCCCTAACCCTGTGTTGTCTGAGTAGTATTTGACCCATGGAAAATGAGTACAAGCATTCAGTGGAATGAGTCCTGGTCCATGCAGCCTTTCTAAAGACAGCCAGACCAGCGGATGAGAGCACCCACTGACCCTCATGTTTCCACACTATTGATAACCTTTCCCAAGGATAGGCAATCAATATAAATATCCCGGATAACTCTTTTAATAATTAGCATTAATTGTGTAAAGAGAAAAATGTGTTGATATATTTTTTTTTAATTTCTTATTTAAAAAACAAACAAACTTTGAGGTGGCCATTTCAGAGATACATACTTCCTTCCTATTTGTCTTGTATAGACTGTGCAGTTGCATGTGTTTGATTTATGACAGTTGAATTGAATGTGAGCTATCAGACAGATTATTAGTCTCCAGTATGGAGCCTCCATCCCTCGAGACAAGAAGTGATAGAGGAGATGCTTGGTTAGCAGACTCCTATCTCTCCCAATCCCAACATCACATTCATGCTGGACTCACTGGGCATTTGTTCTGTATAGAGAGATGAGACTAAGCATCTGCCAGAAATCTCTGTCGCCAGCTTATCGCCAGACAGAATAGCAGGGTTAGGAATTTAAATTAAAAATGCCATTATCTTCTGCAATGCCTTGTGTTGGTGAAGACTCGGGAGGCAGCTATACACATTAGATGTACAGCCAGTCACATATAGGTGACTTTAGCCAACTTCACTGTAATGTGTATGGGGACCTTTGCTATCTTGCTTTATTTGGGTTTCTCCAGTGCTTTTAAGGCCCCGTCACACTAAGCGAGATAGCTAGCGAGATCGCTGAAGCGTCACCGATTTTGTGACGCAACAGCGATCTCGCTTAGTGTGACACACAGCGACGATCAGCCCCCTGCTGGGTATCGCTGATCGTCGCTGAATGTCCTGGACCATTTTTTGATCGTTGGTCTCCCGCTGGTCAGCGCGCATCGCTGCATGTGACAGCGGGAGACCAACGATCAGCGAGCTGGTATCCAATGTACATATCGGGTTACTAAGCACCGCATTGCACCTAGTTACCCGATATGTACATTGGATACCGGCTCTCAGCGTCTGCTGTAGAGCGCTGAGAGCCGGTATCTAGGGTACATATCGGGTAACTAGGTGCCGCACGGTGCTTAGTTACCCGATATGTACATTGGATACCGGCTCTCAGCGCTCTACAGCAGAAGCTGAGAGCCGGTATCTAGGGTACATATTGGGTAACTAAGCACTGCGCGGCACCTAGTTACCCGATACATACCCTGGTTACCGGCTCCCAGCTTCTGCTGTAGAGCGCTGAGAGCCGGTATCTAGGGTACATATCAGGTAACTAGGTGCCGCGCGGTGCTTAGATACCCGCTGTTTAACCTGGATACCAGCATGCTCGCTGGTCCTGATCGCTGGTGAGTCTGCCCATGTGACAGCTCACCAGCGATCAGCTAACGATGTCCCAGCGATCCCTTCCACATCGTATCGTTGGTGGGATCGCTGGGACATTGAACAGTGTGACGGGACCCTTACTCTAGTAATATAGAGATAATTTAGGTCATCCTGTTTCAGTTTGTAAAACAATGCTGAGAAGACATCTACGGAAAATAGGGAGTGCCCCCTATTTTGTGCCCTAGTGGCCAGTGTGAAAACTACATGATTTTAAGATTTTATGTGGATACAAACATAAAAACTAAAGATCTGAATAAAAATGTGCTTATCTTTAAAAAAAAATCTTAACTTAAATAGTATGTCTGATGAAACTTTACCTTCAAGTCATTTCTAATATATTCTATCACTTTGCTGTGCGATTTAATATAATAGAACATGATTATGATTGTCATTTTCTATGATAATTAACTTGTACAGAAACTGTGAATTACAAACCAGACATTATATTTAGGTTGCTCTTGGTTCCATTCATTATGTAATCCTATAGTCTTAGTAAGCAAGTCACGCTTTATTCATTAATCTATCATCTTCCCAACACGTAACATATGTAATTGTTTTGTCACTTTTGAGAAGTGGTTGACATGTTCCTGGAGGACATGTGCTGCATTGCAGTTTATAGCTTTCGCACTGCATGCAGGTAATCAGTGCAGTAATGTAATGTTCTGTACGATCATTATTTTCTATTACAATAATACATACTGTAGTCCATATAGTAAAATGACACTTAGATGTGCCCAGATGTTTAGTGTTTCATACATAGAAGGTGAAAATATTTTTGAAAAATAAGTACATTTTCTAATTTATGTTCTTTCCCAAATAAAGGAGGGAATGACAGCTATACATACTATCCACCACTTTTTTATGAGAAAAATATACAGTGCATGGTATATTTAGACCATATCCTGTAGTATTGTAGATATTTAGTTATAGTGGATTTTCTGTGAGCGATATTATTCGTCATTTTGACCCCTAACTAAAAATTTAGTTTAACATAATTTTTAATAGGTTCATAACCAGTGGGACTTCCAGCCTATCATGCAGATGTCTCAATGACTTTTGCCATTTCTGTTTTAATTATTTATGTGTTAAATTTTAGGTTCTCATTTTCTCATGCTATTAAAAAAGAAGCTACTGGAGGGTGAAATTCAGTTATATGCTGAGGACTGAGTGTTTGGATTTAAGGCACTTATTCTTATTCATTTTATTTTGAGACAACTGGATCTTTTGCATTTCGATAGACATAGCTATATTTACTTCAGATTGTAAAATTGGAGAGACAAAAAAGCACAAATAGGGTCTTCTCTGATATGCAATAGCTATAAAATATAGCACCTGATAGAGGTGTGACAGTGACAACTTTTATACAAGCATGTAAAGGCTGCTGCAGATCCACCAATGAGATACGATGCAATAAATAGGGAATATGGTGGTCCAGAGTGCGCGCTGCCCAAGGTTCAAACATACGATCACACACAAAAATGAAGCATGAATGCGGTTTATCATGTCAACGCGTTTCAAGCCTTTCAAACCTCTTCAAATCCTTGTGGTTTGGTAATAATGAAGAGGTTTGAAAACTTTAAAGCTTGTTGTCATTGCCACAAAATGTGGGATGTTCTAAGACGTGCCTGTTCCGGTGTGAATCTGACCTAAGGTTGTTGTGTGACTGCACTATATTTGTCCTAGTGTAGCATCCTTGGAGGTTGTACTCTAAAAGTCTTATTAGATTATAACATGTCATAATTTTGTTATGTCTCTTGAAAGATGAAGAGGACTGGAACTCTAGTGCCATCTATTTGAGGTAACAATCCTAAATGTCCATATCTGTCATTTCAAGGGTTTTCCGACATGACTTAGGATAAGAAGCCAAACCACAAACTCAATTTGCAGACAGGTGTTCTTGGGTGTTTGTCCTTTATCAGTGCTAAGCAAGGAAACTGGTTTGTTCTCCTGGTTTGCGCTGATGAGGGGTAACTAGAGCTCCTGTCCTCTTCTTTAAGGAAGAGGCTATTTGTATATTTAAATTTACAGTTTGAGCATTGCATGACCTGTTAGTCTCCCTACACCAACTTAATGCTCTTTACAAGGAGAAACTTTACTCTTTAAACACCTTCTTAGAGACCTCTCACTCACCTAAACTAGTTCTCCTGCTTTGCAAACACCCCAAAACACTTGTCTGCAAATAGAGTTTCTAGTTCATATGTGGGATGGAAACAGTTGATAGTTGGGGTACTGGCTGTCGAACCACTATCAATTTGAATTTGATGAACTATCCAAGAGATTTTTAACACCCAGCTTCTGTGTCCCGCTGCAATGTCTTGACAAGAGAATGAAGAGCACTATGTAATGCTGCCAACTATTGGACTTATAGATTATGTCCCTTTTAAATTTAGGAGATCTATTTTCTGAATCATGGCAATGGCAAGAAGGAAGTACAACACCACCAATTTCCCATCATTGTTTTAGATAAGGATGGAATCTAGTTGAATATCCTTAGCATTTTCAACCCATTGCTATATTGTTATATTAAATGCTATATTGCTTTGTTTAATTGGTATTCTCAAGTTTTGAAATTACTGTCTGCCCATGGGATAGGGGATAACGTCTCGACCACTGGGACCCCTACTGATCTTGAGAAGTGGAGCTCTGAAGGGCCTGGTGTGAGTGGACCGCTGGAAGATCATGTGCACTGCTGCTCATTTCATTCTTATTGGGTCAGCTGGAGATAACTGAGCATTGTGCTCGGCTGGTCTTCAGCAATTTCATAAGAATGAAATGGCACTACACATCGATCACAGGTTCATTCACGCAGGGCTTTACAGAACCCCGGTTCTTGGTATCAGTAGATTTACTAGCAATCAAAGCCTCAGTGATAGTGATATAAACCCGTGTCCCATGAATAGGGAATAACTTACAAACTTTTGAATACCCTTTTAATCGGGCTGGTTTTAGAGAAAGAGGGGCCCTGGGCAAAAGTTACAAGTGAGGCACCAAATGCAGATATATTGCACCATCACACAGAAATATTTAGGTTGTATTTACATGACCTGAGTTCAGGCTGCTAAATGAGCACCATCAACATTATTCAAGTAATTTGGTGTTTGTTTACTGGCTACTTTACATAGACTGACAAAAGATAATGGACACAAAACTATCACCAATAGATCAATCTGTCCATTATAAACTTGAGAAGTACTACTGATAACATGAAATGTAAGGGCCCCGCCTCACATAGCGACACACCAGCGATCCCGACAGCGATCAGGATCGCTGGTGTGTCGCTACATGATCGCTGCTGAGCTTCCAAACAGGCAGCTCAGGCAGCGATCAGCACAGCGACACTGCGGGTAACGTCGCCTAGTTACCCGCAGTGTATGTTGGATACCAGCCCGCTGATGCAGGGAGCTGGTAACCAAGGTACACGTCGGGTTTCCAGGTGCTGCGCGGTGCCTGGAAACCCGATGTGTACCTTGGTTACCAGCTCCCTGCAGCAGCGCGCTGGTATCCAACATACACATTGGGTTTCCAGGCACAGCCCCGTGCCTGGAAACCCGAAGTGTACCTTGGTTACCAGCAGATCGCTGGTCTCCTGCCTGTCACACGCAGCGATGTGTGCTGGCCAGCAGGAGACCAGTGATCCAAAAAAAAGTCCAGGCATTTCTGACACGACCAGCGATTCACAGCAGTGGCCTGATCGCTGGTACGTGTCAGACATAGCGAGATCGCTGCTGAGATCGCTGTTTAGCAGCGATCTCGCTATGTGAGACGGGGCCTTAAGAGGACAATGTGCTGCTGAGAACAATGATTTGTGTCCGTGCATAAAAAAATCCAATAACTCGATAAATGAGCTTCATTTTGTTCATTTGTTGGGCAATTTCCAACTTATTTACACCTACAAACTCCCATTAACACTGCTGGTAGCTATAAATGTGGGGGTGACACACACAATATATGACACCAACACTGTATGTTACAGAAACACATACACACACTACATATTACACACACATATGTACATATACACCGGAACGCGATCTGATGAAGCAAGATACTTTTAGGGCTCATACTCACTTGAGCCGAAAACGGATGATTTTCAGCCGATAAAAAATCTGATTCAAACCGGACCAATGTTATTCAATAGGTGACATCTCATTTGCGATTTTTTTCTCAGCCGAAATCGGTGTGAGAAAAAAATCGCAACATGCTGCGATTTGATGCGATTTTGGCATGATAATCGCTAATGCAATAGTTGGTGCTATAAAAAATCGCATGCAAATCGCATGACAATTGCACATGATCGGACCATCCTGAAAACTGACCGTTTTTTTTTCCAGCAAGTGAGTATGAGCCCTAACATTGTGAAACGTGCATTGGGGTATTTTCCTAGAGTGGACCTTTACTTTGGCACACACACCTCTTTCAGTTATGGGTATGAGCTTGTGGCATGCATGATAACTAATGCCTATTAGTAGCCTAAATACTTATGGTTATTATGACTATGATGTCTTTCATATGGGTTTTATATGTCTGCTGATAGAGATGGCTATTTAACATATTCATCTTTTATCTGTATTGTATCTAGATCAATATATTTATGTCATAATAGATAACATGCACTGACCACTATGTTTATATGTCTATATACAACTCTGTCAAAAATTAAGAGACCACTTTCAAATGTTCAGTTTGTCTGATTTTTCTCTTTATAGGTATATTTTTTGAGTAAAATGTAAATTGTTCTTTTAGTCTATAAACTTCTCACATGTCTCCGAATTTCCAAGCAATAAATGTATTTTTTTCAGACAAAGAAAAATGGTCAAAATTTAAAAAAAAACAGTGCTTTCAGACCTCAAATAATGCAAAGAAAACAAGCTCATAATCATTTAGAAAGAACAATACTAATGTTTTAACTCAGGAAGAGTTCGGAAATCAATATTTTGTGGAATAACCATGATTTTTTAAAAAAAACAGCTTTCATGCGTCTTGGCATGCTTCACACTGCTTCTGGTGCAAAAATTTAAGCAGTTGTTTGTTTGATGGTTTGTGACTATCCATTATCCTCTTGATCACATTCCAGAGGTTTTCAATGGGGTTCAGGTCTGGAGAATGGGCTGCCCATGACAGGGTTTTGATGTGGTGGTCTCTTAATTTTTGACAGAGCGGTATATAGAATCATAGAATGATTGAATGTTAGCGTTGGAAGGGATCTCCAGGGTCATTGTGTTACACCATCTGTTCACTGCAGGATTCATTAAACCATTTCAGACAGATGTCTGTCTAGCCTCTGTTTGAAGACTTCCATTGAAGGAGAACTCACCACCTCCGTGACAGCCTGTTCCACTCATTAATCACCCTCGCTGACAATTTTGTTTTCTAATATATAATGTGTATCTTCTCCCTTTCAGTTTCATTCCATTGCTTCTCATCTTTCCATGTGTAAATAAGGATGATCACTGTGATATCCCTTCAGGGACAACTACGGTATTACGTCTCCTCTTAGCCTTCTTTTTTGAAACTAAACATTCCCAGATGCCTTAGTCGTTCCTCATAGGACATACTTTGCAGTCTGCTCACCATCATGGTAGCTGTTCTCTATATATGCTCCAGTTTTTCAATATCTTTTTAAAAGATGGTACCCAGAACTGGGTACAGTATTCCAGATGAGGCCTGATCAAGGAGGAGTAGGGCATAATTACTTCACGTCATCTTGACTCTATGCTTGTCTTAATACATCCTAGAGCTGTGGTTGACTTTTTTGCTGCTGCATCACACTGTTGACTCATGTGCAGTCTATGATCTATTAGCATGTACAGCACCATGGAATCAATGGTGCTATATAAACAAATAATAATAATAAAATAATAATAATAATAATTAGTATAGCCAAGTGTTTTTCACACGTGCAGTTGCTTAGCTCTATTCCTCTCATTCTGTAGATATATTTTTGTTTTATCTTGCCCAGATGTAGAATCTTGCATTTCTCCCTGTTAAATACCATTCTACTAACGACTGCCCATTGTTGAAGCTTATCTAGATCCTTCTGAATCCTTTCTCTGTCTTCTCTAGAGTTAGGGTCCCATTACACATAGCGACTCACCAGCGATCCCAACAACGATATGCATTTGTCAGGATCGCTTGTGTGTCGCTACATGATCGCCGCTGAGCTGGCAAACAGGCAGCTCTCAGTAGCGACCAGGACAGCGACTATGCGGGTAACAAGCGACTCACGTCGCTTAGTTACCCGCAGTGTACCTTAGATACCAGCGCACTGGTGCAGGGAGCTGGTAACCAAGGTACACATCGGGTTTCTAGGCGCCGCTCGGCGCTTAGAAACCCGCTGTGTACCTTGGTTACCAGCTTCCCTGCACCAGTCGCTGCTATCTAACGTACACATCGGGTTTCCAGGTGCCGCCCGACGCCTGGAAACCCAATGTTTACCTTGGTTACCAGCTCCAGCTTGCTTATCGCTGGTCTCCCGCCTGTCACAAGCAGGGATGCGCGATCAAAAAATGGTCCAGGACATTCTGCGACGATCAGCGACACCCAGCAGGGGGATGATCGTCGCTGAGTGTCACACTAAGTGAGATCGCTGGCTACGTTGCTGCTGCGTCACAAAATCAGTGATGTTTCAGCTATCTTGCTAGCGATCTCTGTTATGATTTGGTAACTGAGGAGGACAGGAGCAAAACAGCAAGGCAGCCGAACTCCTGAGAGGTTGGAAACTAATGGGTTGCAGATCCGTAAAGTAACCGCACAACTAGAAGCAGCCGTGGAGCGTACCTACGGTGGTCCTAGACGCCTCGGCACAGCCGGAGAGCTAGCTACACCTAAAGATAGAAACAGGAAAGCTAACTGCCCCGGAGTAGAGCCCCAAAGGAATAGGCAGCCCCCAAACATATAATGGTGAGTAGACAAGACGAAACACAAACACAGGCAGAAAATAGAGAGAGCAAACGCTGGGGCCAAACACTGCCTAAATAGGACAGGACAGGACAGAATACTATCTGCAACCCAGCAAAACCCTAGCAAAATTTCCAACACTTCTGAATTCAAAAATGCTGAGATCACACGATCTCGCCACCCACTAAATCAGATCTCAGTGTGATCAAGGCTAACCCGCAGCCACTCAAAAAGCAGGGAAAGAGCAATTGAACAAATAACAGTGGCTACTGAAAAACAGAGAGTAGCACAGGCCCCAGGAGGGGACCCGGCTAACCTCCACAAAGGTGCAGACAAAAATGGAAATAGCAAACACAATAGAAACAAGCAGAAAATATCTTATCTGAAGGTAGCAGACGAAGGCAAGACACCAGCAGACGTCCAAATGAACCAGGAAACAACAATTGATCACCGGCGAGGATCATGGGAAGGCAGCTCCCTTATATCAGCCCAGTCAGTGACTCCTGATTGCCAGTCGTCGCTGGCAGGTGAGGAGACCCTGTCATTCGATACAGCCTCAGTACCGTCAGCAACCACCAGATGGAGCCTCAGCTCAGAAATTGTCTCCAAAACGTTCACAACAGATCTCGCTATTTGTAACGGGGCCTTTAGCTATCCATCCTACCTTTGCATCATCTGCAAATTTCATTAGTTTACCTTCAGTTCCCTTATCTAGATTATTTGTAAAAATGTTGAAAAATACTGGGGCCTTGTGGTACCTCACTTGAAACACTCTCCCAATTGGATGTGCAACCACTTATTACAACTCTCTGAGTATGATCACTGAGCCAGTTATGAATCGACCTAACCATAGCCTTGTCAATTCCATACTTGGTCTTTTTCTCACTAAGGATACTATGAGATATTTTATGAAATGTTTTGCTGAAGTTGAGACACTATATCTACCGCATTTCTATGTGATTCCATCATAGAAGGATATTAGATTAGTCTGGCATGACTTATTTGCTACAAATCCATGCTGGCTCTGCTTAATTACTGTATTCTTATCCAAGTGCTGTTTAATGCTTGTGTCAAAGATTTTTCTGATATAGAAGTAAGGCTCACTGGCCTGTAATTTCCTGGCTCCATCTTCTTTCCTTTTTTGAAGATAATGACAACATTTTGAAGATAGGGACAACATTTGCTCTTCTCCAATCTTCTGGGACTTCTCCTGTTCTCCAGTATTTTTCCAAGATTCTGGCTAGTGGTTTTGCAATTTCCTCTGCTAACTCTTTCAGTACCCTAGGATGTAATTTATCTGGACCAATAGATTTAAATTGATTTAAATTAGCAAAGTGTTCCCTCAACATCTTTCTGTTTATAGTGTAAATTGTTTTATTCCTTTGATAGCAGCGTGAAGATCAGTTGATGTTACAATTGCTTTCTTAGGGAACACATATGCAAAATAGGAATTTAAAAGTTTGGCCTTCTCAACATCATTTTTTACTACTACACCCTTTTTATCCTGTAAAATCTTATAGCATCTTTGACTTTTCTTTTGCATTTCACATACCCCCCAAATCATTTTTTATTGCTTTTGTTCTCCCTTGCAAGCTTATCTTCATTACTGGCTTTAGCTCTTCTCACACTTGCCTTGCATTCCCTGCAAACAGCATTATATTCTTCTTTAAATATGCCCCATTTAATATACATTTATTCTTTCCTTTTTTATCCATCCTGGTCTCTATAAATGCTTTCAATTATTCCTTCTTTTCGGGATTGTTACTGATTGTGCAGTGAGTATTTCATTTAGCAAAATCTCACATTCCTCTATATCAGATATGAATCTGTTTGTATCAATTGATGTGGCCCACCTTGTTGTACTGCTTTCCTTTTTAATATACCATATTTTTCAGACTGTAGGACACACTTTTTTTTATCAAAAACGTATAGTCTGGAAGACTGCAGCTAACACTGTTGGCCGCTAAAGAAAATTAATATTCACTGCTCCCCATACCCATAGTCCCTCTCACCTCTACGAACTGAAGCTGGTGTAGAGAGATGGAAGGGACTATGCGAGAGGGGAGCAGTGAATATTCATTCTGTTTAGTAGCGGGCACACTGTTAGCCACAGCTACCCTCTTCCTGCAGCAGCTGGATGATCACATGTGCCTGCAATTAAAGAGAATGAATATTCACTGCTCTCCAAGCCCATTGGAGTGGAGAGCAGTGCATATTCATTCTCTTTAATAGTGGTCATATGTGATAGCTCAGCGCTTCAGGAAGCCGGCAGCTGCGACTAACAGCGTGCCCACTATTAACACAGAATGAATATTCACTGCTCCCCATAGTCACAATCCTGGACATGGAGAGCAGTGAATATTCCGACTACCAGGATGGGGATGGTGGCCATGGATACCAGGATTGGGTTGGTGGCCATGGATTCCAGGATGAGGATTCATGCAGGAATAGACTCATTTGCATTCCACAATAAATATGTATGTTCCAAAGTGAGATTGTGTAGTGACATAACCATATTTGTGTTAATGCATCAACGAAGTACAATGGATCTTGACATAAACATTAATTTAAATTTAATAAAATGGCTTGAATTTCATTGTATACTACAAGTGACAGATAATTATATGAACAGTTAAAACGGCAAAGTAAAGCAGTTTGTTCTCATTAATTTTATTCACTTCATTACACTGTGAATATCAGTAATATACTTTCCATCTGCTCACAGTCAATGAAGATTAACAAAGTCAAGACATAAACAGCATTAACTTGTTAACATTGTTGTACGTAGCACAGAAGTGGAGCAGCTTCGTGTTGGAGTTTATCTGGTCATTTATGGGCAAACAACGGTCTGCCATGCAGTCTGCCTATACAAACATTTGATTTGTGAGAGAACTGGTACCAAAGAGGTTACTGAATTTGAGCGGGGTTCTGTTATAAGTATGCCACCATTGTAAAAAGGAAAGAAATGAGAGGTTTATGAATGATTTCCGAGCTTGCTGATCCATGATGAGACGTATATCCCAGATTGTTAAATGGATAGTGGTTTATTCTACGTGTTTCAAAGTACAAAAGACTTCATCAGGAAAGACCACAAGATTGTGGGTGTGATAACATAATTTGCACGAGCCGACCACATCGCCAGCTCATGTAAATTTGCGCCCGCATGCCGATCATACCGGCAGTGTCACTGCGTCTCTGAAGCCCAGTGTACACTTTCTGGATTCAGAGGTGTGCACTGCGCATAACTTGTTAACATCTTCTGAACTTCCGGACACACGCAGTGCACGCGTCTGATGGCACCGATGAAGTAGTGATGTACGAGACACAAAATGCGCGCTGGGGCTGTTTTCTTATTCCCTGGTGACCTTTTTCTGCTTCCTATCATGGATAAGGGTGCAATGCTTATGATGTGTCTTATTACCTGGTGACCTTTTTCTGCTTCCTATCATGGATAAGGGTGCAATGCTTATGATGTGTATGTAATACTGCACTAGCATAATGGTAAAGTGGTGTAATGCAGGTCCATTGTGTTGTGACAGTTACCGTTATTTGCAGTGCATATCCTATGTAGCAATGCTTTGTATTTCTATGCATCCTTGCCTTTTCATGTTAGGTTGTGGATTTATATACTGACAACTGTTGTTCTATATTTATTACTTGTCACCAGGGCATCTGGTTCTTAGTCATCCAATTGTCTTCATGTATGTTTTGTATATATTTTATTGTTAATATACAGTATAAAATATATTTACAATTTTTGCCATTACACTGCATTGTTCTGATTGCATTACACTTTTATAACTATAAATAAATATAAAATATTCGCGCTAGGTTTTATTTCTAATTTATAGTGCACTGTCATCATATGGTGAATGCATTGTTGTCTACAAAAGGGGAGCTCTAACTCTTTTCGATAGGAAGAGACCTAGCGCGAATATTTTATATTTATTTATATTTTGAGTATATGAGACAAAATTGTGGTATTGTCTTATTATTCACAGCAGGACTTCCTTTGAAACGCTAGCGCCTTGGTTATTTTATATTCACTTTTATAACTAGTTGACACCATACTATGTAAGAAACCATGATAAATATTCAACCGATTGTTTTTTTTTTTAACAGCGTGTAAATTGGAAGTATTATTCTTATTTTATGTTTTATGCAGTGTATGTGATATGTAATGGTGGACTCACTCATCATACTCCCACTTCTCTGCAGAACTAGGCTATGCTAATTATTGTATTATGTGCAGAAATTATATCTTAACGGAATAAAGTGTGACTTTCTAATAAACATGGTGAGTGGGGATGTATTTTCTAAAACTGGAAATATTAACTAGTAAGATATGGAATCTGAGTAGCAGCTATAAGGAGTAAACTGTTTAAGTGTACCTATTAGTGAGTGAGAAGCATTGTTGCTCGGGTTTCTCCGAGCATGCTCAGGTGATCTCCGAGTATTTTGGCATGCTCGGAGATTTAGTTTTCGTTTCAGCTTAGTTTCCTGAGCTGCATGATTTACAACTGCTAGACAGCTTGAATACATGTGTGGAATGCCTGTTTGTTAAGGAATTCCCACATGTATTAAGCCTGTCTACAAGTCACAAATCATGCAGATGAGAGACGAAAACTGAATCTTCGAGCACGCCAAAATACTCGGAGATCACCCGAGCATGCTCCGGGAGACCTGAGCAACAATGCTTCTCACTCATCACTAGTACCTATCATTTGAAAAATACGTTTCAAGTCTGTATAGAGCTGATGATCAATGTGTACCTGACTGAGTCCTGAGACGCTCACTGATCGGTTACGCTAAATCTCACAGAACGGTATACGGACACACTGACTTACTACTGAGCTCATACCCTGCTCTGGGTACACAATTAATGTTGAAGCTGCACACTTCAGTGCAGTTTTTTGGTTGATCAATGGGGATCTCAGGACCCAGATCACGGTCAATTGGTTGCACTATGTAGGCCCCACAAAATATATATAAAAAAATTTCAAATAATAATTATACTTTAAATATAATTTTCTTTGAAACAGCACACTTTTAGGGGTTTTCTTTTCTATGTTAAAGAGATAAAAAATTTATTTTTTTCTATTAGAAATGTCATTTAAGTGTTAAATTTTACCTTACGCTCCTGCATGTGGACATTGCAGCTGGAACATGGAGCACCCTTTTCTGGTACAAGGTTCGGAGAACTGCTTCACCCAGCATCCACCTTATCCAAATTATATGGCTGCTGTTCTCCACACAAATTACATGTAGAAAGAGGAAGCCACAGCCAGCCAGGAGGACATACAAAGAGAAATGGATAGCGTTTGTGGCAAAAACTAATCTCAAAGTGGTATCATTTCCTGTAATATGAGCAGAATAAAAAAAAACAATTCTGTATGACCACTCCAAAATGTAGAGTCGTGATGGCTTCCAAAAATAATAAGCTGGAAAGAAATTAATGGAAGCATTGCGGGTTGAAGCATATTCAAGAAGAGCAGCAAACAAAAGGCTTTGAACATGTCATGTAGAAAGTACTTTTTAACACTATTCACATTTTATGTAATTAGAAAACCACATTAGTAGCTGCAGTGCATGATAATAAGTCCTGTCTATTAGCATGTCATCTCTCAATCCGCCTCCATATTGTGCTCACAGTGTCCCTTTCTAATTAATAAGTTTGCCCGATTAGGAACTTCATATGTTTGTGAAAATCCCACAAGATATGTCTCCTGCATTTAAGTAACGGTTTCGCTCATTCACGCACAGCTGCTAAATAACCGTTCCATTTGCATAGTTACAGCTTCTGAACACTCTTGGGCGCACATTCACTTTTCTATTGAGCCGGATCCAATTTATTGTTGCTTGCTTTTACTAGATATTAATTAGATGCTGTGCTGTGCGTTGTTAAACATCCGTCATTACTGCAAATGGAAAATGGATAGAGGAGGCCAAAAGTATTTTTTCGATCTTTTCATATTTTTATTCATCCCTCTCTCCCCAAAATCCCTATAGATAATGTAAAATAAGCCATACAGTGTGCAAACAGAATGTAAGTTTGTTTTATGTAATAGTCTCGTGTTTGACTGAGATGTTAAAATAATAGAAACCAAAGTGGATTCTGGAAATTGAAAGGATTGTCGTACAGTTACTTTTTGCTAAATTGGTTTTCTGAACTAATTGCTGGATGAATAAAATTGCTCAAACTCCCAGTGATCAGCTATAATTTGCAGAAATCCTAAGAGCTAGTGCTTTTGCAGTGCTACAGTAAGGCTGCATTCACACGTTGAGGCAATGTTGCATTATTTTTGCTGCCATAGCAAAGAATTCAATACCTATATATGACCAATAATTAAAGGGGATACTTCCAAAAGCATATATACCCAAAATAAGGGAAGTGAATACATCCACATGATAACATATAGAAATCTTTATCATTCAATTAGTAAAAACAGTAATAAAATACAGTAAATAAGGGGTTAAAAATAGAGTTCAGAGTAATGCCAGGGCAGACACAGTCACAATAAGTACATGGTGATAAAGCCATCTAGTGGGCAAATTAATAAATGACCGAGTAACTTAATAGAAAGTACTATTAATGCAGTAAAGTGCAAGTGAAAAAAAAATACCAAAATAATCTTTGCAACCACAGTGTAATGCAACTGCAGTTAGAAAGAAAATAATACAGACCCAAAATAATTTCTGAACAGTAGTAAATACAATATGAAACATGTTTGTTGCACATAATATCTAAAATAGCTAAGGTGCCGAAATGTAGTGCATAGTAGAATAATATAATTAATAACATATCCTGGGGGACGAAGCGACAGCGAAACGTGTGTCGGGGCTTCTGTGCCTGAGCCTACACAGTCCTATACAGGTATCCCATATGTTCATATTTTAGCTCTATTGCTATATCTTCCTATGCAACCATTGTATGAATGAGACTTCTATGCCTTCTAGTATGTATTTTACTCTCTTCTGCCCATCTTTTTGCTGCTCTGTGTTCTACCTAATTTTTGTCTCTGTTTACACATGCTTTTTTGCATGTTTATTTGCTAGCTTTGAGTGCTTCTGTTATGTGTTTAAATTATAAATAATCACTGGATATTTTATTCATTATATTATTCTACTATGCACTAGATTTCTGCATTTTAGCTATCTTTGATATTATGTGCAATGAGCATTTTTCATATTGTATTTACTACTGTTCAGAAATTATTTTGAGTCTGTATTATTTTCTTCCTGTCTGAATTTGCATTACATATACAGTAGGAAAACCTATGCTTTTCTCCCTCTGGTTGCTAAGATTATATTGATCTTCTTTTTTTGCACTTGCACTTTACTGAATTAATAGTGCCTTCTATTGTATTACTCGGTTATTTATTTATTTGCCCAATAGATGGTCTTACCACTTATGGTGACCTTGTTCTGTGATTTTTTTAGTCGGATTTCCCTGTATTGTACACAATGTATTTATTGAGACTGTATCTGCCCTGGCTCTACTCTGATCTCTATTTTCACCCAACCCCCTTATTTACTGTATTTTATTGCTGGTTTTACAAGGTGGATAATAAGGATTTCCATATTTTATCATTTAGGTGTATCGCAAAGAATTGCATACTTTTCCAGTAATTTTCCAAAATTGCAGCAAAAATTTTGCAATTCTGCAGTACTTGATTAAACTGTGAGATAAGGATTTTAAAAATGGTTGAGCTGTTCTCATAACCTAAGTAGTGTTGAGCGATATTGCTCGATATCTAAAAATATGTATCGAAATTGTATCGCCGATATCACTAAATATCGTCGATATCCGATTTCGATAGCGGAAGTCCCATGTAAGTCTATGGGAACAAAATATCGAAACTAAAAAAAAACCTTTATTTCCTTGTAAACACTAAATATACACACATAGAATACATATATATATATATATATACATGTCATTGTGACATATATATATACATATATGTATAGTTTATACACTTCTACATAGTAAAATATCCTCTGATTCAATTGCCGGGTAAAGCCGGCTTCTGTGAAAAGACAGAAGCACCCGACATGAAATGACACTTGATGTACATAGGGTTAACCATGTCTTTTCATGTCGTTTGCAATCTGATTTGCACA
Organism: Oophaga sylvatica; assembly: GCA_033576555.1. Lineage (NCBI taxonomy): Eukaryota > Metazoa > Chordata > Amphibia > Anura > Dendrobatidae > Oophaga > Oophaga sylvatica. The sequence goes on from JARQOD010000006.1 coordinate 99,364,602, forward strand.
AACAATTACATCAGTCTATGTGTGCAAAATTTCACACCTGTAGGGGTTAATTAAAGGTGTAAATTAGTTGTAAAAAAAACAGACTTTTTTGCTACGAATTTACACCTTTAATTAACCCCTACAGGTGTGAAATTTTGCACACTTACACTCATGTAATTGTTTGTGCAAATCAGATATCAAACTACATGAAAAGACATGGTTAACTCTATGTAAACCAAGTGTCATTTCATGTCGGGTTCTGCATTTTCACAAAAGCCGGCAATTGAATTAGCGGCTATTATACTATGTAGAAGTGTATGAACTATAAATATAAATATATATATATATGTGTCACAAATTTAATGACATGTATATATATATATGAGGTGTAAAATTGCTGAAAAAAAATGCGTGGGCTCCCGCCCTATTTTCTCAACCAGACAGACAAAGCCAGTGAGTGGGGGCAGATAATAATAGCCCAGAGAGGGACCATTATTTTTGGCCCCCCCCGGCTACTAACATCTGCCCCCAGACACCCCAGAAAGGGCAAATCTCTAATTAGATTTGCCCTTTCTGGCACTTTGCCCGTCTATTCCCATTGCCCTGTAGCGGTGGCGAATGGGTTAATAAGGGGTTAAAATGACCTTGCAATTGAAAGGTCACTTTAAGCCAGGTTAATAATTGAGAGCTGTCAATTAGACAACTATCAATTATTAATCCTATTGTATGAAAGAAAAATCAAACACACACACTTTAATAAAAAAGAAGTTTAATGAAATAATCACACAGTTTTTGACCATATTTTATTTTCCTGCTAAAACCATTTCCTGTAATAAAAATAAAATAATAAAGCAAAATTATTCTTACCAATCCGATGCACAGTCAGGTCCCACGGTGTAATCCTTCAGAAAGGGTTAATGTTTACTGCAGGGACCGCAGCTAATGCTGCAGCCTCACAGTAAACCCCCAAATGAATGAGTTCCTCTCCTGGCTGACAGGAGAGGAAGTGGAAAGCTTAATTGATTGCTTTCCACTTTCACTTCAGGTCAGCCAGGGACACAATCAGTGACGTCAGAGGGAACTGGTTAACAAAAATAGGGGTTCCCTTTGAAAAAAAAATGGCGTGGGGTCCCCCCTATTTTTGTTAACCAGCCAGATGAAGCAGACCGCTGAGGCCTGGATTTTCAGGCTGTTAAGGAGCCAAGATCCATGGACCTTGCCAGCCTGATAATACCAGGCCACAGCAGTCTGCATATCTTGGCTGATTAACAAAAATAGGGGATCCCCTCGAAAAAAATTGGCGTGGGGTCCCCCCTATTTTTGTTAACCAGCCAGATGAAGCAGACCGCTGAGGCCTGGTTTTTCAGGCTGGTAAGGATCCAATATCCATGGACCTTGCAAGCCTGATAATACCAGGCCACAGCAGTGTGCTTAGCTTGGCTGGTTAACAAAAATAGGGGATCCCCTCGAAAAAAAAAACGGCGTAGGGGTCCCCCTATTTTTGTTAACCAGCCAAGTAAAATGCAGACTGCTGCGGCCTGGTATTAAAAGACTGTCAAGGCCCATGGATTTTGGCCCTCAACAGCCTGATAATACCAGGCTACAGCAGCCCCACATTTGGCGCATCAAAAGATGTGCCAATTGTGGCACTTTACCCGGCTCTTCCCACTTGCCCTGTAGCGGTGGCAAGCGGGGTAATAAGGGGTTAATGTCACCGTTGATTGCACGGTGACAATAAGCCCGGTTAATAATGGAGAGGCGTCAATAAGACACCGATCCATTATTAATCCCAAAGTTATTAAATGCATAAAAAAAAGACAAAGCAAGAAAAAAGTATTTTAATGAAATAAAAGAGACAACACAGTTTTCATTTCTTTTATTGTACTCTCATTCCTGCGACGCCATCGATCTCCTGTAAAAAAATGAAAAAAAAAAAAAAAAGTATACCACCTGACCGACGCAGTCCATAGTAACGAGTGTCCCACGACGATCCAGCTCTGCTACATCAGAATGACAGGCAGAGCCTGTCATCCCGGCGCAGCACAGCTGATTACCTGGTTCCCCGGCGGTGACGTCATCGGACTGACTGCTTTACGGCCGGGATTACCCAGCAGTCACTGCAGTTATCGCGAGAAACTGCATGTGACCGCCGGGGAGAAGAGGATGGCGGCCATTAAGCAGTCCGGGATGTGACCGCCGGAGATCTTCTGCCAGGTAAGTGCCGCTGACTCCTGACAGACCCGACCGACGGACACTGACAGTGACAGACCCGACCGACGGACACTGACAGTGACAGTGACAAATCCGATTCCGGTATCCGATATGACGAAAATATCGAAACGAATTATCGAAAGGCCGATAGAGCTAATATCGGCCGATAGCCGATATTTGCATTATCGTATCGCTCAACACTAAACCTAAGCCTTAACCCACAGCCTATATCTATAGGGGCTGTGGGGATGCAAGTGAAACAGGTAGACATGAGGGACCAGACCTGTAAGTGCTGAAGGTTATAAGCATTATGCTTTGAGGCTGTTTTTCAGCAGCTAGAACTGGGTTTTTAGTCAAGGTGGAGGGAATTATGAACAGTGCCAAATATCAGTCCATTTTGCAACAAAACCTTCAGATCTGTGCTGAAAATATGAAAATGAAGAGAAAATTCGCCTTTCAGCACAACAACTAGTGTTGAGCATTCCGATACTGCAAATATCGGGTATCGGCCGATATTAGCTGTATCGGAATTCCGATTCCGAGTTCCGATATTTTCGTCTTATCGGATACCGGAATCGGGATTGTCACTGTCACTGTCAGTGTCCGTCGGTCGGGTCTGTCAGGAGTCAGCGGCACTTACCCGGCAGAAGATCTCCGGCGGTCACGTCCTGCACTGCTTCATGGCCGCCATCTTCTTTCCCCGGCGGTCACATGCAGTTTCTCGCGATAACTGCAGTGACTGCTGGGTAATCCCGGCCGTAAAGCAGTCAGTCCGATGACGTCACCGCCGGGAAGCTGGTAAGCAGCTGTGCTGCGTCGCGATGTCAGGCTCTGCCTGTCATTGCGATGTAGCAGAGCTGGATCGTCGTGGGACTATCGTTATGGACTGCGTCGGACAGGTGGTATACTGTTGGTTTGTTTTTTTTCTTTTTTTACAGGAGATCGATGGCGTCGCAGGAATGAGAGAGTAATAAAAGAAATGAAAACTGTGTTGTCTCTTTTATTTCATTAAAAGACTTTTTTCTTGCTGTGTCTTTTTTTTATACATTTAATAACTTTGGGATTAATAATGGATCGGTGTCTTATTGACGCCTATCCATTATTAACCGGGCTTATTGTCACCGTGCAATCAACGGTGACAATAACCCCTTATTACCCCGCTTGCCACCGCTACAGGGCAAGTGGGAAGAGCCGGGTAAAGTGCCACAATTGGCACATCTTTTGATGCGCCAAATGTGGGGCTGCTGTAGCCTGGTATTATCAGGCTGTTGAGGGCCAAAATCCATGGGCCTTGACAGTCTTTTAATACCAGGCCGCAGCAGTCTGCATTTTACTTGGCTGGTTAACAAAAATAGGGGGGATCCCCACGCCGTTTTTTTTTCGAGGGGATCCCCTATTTTTGTTAACCAGCCAAGCTAAGCAGACTGCTGTGGCCTGGTATTATCAGGCTTGCAAGGTCCATGGATATTGGATCCTTACCAGCCTGAAAAACCAGGCCTCAGCGGTCTGCTTCATCTGGCTGGTTAACAAAAATAGGGGGACCCCACGCCAATTTTTTTCAAGGGGATCCCCTATTTTTGTTAATCAGCCAAGATATGCAGACTGCTGTGGCCTGGTATTATCAGGCTGGCAAGGTCCATGGATCTTGGCTCCTTAACAGCCTGAAAATCCAGGCCTCAGCGGTCTGCTTCATCTGGCTGGTTAACAAAAATAGGGGGGACCCCACGCCAATTTTTTTCGAGGGGATCCCCTATTTTTGTTAATCAGCCAAGATATGCAGACTGCTGTGGCCTGGTATTATCAGGCTGGCAAGGTCCATGGATCTTGACTCCTTAACAGCCTGAAAATCCAGGCCTCAGCGGTTTTCTTCATCTGGCTGGTTAACAAAAATAGGGGGGACCCCACGCCAATTTTTTTCGAGGGGATCCCCTATTTTTGTTAATCAGCCAAGATATACAGACTGCTGTGGCCTGGTATTATCAGGCTGGCAAGGTCCATGGATCTTGGCTCCTTAACAGCCTGAAAATCCAGGCCTCAGCGGTTTTCTTCATCTGGCTGGTTAACAAAAATGGGGGGGACCCCACGCCAATTTTTTTCGAGGGGATCCCCTATTTTTGTTAATCAGCCAAGATATACAGACTGCTGTGGCCTGGTATTATCAGGCTGGCAAGGTCCATGGATCTTGGCTCCTTAACAGCCTGAAAATCCAGGCCTCAGCGGTCTGCTTCATCTGGCTGGTTAACAAAAATAGGGGGGACCCCACGCCATTTTTTTTTCGAAGGGAACCCCTATTTTTGTTAATCAGTTCCCTCTGACGTCACTGATTGTGTCCCTGGCTGACCTGAAGTGAAAGTGGAAAGCAATCAATTAAGCTTTCCACTTAAGGGCCCGTCTCACATAGCGATATCGCTACCGAGATCGCTGCTGAGTCACTAGTTTTGTGACGCAGCAGCAAGCTCACCAGCGATATCGCTGTGTGTGACATTCAGCGACGATCAGCCCCCCTGCCGGGTATCGCTGATCGTCGCTGAAATGTCAGGACCTTTGATCGCTGGTTTCCCGCTGACAGGCACACATCGCTGCGTGTGACAGGCGGGAGACCAGCGATCCGCTGGTAACCAAGGTACACAGCGGGTTTCCAGGCGCGGGGCTGTGCCTAGAAACCCGCTGTGTACCTTGGATACCAGCGCCCTGATGCAGGGAGCTGGTATCCAAGGTACACAGCGGGTTTCCAAGCGCTGCGCGGTGCCTGGAAACCCGCTGTGTACCTTGGTTACCAGCGGATCGCTGGTCTCCCGCCTGTCACACGCAGCGATGCGTGCCTGTCAGAGGGAAACCAGCGATCAAAAAAAGGTCCTGACATTTCTGCGACGATCAGCGATACCCGGCAGGGGCTGATCGTCGCTGAATGTCACACACAGCGATATCGCTGGTGAGCTCGCTGCTGCGTCACAAAACTAGTGACTCAGCAGCGATCTCGGTAGCGATATCGCTATGTGAGACGGGCCCTTAAGCGATGTTACCCGCAGTGTCGCTGTCCCAGATCGCTGCCTGTTTGGCAGCTCAGCAGCGATCATGTAGCGATACACCAGCAATCCTGACAAGTGCATATCGTTGTCGGGATCGCTGGTGTATCGTTATGTGACACCCAGCCTTTACTCTCCTGTCAGGCAGGAGAGGAACTCATTCATTTGGGGTTTACTGTGAGGCTGCAGCATTAGCTGCGGTCCCTGCAGTAAACATTAACCCTTTCTGAAGGATTACACCGTGGGACCTGACTGTGCATGGGATAGGTAAGAATAATTTAGCTTTTTTATTTTATTTTTATTACAGGAAATGGTTTTTGCAGTAAAATAAAAGATGGTCAAAAACATGTGTCTTTATTTCATTAAAATGATTTTTAATTAAAGTGTGTGTGTTTTATTTTTATTTCATGCAATAGGATTAATAATTGATAGTTGTCTAATTGACAGCTCTCAATTATTAACCTGGCTTAAGGTCACCTTTCAATAGCAAGGTGGCTTTAACCCCATATTAACCCATTCGCCACCGCTACAGGGCAATGGGAATAGACGGGCAAAGTGCCAGAAAGGGCGAATCTAATTATAGATTTGTCTTTCCTGGGTGTCTGGGGGCAGATGTTAGTAGCCGGGGGGGCAAAAATAATGGTCCCTCTCTGGGCTATTATTATCTGCCCCCACTCACTGGCTTTGTCTGTCTGGTTGCGAAAATAGGGCGGGAGCCCACGCATTTTTTTTCAGCAATTTTACACCTCATATATATATATACATGTCATTGAATTTGTGACACATATATATATATATTTATATTTGTAGTTCATACACTTCTACATAGTATAATAGCCGCTAATTCAATTGCCGGCTTTTGTGAAAATGCAGAACCCGACATGAAATGACACTTGGTGTACATAGGGTTAACCATGTCTTTTCATGTCCTTTGCTATCTAATTTGCACAAACAATTAAATCAGACTATGTGTGCAAAATTTCACACCTGTAGGGTTAATTAAAGGTGTAAATTCGTAGCAAAAAAGTCCGTTTTTTTTACAACGAATTTACACCTTTAATTAACCCCTACAGGTGTGAAATTTTGCACACATAGTCTGATTTAATTGTTTGTGCAAATTAGATAGCAAAGGACATGAAAAGACATGGTTAACCCTATGTACACCAAGTGTCATTTCATGTCGGGTGACATGAAATGACACTTGGTGTACATAGGGTTAACCATGTCTTTTCATGTCCTTTGCTATCTAAGGCCGGAGTCACACTGGCGACAAAATCGGACGACTGCAATGCGATGAAATATCGCATTGCAGTCGGACCTATGTTAATCTATGGAGCAGCTCCCAGTATCAGATTTTTTGTGGTCCGTTTTAAACGTCCGTGTACAATCGCAGCATGCTGCGATTGTCACCGATTGTCGGTCGACAATCGCCAATGCAAGTCTATGGAGCGATGAAAAATCTGATTACAAACGGACCACACTGTGTGACTTGCGATGAAATCGCATCGGTGTCCTTTAGAAAAGCCGGCAATTCATCCCCGCCTATACTGTAAAATCACACTGACAGCTTTAATAAAGACTAGAAAGAATAGATATATACACATAGAACACATACATATATATATACATGTCATTGTGACATGTATATATACATATATTTATAGTTCCTAGACTTCTACATACTGTAATAGCCGCTAATTCAATTGCCGGGTTTTGTGAAATCACAGAAGCCGACATGAAATGATACATTGTTTCCACACATTTAACCATGTAATTTCATGTATTTTTATATATGTTTGAAACATACAATTACATGAGTGTATTTGTGCAAAATTTCAGACATGTAGGGGTTAATTAAAGGTGTAATTTCGTTGAAAAAAAATGCGTGGGCTCCCGCTGTATTTTCTCCACCAGACAGACAAAGCAAAGCGAGTGGGGCAGATAATAATAGCCCAGGGAGGGTGCATTTTTTTGTGCCCCCCCTGGCTACTAACATCTGCCCCCAGACACCCCAGAAAGGGCAAATCTATAATTAGATTCGCCCTTTCTGGCACTTTGCCCGTCTATTCCCATTGCCCTGTAGCGGTGGCGAATGGGTTAATCTCACCTTACTGTCACCTTGCAATTGAAAGGTGACCTTAAGGCAGGTTAATGATTGATAGCTGTCAATTAGACAACTATCAATTATTAATCCTATTGAAGTAAATAAAAAAACACACACACTTTAAGAATAAATAATTTTAATGAAATAAAAACACATTTTTTTGACCATATTTTATTTTACACTAAATCCGTGCGAAGCCATTGATCTCCTAAAATAAAGAAAAAGAAATAAAACAACATTATTCTTACCTATTCCGCCGATCTGTCACGTCCCACGCTGTAATCATTCACAAAGGGTTAACTAGCTTTGAGCCAAGCAGTGCAAGTAATCCTGCATGCTCAGCTCAAAGCTCATGAATGAATAAGTTCCTCTCCTGGCGACAGGAGAGGATGTGTTTCATGAATGAAGCTTAATTGATTGTGTCCACTTTCCCTTTAGGTCAGGTCACTACAGTTAAATTGGCAAGAAATCAATTAAGCTCCATTCATGAATCTATTCCTCTACTTTCGCTGGGAGAGGAAGTTATTCATTCAGGGGAATACAGGTCTGAGACAGCATTATTAGCTCTCTGCGACCTGTAACCTGTTAACCCTTTCTGATGGATTACACCGTGGGACCTGACTGTACATCGGATTGGTAAGTATAATTTTGCTTTTTTATTTTATTTTTATTACAGGAAATGGTTTTAGCAGGAAAATAAAATATGGTCAAAAACTGTGTGATTATTTAATTAAACTTATTTTTTATTAAAGTGTGTGTGTTTGATTTTTCTTTCATACAATAGGATTAATAATTGATAGTTGCCTAATTGACAGCTATCAATTATTAACCTGGCTTAAAGTGACCTTTCAATTGCAAGGTCATTTTAACCCCTTATTAACCCATTCGCCACCGCTACAGGGCAATGGGAATAGACGGGCAAAGTGCCAGAAAGGGCGAATCTAATTATAGATTTGCCCTTTCTGGGGTGTCTGGGGCAGATGTTAGTAGCCAGGGGGGGGCACAAAAAAAATGTACCCTCCCTAGGCTATTATTATCTGCCCCCACTCGCTTGCTTTGTCTGTCTGGTGGAGAAAATACAGCGGGAGCCCACGCATTTTTTTTTAACGAATTTACACCTTTAATTAACCCCTACATGTCTGAAATTTAGCACACATATACTCATGTAATTGTATGTTTCAAACATATATAAAAATACATGAAATTACATGGTTAAATGTGTGGAAACAATGTATCATTTCATGTCGGCTTCTGTGATTTCACTGAAGCCGGCAATTGAATTAGCGGCTATAACAGTATGTAGAAGTGTAAGAACTATAAATATATGTATATATATATATGTCACAATGACATATATATATATATATATATATGTGTATATATCTATTCTTTCTTTTGGCATTTAAATACTATTCTTTTGGATCCATTATATGTCAGTTTTGCAAGCCTGCGAGAAAATCTCGCAAGTCGGATGAAAATCGGATGTTACAAGGTACACACACATGCGATTAAATCGCATCTTTGAAGGAAAATCGGATGCCAGAAGGATGTGTGATGTTTTTATTTTGATCCGATTGTCGACCGTCTAAAACGGACCGATTTTTTGTGGTTGTGTGTGACTCCAGCCTAATTTGCACAAACAATTAAATCAGACTATGTGTGCAAAATTTCACACCTGTAGGGTTAATTAAAGGTGTAAATTCGTAGCAAAAAAAGTCCGTTTTTTTTACAACGAATTTACACCTTTAACCCCTTCACCCCCAAGGGTGGTTTGCACGTTAATGACCGGGCCAATTTTTACAATTCTGACCACTGTCTCTTTATGAGGTTATAACTCTGGAACGCTTCAACGGATCTTCGCGATTCTGAGATTGTTTTCTCGTGACATATTGTACTTCATGTTAGTGGTAAAATTTCTTCCATATAACTTGCGTTTATTTTTGAAAAAAACGCAAATATGGCGAAAATTTTGAAAATTTAGCAATTTTCAAACTTTGAATTTTTATTCCCTTAAAACAGAGAAATATGTAACACAAAATAGTTAAGAAATAACATTTCCCACATGTCTACTTTACATCAGCACAATTTTGGAATCAAAATTTTTTTTTGTTAGGAAGTTATAAGGGTTAAAAGTTGACCAGCGATTTCTCATTTTTACAACAAAATTTACAAAGCCATTTTTTTTAGGGACCACCTCATATTTGAAGTCACTTTGAGGGGTCTATATGGCAGAAAATACCCAAAGGTGACACCATTCTAAAAACTGCACCCCTCAAGGTACTCAAAACCACATTCAAGAAGATTATTAACCCTTCAGGTGCTTCACAGGAACTAAAGCAACGTGGAAGGAAAAAATGAACATTTAACTTTTTAGCCACAAAAATGATCTTTTACAAACTTTTTTTTTATTTTCACAAGGGTAAAAGGAGAAAATGGGCAGATAAGGTTGTTATGCAATTTCTCCTGAGTACGCCAATACCCCATATGTGGGGGAAAACCACTGTTTGGGCACACGGCAGAGCTCGTAAGGGAAGTAGCGCCGTTTGACTTTTTCAAACTAAAATTGGCTGGAGTTGAGATTGGACGCCATGTCGCGCTTGGAGAACCTCTGATGCGCCTAAACAGTGGAAACCCCCCACAAGTGACACCATTTTGGAAACTAGACCCCCTAAGGTACTTATCTAGATCTGTTGTGAGCACTTTGAACCCCCAAGTGTTTCACAAAAGTTTATAATGCCTGGGTGTGAAAAAAAAAAAAAAAAATTCCACAAAAATGATTTTTTAGTCCTAAATTTTTGAATTTTCCCAAGGAAATTGGACCCCAAAAGTTGTTGTCCAATTTGTCCTGAGTACGCTGATACCCCATATGTGGGGTGGAAAACTGTTTGGGCGCACGGCAGGGCTTGGAAAGGAAGTAGTAACGTTTTGGAATGCAGACGTTGATGGGGTCATGTTCCGTTTGCAGTGCCCCAGATGAGCCTAAACAGTGGAAATCCCCCACAAGTGACACCATTTTGGAAACTAGACCCCCTAAGGAACTTATCTAGATCTTTGGTGAGCACTTTGAACCCCCAAGTGCTTCACACAAGTTTATAATGCCCGGGCATGAAAATAAAAAATCCTATTTTTTTCCCACAAAAATTATCTTTTAGTCACTAATTTTTTATTTTCCCAAGGGTATCAGGAGAAATTGGACCACATAAGTTGTTGTCCAATTTGTCCTGAGTACGCTGATGCCCAATATGTGGGGGGAACCACTGTTTGGGCGCACGGCAGAGCTCGGAAGGGAAGGAGCACCATTTGACTTTTTCCAACCAAAATTGGCTGGAATTGAGATTGGATGCCATGTTGCATTTGGAGAGCCCCTGATGTGCCTAAACAGTGGAAACCCCCCACAAATGACCCCATTTGGGAAACTAGACCCCCTAAGGAACTTATCTAGATCTTTGGTGAGCAATTTGAACCCTCAAGTGCTTCACACAAGTTTATAACGTAGAGCCGTAAAATTTAAAAATCATATTTTTTCCACAAAAATGATCTTTTCACCGAATTTTTATTTTTCCAAGGGTAACAAGACTCCAAAAGTTATTGTGCAATTTGTCCTGAGTACACTGATACCCCATATGTGGGGGTATACCACTGTTTGGGTGCATGGCAGAGTTTGGAAGGGAAGGAGCGCCGTCTCACTTTTTCAACGCAGAATTGGCTGGACGCCATGTCGTGTTTGGAGAGCTCCTGATCTGCCTAAACAGTGGAAACCCCCCACAAATGACACCATTTTGGAAACTAGACCCCTCAAGGAACTTATCTAGATGTGTGGTGAGAACTTTGAACCCCCAGGTGTTTCACTAAAGTTTATAACGTACAGCCTTAAAATAAAAAATCCTTTTTTTTTTTTACAAAAATGATTTTTTCGCCCCCAATATTTTATTTTCACAAGGGTAACAGAAGAAACTGGAACCCAAAAGTTGTTGTCCAATTTGTCCTGAGTACGCTGATACCCAATATGTAGGAGAAAACTACTGTATGGGTGCACGTCAGGGCTCGGAAGGGAAGTAGTGACGTTTTGGATTGCAGACTTTGATGGAATGGTCTGGGGGCGTCATGTCGCATTTGGAGAGCCCCTGATACGCCTAAACAGTGGAAACCCCCCACAAGTGACCCCATTTTGGAAAATAGACCCCACAAGGAACTTATCTAGATGTGTGGTGAGCACTTTGAACCCCGAAGTGCTTCACAGAAGTTTATAACGCACAGCCGTAAAAATAAAAAATCCTTTTTTTTTTTACAAAAATGATTTTTTCGCCCCCAATATTTTATTTTCACAAGGGTAACAGGAGAAATTGGACCCCAAAAGTTGTTGTCCAATTTGTCTTGAGTACGCGGATACCCAATATGTGGGAGAAAACTACTGTATGGGCGCATGTCAGGGCTCGGAAAGGGAAGTAGTGACGTTTTGGATTGCAGACTTTGATGGAATGGTCTGGGGGCGTCATGTCGCATTTGGAGAGCCCCTGATGCGCCTAAACAGTGGAAACCCCCCACAAGTGACCCCATTTTGGAAAATAGACCCCACAAGGAACTTACCTAGATGTGTGGTGAGCACTTTGAACCCCGAAGTGCTTCACAGAAGTTTATAACGCACAGCCGTAAAAATAAAAAATCCTTTTTTTTTTACAAAAATGATTTTTTCGCCCCCAATATTTTATTTTCACAAGGGTAACAGGAGAAATTGGACCCCAAAAGTTGTTGTCCAATTTGTCCTGAGTACGCTGATACCCAATATGTGGGAGAAAACTACTGTATGGGCGCATGTCAGGGCTCGGAAAGGGAAGTAGTGACGTTTTGGATTGCAGACTTTGATGGAATGGTCTGGGGGCGTCATGTCGCATTTGGAGAGCCCCTGATGCGCCTAAACAGTGGAAATCCCCAACAAGTGACCCCATTTTGGAAAATAGACCCCACAAGGAACTTATTTAGATGTGTGGTGAGCGCTATGAAGCCCCAAGTGCTTCACAGAAGTTTATAATGTACAGCCGTAAAAACAAAAAAATCTTATTTTTTTTTACAAAAATAATATTTTCGCCCCCAGTTTTTTATTTTTCCAAGGGTAACAGAAGAAATAGGACAAATTTCACAATAACTCTTGGGTCCAGAGTACGCTGATACCCCATATGTGGGGATAAACTACTGTTTGGACGCATGGCAGAGCTCAGAAGTGAAGGAACACCGTTTGACTTTTTCAAAGCAGAATTGGCTGGAATGGAGATCAGACGCCATGTCACATTTGGAGAGCCCCTGATGTGCCTAAACAGCGGAAACCCCCCAATTCTAACTCCAACCCTAACCCCAACACACCCCTAACCCTAGTCCCAACCCTAATCCCAACCCTAACCCTAATCCAAACTCTAACCCTAATCCTAACTTTAGCGCCAACCCTAACCCTAACTTTAGCCGAAACCCTAACCCTAATGGGAAAATGGAAATAAATACATTTTTTTTATTTTATTATTTTTCCCTAACTAAGGGGGTGATAAAGGGGGGTTTGATTTATTATTTATAGCGGTTTTTATGATTGGCAGCTGTCACGCTAAAAGACGCTTTTTATTGCAAAAAGTAGTTTTTTGCATCGCCACATTTTGAGAGCTATAATTTTTTCATATTTTGGCCCACAATGTCATGTGAGGTCTTAATTTTTGCGGGACGAGGTGACGCTTTTATTGGTACCATTTTTGAGCACGTGACATTTTTTGATCGCTTTTTATTTCGATTTTTGGGAGGTTAGAATGAACAAAAATCAGCAATTCATGAATTTCTTTTGGGTGAGGCGTTTTTATTGTTCCGCGTGTGGTAAAATCGATAAAGCAGTTTTATTCTTCGGGTCAGTACGATTATGGCGATACCTCATTTATATAATTTTTTTATGTTTTGGCGCTTTTATAGAATAAAAACAATTTTATATAAAAAATAATTATTTTTGCATCGCTTTATTCTGCGAGCTATAACTTTTTTATTTTTTTGCTGATGATGCTGTGTGATGGCTCGTTTTTTGCGGGACAAGATGACGTTTTCAGCGGTACCATGATTATTTATGT
>JARQOD010000006.1:99378116-99430274 GCA_033576555.1 Oophaga sylvatica
CCCTGGAAGCCCGTCTCAGTTCTTTGGTGAGGCTGGTCAGCCAGGGCTGCCTGTTGATTGTACAAGTTTTGCTCTGTGTGAGGGGGGCGGCCGAATCAAGTGCTGCTGTTATTGTAGTGTTTTAAAAGGTGGCAGCAGAATCTGTGTCATGAAGTGAAGATATGTCTGTAAGAGGGATGAGGGACTCAGAGAGCAATGGTAAATTGAGGTGTTTGAGATTCTGCGGAGGTGAGTGAGTTTGTGGAGTGGGGGTTGTGCACTGGAAAAGGAGAGGGTAGAGAATGTCTGTAGGCTGTGGTCAGACAGGGGCAGGGGTGAGTTAGTGAGATTAGTAAGGGAGCAGAGGCGGGTAAAGATCAGGTCCAGTGTGTGACCATCTTTGTGAGTGGCCGCAGAGGACCATTGAGTGAGGCCAAAGGAGGCAGTGAGCGATAAAAGTTTAGAGGCAGCTGGCGTGGAAGCGTCAATGGGGATGTTGAAATCACCCATGATGATAGTGGGGATGTCAGCAGAGAGGAAATGAAGTAGCCAGGTGGTGAAGTGGTCGAGAAAGGTGGAGATGGCTAGTTCTGGGGGGGCGGTAGATGACAGCCAGCTGTAGGTTGGAGGGTGAGTAGATGCGGACGGAGTGAACCTCAAACGAGGGTATAGTAGCGGAGGGGGGTAGTGGAATTAGGGTAATGGAGCAGGTATCAGACAGGAGCAAACCAACTCCTCCACCATGTTTGTTGCTGGGGCGGGGGGTGTGAGATAGGTGGAATCCACTGTATGAGAGTGCAGCTGGTGAGGCTGAGTCAGAGGGGGTGAGCCAGGTTTCGGTGATGCAAAGGAAGGAGAGTTTGTTGGTGATGAACAAGTCATGGATAAATGACAGTTTATTGCAGACAGAGCGTGCGTTCCATAGTGCTCCAGGTAGTGGGACCGGGGGAGTGGGGGCTGGATGAATGGGTATAAGGCTATCATGGTTGCGAAAACGTGTAGAGGATCGTGGCAGGGCGTTAGAAGTGAGCATCATGTTTAATTGTTATTATTGCGAATGTCATCCACAGCTGGGCAAAGTGCAATTTAACCATTAGGTTCATACATTTGTGTACACCAATTTGGCATAAAAATATATACCTTCTCCTTTTATAGGTCTTACAGGTAATTTCTTTGCGCAAATCCACTTCTTTATAATCATATTTCCCTACTGACAGACTAGTGGTTTTTTTGTCTGGAATCGCTGCAGTCGAAATCACCTCAGTAAACACCAGCGCCACTGAACCTCTCTTAAGACACAGTTTTTAATCTGCACGGTGCCAAGATGTGACTATCCAGGCTGAGAACCACTTCTCAATGAACTGGTGCGAGATCAGCATCAGTGACTAGCAGTGACGTCATCGAGGTCACTGCCAGTCACTGAGGCTGCATTCCCAGCCAGACCCCTGAACCTCGGTGACCTCCAGTGAGATCAACACTAGCACAGTGAGAAAAAGTCTCAGAGTGCAGTGCTGAGATCAGAGAGTTCACCGGGAGAAATGATATATTTCTCCCTGTGAACTGCGGTGAAATCACTTAATAGATGCGCCTTTTCTGAGTGGCTGTGTGCTGCTCTTTTTTAGGCTGGGGTGGGCAAATATCCATGGCCCCTTAGTAGCCTGAGAATACCAGCCCCCAGTTGTCTGATTTATCTTGGCTGGTTGTCAAAAATGGGGGGTCCTTGCACCGTTTTTTAAAATTATTTATTTAAATAATTACAAAAACAGCATGGGGATCCCTCTATTCTTGATAACCAGCCTTGTTAAAGCTGACAGCTGAGGGTGTATCCTGTAGCTGTCAGTTTTGCCTGGTTGGTTATCAAAAATACACTGTTTTTTTTATTATTTTAGAGTGCAGGCTCCGGCTGATAAATACTCCCATCCGCCACCACCTGGTCTCACTGTTATTAGCAGCAGCAGGCATAGGCTGATGGTAGCAGTAGTCTCTTTTTACCTCCGATCACAGCTGCGGGTTAACGCTTTCATTTGATAGCGTGGGAACGACGTCTGTCTCACCTGCAGTAATGATTTTACTGCCAATCAAAGGCAGTGTTTGCTGCACATAACAGCATGAGAAACACCCGATGTTCAGGGGGGACCAAACCCGAACAGTAACACAGACTTCCTGGTGAAGTCCATCTTCAGTGTGTGCGACCGAACTTTACTGTTCGGGTTCGCCCATCTCTATTGATTAGTTTTTTCTTACTTAAGTGATAGAAAATTTCAAAAATGAAAAATGTTAGTTTGTGTAACCATTTTCTGGTACATGTAACGTTTTTATTTTTATGTCACTTGTGCTGTGAAAAGGCTTGTTTTTTGCATGACGAAGTGAAGTTTTCATTGTTGCCATATTGAGTTACATTTGACATTTTGTTCACTTTTCACTGGCGGTTTGATTTTTTCTCTTTTTACTGCTTTTACATTCAGGATAGTTAATTTTATTTTTTTATATATTTAATTTTTATCGACTCAGCAATACCAAATATGCTATTTTAAATACTGCATATTACTTTTAATGAGGGAAAGGGGAGTGAATTTAAATGTTTATTTATACTTTTATATTTTTAAATCCTTTTCTATTATTTTTAATGTTTATTATTTTTATTTTTACCCCTGAGGAGACTTGAACCTGTGATCCATCACCTTTTCTATAAATTGCAATACAACTGAATTGCAGTATATATAAAATGATGGTGGCCTTCAGCCGAAACTTGACTACCATGAATACTCATTGGCACACTAACATTTGCATAATGTCTATGTCACTGTCAGTGATTGACTGAGGGGCCAAATTACTGAAGCCTGATATTGTGAGCACCACTGTGAATATTTAAAAAGGTTATCTAGTGAAAACAATAACTTTTGATTGATAGGAGTCAGATAGCAGGGACTCTTACCGTTTGGCGGAACAAAGAGTTTTTATTCCTGACAGAACATGTTTGCCCCATTAGACCATGCACATGCTTAACCGCCTCTCTATTCAATCCCTATGGGACTGCTGAACAGTGCATGGTGCCCTCGACTTTTTCTGGCCGCCCCACAAAGAATGAATGAAGCAGTGGTAGGACATGCTTTCATTCCTGTGGATAGGTGATAACGTGTATGCCCCATGCTACTAGATATGCAATTTTCAATCACCTGCCAACTTGTATAATTCAACTTCCTTCAATTCTCTTCTTTTGAAAGAAGCCAGATGATATTTATCAGCAGATGACTGCAAGTATTGAAATCACAAGTATGTGGTCACATCACTGTGACCTCACAAGTAACATACTGAGAAATTGTGACGGAAGAACATTGCACAATTTCTCGATCTGGCAGTTTGCCATCAATATAGAGTGACTGTACACTTTTCTTCTTAGACTGGACAATCCATTTAATTACCTGCATTTAACCTATGTCATAGTGTTGCTTTTTACCTTGATTTTTCATTCAGATGTATGGTGCGGGCTTGACATGGGCAACTGCTATAGGACATATTACTATGTTGTATGTCACAAAAGGTTTAATGTAGGGTATACTATGGATGCTCACAACTGTACATCTGTAAGATACTGAATTCCAAGCTGTTACTGGTACCTGATAGCTGAACTGAAACATATATTTTTAGATCCTTCAAGGTGACACGCTTGCAGATAAAAATAGCACATTTTCGAAAAAGCCATGTAGGTCAAAATGTTGCTCTTTTTATATGAATGTGTGTCCTTGATGAAAAAAAGATATATATACAAGTACTATGGAACACGATTTTCCATGGTATCTCAGAATTACTCTCGAATCCCAAGGTGGTTTTTCCAGTGTCTTTAATCAAATGCTGTAGCTAGCTGTTACTTTACAGAGAAACTATCATCTCTTAGAAAACTTCATGATATAATAAGAGATAAAAATATAAAAACTATATCCA
This sequence comes from Oophaga sylvatica, assembly GCA_033576555.1. Classification (NCBI taxonomy): domain Eukaryota; kingdom Metazoa; phylum Chordata; class Amphibia; order Anura; family Dendrobatidae; genus Oophaga; species Oophaga sylvatica. The sequence goes on from JARQOD010000006.1 coordinate 99,382,038, forward strand.
ATATACTGTATAGAATTAGGTAAGCAAGCAAAAAAACTCCTGTCAAATTTAGTGATAATAACTATGGCTTTTTAAGAAAGAAAGGCTGAATTCATGGTTCACTGCTGTCTCATCATTTGACAGCTGTGTGAGACTTCCTCATAACTTTTTCAGCTGGATCATACCACTGTGCAGAGGGAGATTTGGTGTATGCAGCATGGAATCCCAGGGGGAGATGCTGTTGAATGTCCCTTATTATTCTCTGGGATTTGGAAAGCCTAAAGAGCATAAAAACATGAGATCGTTCACCTTTCCGGACACCCTCGATGCTCGCTGTCACCGTTAGGGTCATCAGTGCCTCTTCTTACCGCCGTTAAAGAATGAAATTTTAGGCGGTTTCACGCTATACTGTTACAAAACGCATGTGCAGAAACGGCCCAGGATGAGTCTTGACCTGAAGTCTTAGTCTGAATTGCCCTTCATAAGATCATGACGCACGCTGTGTCGTTGCAATCTTACGATGCGCATTCTTAGAGAGAACCTGGGCCTGGTCGTAGCCAAAAATCCCTGTCTGGTATGAAGAAGCTCAGTTTCATTGTGTGGCAGCAGTAAGAAGTGGCACTAAGGACCATACAAAGCAAACAGCGTAGGTGACTAAACAGGTAAGCAGTCAGGTGAATATTCATTTTTTATTATTTTTTTAATCTTTTAGCGTGCCTCTTACAGTTGATCAAATGGCGGCAATTTTCCTGAGTTCGCATGGAACTGAATACTGGAATACGTATTTTCGTAACATTCACATAGAAATAATTCAGCTTGAATAAATTTGCCCATCTGTAGTTTTAGCTTCTCCTTAATCTGCTGTGTTGTTTCCATGTACAACATTGAGGTTGGGGTCGCATGAGCGTATAAGAAATCGGTCTCATTCTCACCAGGAGAGTAGGACAGTTTTTTTATTACTTGCTATCTGGGTATTGTACGTATGCAATCCGTTTTCTTACTCAGCAGTGACTAATCTTTTACAAGGCCATTTAGAGTTTTCCATGTTACAGGATTGCATCCATATGACATCCGATTTTTTTCTCGCACTCAGCGGAATACAGAGTGAAATCGCAGCATGCTATGATTCTTTCACAGACAGATTCTATCGATGAAAAAAATTGGCCATCTCTACTGCCTTATTGAATAACATGTGCTATCGGATAAAAAAATCAGATATCACTCGTCCGAGTTATACGCTTGTATGAGCAATTCCTTAGTGAGAAATTCAGATTAACCCATTAAGGACATTTGACTTCTTTTGCAGAGTAAGGGTGCCTTCACATTGCGTTACAGCACCTGGTCGGTGGTCCCGTTGGGGCTTGCGTCCGTACACCCCGCAAAATAGGATTCCGACGTATGTGCCAATGGGGCCATAGACTGTAATGGTGCCTGCAGAGTGAACGTGCACTGTGCCGTGCATCATTTTCGGGCATATAAGCCTACTGGAGGTGCACACTCAGGCGTAGTATACTGTGTCTATGGTCCCGTCGGCACATACATCCAAATACTGTTTTCCCCAACGAAGCCACAGAACAGGTGCCGGAACGCAATGTGAAAGCACCCTAACCGTTTACAAGCAGGTGTTACAATAAAAAAAATGTAGTGATATTTAGGCTCTGGGTTGGAGTTGAGGTTGACTTATGCATGCATGATTGGCATTCCTACAATTTACTGCTGGTGAATTTGCAAGAAAAAAATATTTCCTGTGTAATATGGTAAGTTTTTTTTTCTTACTAATTTAAGACAAAGAGCATAGCTTCAATGGTAGTTTTTTTTTAATCAAAGTATGTATTTACCTGGGACATAGTGATATTAATGTTTTAATCCCTATTGTTCCTTGTTAACCAATGAGCCTTATTAAATGCTGTAATTGTGCTTGTATTTGCTTGAGTCTGAATTATGAGCAGCGTTAAAAAGGTAATGTCATTATTATGGAGACAGAAAGCCATATTGCTCTTTGTAACCATATCGTAAAGCACTGGAGCAGTGCTGTAGTGGTTTGTGATCTTATTACAATATTGCAATGGATTTTCTTCTGTAACTGTTCTTGGTCGGTCATATCACATTTCTTTCCATATATTGATTTGCTGCAGTTTTAATGTGCAGTATTTAAATAGTAACTTATTGTTTTAACACAGATGATCTAACCATGCAGATTTTAATACAGATTTTACCTATGAATTGAGAATTCTGAGAATGAATGTCCCAGAGGAGAAAGAAGCAGATTTCGGTGATAAGATATACTGTACTATAAAGCTGCTTATTTTCATGTGTACTTTTGATTTCTTAAATGAACAAAATGATACTCTTTAAAGGGAATCATCTATCAGTAGATTCAGCCATCCTAAGCAGTCAACATGGGCAGGGGCGTATTAAGAGTGGCCAGGTTCTCGGGCAGTTTAGAAGGCATGGCCCCCCCCGGTGCCCTATGTATCACATGACATGTCACATGATCCCCCAGATCATGTGATAGCTCATATCAGTAATACATAGGTGCCCTGGGGCACATTTGTCCACGGAAAACGACAGAGTTAGCATTGCTCATAGCGTGCCTTGCAAATTTATGTACAGCATTATACATAACATAGCGCTATACAAAATAGAGCAGAGGTGGGAGATTAATTTTCCAAGGGGCCACATGACAGACCATGACTATTGTGGACGCCGAAGCATTAGGCTGAAATTAATTCTGCTGAATATTAATATTAACATAATCTAAAAAAAATTGTATGACTTAATATTAAGCAGAATTAAGTATGCTGACATCCTCCTACATACAGTATGACCCACTACATGGCCCTGTACATATAATATCAGCCCCCACACAGCCCCTTCAAATAACAAGCAAAGCAATTAACTTATGGGGTCCTTATACATGTAAACCATAAAAAATACTTTAAAAATTATCTTTTATTTACAGTAGTTATTTTAAAAACCCAGTGCATAAAGACATAAGTGCAATGAAAGTCCGCTAGGACAGGGTCCTCTCCCCTCTGTACCAGTCTGTCATTGTAAATTTGTTTACTGTAAACGATAACTATAACTTTGTATGTAACCCCTTCTCATGTACAGCACCATGGAATTAATGGCGCTATATAAATAAATAATATTAATAATAATAAGTGCACACACATTTGCACAGAAAAAGTGTAATAAAAAAAGAGCCGAAGTGAAGGAAGATAGGGACTAATTTTACCATTCACAATTCCCTTCCTGGCAGCGGAGGTTGGCACCCTAAGTTGAAATGGTATGGCGTCCCCACTCCTCGCCGACTGTCCCTATGTAGCCCTACCATTACTCTAACTATCCTTCAGATCATAAATGGCCAGGTAAGAGGCAGTGCAATTAAACTACAAAATATTCATATATCTCATAGTCACGTTTCTATGGACATGGACTATCCTATATATATATACAGTACAGACCAAAAGTTTGGACACACCTTCTCATTCAAAGATTTTTCGGTATTTTCATGACTATGAAAATTGTAGAATCACACTGAAGGCATCAAAACTATGAATTAACACATGTGGAATTATACATTACACTTTACAAAAAAGTGTGAAACAACTGAAAATATGTCTTATATTCTAGGTTCTTCAAAGTAGCCACCTTTTGTTTTGAATACTGCTTTGCACGCAGAAAATGTGAACGGATGGACTCTACATGCCTGGTTCCCACCGTGAAGCATGGAGGAGGTGGTTGTGATGGTGTGGGGGTGCTTTGCTGGTGACACTGTTGGGGATTTATTCAAAATTGAAGCGGTGAGCGGTCCAGCTCACCCCAAACCATCTCGATTGGGTTCAGATCTGGTGACTGTGGAGGCACCAACACTCTCGTTCTTGGTCAAATAGCCCTTACACAGCCTGGAGGTGTGTTTGGGGTCATTGTCCTGTTGAAAAATAAATGATGGTCCAACTAAACGCAAACCGGATGGAATAGCATGCTGCTGCAAGATGCTGTGGTAGCCATGCTGGTTCAGTATGCCTTTAATTTTGAATAAATCCCCAACAGTGTCACCAGCAAAGCACCCCCACACCATCACACCTCCTCCTCCATGCTTCACGGTGGGAATCAGGCATGTAGAGTCCATCCGTTCACCTTTTCTGCGTGCAAAGCTGTAATCAAAGAAAAAGGTGGCTACTTTGAAGAACCTAGAATGTAAGACATATTTTCAGTTGTTTCACACTTTTTTGTAAAGTGTAATGTATAATTCCACATGTGTTAATTCATAGTTTTGATCTCTTCAGTGTGATTCTACAATTTTCACAGTCATAAAAATACAGAAAAATCGTTGAATGAGAAGGTGTGTCCAAACTTTTGGTCTGTACTGTATATATATATATATATATACAGTGGTGGCCAAAAGTATTGGCACCCCTGCAATTCTGTCAGATAATACTCAGTTTCTTCCTGAAAATGATTGCAATCACAAATTTTTTGCTATTTTTATCTTCATTTAATTTGCTTACAAAGAAAAAAAAACAAAAGAGAATGAAGCAAAAATCAAATCCTTGATCATTTCACACAAAATTCCAAAAATGGAAAAGACAAAAGTATTGGCACCCTCAGCCTAATGCTTGGTTGCACAACCTTTAGCCAAAATAACTGCGAACAACTGCTTCCGGTAACCATCAATGAGTTTCTTACAATGCTCAGCTGGAATTGTAGACCATTCTTCTTTGGCAAACTGCTCCGGATCCCTGATATTTGAAGGGTGCCTTCTCCAAACTGCCATTTTGAGATCTCTTCACAGGTGTTCTATGGGTATCAGGTCTGGACTCATTGCTGGCCACCTTAGAAGTCTCCAGTGCTGTCTCTCAAACCATTTTATAGTGCTTTTGGAAGTGTGTTTTGGGTCATTATCCTGCTGGAAGACCCATGACCTCTGAGGGAGACCCAGCTTTCTCACACTGAGCCCTACATTATGCTGCAAAATTTGTTGGTAGTCTTCAGACTTCATAATGCCATGCACACGGTCAAGCAGTCCAGTGCCAGAGGCAGCAAAGCAACCCCAAAACATCAGGGAACCTCTGCCATGTTTGACTGTAGGGACCGTGTTATTTTCTTTGAATGCCTCTATTTTTTCCTGTACACCCTATGTTGATAGTTTTTCCCAAAAATCTCGACTTTTGTCTCATCTGACCACAGAGCATTCTTCCAAAACGTTTTACGCTTTCTCAGGTAAGTTTTGGCAATGTCCAGCCTGGCTTTTTTGTGTCTCGGGGTAAGAAGTGGGGTCTTCCTGGGCATCCTACCATACTGTCCCTTTTCATTCAGACACCGACAGATAGTACGGGTTGACACTGGTGTACCCTCGGACTGCAGGGCAGCTTGAACTTGTTTGGATGTTAGTCGAGGTTCTTTATCCACCATCCGCACAATCTTGCATTGAAATCTCTCGTCAATTTTTCTTTTCCTTCCACATCTATGGAGGTTAGCCACAGCGCCATGAGCTTTAAACTTCTTGATGACACTGCGCACGGAAGACACAGGAACATCCTGGTCTTTGGAGATGGACTTGTAGCCTTGAGATTGCTCATGCTTCCTCACAATTTGTTTTTTTCAAGTCCTCAGACAGTTCTTTGGTCTTCTTTCTTTTCTCCATGCTCAATGTGGTACACACAAGGACACAGGACAGAGGTTGAGTCAACTTTAATCCATGTTAACTGGCTGCAAGAGTGATTTAGTTTTTGCCAACACCTGTTAGGTGCCACAGGTAAGTTACAGGTGCTGGTGATTACACGAATTTGAGAAGATCACATGATTTTTCAAACAGTGCCAATAATTTTGGCCACCCCCTTTTTTAGGTTTGGTGTGGAATTATATCCAATTTGGCTTTAGGTCAATTCTTTTTGTGTTTTTTCATTGAAGACAAATTAAATGAAGATAATAATACCAAAGAATTTGTGTTTGCAATCATTTTCAGGAAGAAACTGAGTATTATTTGACAGAATTGCAGGGGTGCCAATACTTTTGGCCACCACTGTATATATATTCATTCAATTCTAAGAAGCTTTATTGGCAGGACCAAATAAACATTAGTTTTGCCAATGCTTGTGTACATTAGGGAGTGGGGACTGTGGGGATAATGGGTGGGGACTGTAGGAATGATGGATGGGGTACAGGGTGGGGGCTAAGGAAGTCCATGGTATATCATGGTTGCCTTTCTCGCAGACTATGGCACACGCTCACATACTGTGCTGCCATCTCCACCGCGCTTTCTTCTTCCCCCAGCAGGATATATGTTTTCTCTTCCTCCTTCATGGAGCTGAAATCTGGGAACAGATTGGATAGTCTCCTGAAGTACGTGTCCCTCACTGCTGAGTATTTGGTGCAGTGTAGCAGAAAGTGGGTCTTATCCTCCAGGGCCTCCAGGTCACAGTGTAGGCACAGTCTGTCTTCCCTGGGCTTGTAGCTCTGTCTGTGCGGCCGACCTCAATAGCCAGATTGTGGGCGCTATGTCTATACCGACTCAGGATCTGGCGGTCTCTGGGGTCCGAGCGTTTTTCCAGATATGGAGCCAGTCTGTAGCCTCTCTGTAGACTCTGGTACATGGTCAGTTTCTGAGAGCTGCTGATCTCGTTCTTCCAGTCACTTACGTACCTCTCCTGCCCCTCGTCTACCATCTTCCTGATTTTGGCTTTTGTCAGGCTGCTTTGTTTGACGGTTTGGTCAGGTTGGGTTTGGGTGAGCTGTTCCAGGGGTACTGGTTTGTGGGGACCACCTATATGTAGCATGGCTTTATGGTGATGGGACCTTGGGGTGCTACTCTGTAGGTGAGCCTGGAAGGACAGCGCCCTCTTCAGGACTGCTAGGTGCAGTGGGAATCTGCCCAGCTCGGCCCAACAGGCACTGTTGGTGGTGCTCCGATAGACCTGGAGAAGGTGTTTACAGAATTCAAGGTGGAATATTTTTGTTGGACTGGAATCCCACTTTGACCAGTCTGGGTATATGTGAGGGCCCCAGACTTCACTGCTGTACAGGCAGATTGGGGTGATTATGGCATCGAAGATTTTTAGCCAGACTCTCACTGGCAGCTCCAGATGGTAGAGTTTCCTTCGGATGACGTAGAAGGTTTTGTGTTATGATTTGGTAGCTGAGGAGAGCAGGCAAAAACGGCAATACACCAGAGAGGTTGGAATCTACTAGATTCACACATTCACAACAGTACCCCCCCCTTGAGGAGGGGTCACCGAACCCTCATTTGGGCAACCAGGTCGGTCAGGATGAGCTCTGGGATACGCACGGATCAGTCTCCTAGCATGGATGTCCGAAGCAAACACCCAAGAATTGTCCTCCTGACCATAACCTCTCCACTTAACCAAATACTGGAGTTTCCGTCTAGAAAAACGAGAATCCAATACTTTCTCAACCACATACTCCAGATTGCCCTCAACCAAAACAGGGTCAGGAGGCGCAGCCATAGGAACCACTGGCTCGACAAACCTCTTCAATAAGGACTTGTGGAACACGTTATGGATCTTAAATGTCCCTGGAAGAAGTAAACAAAAGGAAACAGGATTAAGAATCTCCATGATCTTATAAGGTCCAATGAACCTAGGCTTAAACTTAGGAGATGCAACTCTCATAGGGATATTTCTTACGTTCAGTTGGAGAAAATTTTCGAGAGAAAAAGGCACAAGGGTTACTTTTAGAGGTCTCTGGATCTCTTTGGGACAAAACGGCACCTGCCCCAATTTCAGAGGCATCAACCTCCACCTGAAATGGCAGAGAAACATCAGGCTGCCGTAGAACAGGAGCAGAAGTGAATCTCTGCTTAAGTTCCTGAAACGCAGAGACTGCCTCAGGAGGCCAATTCACCACATCAGAACCCTTTTTGGTCAAATCAGTCAATGGTTTAACAATAACAGAGAAATTACCAATAAATTTACGATAAAAATTGGCAAAACCCAAGAATCTCTGAAGAGCCTTTAATGAAGTAGGTTGGACCCAATCACAGATGGCCTGAACCTTGACCGGGTCCATTTCAATAACAGATGGGGACAAAATGAATCCCAGAAATGAGATCCTCTGTACGCCAAAAAGACACTTTGATCCCTTTACATACAGAGCATTCTCTCTCAAAATCTGGAACACAGTCCGAACATGTTTCACATGAGAGTCCCAGTCATTGGAAAAAATCAAGATATCATCCAAATAAACAATCAGAAATTTATCCACAAAATCCCTGAAAATGTCATTCATGAAGGACTGGAAGACGGAAGGAGCATTAGTGAGCCCAAAGGGCATCACTAGGTACTCAAAATGCCCCTCTGGGGTATTCAACGCCGTCTTCCATTCATCCCCATGCTTAATGCGAATAAGGTTATACGCCCCCTGAGGTCAAGCTTGGTAAACCAAGTAGCACTTTTCACCCTGGAAAACAGGCCAGAAATCAAGGGTAACGGATATTGATATTTCACAGTGATATTGTTCAAGAGACGATAATCAATACACGGCCTTAATGAACCATCCTTTTTGGCCACAAAGAAAAAACCGGCACCCAAGGGTGAAGAGGATGGTCTGATATGACCCTTCTCCAATGACTCCTTGATATAAGACCGCATAGCATCATGTTCAGGTACAGACAAGTTAAAAAGGCGACCTTTAGGGAATTTACTACCAGGCACTAATTCAATAGCGCAGTCATAGCTCCTATGGGGGGGCAAGGATGCAGATTTACTTTCGCTAAACACTTCAGAAAAATCAGTCAAAAAGTCAGGAACATCCTGAGCCTGGGGAGAGGCAGAAAAAAACAGGAGTGTTGGTATTAAAACATTGGCAACCTCATCTAGTTACAGACACAGATTTCCAATCCAAAACAGGATTATGAGACTGTAACCAAGGGAAACCTAGTACAATAATGTCATGCAGATTATACAGCACCAAAAATTTGCAACTCTCCTGATGATCAGGTTCAACCCTCATTATCACCTGAGTAGAGAACTGGGGTTTATTCTCAGCCAAAGGGGTAGAATCAATCCCCAGTAGGGGAATAGACTTCCGTAGGGGTATCAAGGGAAACCCACAACGTTTAGCAAAATCAAAATCCATCAGGTTAATAGCTGCTCCCGAATCAACAAAAGCCTGAGCAGAAAATGTGGACAGGGAGCAAATCAGGGTAACAGTCAACAGAAATTTAGTCTGAACACTACCCAAGACAACTGAGCGTGCAAAACGTCTTCCCCGCTTAGGGCAGACTGAAATAGCATGAGAGGAGTCACCACAGTAGAAACATAACCCATTGCGTTTTCGAAACTCATGACGCAGTGCCCCAGAAGCCACTCTATCACACTGCATGGGTTCGGAAGCTGGTTCACAAGGCAACACTATTCCACGCATACCTCTACGCTCACGCAAACGTCTGTCAATTTGAATCGCTAATGACATAGAATCATTGAGACCAGAGGGAGCAGGGAAACCCACCATAACATCTTTTACTTTATCTGACAGACCCTTCCGAAAAAGGGCTGCCAAAGCATCATCATTCCATTTGGTCAGGACTGCCCACTTTCGGAATTTCTGACAGTACAACTCAGCGTCCTCAAGCCCCTGATTTAATGCCAACAAGGCTTTTTCAGCTTGATCAGTGACATTAGGTTCATCGTACAACAACCCTAGAGCCAGAAAAAATGCATCAACATTACTCAAAACAGGGTCCCCAGGTGTCAGGGAAAAAGCCCAATCCTGAGGATCGCCGCGCAGGAGAGAGATGACAATTTGAACCTGCTGTGCTGCGTTCCCTGAGGACTTAGGTTTTAAGGCAAAAAACAACTTACAGTTATTTTTGAAATTCAGAAATTTAGCTCGATCCCCCAAAAATAAATCTGGCATGGGGATCCAAGGTTCTACAACCGGCAACCCTGCAAGATAGGTAGCAATACTCCGAACTTCAGTGGCAAGCTGATCCACACGGCCAGACAACTGTGCAAACTCCGTTGAGAGAAAAAAAAAATCCTCCTCAGCACCCAGAGAAAAAGAGGGAAAAAATGCAACAAACAGAGAAAAAAAAAAATTCTGACAACTTTCTCTTTTCTTTTTCCTTTTACTATTTTTCCCTTCTGTTGAGTACCATATAATTTTCAGTTTGGCCGGTGATACTGTTATGATTTGGTAGCTGTGGAGAGCAGGCAAAAACGGCAATACACCAGAGAGGTTGGAATCTACTGGATTGCAGTACCCTGACTAACCACCACAACTAAAGGCAGCCGTGGAGCGTTCCTACGTTGGTCCTAGACGCCTCGTCACAGCCTGAGAGGTTAACTACACCTAAAGATAGAAAGAGGAAAGCTATCTGCCCCGGAGCAGATCCCCAAAGAACATAGGAAGCCCCCAAACATGTAATGGCAGTTAGACAAGAGGAAATACAGACACAGACAGAAAATAGTATGAGCAAACTTTGGGGCCCAATCTTCCTAGACAGAAAAGGATAGGAAGGACACTTACTGCAATCCAAAAAACCCTAAAAAAATACCAACTCTACTAATTGCAAAAACACCTGAGATCACACGACCTCTACCACCTAAATTAGTTCTCTGGTGTAACAAAACTAAGCCGCAGCCACTGAAAAAACTGGAAAAGGCAAATGAACAAATAACAGTGGCTCCAGAAGAACTGAGAGGAGCCCAAGCCCCCCGGGGGGGGGGGGGGGGGAGACCTGGCTAACCTCACAGAAATGCAGAGAAATATGCAAATGGTAAGCAGAAAAACAAAAAACAGAAAATATCTTATCTGAGAGCAGGAGAAGAGGCAAGACTCAGCAAGCTTCCAAGTGAACCAGGAACCACAGTTGAGACAAGAACAATTGATCACCGGCAACCATGATGGGAGGGAACTTTCCTTATATAAGACCAGTCTGTAACTCCTGATTGCCAATCTTCATTGAATGGTTCAGTACTGTTTGTAACCACCAGAGGGAGCTTCTGCTCAGAATTCATTTCTAACACATTCACAACAGTTTTGCAGGCCTTGTCCTTCAAGGTCTCTATGGCTTGTTTGAAGCTCCTTGACTGGTGAATTTCCAGGCCCAGGTCGGTGTATTTGTCCATTTCTGTAAGAACGCAGTTGTTCAGCACAAATGGAAGGTGGTGGTTCGATCATGGCTTTCTCCTCTGGAATACCATGATGTTGGTTTTCTTTGCATTGATCGGTAGTGTCCATGTGGAGCTGAATTTCTTCAAGATTTTCAGGTTTTCTTGGAGACCTTTCTCAGTTGGTGACAGCAGCAGTAGGTCATCTGCATACAGCAAAAATTTCACCTGGGCATCATGGAGTGTGAGACCTGGTGCCGTGGAAGATTCCAAAGTGGTGGCCAACTCATTGATGTAAATATTGAAGAGCGTTGGACTTAGGGTGCAGCCCTGTCTTACTACACGGCTCTGCTGGAAATCAGCTGTTCTTCTACCATTCACCCTCAAGCTGCAGCGGTTCTTGGAGTAGGAGCTTTTGATGACATCATAGGTCTTTCCTCCTATTTCGCTCTCCAGCAGTTTCAGTAACAGGCCCGGGTGGCACACCGAGTCAAAAACCTTTCTAAAATCCACAAAACAAGCGTACATCTTCCCGTGCTTTGTGTTGTAGACGGGGCTCTGAATGAGGCTGTGGATGTGGTCAGTAGTGCGGTGGTTTGGCATGAACCCAGCTTGGCTTTTGCTAAGGATGTTATGCTCGGTGAGGAAACTGAAGATCCTTTTGTTCAGGATGCTGTTGAACAGTTTCCCCAAGTTGCTGCTGACACATATTCCTCTGTAGTTGGCAGGGTCGTATCTGTTCCCACTCTTATGAATGGGTGAGATGAAGTCTTGATTCCAGGTACAAGGGAAGTAGCCAGCACTCAGCGCAATATTGAACAGTTTAACCATTGCTGCCTGTATTTCCAGTGGGCTGTATTTCATCATTTCTGGTGGGATTCCATCTGGGCCACTGGCTTTTCTACACCTTATGGAAGAGATTCTTTCTGTAACTTCCTGTAGTGTGATTGGTGTATCCAGTGGGTTTTGGAAATGTTTGACTTTTTCCTACATTGCTTTTAGTTTTTCTGTTATGTTTTTCTGTTCTTGGTTTAGTTCTTCCTTCGGGATATCTTTGTAGAGGTCTCTGAAGTACTGAAGCCAGATATTGCCATTTGGATATGGATGTTGTTTGTCTTTCTTTTTGTGCCCATGTGTTTCCATAGTTCCAGAAGGAGTTGTCTTGGGGGCGTCTTGGAATTGGTTAACTTTGGTGGAAATGTAACTCTGCTTCTTCCTCTTGAGGATGGTTTTGTATTGCCTTTGTATGGTGTCGTAGGCATCCCTCAGACCCGGATGGTTGGGGTCTCTGTGTTTCTTGTTTGGGGCTGTTCTCAGGGTCTTCCGTACGACTTTACATTCTCTGTCAAACCAACCATTGGTCTGTTTTTCTTGTGGCCTTTTATAGTTAACTTTTTTAAGGTCGGACTATTCGGCCATGGTGTAGAATATATCATTGAGGTCTTTTGTAGCTTGGTTCACTCATTCAGGGCTAGGCTTGAACTCATAGTTGTAGAAGTTGTGGAGAATCTCTTGTATTCTGGGAGCCTCTTGATATTTTATTGCTGACGTCTTGGACCATTTATAGGATGGAGGTAGGTTGAAGATGCCGCTCTGCATTGAGAGTGTCAAAGGTCATCATCAGTTTGTATTCACAAACTCTCCTGTGACTTTGAGATGTGAAATTACCTTTCAGTACAAGTAATTTCATGTCCATGGCGCTGTGATCGGGCATACAAAAATGTTTGGCCACAGGTAGATCCATTCTCTTTTCACTTATTGTGTGGCAATGAGAATTCATCCTTGTTCTCAGTTTTTGCCCGGTCTCTCCCACATACAGACCCCCAGTTGGACATTTAGTACATATAATTAGGTACACCACATTAGATGTAATGCAGCTGAAAGTACCTGGGATCTTGTAGTGCTGATGGGAGTTGAGGATCTTTATCTTGTCCAGGTACTTTCAGCTGCACGAGTGCTCTTCTACCCTTCTGACCCCCTGCTGGCTTGTGTCGCCAGCTCTCTATCAGCATTTACTTTGTTCTGTTTCTTTTGTTCCAAATTAAAATTTTCCATTTTTATCATTTTAATTCTTATTTCTGATAGATTTAAGTTCTAGCAAGAGTATCAGTGTGGTGAGGCTGAGGATGGTCCTACCTGTGGGTGCTGTCCTGTGGATGTCAGACCTGGTGCTGCCTGGTGTCTTCTGTCTGTCCTCCAAGAGATTCTTGTTTTGTCCTTTAAAACTTATTTTTCCTCTTTTTCATAAAAATATTTAGTCCGCTCAGTCCAGCTCGCTTCTGTAATCCACGGAGAAGAATTTTTCCAGGTTGTGTCCTAGAGTTTCCTCATTACAAGGTATAAAGTGATGAAAATTCAGGAGCTCATTTTCAGTGCTGCTTACTCCTGGAATGGTGGGCGGTCTTTTATATATATATATATATATATATATATATATATATATATATATATATATATATACCCTATATGGCTTGAATAGTTGTATAGTTAGCTTTAATGGCATCTTATTAAGATGTGTTTCCCCCAACTGTTGGTCGTTCGGAGGTTCATCAGGGAATTCCTTCAATCAGGACAAGAAAAGGAGACCATAAACCATACCTCAATGAGAATAACAACTCACAAGCCCAGGCAATATGCCCCCCATATAGCCCCCTACATACAATATGAGCCCCCACACAGCCTCCCTATATATAGTATGAGCTCCCACACACAACCCCCTACATACAACCATACATAGTTACCTTTATACAGCATAGGGCCCACATAGCTTCCCGTATACAGTATGAGCCCTACATAGCTACCTATATACAGTATGAGCACTCAAATAGCTCCTATATACAGTATAAGTCCCACATAGCTCGCTATATCCAGTATTACCCCTTTATATCCACCTATTTACTGTATGAGTCCGCACATTGCTCCCTAAATACAGTATGAGCCCCATATAACCTCCTATATACAGTATGAGTCTGCACATAGCTCCCTAGATGCAGTATGAGCCCCTATATAGCCTACTTACATTATGATCCTGCACATAGATCCCTATATACGGTATGAGACCCTATATAGACTCCTATATACAGTTTGATCCCCTATATAGCCTCCTATATACAGTATGAGCCTGCACATAGATCCCTATACACAGTATGAGACACTATATAGCCTCCTATATACAGTATAAGCCCTCATAAAGCCTCCATATACAGTAAGAGCCCCTATATAGCCTCCTATGTACAATATGAGCCCCCACATTTCTCCATATATATAGTATAAGCTCACACATTGATCCTTATATACAGTGTAAGCCTGCTATATAGCCTCCTATATACAATATGAGCCCCTATATAGCCTCCTATGTACAGTATGAGCCTGCACATAGCATCCTATATACAGTATGAGGCCCATATAGCCTCCTATATACAATGTGAACCTGCACATAACCTCCCATATACAGTCTGAGCGCTGACATAGCTCCTTACATACAGTATAAGCCCCGCAAAAAGCCCCTATATAAAGTATAAGCCTGCACATAGCCTCTTATATACAGTGTGAGACCCTATACAGCCTCCTACAGTGCCTTGCGAAAGTATTCGGCCCCCTGGAACTTTTCAACCTTTTCCCACATATCATGCTTCAAACATAAAGATACCAAATGTAAATTTTTGGTGAAGAATCAACAACTAGTGGGACACAATTGTGAAGTTGAACAAAATTTATTGAATATTTAAAATTTTTGTGGAAATACAAAAACTGAAAAGTGGGGCTTGCAATATTATTCGGCCCCTTTAACTTAATACTTTATTGCGCCACCTTTTGCTGTGATTACAGCTGCAAGTCGCTTGGGGTATGTCTCTATCAGTTTTGTACATCGAGAGACTGAAATTCTTGCCCATTCTTCCTTGGCAAACAGCTCGAGCTCAGTGAGCTTGGATGGAGATAGTTTGTGAACAGCAGTTTTCAGCTCTTTCCACAGATTCTCGATTGGATTCAGGTCTGGACTTTGACTTGGCCATTCTAACACCTGTATTTGTTTATTTGTGAACCATTCCATTGTAGATTTTGCTTTATGTTTGGGATCATTGTCTTGTTGGAAGACAAATCTCCGTCCCAGTCTCAGGTCTTTTGCAGACTCCAACAGGTTTTCTTCAAGAATGGTCCTGTATTTGGCTCCATCCATCTTCTCATCAATGTTAACCATCTTCCCTGTCCCTGCTGAAGAAAATCAGGCCCAAGCCATGATGCTGACACCACCATGTTTGACAGTGGGGATGGTGTGTCCAGGGTGATGAGCTGTGTTGCCTTTACGCCAAACATATCGTTTGGCATTGTTGCCAAAAAGTTCGATTTTGGTTTCATCTGACCAGAGCACCTTCTTCCACATGTTTAGTGTGTCTCCCTGGTGGCTTGTTGCAAAATTTAAATGACACTTTTATGGATATCTTTAAGAAATGGCTTTCTTCTTTCCACTCTTCCATAAAGGCCAGATTTGTGCAGTACGACTGATTGTTGTCCTATGGACAGACTGTCCCACCTCAGCTGTAGATCTCTGCAGTTCATCCAGAGTGATCATGGGCCTCTTGGCTGCATCTCTGATCAGTCTTCTCCTTGTTTGAGATGAAACTTTAGAGGGACTGCCGGGTCTTAGTAGATTTGCAGTGGTATGATACTACTTCCATTTCAATATGATCACTTACACAGTGCTCCTTGGGATGTTTAAAGTTTTAGAAATCATTTTGCATCCAAATCCGGCTTTAAACTTCTCCACAACAGTATCACAGACCTGCCTGTTGTGTTTCTTGGTCTTCATGATGCTCTCTGTGCTTCAAACAGAACCCTGAGACTATCGCAAAGCAGGTGCATTTATATGGAGACTTGATTAAACACAGGTGGATTATATTTATCATCATTAGTCATTTAGGACAACATTGGATCATTCAGAGATCCACAATGAACTTCTGGAGTGAGTTTGCTGCACTGAAAGTAAAGGGACCGAATAATATTGCACGCCCCACTTTTCAGTTTTTGCATTTCCACAAAAATTTTAAATAACCAATAAATTTCGTTCAACTTCACAATTGTGTCCCACTTGTTGATTCTTCACCAAAAATTTACATTTGGTATCTTTATGTTTGAAGCATGATATGTGGGAAAAGGTTGAAAAGTTCCAGGGAGCTGAATACTTTTACAAGGCACTGTATATACAGTATGAGCCCCCACATAGCCTCCTATATATACAGTATGAGCACCTATATAGTCTCATATATACAGGAGGCTCCACTTGTGGTCTATTGAGCATGTCACAGCAGAGGTGACAGGAGCTGCCATGGAGCTGCGCTGCCACTCTGTAGCCGCGCCAGGAAAGCCCCCTGCCAGGATTTTGCGCCGCTTATGGCTACTCACAGAACATTTGAATTAGTCCAGTCTGGCGATGGCCCCCCCTGAGCCTCAGGCCTTGGGCAGTAGCCCAGATTGCCCTCATTATAATCCGCCTATGAACATGGGCATGCAGGTTATAGAAACTTTAATAAAATTATACCTTGATATCTGCAATCTAACGTCTGATGTCTTATTCCAGAGAAATCAACATTTTTTTAAATATGTAAATTAGCTGTTTAGATCTTTGAGCAGGACATAGATCTTCCTATGAGTCTACCTCTAGAGCTGTAGAGCTTATTTTATATTAAAGTGGGCATTACCAGTGTGAGACATATAATAACTGACAGTCAGGTCTCCTGATCTCACTGCAGAGCTGTGTTTGCTTATAAACTACCTGGAGTACAGCAGACATAAGTATGATTCTATACACTACTTAGCTTTCACCTCCAGTGTAAGGAAAGTGGCACTACAGCAGAACTAACAGCACTATGAGGAGAGCTGCCAGAAGTATTTGTAATGAGGCAAAGCTCAGTGATGAGAGCAGACTGTCTCTTAAAACATGTCTCAAACAGAAGAGTCTGCTCTCTTGATCTCACTGCAGAGGGGTGCCTGATTACAACTAAAACTTCTTCAGCCTCCTTCTGACAGACAGCCAGTGTGGGGAGGAGTAGTGCAGCAGAGCTGACTGCACTTGAGAGGAGAGATGTAGCTGCAGATGTGTTTATAATAAGTTAAAGTTTTGCTCTACTCCTTTTCAGGTGATGGATTCCAATGTAAGGTATGTTCACACTGCGTATTTTTGTGGTGGTCAAAAACTTTTTTTCAAGCAGAAAATGCTTTGGGAATCACTCTTCTCAGGCATTTTGTATTCCTAAAACGTCTTTTTTGTTTGCCTTTTGGTCCTTTTCACTCCGCCAATATTGGAGAGGTGGGACTCGCATTAACCAGACATTTCTATCACTAATGTCTGAAATGGGAATATTCCTTTAAAGCTTGAATATTAAAATACAGCCTGGGTGAATCCTGACAATTTTTATACAAGCTTTGACTTTAAAAGAAGAACCATTTCCCTTTGCTGAATATTTGTAAAAACACAAGCGTCAAAAAGGCTGCATTATTAACTGGTGACAAGTCTACAATGTGTATATAAATGAATGAACGCATGAATGAATGACTTAAAAATAAAATCCTGACTGAAAGCCGCCCGCACTGTGGATTTGCACAAAGCAGTCTACAACAAGCTTTTGAAAGTAATACAAATTGATATGCTTTAAAGCACAAATCACATCTACTCTCTAAAGAAACCAGTAGAGGTCATTCCTTGTAAATGCGAGAACCCCGAGGAGAAAGCAAAGCAATCTGTTTACGCTTCATTTGTTACTAGCAGAAAGAATGACCAAAATTTGCTCATAGACCTTACCTAAGTAAAACACACAGTGCACACACCAGTGACTACATTAAAGAAAAGCTCTACTCAGAAAGCACAAGCTTAGGTTTCCTTTAGAATGTATTTATACTACCCGATTATCAGAGACTAGCATAAATGGGCTACTGATTACCTGACAAACAAGCAAAACACTTGTTCTTTAGGAGAAATGATTTTTACACTTGCTTAAAAATCATAGTTCTCGGCAATTCTCTCATTCCTGTTTAAACCTGGACATATGCTACCGAGAAAAATGTCAGCCTCTGCAGACAGAGCAAATATTGTCAATCATTCTGTGCGCATGGAAAGTTCAACCGTCTGTCTAAACAGGCCATTAAATGACAACCAATCAGCTTAGATGTAGCCAATCAGCGGTTGTTTAAAAATTTGTTGCTATTGTTCTTTTCTTTTCTAAAAAGTGGGTATAGTCTATGTGTGGTTAGCTATGCAAATAAGGTCTAACCCAGATTTATGAATTGAGATATTTTGAAAAGTCACCCAAAATCACTCTAAAACAACTAAAACGAAAAAGAGGAGTGCCAGCCAACAGAGCAACAATGGATAATAGATCCCACAAGATAATGATTAATTTCAACTCTTAATCCGTGGGGGGAAAAAAGAGACCCCATATCCCCCCTCTTCCAAGTGAGCTTCTCCTACTCAATTTGCTGGTGTGTTATCCGTAACAATAATTCCAAACTTGCAATAACAGAACTTATTTAACAGAGTGAACAGCAATGAAAACAGTATAAATCTACGCATTTCAGGTTTCCCTTTCGTTAGGATGTTGTAGGATCTATGATGCATTTTTATTCTATCATGTGGCGCACCTCTTTTGTTTTAGTTGTTTTCACGGTGTTTACGACATCCAAAGCCAGGATGACTGGTAGCTGCAGGCTGTTTCAAGAGTAGGTGTATGTGAGTGGCAGTCCCACCATCCACAAAATGCAAGTTTGCTATCTATTTATCCCCTTTGTTTGAGACTCCTTACTTTTTCTAGGAAGAGGGGCAAGAGGAGGAGTATAATGTTGTTATTCTGTTCTACACAGAAGTGTTATAGCTAAAGATGCACCAGATTCATGAAGCATTATGCAACATTTTGATAAAAAATGTTGATAGGTCATCCCCAGTATCTGATTAGTCAGGTCTGACACTCGGCATCCCCGCTGATCAGCTGTTCCAGGTGCTATAGAGCTGCTCTGCCTTCTGATAGTGGCCGCAGCTGGGTGCTGCACATCCATCTCTTATTGATTTGAATAGGATGCGGGTGTGCAGTACCCAGCCGTGGCCACTATCAAATGATGGAGTAGTTCCACAATTAAGCATTGGTGGCTGGCGTCAACACTGAATACAGCTGATCATTTTAGACATTGATGACATATTCTAAAGATAGGTCATCAATGATAAAGTAGTGGACAATCAAATAAGCATTACTTGTTGAAGCCCTTTCCTCTCCATCACTGCCTTAAACACTGCATATTGTTTTTGTAAACAGGGTTGCAGTAAAGATGTCGCATCTACAACACGTGAATGCTGCAAGCGATCACTAGCCTCAGCATTGTTCCTGGAGGTACAAGACCACTGAGAACAGGGATTGGCTACAACAGCTATGTGTTGTAGATGGGATGTCAAAAACACATCCCTGGAGACAAAGAAAAGACAGATACCAGTGGTATGAAGTTTCTGAAGCTGTAGTGGCTACAGTGGGTAAATAATGCTGATTTTATTATTTTAAAGCATCATGTGATGGGGATCCCACACAGAGAGTGGCCTGGAGATCCTAGCATCTGGTTACACAAACTCCTGCACTGATTAGAACTACTTCAACATCCTATTAAACAGTGCTGGTTTTCTTTGCTCTGTCATTGCAAGGGTTAATCAGTTCAGTTATCTCCTGGAGCTCTTGATTCAGAATTGTCTCAACTGTTCTGTGTTAGCCACTCCTCTCTGATATATAATCTCAATACTGATACTTGGAAGTTGTCAGTGATAGTTACAACTTCCTGATTTGATGGTAAATGAGAGTTCTGAATTAGTAGCAGTTGGTTGGTGTAGTTTACAGGAGATATCTACATGGATTTGGTATTGTGTGTTTATCCTAATCCTCTCCCATTTGGTTTACCCCTCTTACTGTTCCCTTGATTTCCAGTCGGTTGTTTGGTGAGTGCATTTCTATGATTGTATTTTTCTCTTATCCCTGTCTGTTTCCCCTGTCTTTCAGGTTTATGTTTTCCTATACACTTATGTTCCATACCCCCTGGGTGCGGGAGGAAACAGATCAGCATTCATATAGGAGCTAAGCAAGGTGCGAGACCCCAGCATCTCCACCTTCAAGGGAAATCTTGGGTACAGGGATAGCCTAGGGTCTTCCTAGCTTGAAGGACAGGAAAGGAGCCAATTGCCCCTGGGAAATCCTGCTACAGTATCGTGACATTATCACTGGCCATACTCTTTTGGATACATTATGGATCATGTAGCTGCTCTGTCTTGAGGTAGCAGACGAGATCAGTTGCTATGCAGCACCCATTGCCTCCAGCTTAAGGCTCGCGGCTCCTGGGCAACCCCTGGTGGAACCCAAGATCTTTTTTCCGGATAGGTTCTCTGGCAGGTTGGGAGAAGTTTGTGGTTTTCAGGGAGTCTTGAAAATTTTATTTTAGGTTATGTTGTCACTCCTCGGTTACCAAGGAGTAACGGGTGGCAATCATAAACTCTCTTCTCCAGGGCGACCTTCACGCTTAAGCATTTTCTCTCCCATCTGATTCCCAGTTGCTTCAGACAGTCAAGAAATTTTTTCAGACTCTGGGTCTTATCTATGATGACCTCATCTCTCTGGCTTAGTCTAAACTACTTGAGCTTCAGCAGTGAGACTTGCCAGTGGAGTAGTATTGCTCCTTGTTCCGTAGGTCAGTGGTCCCCAACCTTTTTTGCACCAGGGACCGGCTTCAAGCAAGACCATTCTTCCATGTCCCGGCAGGGCGGCCATGGAGATGTGGCAGGGGTGGGGCGTTGGTCATAAGGGGGCGGGGCTATGGACAGGGTTGTAGTTTAGTAGTAGTGCATTCTTATCATTTAATTATAACATTTATAATGTGAATGTGACTCACCATAGGTTTAGAATGAGTGGGAGCATCGGGCTTGTTTCCCTGTATCAGTGGGAGGACTGGGCTTGATTTCCTGCAACAAGACGGTCCCATCTAGGGGTGATGGGAGACAGCGACACCCGAAGTGTGTTCCTTATGTCCAGTCTACTCCGTAATCTTGTTTTTGCTGCTGTCATTGCAGAAAATCCAGTTTCACACAGATAGGTTGTTGGAAATGGAAGCAGAGTTTTCAGTGCTTTTGTGGCAATCTCAGGATATTCTGCCTTGACTTTAATCCAGAACGTTGGGAGATTTGACATCTCAAACATAGTTTTAAGGCTGCCATCATTTGCAATCTCAAGCAGATGGTCTTCTTCAAGCACGGACAAGGTCGATTCACCTGGCTTGTTCACAAATGGGTTGCGAATCCATTCCTTCCTAGTTCGTGGGTCTTTTGTGGTTGGAAAGTAATGCTCAAATTGTGCTGAAAGCTGAGATAGATGATCATGCACCAGCTGGGAGAATGAAGGTTCAGGCTCGGTCTCTTCCAAATACCCTGCTAATATTTGAAACATATCAAATATCCCTGTTCTCACTCGCCGTCCCCACACTTCCAGTTTGGCTTTAAATGCAGCAACTTTATCTGCCAACTTGAAGGCAGTTGTCATTCTCCCCTGAAGTGACAGATTAAGATCGTTCAACAAGTTGAATATGTCACATAAGTAAGCAAGTTTTGTGACCCATTCCTTACTACTGAAATGTGCTGCAAGTGGTGATTCTTTTCTAAAAGAAATCTATGAAGCGGTTCTCGTAATTCAAAAACTCTGGCCAGTGCTCTACCTTTAGAAAGCCATCTGACTTCAGTGTGTAAGAGAAGACGCTTGTGCTCCGCGTCCATCTCCTCACACAGCTGCTCAAACAGACGCGAGTTAAGGGCGTATGCTTTGATGTGATTAATAACGTTAATCACATCTTGCAAAACGCTGTTAAGTTCAGGTGACATTTTTCGGCTTGCCAGCATTTCTCTATGGATGACACAGTGCGTAGACTAAAGGGTATGCCACACTAAACAACATCGCTAACGGGATCGCTAAAAAACGTCACTATTTAGCGATCCCGTTAGCGATGTTGTAGTGTGCGGCAGCTGCCAGCGACGAGCTTCCTGCTGTGATCTCGCTCGTCGCTGGAATCGCTCCGGACCCTATTTCATCGTCGGCGCTCCCGCTGGGTAAGTATTATCGCTGAGTGTGGCACCCTTTCTTAGCGATTTAGCGGTACTTTTGTACCGCTAAAGTCGTTAAGGAGATCGCTAACCGCGATAGCGTCCTTAACGATATCGCTAAGTTAAGCCGCACTCAGCGATATACAAACAATCCCGCTAGCGATCTCATTAGTATGCGACGCTAACGAGATCGCTAGCGGGATTGTGTAGTGTGGCAGTACCTTTACATTCAGATGCAACCTGTTTGACCCGAGTAGTTAAACCAGAAAACCATCCAGTCATGGCAGCTGCTCCGTCCGTGCATATACCTACACAAAATGACCAGTTTAATTTTCCTGATATGTAATCATCCAAAGACTTGAATAGTTTCTGCACCTGTGGTGTTGGCTGCCAACAATAATGCACATAACATATCCTCATGCACATCCTCCTGAAAAATATATCGCACATAAACAAGCATCATTGCTTTGTTGTCAACGTCAGTAGACTCATCAACTTGGATTGCATACCATGGTGACGTATTAATCCTCTCTAACGATTGTACCTCGACGTCTTCTGCTATTTCATTAATTTGTCTAGTGACAGTGCTCGCTGAAAGAGGAACCTGTGCCACCTTTTTAACTGCAGCCTCTCCAAAAAGTTCATGGCAAATGTCCTTAGCAGCAGGCAGGATCAACTCTTCACCAATAGTGAAGGGCTTCTTAGCCTTAGCAATGCGGTTAGCCACCAAGAATGATGCTATCAGTGCAGTCACATTTGTTGATGTGGTGGCCTTCAATAATTTCTGCTGTCCATCATGTTCACGCTTTTTTCTTTCAAAAAAACTCCAAAGGCTTGTCTCTTGATGCAGGGTGCTTGGTCTGTAAGTGGCGAACCAGTTTGGAAGGCTTCATGGCCTCGTTGGATAGCCGGTCGCCACATATCACACAGAGTGGGCTTGGGGCCTGTGAATCGCCTGTTGCGATGAACCATAATTTAAGTAGGACTCATTGTATTTTCTTTTAAATGCAGATTTCTTTTTTTTAGCAGCCATCTAGTCTTCATCTGTCTCATCATTAGGTCTTTCTCCCTTTTCAAAGAAGCTCTCTAGCAATGTTTGCTTTTTACTCATTTTACAAGTGTTTGAGGCGGAGGCGTTGTGGGCCACTAATGCTGAAAGATGGCTACTGCTACTGATGACCGTCACTGCTGATGATGATTGGAACCTACAAGATAATGGAGCATTGAGCACTTAGAAAAAATTGTACTGGAGTACTGTACATGCTGATTATTAATCATGGTGTAAGAAACGGTGACAAAT
The DNA here is from genome assembly GCA_033576555.1 of Oophaga sylvatica. Classification (NCBI taxonomy): domain Eukaryota; kingdom Metazoa; phylum Chordata; class Amphibia; order Anura; family Dendrobatidae; genus Oophaga; species Oophaga sylvatica. Next base: position 99,405,496 of record JARQOD010000006.1, read on the forward strand.
ATTCAAAAGGTGTACCACACATATAATCCCCCATGTATAACAAGATGGTCCCACACGTATAATCCCCCATGTATAATATGATGGTCCCACACATATAATCCCGCATGTATAGTATGATGGGCCCCACACATATAATACCCCCATGTATAGTATGATGGCTCCACACATATAATCCCCCATGTATAGTATGATGGTCCCACACATATAATACCCCCATGTACAGTATGATGGCCCCACACATATAATCCCCCCATGTATAGTATGATGGTCCCACACATATAATACCCCCATGTACACTATGATGGCCCCACACCTGTAATCCTCCATATATAGTATGATGGCCCCACACATATAATCCCCCCATGTATAGTATGATGGGCCCCACACATATAATCCCCCCATGTATAGTATGATCATCATGGGCCCCACACATATAATCCCCCCTTGTATAGTATGATGGGCCCCACACATATAATCCCCCCATGTATAGTATGATCATCATGGGCCCCACACATATAATACCCCCATGTATAGTATGATCATCATGGGCCCCACACATATAATACCCCCATGTATAGTATGATGGGCCCCACACATATAATCCCCCCATGTATAGTATGATCATCATGGGCCCCACACATATACCCCCATGTATAACAAGATAGTCCCACACATATAATCCCCCATGTATATGTGTGGGACCATCTCCCACCCTCTTATACATGGCTCCGCTCCCACCCTCTTATACACGGCTCTGCTCCCACCCTCTTATACATGGCTCTGCACCCTCCCTGTATACAAGGCTCTGCTCCCACCCTCTTATACATGGCTCCGCTCCCACCGTATATACATGGCTCCTCTCCCACCCTATATACATGACTCCTCTCCCACCCTATATACAAGGCTCCGCTCCCACCCTCTTATACATGGCTCCGCTCCCACCCTATATACATGGCTCCTCTCCCACCCTATATACAAGGCTCTGCTCCCACCCTCTTATACATGGCTCTGCACCCTCCTGTATACAAGGCTCTGCTCCCACCCTCTTATACATGGCTCCGCTCCCACCCTATATACATGGCTCCTCTCCCACCCTATATACATGGCTCTGCTCCCACCCTCTTATACAAGGCTCCGCTCCCACCCTATATACATGGCTCCTTTCCCATCCTATATACAAGGCTCTGCTCCCACCCTCTTATACATGGCTCCGCTCCCACCCTATATACATGGCTCCTCTCCCACCCTATATACAAGGCTCTGCTCCCACCCTTTTATACATGGCTCTGCACCCTCCCTGTATACAAGGCTCCGCTCCCACCCTCTTATACATGGCTCCGCTCCCACTATGGCTCTGCTCCCACCCTCGTATACATGGCTCCGCTCCCACCCTCTTATACATGGCTCTGCACCCTCCCTATATACATGGCTCCTCTCCCACCCTATATACATGGCTCCGCTCCCACCCTATATACATGGCTCCTCTCCCACCCTATATACATGGCTCCTCTCCCACCCTATATACATGGCTCTGCTCCCACCCTATATACATGGCTCCGCTCCCACCCTATATACATGGCTCCTCTCCCACCCTATATACATGGCTCCGCTCCCACCCTATATACATGGCTCCGCTCCCACCCTATATACATGGCTCCTCTCCCACCCTATATACAAGGCTCCGCTCCCACCCTCTTATACATGGCTCCGCTCCCACCCTATATACATGGCTCCTCTCCCACCCTATATACATGGCTCCTCTCCCACCCTATATACATGGCTCCGCTCCCACCCTATATACATGGCTCCGCTCCCACCCTATATACATGGCTCCTCTCCCACCCTATATACATGGTTCCACTCCCACCCTATATACATGGCTCCGATCCCACCCTATATACATGGCTCCGCTCCCACCCTATATACATGGCTCCTCTCCGACCCTATATACATGGCTTCTCTCCCACCCTATATACATGGCTCCGCTCCTACTATGGCTCCGCACCCTCCCTTGTATACAAGGCTCCTCTTCCACCCTCTCCTGGGCTCCCCCGTCATCCCTGTCATATTTACCCTCCTCGCTCCGTCGCTGAACTTCCCAGCATCCCTGTCGGCTCCGGCAGCTTCCTCCTTTGCGGTGCGGTCACGTAGTACCGCTCATTAAGGGCATGAATATGGATGCCACGCCTATGGGAGTGGCGTCGCATTCATATTCATGCCCTTAATGAGCGGTACTATGTCACCGCTCAGCGCTGGATGAAGCTACCACGGCCGGGACAGGGATCGCAGCGGCGGAAGGTGAGTATTGATGATGGAGCCGGCGACTGTAGCTGTCACTACAGCCGGCTCCATGTGGGTCCAGCGTTCTGTGCCGTGGCTCTGCGGCCCGGCATCAGAACTGCTACGGCCCGGTGGTGGGCCGCGGACCGGCGGTTGGGGACCCCTGCCGTAGGTGGAATATGGATATTAGGTGTAATGACCCTGCGCACCATAGTCAGTTTTGTCATGCGTTTTCTGAGAGGGTAAAGGATGCCTTTCCTCTATGAGACTCCAGTTTCCCTGGAGGTGGCCATTTCTAGCTATCTGAGTGGATCACTGTGTTCATTAGAGACATAAGAAGACACCTTAATTTTCATGGGGTCAGGGGTCAATGAAACCTAGGGCTCAGTCTACCGATGAACCCATGCAGTTGAGGAGGACGAATTTAAGGTCTTCCTGCAGTTCGGCACAAAGAGGGAGTGTGATTTTTGGGAGGTAAGAAGGGTCATTTTGTTGAAACCTGTGCATCCATACGTAACCGCAAACAGCCTCTGGAAAACAGAGGAGTCTTGGTTTTGACATATCGCTCTCACTTCAAATCTATTTCCAATATTTTTTTCATAATTTAAATCTACTTAAAAATGATGATATTTTAGAGGAGGAAATTAGAAAAAAAATTAAATAAAAAAAATGTGGTAAATTCTGTACTAATATACCCTATCCTAGTATATACAGCTCTGGCAAAAATTAAGAGACCACCACATCAAAACCCTGTCATGGGCAGCCCATTCTCCAGACCTGAACCACAGTGAAATCCTCTGGAATGTGATCAAGAGGATGATGGATAGTCACAAGCCATCAAACAAAGAAGAACTGCTTACATTTTTGTGCCAGAAGCAGTGTGAAAGACTGGTGGCAAGCATGCCAAGACGCATGAAAGCTGTTTTTAAAATTCATAGTTATTCCACAAAATATTGATTTCAGAACTCTTCCTGAGTTAAAACATTAGTATTGTTGTTTCTAAATGATCATGAACTTGTTTTCTTTGCATTATTTGAGGTCTGAAAGCACTGTTTTGTTTTTTTTTAATTTTGACCATTTTTCTTTGTCAGAAAAAAATACATTTATTGCTTGGAAATTCGGAGACATGTTGACAGAAGTTTATAGACTAAAAGAACAATTTACATTTTACTCAAAAATATACCTATAAAGAGAAAAATCAAACTGAACATTTGAAAGTGGTCTCTTAATTTTTGCCAGAACTGTATATAGTAGGATAGGGTATATTAGTACAGAATTTACCACATTTTTTTATTTAATTTTTTTTTCTAATTTCCTCCTCTAAAACCTAGCTGCGTCTTATAGTCCGAAAAATACAGTATGTGTAACTTGGCATTAAAAGAAAAAAATACATTTCAACATTTCTTTCTTTTTTTATGGCATTAACTGTGTGGTAAAACTGACAAATATTTAGAATTGAGAGTCCTCAGTGGTTGATACCTTTAAAGGTATCAACCACTGAGGACTCTCAGTTCTAAATATTTTTCTATCTACTGGCTAACACGGTACAAAGATACACATCTTTCCTATGGTAAAACTGACATAATTTTATTCTGTGAGTCAGTACAATTATGTAATACCACTTTTATATTTTTTGCTTGTGTTTTGCTTCTTTTAGGAAACAAAAACAATATAAAATTATTTTTCAATCAATGGAACTGTGTGAGGGTTTATATTTGTGGAGTGAGCTATTTTTGAATCAAGGCATATATACAACTTTTTGGTAGCTTGTTATTCCTTTTCTCCGGAAGGTGAGGTGGTCTAAAACCAGGAATTCTGTAATTTTTTTCTTTATGGCAAATGACATGCAGAATAAATAATGTGATATTTTAATAGAATAGACTTTGATAGACATGGTGATATCAAATCTGTTTATTTTATGTTTTATGTTTCTTTTTTATTTAACAAATGAGAAAAGGGAGGATATGAAGGTACCGTATTTACAGGTGATATTTCAGAATAAGATGATTTTTATGTGTGCATCAGAAATAGCACAATTTATGGCCATTATATGAATTATATCTTGAAGGCTCCATCACTTACGGTAATTTGCAATTGAATCTGATCTTATGGGAGCCGACTTGCTGTGATAACTTCTCCTATGCACACCAAACAAAGATGGATTCTTGTTCTTCATTACTTAATTACCACTCAGAGTAGAGCAGCAGCAAAATGGAAGAAATTATACAGCAGTGCAGTACTGATCAATGTAAATGTGAATACAGCTCTAGGGTGATGTAAAAAAAACTAGTTTTATAGCTCAGTACTACATCCTTCAGTGTGCATAGGCTGAAACGGGTCCTGATTGCACAGGATGGTCCATGACTGCTGAGAACGATGATCTGTTTACCAGATCGAGTGTTTTACTCATTCATCAGGTGATTGGCAGCCTGTATACATGGCAGGATAATCATGAAATTAGCATTTTAACAATGCTCGTTTCTGATTGCAGTGTAAATGCCCCATTAGTGAAGCAAGTCCTTCAAGCTGTTTTATATGGTTTTCTTTAATGTTGAATTCTTTCCTTTTCATTAAATAACGTTTATCACCTAGCCAGAGGTTATATGGTAAATGATGATACATGGAAGTCCGGCTGTTGAAGACCCCAGTAATTCTGAAAATAAGGGTCCCAAAGTTCCTCATATGAATGAAGCATTAGTATGTGTAACCACTGCCCCATTAATTATCTATAACTATAGTCTATAGAATTTATTAACTTTGAGTTCATTGAATGTCCCATTGGTTGTTAGTGTGGGTTGATTTGGAAAATCTGTATATCCTAGCAAAGATTCAGTCTTCACACGTGAGTTGAATAAAAGGGGAATTTAATTAGAATGAAAACTATTAAAAAGGTATAGATAAACGATAAAATAAATATTTGCACGGAGACCATAGTGATAAAGGTCAGGCTTCACCCACAAAGGGTGCAGTATGCCAGTCAAAATACTGGCACACAGACATGAGGCTTTTGAGCATGCCCAAACCAAAATATTACTACATATTACGAAGAGGCAATTTAGAATTTTGCATAAACAATTTTCAGGATTTCAAGGATAATTTTTATGCCAAAAAGGTGAACATACTGTCATACCGTTCAGCTTAATGTGTTCTTCAGTTATAGAAATAGAAATCTGGGTGCTAAATCATTGCTTTTCAAATTATTCTGTTCAGCTGCACAGAGAACTGTGCATTGAAGTTCACATATAGTATATTCCAACTAAGAACATAATTAAGCAAAGAAATATTGACAACGCACAGATTAAAATACTTATGTTGATTATTTTCTTTATCAGGTGAGAAAAGGAGAAACATCTAGGAAATATTCTGGTGACTAAAAACAACATTGCAGCCATAGTTTGAAATAGATTTGAGATGTGTCCAATATTTCTTTCCTCTCGACTTGACACATCCTGAGATCTGTGGCACAAGCGAAGCAGCTTAAAACAAAAGAAAACACGTTTTTACTATAATCTGTAATGAGACTGCAATGCTATATGTCTCTATGTGCGGACACCCTCTGGCTGTGCTGTGTATTGTAGCATGTCAAGGGTTTTGTATGCATGTTGTGATACTGTATTTAAAGGGGTTTTCCAGGTCTGGCACAAAAGTTTGCAGTCACTCTGTGTGATAGCTGACTTGTGAATCCTCGCAGCATGCACTGTCAGGATTCTCCAGTGCTGGAAGTGGATGGTCGTTAGACCACAAGTAAGTATGCAATATGCATACCCCGGGTCACGTTCCAAGTAGACATGCGCGGCCTCACTCAATACACCCACGATGTGAGGATTCACAAGTCTGCAGTCACATATTTTGCTTGTTCCTTTAAATGTGATGCTGTGGTCCTTCTAAGATCCACGTGAGATTGCTACAGGAGGTAAAGGCTTCTGCAGCTTTCTTAAAGCATGTACCGAGCATATCATGGTGGTTAATTTTGGATCTGTTGTCATTGCAGACTTTCATGCCAAACCTGAATCATAGAATCATAGAATCATAGAATGGTAGAGTTGGAAGGGACTCCTGGGCCTTCTGGTCCAACCCCCTGCTCAAAGCAGGATTCTCTAAATCATCCCAGACAGATGTCTATCCAGCCTCTGTTTGAAGACTTCCATTGAAGGAGAACTCACCACCTCTTGTGGCAGCCTGTTCCACTCATTGATCACCCTAACTGTCAAAAGTTTTTTCTAATATCTAATCTGTGTCTCCTCCCATTCAGTTTCATCCCATTGCTTCTAGTCTTTCCTTGTGCAAATGAGAATAAAGATGATCCTTCTACAATGTGACAGCCCTTGAGATATTTGTAGACAGCTATTAAGTCTCCTCTCAGTCTTCTTTTTTGCAAGCTAAACATTCCCAAATCCTGCAACCGTTCCTCATAGGACATGGTTTGCAGACCGGTCACCATTCTGGTGGCTCTTCTCTGAACTTGCTCCAGTTTGTTGATGTCTTTTTTAAAATGTGGTGCCCAAAACTGGACACAGTATTCCAGATGAGGTCTGACCAAAGAGGAGTAGAGGGCAATAATGACCTCACGTGATCTAGACTGTATGCTTCTGTTGATACATCCTAGAATTGCATTTGCCTTTTTTGCTGCTGCATCACACTGTTGACTCATGTTAAGTCTGTGATCAATTAGTATACCCAAGTCTTTTTCACATGTGCTGTTACTTAGCCCTATTCCTCCCATTTTGTATATGCTTTTTTCATTTTTATTGCCCAGATGTAGTACTTTGCATTTTTCCCTGTTAAAATCCATTCTGTTAGTTGCTGCCCACTGCTCCAGTTTATGTATATCTTTTTGAATCCTCTCTCTCTCTTCTCTAGTATTAGCTACCCCTCCTAGCTTTGTGTCATCAGCAAATTTGATCAGTTTACCCTCAATTCCTTCATCTAAATCATTGATAAAGATGTTGAACAATACAGGGCCCAAAACAGAGCCTTGTGGTACCCCACTTGAGACATTCTTCCAACTGGATGTGCAGCCATTTACAACCCTCTTTGGGTCCGATCACTAAGCCAGTTATGAATCCACCTAACAGTTGCCTTGTCCATTCCATACTTAGTCATTTTTTCAATAAGGATTGTGTGAGATACTTTGTCAAATGCTTTGCTGAAGTCAAGATATACTATATCTACAGCATTTCCCTGATCCACCCAGTCAGTGATTCTGTCATAGAAGGAAATTAAGTTAGTCTGACATGACTTATTAGTTACAAACCCATGCTGACTCTGTTTAATCACTTCATTCTTATCCAGGTACTTGCATACATGTTCTTTAATAATTTGTTCAAAGATCTTTCCTGGTATAGAAGTCAGACTCACCGGCCTGTAGTTCCCTGGGTCCACCTTCTTCCCCTTTTTGAAGATAGGAACAACATTTGCTCTTCTCCAGTCTTCTGGGACTTCTCCTGTTCTCCAAGAATTTTCAAAGATTATGGACAGTGGTTCAAGAATTTCTTCTGCTATCTCCTTCAGTACCCTGGGGTGTAATTCATCTGGACCTGGAGACTTGAATTCATTTATGTTAGCTAAGTGTTTCCTCACTGTCTTTCTGTTTATAGATATCCTGGATTCTTCTATTCCTTTAATAGGACAGTGAAGATCAATTGATGTTACATTTCCTTTCTGAGAGAAAACAGATGCAAAATAGGAATTTAAAAGTTCAGCCTTCTCAACATCCTGACTTACCATTTCATCATTTTCGTCCTGTAAAAATCCTATAGCATCTTTGACTTTTCTTTTACTTTTGACGTATCCCCAAAATCCTTTTTTGTTGCTTTTGACGTCACTTGCAAGCCTTAATTCATTGTCAGCTTTAGATAATCTGATTTGTGCCCTGCAGGTTCTGCAGACGGCATTATATTCTTCTTTAGATATGCCTCCCTCTTTCCATTTGATAAACATTTCTTTCTTCCTTTTTAGCATGTGTTTAAGTTCTATGTTCATCCATCCTGGTTTCCTTAAATGCTTCCCATTCTTCCCTCTTTTCGGAATTGTTAACGATTGTGCTTTGAGAATCTCATTTTTCAAGATTTTCCATCCTTCCTGGACATTTTTGTCCTTAAGGATATCCAGCCATTGGATCCCTCCAATTCTCTTTCTGAGTTCCTTAAAATCTGCCTTTCTGAAATCTAACCTTGACGTCTGAGTCTTCACAGGTCTTCCTCCTCTTGTTATCCAAAATTCTAAAATAGCATGGTCACTACCTCCTAGAGTCCCAGCCACTCTTAAGGTACTGCCACACTAAACAATCCCGCTAGCGATCACGATAACGACGCATACTAATGCGATCGCTAGCGGGATTGTTTCTATATCGCTAAGTGCGGCCACATTTAGCGATATAGTTAACGACGCTATCGCCGTTAGCGATCTTCTTAACGACTTTAGCGGTACAAAAGTACCGCTAAATCGCTAAGAAAAGGTGCCACACTAGCGATATATACTTACCCAGCGGGAGCGCCGACGAGAAAATAGGGTCCGGAACGATTCCAGCGACGAGCGAGATCACAGCAGGAAGCTCGTCGCTGGCAGATGCCGCACTGAACAACATCGCTAACGGGATCGCTAAATAGTGACGTTTTTTAGCGATCCCGTTAGCGATATTGTTCAGTGTGGCATACCCTTTACCTCCTCCACCATTTCCTCCCTGTTTATGAGGATTAGATCCAAGGTAGCAGATCCCCTTGTTTTCTCCATTACCTTTTGGAAGATAAAGTTGTCAGCAAGAGAGGATAAGAATTTCCTGGACCTGTTAGTTTTGCCTGAGAGAGATTCCCAACAAATGTCTGGATAGTTGAAATCTCCCATGACCACTATGTCATATTTTTTGGAGAACTTGGCCATTTGATGCATAAAGAGTTCATCCATATCTTCAGCTTGCACAGGCGGCCTGTAGTAAATGCCTACAATGGTGTCCTTTCCATTGTTCTGTCCTTGTATTCTTACCCAAACAGTTTCCACAGAACTCCCAGTCTCTGAAGCTTCAATCTCTGTGCAGATATACGCTTTTCTAACATACAATGCAACACCTCCTCCTCGTTTATCAAGTCTGTTTCTTGCAAATAAGTTGTATCCTTCTAGCCTTGTATTCCAATCATGTGTATCGTCCCACCAAGTCTCAGTGATTCCAATGACATCATATTTCTTCTCCTGCGTTAGTAGCTCCAGTTCTCCTTGTTTGTTGCCCATGCTTTGTGCATTCGTATAGAAACACTTTAGTTTGTGATTGGTTTCTCTTCCTTCAATATTTTTATTATGTAATTTTTTTTGTCTTTGTTCTTCCCCTTCACTTCTAATAGCAGAAATCTCAATAGTATTTGTCAAGTGTATGGCTTTTGCTGGCGTTTTGCTTCCCTTCCCACATTGTTCTAGTTTAAAGCTCTCCTGATGAGTGTAGCAAGGCGACTTCCAAATACATGTTTTCCAGTCTTCGTAAGGTGCACCCCATCTCTAGCAAGTAGTCCATCGTATAGGTAATTCACTCCATGATCCAGAAATCCAAATCCTTGCTGACGGCACCATCGACGTAGCCAGTTGTTCACCTGCAGAATCTTATTCCACCTCCTTGTTCCATAGCCATCCACTGGGAGCATGGAAGAGAAGACCACCTGCGCTCCCAGTTCTTTCACTTTCTTACCTAAGTTTTCAAAGTCACTGCAGATGGTTTCCAGGTCGTTTCTAGCGGTGTCATTTGTCCCCACATGTATTAGCAGGAATGGGTAGTCATCTTTAGGTCTGAAGAGTCCTGATATCCTGTCAGACACATCTTTAATTTTTGCACCTGGAAGACAGCACATTTCTCTTGAGGTTATATCCGGTCTGCAGATAGCGGCCTCTGTTCCTCTCAACAGGGAATCGCCCATGACAACAACTCTCCGTTTCTTCTTTAAATTTGTTTCTTATGAAAATGCATTCATTAACCAAATTCAAGGTAAGAGTAGACACATGTGAACAACACACTTAAGGATTTATGACCACAATGGCATTTATTTTCTTTTTTTTTTTTTTTCCAGAGTTACAATATTCCTCAAAATACAGTTTTTGTTCCCTACTTTGTAAGTTTTATTGAAAACTGTAACTTCTGGCAAATTTTCATAATTAGTAAAATGGACCTGCTAGGGTCACGTAACAAACCACAATGCTGCATATTCTATTGCTAAACTCATTAACACAGAAACATCCACACACATATATTTCTCATATGTCCATGTTAATTGTTATATAATTACAATTTATATAGGAAAATATTTAGAATTGAGAGTCCTCAGTGGTTGATACCTTTTAATGGATAACTGAAAAGATGGTAACAAATTGCAAGCTTTCGAGACTACTCGAAAGCTTGCAATTTGTTACCATCTTTCAGTTATCCATTAAAAGGTATCAACCACTGAGGACTCTCAATTCTAAATATTTTTCTATCTACTGGCTAACACGGTACAAAGATATACATCTTTCCTAATTTATATAGGAACATCTAATTTTTTGCAGTAGATATTCATGTGTTTTGTGTTTCTACACTTTTGGTGATTTATGACATATCCCAATTGTATCTCAGTTGGAATGTCATTTAAAATGTCAGTCGGTTCATGGTGCCCTAAACCGTGAACAGCATGAAGTACAGAGAGGCTCCTTCATTACATAATGTAAAAAATACGCCAGGTAAAGAGAAAGGACTGGGGCACATAGGAGTTTCCCTTCAGCTTCTCCTGTTAGCTTGGCTTCAAAGTCTCTTCCTATGCAAAAATCTGGATTAAGAGAAGCTGAATGGAGACTTTTCACCTCGTGCCTTGTTATTCAAGATATATTTTTTTTAATTTCTGGATTTCATACTGCCCATGATTCCACCAGCATCTCTTTAAGTTGCCAACAATAAAGTGCCTATAAGAACAATAGTCTCTATAATAAAAAAAACAGCTTTATAAGAAAAAACTTTCCAGTTAGCGATTGAATATTTTTTTTTGCATCTCACAAAATACTTGCAAAATGAAATACATATTACAACAAGACTGGGGTACTCAAGTGATAAACGTGAAAAGCAAAGGTACTTTCAATTAACTTTGCACAAATCAATAGTACAGGCATCCTTCCCCACTTATCAGACACTTCTTACTCTCCCCCCTTCCTTCTGAACTTATCTTAAAACATCTCAAATTCATCTTGCTCAGACAAGACGGACCCGCCAGTTCTCTCACTGTGGAGTTACTCAGCCCTTTATGCTCTGTGGATAGAGGAGGAGGAGTAAGGATCAGTCAGACGGAGATAAAGAAAAAACTCATACTGAGCTTTCAAACAAGTCTTACCCTTCACCCCAGAGCTGGATTCATGTCTACACTGCTCAGTACCAGTGGTTTTGTGGAGGGCTCATTCTTCGCCAAACCACTGACAGCATTAAAGAGACTTTATTTCTATATACAAATCCGTGTAGAAGAGTCTGTTGCGTACCTCCCTTCTGCTTCCTTTCACCAAGCTCGGATTGATTAACAGGCCTTTACATTTTTGTGTGTGGCCAGAGAGAATTTCTGTATACTTGTCCCTCAGCCCAGTATGTTTTTTTAAGTATGTTTTCTCTAAAATGGCAAAGCGTTTTAATATAAAGCATAATTTAGTAACATGGAAACCTCTCTATATAATACTGTGTTTTGAGCAGAATGAATCTCCTGTTAAGTTCCCTTTAAGAACTATTAGAAGTGGGGAGTTCAATCTGTGACCTTAAGACTTAGGCTTCAAGGCTGCAGTCACTCTACATAGAGTTACTGCAGAATTGTGAATCCTCACGTTGCTGGAACTGCACGCTGTGAAGATTCTTCAATGCTGCTGCTGGGTGGTCATGTGACAGCAAGCATGTTATTTGCCTGACCTGCCACATTCCGACAATACATGTCCGACCTCACTCAATACAGTTGCATTGAGCGAGGCTGCACACGAGGCTGCATTTCTGGTGCCAACGAATCCACACAGAGGACAAGCGCACGATGTGAGAATTCACAAGTCTGCAGTGTTATAGAGTGACTGTATATTTGTAACCTAAGGCCGGACAAGCCCTTTAAAGAGTTGCGCAATAGGAGACAGTTACACCTGTGTAAAGGTACTGCCACACTAAACGTTCCCGCTAACGATCACGATAACGACGCTATCGTTGGTGTGATCGTTTTAAGGTCGCTAGTAGCTGCCATACTTGACGATCTCATTAACGGCGCATCAGCGGTTAGCGATCTTTTTAACGACTTTGGCGGTCGTTGGGATGTGCCACACTGCATGTACTGTGAAAGATCACGACCTCGATAGGCGTGACTGAGCACAACCTTTTGCACGCCCCTCATCACAGATTGGTGGTCACTATGTATGTCATAGATATTTATCACAGCTCTCCCGCTTTGTGATTGGATGACCGCGTCATAAAAGACGACGTATCTGCACTCCTCTCCATTGCTCTCGAGCAGAAGCGGTTCTTTCAAATCACCCAGTGTGTCCTGCTAGCCTTGGTAGCTACTGCGATCCAGTTTACGCCACTATTTCGGTTGCTACGTTCTACGTTGGGTTTTTTTGCGATCCAGTCTGTGGCGTATCCTCTGCGATCCAGTTTGTGACGCTAGTTTCCCTATTTTTTTTTCAGAATCACACAAGTTTTGTAAGGTAGGTATTTTTTTTGTCACATTTAATTTTTCTTTTGTCTTTAATTTTACCGATCCATTTTAGATCTCTGCTGTTGTTAACCATTGTCGTCCATCATATTTTTTCATTGTTTTGTTCAGGCACGCCCACCATTTTATGATCCCAGCTCTGTCAATGTTTACTCCTGCGTCGCCCACAACCACCATTTTGTGATCCCTGCTGTTTTTTGCGTAATTGTTCATCTGGGTTTTTATCCATTGTTTTGTTCGGCCACGCCCACCATTTTATGATCCCAGCTCTATCTATGTTTACTCCTGCGTCGCCACAACCACCATTTTGTGATCCCTGCTGTTTTTTGCGTAATTGTTCATCTAGGTTTTTTATCCATTGTTTTGTTCGGCCCCGCCCACGCCCCATTTTATGATCCAGCTTATCTATGTTTACTCTGATCCCACAACCACCATTTTTGATCCCAGCTCTATCTATGTTTACTCCTGCGTCGCCCACAACCACCATTTTGTGATCCCTGCTGTTTTTTGCGTAATTGTTCATCTAGGTTTTTTATCCCATTGTTTTGTTCGGCCCCCGCCCACGCCCACCATTTTATGATCCCAGCTCTGTCAATGTTTACTCATGCTGCGCCCACCACCACCATTTTGTGATCCCTGCTGTGTTCTATGTTGTAGACTATGTAAGCATTTTATTTAACCATTCTGCTGTTCTCACATAATCATTTTTTTATTACAGATGGCTGATAAGCAGGAGTTTTTGCGTGATTTTATCGAGCTGTACCGCTCAATGCCGTGCCTCTGGAAAATTAAGTCTGCAGATTACTGTAACAGGTTGAAAAAGAAGGACGCCTACCAAAAACTGGTGGAGCTCTGCAAGAACCGTTACCCAGATGAACCGGCGGATGAGTCAACGGTGAAAAACGGATTCAGGCCCTCCGCAGGTGTACAAAAAAGAGCTCAATAAAGTTATAAATTCTACCAAATCTGGAGCGAGGGCCGAAGAAGTTTATGTCCCCCAACTGTGGTACTTTGACTGTTCGCTTTTACAAGGGACCAAGAAGTACCCAGACAAGGGACATCCATTTCGGATCTAGACCCAGTGATCCAGCCGGACACCCCTGTCATACATGTAAGTACCTTTGTATTACAACACATTTTAATGTACATGCCAAAGTGGACTTAAATTTAAAAAATATAAAAAATATTATTGTGAAATGTAGATAAAATGGCAGAATATATCCCTTCATGTACTGATAATTTATGTAGCTCAACGGTTGAGGCCTATAAATTTACAAGTGTCTTTTTCATAATTTTGCTGTTTTTGGGTATAGTGTGAAGATAAATTTCTTTGTCTATACAAGTGTCGTTTTCACATTTTTGCTGTATATAGGTGTTATAGTGTGAAGATTAATTTCTTTTTCTTTGTGATTTACCATTTGTTTTTTGTTCATGCAGGACACAGAAGAGGCTGTCTCCACACCTGCAACTGAACAAGACAGCATGGCGTTGATCATAGACGAAGTAGTCGAGCCACCATCATCTGTGCGGAGGCGGCTTTCACTTTCAGGAACGAAAAGGAAGGCTCCCACCTCGGCTCCCACCTCGGCTACTCCTGAATTGGTGGAAATTGCTAAAAAAGTTCTTACGGCAGAAAAAGAAACTAAAATAACTGGCTTTGCATATTTTGCTAATGAGAAGCTGCCTACTCTGGATCCTGTTCAGCGGACTTCATGCAGAGAGACTGATGTTTGAGGTACTGACTCAAGCGTCTTTTGGAACCCTTGACAACAGATATGTCGTCATGCCAAGACCGCAGTACCCGGACTACTCATGGCCGCACAATCCTGTGCCAAACCCAGTTGGGATAAACCCAAACGCTGGTGCTCCCCCTTATTTTTATTCACCGCAGAGGCAGCGTGGTAATGGCAATGATCCATCTTACCAGCAGTTGTAGTTTTTAAAATGTTTTACTAAATTTTTTTTTGGTTGTTTTTATATTTTTACATTGATACCTTTTTTAATAAAAAAACTTATTTATCTAATGAATTGTGGTCTTTTCTTATGTGATGTCAACTATTAAAATGTTGTATTTTTATTACATCTACTTGTCACACATGAGGTCATGGGAATACCAGCTGTCATAGGTGTTCCATCATAGGGAAAAAATGAAATGAAAAAAATATCAAAAATTAAAAATTTTTTTTTAAGGCCCTGGTCACACTAGCGCTAAAACCTTATACTAAAAAATAATACACCACACCTGCGTAGATTAACGTAAAATATAAAATATATATTATTGTCATATATATATATTATTTTTTTTAAATAAAATATAAAATGTAAACAAAAACAAATAAAAAAAAACATAACAAAATAAAAAATTATAAACTAATTATTAACAAAATAAAAAAATAATTACAAAAAAAATAACTTAATGAGGGCCCCGGTGTCCAGCCGCTGCCCTCTCCAGCATCACCCGTGTTGATGCAAAGCTCCCATTGCACTTTGCAGCTCTGCCACCGCTGTCTGCATCGCTGCCACAGCGCTGCTCATTTTCGCCATCACCCGGCGGTGGGACACCAACAGGTCCTGGGCAGTCGGGATTTCTTTGGAGGAAAAGGTAACAGTTAATAGTGAATTCTGTTGCAACATCAACATGTACATGTAATGTTAATTAACACTTACGGTTGTCGTCAGACGACCCGCTGACCGCCCACCCAGAACCTGTTGGTCCGCCGGCTAGGGAAACACAGAAAAAAATTTTTATTTCACAACAGCCATTACACATAAGACCTTACAAAGTTCTCAAACTTGTCTAAAGCTTATATAATGTGCGTTAATTACCTGATGGGGAGCCTGCATCCGTGTGACGGGATGATGCTGGAGAGAAGACAATGGAAGATGAGGTGCTTGATGATGACCCCGACTGTGGAGGGGGGGTTGCTGCCAGGGAAGCGGTTGAAGGGATGGAGAGGTGTGGTGAGGATGGTGGTGGAGGGGTAGCCGGGGAAGGAGATGGAGGTGGAGGGGTAGCTGGGGACGGTGGAGCCGCAGCAGCTGGTGAAGGTGGTGCTGTAAATAAAATATACAATTCAGTCAAATAATCATTCTACTAACCCCGTTACTGCCAGTACTTCCATCTATGCCTGTAAACACCCTCACGACTGGTACTCCCTTCACTGCCTGCCCCATCACTGCCGGTACTCCCATCACTGCGGGTGCATTGATAAGGCTACTTTTACACTTGTGTTTTTTTGCGCAGCGCAACTTGCGCTATCGGACGCATGTGCAATGTTCCCCTATCTTTAACATGGCGGGCGCAGGGTCTAGCGCTTGCACGCGTTCATGTGCGTTTGTCGTGCGCTGCGCATTTTCCCGGTGTGCGCCCATACGCGCTAGACGCTACATGTTGCATTTTTTTTTCCGGTCAAAAAAAAAAAAAAAAGAGATGATTGAGACAGAGATGATGGAGACAGAGATGATAGAGCCAGAGATGATGGAGACAGAGATGATAGAAATGTGACACATAGACAACGCATGCGCCAAAAAAAACCCAAACGCATGCAAAAACGCATGAAATCGCAGACAAACGCTGCGTTTTTTTGTCGAAATGGCATGCTGATGCGACTAAATATCGCAGTGTTTATAAGCGTTTGCATGCGCTTTTTTAATGCGCTTCTTGTGCGCTCGAAACGCAGCGCTAAAAAACGCAAGTGTGAAAGTAGCCTACCCCACAAAACATAACCTATCCAGATACCCTCATCAATACTCACTCAGAGGCCTGCGGAGCTGGGCCCGGATGCTGGCGACCCTATCGCGTGAGCGATATCGCATGTCCGCCAGCTTCTTTCTGATCTGTGCTCTTGTGCGCCGCACATTAAATCTCCTCTGCAGACCCCGCCGGATCCTCTGCAGGCATACCCTTTTGTGGCGCATTGGATGCGCCACAGGTAGCCTGCAGTGATAATCCCAGAGGTCCGTCTTCTTTATGAGATAACGGACCTCCTCGTCCGTCCATTTTGGGCCGCGCTGTCTCTGTCTTGCCGCCGCCATTGCCGCCATTACAAACAACAGCACATTGGGCGACGCCAGCGCCATGACGTCACAGCGTGCGCACGTTACGTGCGGCCGCACTCGCGACGCAAAACGGTTTTGCGATTGAAAATTGACCGCAGCAGCCATGCGCCAGCCAAGCACAGATATGAGATGCTGTTGCAATCGCAATACCACTGTTCCAAGCTAGGCGATCACAATGGCGGTGTCATGTCTTTATGGCTGGGGCTCGTGACAATCTTCACCTTGCAAATCACAATAGCTTTTTGCATATCTGTTTGCATATCTGTGTAGCTGCAGTGTGTGAGTAGTCACATTGCGATCACAATGACGTCGCATTTCTTTATGGCTGGGGCTCGCGAATCACCTTGCAAATCACAATAGCTTTTTGCATATCTGTTTGCATGTCTGTGTAGCTGGTGTGTGAGTAGTCACATTGCGATCACAATGACGTTGCATTTCTTTATGGCTGGGGCTCGCGAATCACCTTGCAAATCACAATAGCTTTTTGCATATCTGTTTGCATTTCTGTGTAGCTGGTGTGTGAGTAGTCACATTGCGATCACAATGACGTCGCATTTCTTTATGGCTGGGGCTCGCGAATCACCTTGCAAATCACAATAGCTTTTTGCATATCTGTTTGCATATCTGTGTAGCTGCAGTGTGTGAGTAGTCACATTGCGATCACAATGACGTCGCATTTCTTTATGGCTGGGGCTCGCGAATCACCTTGCAAATCACAATAGCTTTTTGCATATCTGTTTGCATGTCTGTGTAGCTGGTGTGTGAGTAGTCACATTGCGATCACAATGACGTTGCATTTCTTTATGGCTGGGGCTCGCGAATCACCTTGCAAATCACAATAGCTTTTTGCATATCTGTTTGCATTTCTGTGTAGCTGGTGTGTGAGTAGTCACATTGCGATCACAATGACGTCGCATTTCTTTATGGCTGGGGCTCGCGAATCACCTTGCAAATCACAATAGCTTTTTGCATATCTGTTTGCATATCTGTGTAGCTGCAGTGTGTGAGTAGTCACATTGCGATCACAATGACGTCGCATTTCTTTATGGCTGGGGCTCGCGAATCACCTTGCAAATCACAATAGCTTTTTGCATATCTGTTTGCATATCTGTGTAGCTGCAGTGTGTGAGTAGTCACATTGCGATCACAATGGCGTCGCATATCTGTTAATAGCTGTGATTCCCTGGTGAATGTTGACCTTTACCTCCCAAGAATTTTCAAATATATGTATAACAATTTTTTAATCTTTCATATATGACTAAAATATATATATTATATATTTAAACTTTATATATGCAGCTGTGGTGTATTATCTGTTATATATAATTATAATGTTTGAACGCTAGTGAGACCATAGGCCCTTAAAATAATTGAAAATATTTGAAACTTTTTTCTTTATTTTTTTAACAATTAACTCCTATGACTGATGGTACTCCCATGACCACGTGTGTGACAAGTAGATACAATGTAAAACCAAAAATAGACAACAAAAAAGCCTTTGAAAAGATTTTAAAAACTGCAGCTGCTGGTAACATGTCTCTTTTGCCATCCCCATTACTCCCTCCCCACATCTCACCCATCATTAGCCCTTCTCCCATATTGGTAAAATAATTGAAAAAAACACGAATGCATTTTTAAAATAAAAATAATTTATTATAAAAACATTGTTAAAAAAAGGGTAAAGTGAAACATTCTCAAAATCAAACTAGACCTGATGCTGCCAACTCACTGCACCAGGCCCATTAAAGTAATGGCAGTACTTGTCTCTGCTGGCCTTCGCATTGTCCTTGCTCCTGCCTTGATTGACAGGTTGAAGGCCTGCAATAGCGGGATCATTGTCACGCCATTCTCCAAGCACCACGTCACCATTGCTGTCCGAGTCCATGAAGCCTGGCGGACTGTAAGTACCAGCATCGCGTTTTCTTAGAAAATTGTGCAGCAAACAACAGGCCAACACCCCAGTCTATCGATTCCAGCTTCATGTTGATTGGAGTGTGGAAAACCCTGAAGCGGTTGGCCATTATGCCGAAGGCATTCTCCACAACGCGCCGTGCCCTAGATAGTCTGTAGATAAAAATCCGCCTTTCCCCTGTCAAAGTCTTTTGTGGATACGGTTTAACAAGATGCTCATGAAGGGGGAAGGCTTCATCACCCACAAAAACAAAGTTTAGGTTGGCGGTGGTGTCCATGTTGGTTGGCAAGTTAAGTTTATTATTAAACAACAGTTCACCAAAACTTGTGTGCTCCAAAACGCCACCATCAGAAACCCTTCCATTAATGCCAACATTAACGTCAATAAACTCATAATTGGCATTAACAAGGGCCATGAGGATCACGCTGAAGAAGCCCTTGTAGTTATGAAAAAAGGATCCGCTGTTGGCTGGTTGCGTGATCCGCACATGTTTGCCATCCAAGGCACCACCACAGTTTGGGAACTGCCAAATCCTTTCAAAATCAGAGGCAATAATTTGCTATTCCGCCACTGATTTGGGAAAAGGCATGTAGCTCCGTAAACTGCGGACGATGGCGTTGCATGTCTCCGGAATTAGTTCTCCAAGCAGCGACCGAGACATTGCAGCAGAATATTGCAAGCGTTACTGCCAAACGTTCCTCTGCTGAAACAGCTGTACGCATCCGGGTATCCTGCCGTTCAATGAGTGGCCTCACAGCTTCCAGTAGGAGCTTGAATGAATCCTCCGACATCCGTAGATAATTCCGGAAATCCTGCGGATTCTTCTCCTGCAATTCCCTCACTAGATGCATGTGGGAGAATTTGGACCTCTGCTCCAGCCTGTAATGTATGTAGTACAGTTCATATAGCGTCTTGTGCTTGGGTGCGATGAAAATACATGAGACACAGGTTTGATATAGAAAGTCTTGTATTACTTCATACAAGTTGGCAAAAATAGTCACACAGTTTGCAGACACAGAAGCAGGAGACACAGCAGGCCAGAGTAACTTAAGCTCAGCAATCACTCTCCACAACAGGTTCAGGATCTTCTTCTCTGTTACCGTAAGTCCATGCAAACGTGGGTCTTTCAAAGAGCAGGGTTCAGAGTCCACAAGTGCTTCAGAGTTCCTCAGTAGGAATAGCTGGAGTACAAGGTCCAAGGCTTTAGGAGTCAGGTCACAGGTTCACTGCAGGCTAGATGCTGAAGCACTGATTGCTCAGCTGTGGCTGCTTAAGAAGCAAAAGGAGAGAATCAGGGCGGGAACATGAAAGCTGGAAACTCCATTTTGACTGAGGGCAAGATAGCTGCAGCAAGACAGAAAGTAAAATGGCTGACGAACAAACTGAGTTTCAGGAACATGTACACAGAACCTTACATTACTCCCCCTTAGGGACAACCTCCGGATGACCTCAGGCCAGGCTTGTGTGGGTACCTCTGATGAAACTGACGGAGCAAGCGAGGAGCATTAACGTTATTGACTGGTTCCCATGAGTTGTCCTCCACTGGGTAGCCCTGCCATTTAATCAGATATTGTAACTGATTTCTATACAACCTGGAATCTAAAATCCTTTCCACCACAAATTCTTCCTGACCATCGACTAGCACTGGGTCAGGGCAAGGAGAAGAACGTCCAGGAAACGTATTGGGTGTCGCAGCCTTTAGTAGGGATACATGAAAGACAGGGTGAATTCTCATAGTTCTGGGCAGTTGAAGACGACAAGCAACGGCACTTATAATTTTACTGATTTTATAGGGTCCAATGTACTTATGTCCCAACTTAGACGATGGAATCCTTAACTTAAGATTTCTGGTTGACAGCCAGACCAAGTCTCCTACCTTGAAAGCTGGTGCAGGTTTACAAAATTTATCTGCTGCTTTCTTGTACCTTTCCTGAGCCGATTCCAGATTCTCCTTTAGAAGATCCATATTCTTCTGTAAAGACGTGATTCTTTCAGCCACTGCTGGTAAAGGCGTTTCTATGGGAAATCGTGGTAGAATGTTAGGATGATAACCTAGATTAGAGTAAAAAGGAGACTGCTTAGTGGAGGCACTCTGAGAGTTGTTATACGAGAACTCAGCTAATGGAAGTAGATCCACCCAATCATCCTGTAGGTGGCAGATAAAGCAGCGGAGATACTGCTCCAGGGTTTGATTGGTTCGTTCGGTCTGTCCATTAGTCTGGGGATGAAAAGCAGAAGAAAGGTTTACTTTAATGTCCAATGCTGCACAGAAATTTTGCCAAAACCTAGAAGTGAATTGCACCCCTCGATCCGAAATAACCTCATCCGGTACTCCATGTAAGCGAAACACATCTTTAATCATCAAATCTGATGTCTGTTTTGCAGTGGGTAAGCCGACACAAGGGATAAAATGAGCTGCCTTTGTTAGACGGTCAACCACCACTAGAATGGTGTTCTTCCCTTGAGAGGTTGGTAACTCCACAATGAAGTCCATAGAAATGGATCCCCACGGGCGGGACGGGGTGGGAAGAGGCTGTAACAGACCAGTTGGTGAGGAGCGAGGTGTTTTGCATCTTGCACAGACTTCACATGAAGTGACATAGTTTAAAACATCCTTCCTGCAAGTGGGCCACCAAAAGAAACGAGAGAGAAATTCCTGTGTCTTTAGAATTCCTCTATGCCCAGCTATCTTGGAATCATGAATGAGTTGCAATACTCTCAATCTGACTGTTTCAGGAATATACAGGCGTTGTCCCTGAATCCACACACCATTCTTAAAGACAAGACTTACGTCCCTTGGGGGTTGTGCCAAAAAGGAATCCGCATGGTATGCTTCCTTGATGTCCTTAAGTAGGTCTTGATTATTAAATTACTCCTAGGAATCTAGAGTCAGGAAGAATAGTCTTAGGAGGAGTAATTGGACGTGTCTCTGCTGAGTAAATCCTAGAGAGTGCATCAGCCTTTCCATTGCGCGATCCTGGTCTATAAGAAATGATAAAATTAAATTGGTTTAAGAAAAGATTCCAGCGAGCCTGGCGAGGAGTCAGGCACTTAGCCGACCTGATAAACTCAAGGTTACGATGATCTGTCAGGACGACTATTTGCTGTGCAGCTCCCTGAAGAAGGTGTCTCCATTCTTTGAAGGCGGCAATAATGGCCAACAACTCTCTATTGCCCACATCGTAGTTCCTCTCAGCCGAAGACAACTGCTGGGAAAAGAAGGCACAGGGATGCAAGACATTCTTCTCACCTGTTCTCTGAGAGAGTATAGCTCCAACGGCACAGTCTGAAGCATCCACCTCTATTATGAAGGCAAGCTCGGGGTTGGGATGTACTAGGATAGGTGCAGTGGTAAATTTATCTTTTAGACGGGAAAATGCTTCCTGGGCTTGGGGAGTCCAGGAGAACCTAGACTCTTTCCGGGTAAGTTGGGTGATAGGTGACACTACCTCAGAGAAATTTCTAATGAAACGTCTATAGAAGTTGGCAAACCCGATGAAGCGCTGTACCTCCTTCACATTTCTAGGACTTGGCCAATCCTTGATGGCTTGGGTTTTGCTTCCATCCATACTAATTCCTTGTGTAGACAGTACATACCCAGAAATTGAATTTCGGTTCTATGGAATTCACACTTTTCAAGTTTGATGTAAAGATGATTTTGTCTTAGACGTTCCAAGACCATTCTCACATGTCCATGATGTTCCTCTGTGGAGTTAGAAAAAATTAGAATATCATCCAAATAAATTACCACGAATGTATCTAGGAGATCCCTGAAGATGTCATTCACCAAGTGTTGGAAAGTGGCTGGGGCGGTACTCAGACCAAAAGGCATAACTAGATATTCAAAGTGTCCATAGCGTGACCTGAATGCAGTCTTCCATTCATCCCCAGGTCTAATACGGACTAAGTTATAGGCCCCACGAAGATCTAGTTTAGAGAAAATTTTGGCATGTCGCACTCTCTTCAATAACTCAGGGATTAAAGGCAATGGATAACGGTTTCTAATAGTAACCTTATTGAGTTCCCTATAGTCTACGCAGGGTCTCAGAGATCCATCTTTCTTCTTCACAAAGAAGATGGGTGCACCTGCGGGAGATGAAGAGGGGCGTATGAAGCCTTTGGCTAGATTTTCGTCTATGTAATCCTTTAAAGCCTTTAGCTCGGGCCCCGCCAGGGGGTAGATCTTACCAAAAGGTATCTCTGCTCCAGGCAATAATTCAATTGGACAATCATATGGACGGTGAGGAGGAAGCTGGTCAGCGTTCTTCTTGTCACATAAATCCACATAGTCCTGGTATACAGCTGGTAGTTCAGGGACTGACATGGTTCCTTTAGGAACAGAGCAAGCTGAAACTTTTGGACTCATCTGTTTCTCTGGAAAGTGTAATTCCTTGGTCTCCCAGTTAATGGTAGGATTCTGAGCCTGCAGCCATGGTAGCCCTAGAATAATGGGAAAGTGGGGAGAAGAGATAAGCATAAAGGACAGTTTCTCTTGATGATCTTTACCATAAGAACCCTCAAAGGCTCTGTTTCCTGATCCACTGGTCCAGAGGTCAGCAGGGAGCCATCCACAGTTTCCATCTGTACTGGAGTAGCCTTCTTCACTGAACGTATCCCCTGTTTCAGAGCAAAGGAGACATCCATAAAATTTCCACTTGCCCCTGAGTCGATCATAGCAGAGCTAGACACCCAAGCTGAGTCAACCCAGAGTTTGATGGAAAGAAAGCAATGAGAATTGTTTTTCTTACAACTCAGCTGGGACACCGCTGAGGAAACTTGAAAAATGGCAGCGTTTACACAGTCAACGTCCTCAGAGGTAACGGAGTTTAAGTCCGAGAAATCAAGATCTGTTGCTGCAGATCTCTCTGGAGCCTGAGGCTCGGACCTGACAGATCCCCTCTCGCAACACTCACAATGAATGAGTGCTGCAGTAGTCTTACGAGAACGGCTGGGGCAGTTTATAATGAAGTGCCCTGACTTACCACAATAGAAACATAGATTTTCCTTAAAACGATGTTCCTTGCGTGCATCACTAACCCGTCGTTGTAAAGAGTCTACCTGCATGGGTCCAGGTTCAGGTTCCCGTGTAATCCTACTCAAAGGTTCCTTAGCTGGAGAGGAAGGTAGGAAAAGGTTAGTGCGATTGCTTTCGAACCATCTCTCTTGCCTGCGTTCAGTCAGACGAGTATCAATACGGATGCAGTAGTTAATAAAGTCACCTAACGCAGTGGGAGGGTCGGCACGAGCAAGTTCATCCTTAATCAGTGGAGATAACCCCTTTCGAAAAATAGATTTTTTGGCGGAACTGTCCCAGGTGGTATCAAGGGCCCATCTCCTGAAATCCAAGGCATATTCAGCTACCGAGTGCTTACCTTGGCGCAAAGCTAACATGGCTGCTTCAGCTGTTGCACCTCGATTGGGGTCATCAAACACCTGCCCCATGGCTGAAATAAAAGCATCAAGGTGATTCAAACAATCATCCTCAGTCTCAATCAGAGGGTTTGCCCACATCAAAGCCTTGTTGGTAAGCAACATAATTATAGTAAGCACCTTAGATCGTTCAGTGGGAAATTGTGAAGCATGTGCAGAAAAAAAAAGATTGCATTGATTAATAAATCCCCTGAATTTCTCACGTTCACCGCCAAAACGAAAAGGGGGCAACTTGGGAATCCCAGAACTCGGGGCTACGGCAGGAGCCTGGACTCGCTCTTCTAGAACCTCAATCCTGGCTCGCAAATCCTGGGCAGTCTGTCCAAACACTTGCAAATTGTGATTAGTGAGGTCCTGTAGGCTTGAAAAACGGGTCTTTATATTCTGAAAATCTGCAAGGATATTATCAGTCACTCCGCAAA
>JARQOD010000006.1:99430374-99482621 GCA_033576555.1 Oophaga sylvatica
TAAATAGTGAGGTTTTTTAGCGATCTCGTTAGCGTTCTTGTTTAGTGTGGCATACCCTTAAGACTGGCCTGACATAACTACTATGGAAATGAAAGGACTGTAAAAGCAGCAAGTTTTCTTTTTAGAGTAAGGGGCATAGACTAAACTACAAAGTGTTTTCTGCACTTAAAACCTATGTTCAACCATGCTAGTAATATATATTTCTACTAAAACAAAGACTTGCCATTACTTGGAGTCCCAGACAAGTATACAGCAGTTGCTCCACAAATCTTTATATAATCTACTATGCGGTATTACTTAGATGCCATCTGTATAACGTACTCCCCCAACAGTGTAGCAGGAATGTTTTATGCAATTATAATACTGAAATTCTTCAAATGGAAAATACTATTTTCTATATCATTAACAATCGTAATTGTTTATGTTCTGTGACTGAAGCAATAAAGTCTCAGTAGCTTCCGTTTATTGAAATAAGTTATTACCAATTAATTGTAAATAGGTTGCGCTGATGTAGAACAATTGTGGCAAAAGCAAATAGTTCCATGTTGTTCTTAAATGCTTCATTAAGCATTCAGTTAGTCTAACTAGCTGGGTGTATCACTGCTGTGAAAATAGCACAGTCTGGAATAATTAGCATTGGAGAGATGTTGTGAACACGCGTGATGATGTCACAGCTTGTTTAACCCTTTAACTACTGTCAGGGCTCGTAACAGGGATTGCTCCTTTATCTGCCTGATTGCAGCTGATAGATGCTGGGAGGATTTTGTGTTTGATACATTCTTCCTCTCACAGAATCTAGTTAGAGCTGTGAATTATTCCTCAATCTCTGCCTGCTATCTCGTTCATGCTGTGTGTCAGATTTATTTCATGGGCAGTGGAGTATATATATATATGCATTCTGGAGGGAAATCAAGAAGACTGTATCTTTCAATATTCTGTGTTTATAGGGATCTTAAAAAATTTTCTTTGCTTGACTTGATGTAAACCTTTTAGGATAGTGTTTCCGTTAAATATGTCATGGTATTTTTATGTATTTCCATTTATTTCCTTTTTTCTGGTTTTCTAGAAAGGGATACATGCATTGTGTAGAGAAGATATGCAGATCAGCCAGCAACATTAACTTAAAGTGAACATTTCATGCAAAACTGTAACAGGAATTTTAAGGCAAATTTGCTGGAGTGTGACAGATTTTGGTGACAAACGGCTAATGCTAATGTATTGTATCAGACAAGAAGTCAAAGTATTTGTTTCTAGAATTTTTTTAGCTGGATGTTTTTTTTCTATTTTCTTTTAAGTATTATCAGTTTACTAAAATTATTAAAATTTGATGAAAGTGTTGTCATATGCAACAGATCAGAACTTATTATAAGTGAAGGAGGACTTTATGCTGACCTGACAGTAGATGGCGATGTTGTGTAACGTTTCCTTCTTTAATGTATTGTATAAGAATTAGTCTCTTGTTTAGTTTCACTTTCGTTTTGTTCATGTTTGCTGATGCAATGCTGTAATGTCTGTGCATTATTCTTTTACCTCACGTTCAGAGAAGTAAACGCTTGTTATCCCATGCAACTTGCTCTGTGAAGTTTCCTCTGCAAAGGTGTGGATTCAGAAGCTGTGCAACAGGTTATGGGCCCAGACACCCAGACCCAGGCACCCAGATACAGCGTACCCAGATACAGAGAATCCAGACACCACAGATCCCAGGACACCCAAGAATACCAGATACCCAGGACATTGGAATTCTCAGCAAGACCCTGGTGAATGCAGAAGAATTCTTCAGTGCAAGTCTCTCCAAACAAGTAAGATAAGTTAAAAATGATGAATAGCACAGAGCTAAAACTCACAGTAGCTAAACTGAATGATGAGAACTATCAGCTATGGAAGTTCAAAGTAGAGATGTTATTGTCTAAAGATGATTTATGGGAACTAATCACTACAGATAGACCTGATGAAGATAATCAGACATGGGATAAGAAAAATAGATAAGCGAGAGCTACCATCAGCTTATTAGTGGATGATGCTCAATTAATACATATAAGAAATGAAGAAACAGCGAAAGGAATGTGGGAACAATTAAGAAAGCTATATGAGAGACCCAGCTTAAATCACAAGTTATTTCTACTAAGAAAGCTGTACAATATGAGACTAAATGCAGACAGTGACATGCAGAAGCATATATTCTCTATTATTGAAGTGATATCACAGCTAAGATCTATTGGTGAAGATATTAAAGAAAGCCATAAAGCAGCAATTTTATTGTGCAGTTTACCAGATTCAAATACAGCTTTAATAAATGCACTAGAGACAAGACCAGAAACTGACATTACATTAGAGTTTGTGAAAACAAGACTCATAGATGAATATCAGAGAAGGAAAGAACAAAGCAATGATTCTTCTACTGAAAAAGATAATGGAAATGCTCTTAAAGCTACAGAACTTAAAAAACTCTATAATAAAGAGACAAGAGAATGCTTCAGATGTAAGAAAAAAGGTCATTTAAAGAAAGAGTGTACTATATGGAAAGCAGAACAAAAGAAATTACACCATAAAGATAATATACAGAAGGTGAAAAACACAATTTCTGATTCATGTGAAAATAATTGGAATGGCACATTTAAAGTAACTGATAAGAAATCATCACTTGGTTGGTTTATTGATTCAGGAGCAACGAGTCATATGACAAGTGACAAGAATTTCTTTACTGATCTTGATTTAAATAAGAAAGTAGCCATTTATCTTGCAGATGGAAGCAAAAAACCGCAGAAGGTATCGGACAAGGTGTGCTAAATTGTTCAAACAAGTTCGGACAAGATTCAAAAATACTTGTACAGGATGTGTTGTATGTTCCAAAATTGGAAGGCGGATTATTATCTGTGAAACGTTTAACAGCAAAAGGACTTACAGTAAAATTCAAAGATAATGAGTGTGCAATTCTTGCAGGAAACAAGTTGATAACCAAAGTCAAGGCAGATGAACAATTATATCATTTTGACAACCCAAAGGAACAGATAAATGTATGTACACATGATCACAAAAACTGTATTCACATGTGGCATAGACGTCTAGGACATAGACACCCGGACAGTATAAGGGAACTACAGAGAAAAGAATTGACAAAGAGTTAAAGATATCAGATTGCTCAATTACCATAAGATGTGAATGTTGTATAAAATCCAAAGCCACAAGGATATCTATTCCAAAAGAAAGTGAGATGAAAAGCGAAAGACCACTTGATTTGGTTACATGTTGACTTTTATAGATGACTACTCAAGATACACAGTCACATACTTAATTAAGAACAAAAGTGAAGTTTTTGATAAACTTGTAGACTATGTAACAAGATCAAGTAACAAATTTCAAAGGAAGCCAATTGTCATCAGAAGTGATAATGGAGGTGAATTTACAGGTCACAGAATAGAAGACTACTTAAGACAAAATGGAATAGAACATCAGAAAACTGTTCCATACACACCTGAACAAAATGGAGTAGCAGAAAGGAAAAACAGAACTCTAACAGATGATGAGATGTATGCTGACAGATTCTAAACTATCAGAGAAATATTGGGGTGAGGCTGCAATGACAGCTACATATCTACAGAACCGACTTTTTTCCAGAAAACTGAAGAAAACTCCATATGAACTGTGGCAAGGTATGAAACCAAGTGTCAATCATTTAAAAGTTTTTGGATGTAAAGTTTTTATATTCATTCCAACAGAAAAACGTTCCAAACTTCAAAACAGATCCATGGAAGGAATATTCGTTGGATATAGTGAAAACTGCAAAGGATATAGAATCCTAGATCCCAAAACAGACAGAGTTACAGTGAGTAACAGTGTGACATTCATTGAAGATTTAAATGAAGACATTATGATTTCAGTTGAAACAAAAAATGAGAAAAACAATAGTGACAAAACTGAAGAAATATCTGATGAGAAAGAAGTAGAAATGAATGAAGAACAAAATACTGAAAGTGAAGAATCACAACTACAAACAGACACAGAACCAAGACGTTCAATAAGAGAGAACAAAGGAAAACCACCAAAACGTCTCTCATACATGACAAGTATAAGAAAAATCTATGAACCTACCTCTTGGGAAGACATATCTAAACTTCCTGAAGAAGAAGCTAATAAATGGATAGAAGCAACAGAAACAGAAATTAAATCCATGCATGATTCAAATACATGGACACTAACAGATTTGCCAGAAGGAAGAAAAGCCATAGGATGTAAATGGATTTTTAAAGTAAAATACCAAACAGATGGCACACCTGAAAGATATCAAGCAAGACTCGTAGCTAAAGGGTATTCTCAAAAATATGGAGAAGACTATGATGAAACATTTGCTCCAGTTGTCAAACACACTACAATAAGAACTTTACTTACAGTTGCAGCAGTGGAACAGACATTTACATGGAACAACCTCCAGGATTCAAAGATGAAAGAAATCCAAACAAAGTTTGCAAACTACAGAAAAGCATATATGGTTTAAAACAAGCAGCTAAAGCGTGGAATGACAAAATCACGGAAGTACTAACAAATGAAAAATTTCAAAGAAGCAAAGCTGATCCATTCTTGTACACAAAAAGGCTGAGTAATAGATGGATTTATGTACTCATATATGTAGACGACATTTTGATTTGTTTTAAACAAAAAAGGGATAAAGAAAACATTCTAAAAATCCTGAAGCAACATTTTGAAATCAAAGACTTGGAAAATGTAAAACAGTACCTAGGAATACAGATAGAAAGACAAGAAGTACTGTGGTTAAGACAATTGTTGACAGAATTAGGACAATCACACTTGGAACCAACAAAACTCAAAGAAGACCAAGGAGTCTTGAAGTTGGAGTATTGCCCTACTGAAGAAATGACAGCAGACATTTTCATAAAGGCGTTGAATGCTGATAAACATCAGAGACTCATAAAAAATTTGGGTCTGATTGAATAAGTCCTTACTGTTGAGAAAGGGTGTTGTCATATGCAACAGATCAGAACTTATTATAAGTGAAGGAGGACTTTATGCTGACCTGACAGTAGATGGCGATGTTGTGTAACGTTTCCTTCTTTAATGTATTGTATAAGAATTAGTCTCTTGTTTAGTTTCACTTTCGTTTTGTTCATGTTTGCTGATGCAATGCTGTAATGTCTGTGCATTATTCTTTTACCTCACGTTCAGAGAAGTAAACGCTTGTTATCCCATGCAACTTGCTCTGTGAAGTTTCCTCTGCAAAGGTGTGGATTCAGAAGCTGTGCAACAGGTTATGGGCCCAGACACCCAGACCCAGGCACCCAGATACAGCGTACCCAGATACAGAGAATCCAGACACCACAGATCCCAGGACACCCAAGAATACCAGATACCCAGGACATTGGAATTCTCAGCAAGACCCTGGTGAATGCAGAAGAATTCTTCAGTGCAAGTCTCTCCAAACAAGTAAGATAAGTTAAAAATGATGAATAGCACAGAGCTAAAACTCACAGTAGCTAAACTGAATGATGAGAACTATCAGCTATGGAAGTTCAAAGTAGAGATGTTATTGTCTAAAGATGATTTATGGGAACTAATCACTACAGATAGACCTGATGAAGATAATCAGACATGGGATAAGAAAAATAGATAAGCGAGAGCTACCATCAGCTTATTAGTGGATGATGCTCAATTAATACATATAAGAAATGAAGAAACAGCGAAAGGAATGTGGGAACAATTAAGAAAGCTATATGAGAGACCCAGCTTAAATCACAAGTTATTTCTACTAAGAAAGCTGTACAATATGAGACTAAATGCAGACAGTGACATGCAGAAGCATATATTCTCTATTATTGAAGTGATATCACAGCTAAGATCTATTGGTGAAGATATTAAAGAAAGCCATAAAGCAGCAATTTTATTGTGCAGTTTACCAGATTCAAATACAGCTTTAATAAATGCACTAGAGACAAGACCAGAAACTGACATTACATTAGAGTTTGTGAAAACAAGACTCATAGATGAATATCAGAGAAGGAAAGAACAAAGCAATGATTCTTCTACTGAAAAAGATAATGGAAATGCTCTTAAAGCTACAGAACTTAAAAAACTCTATAATAAAGAGACAAGAGAATGCTTCAGATGTAAGAAAAAAGGTCATTTAAAGAAAGAGTGTACTATATGGAAAGCAGAACAAAAGAAATTACACCATAAAGATAATATACAGAAGGTGAAAAACACAATTTCTGATTCATGTGAAAATAATTGGAATGGCACATTTAAAGTAACTGATAAGAAATCATCACTTGGTTGGTTTATTGATTCAGGAGCAACGAGTCATATGACAAGTGACAAGAATTTCTTTACTGATCTTGATTTAAATAAGAAAGTAGCCATTTATCTTGCAGATGGAAGCAAAATAACCGCAGAAGGTATCGGAC
Source organism: Oophaga sylvatica (assembly GCA_033576555.1). Lineage (NCBI taxonomy): Eukaryota > Metazoa > Chordata > Amphibia > Anura > Dendrobatidae > Oophaga > Oophaga sylvatica. The sequence continues at coordinate 99,436,788 of JARQOD010000006.1, forward strand.
AAGGTGTGCTAAATTGTTCAAACAAGTTCGGACAAGATTCAAAAATACTTGTACAGGATGTGTTGTATGTTCCAAAATTGGAAGGCGGATTATTATCTGTGAAACGTTTAACAGCAAAAGGACTTACAGTAAAATTCAAAGATAATGAGTGTGCAATTCTTGCAGGAAACAAGTTGATAACCAAAGTCAAGGCAGATGAACAATTATATCATTTTGACAACCCAAAGGAACAGATAAATGTATGTACACATGATCACAAAAACTGTATTCACATGTGGCATAGACGTCTAGGACATAGACACCCGGACAGTATAAGGGAACTACAGAGAAAAGAATTGACAAAGAGTTAAAGATATCAGATTGCTCAATTACCATAAGATGTGAATGTTGTATAAAATCCAAAGCCACAAGGATATCTATTCCAAAAGAAAGTGAGATGAAAAGCGAAAGACCACTTGATTTGGTTACATGTTGACTTTTATAGATGACTACTCAAGATACACAGTCACATACTTAATTAAGAACAAAAGTGAAGTTTTTGATAAACTTGTAGACTATGTAACAAGATCAAGTAACAAATTTCAAAGGAAGCCAATTGTCATCAGAAGTGATAATGGAGGTGAATTTACAGGTCACAGAATAGAAGACTACTTAAGACAAAATGGAATAGAACATCAGAAAACTGTTCCATACACACCTGAACAAAATGGAGTAGCAGAAAGGAAAAACAGAACTCTAACAGATGATGAGATGTATGCTGACAGATTCTAAACTATCAGAGAAATATTGGGGTGAGGCTGCAATGACAGCTACATATCTACAGAACCGACTTTTTTCCAGAAAACTGAAGAAAACTCCATATGAACTGTGGCAAGGTATGAAACCAAGTGTCAATCATTTAAAAGTTTTTGGATGTAAAGTTTTTATATTCATTCCAACAGAAAAACGTTCCAAACTTCAAAACAGATCCATGGAAGGAATATTCGTTGGATATAGTGAAAACTGCAAAGGATATAGAATCCTAGATCCCAAAACAGACAGAGTTACAGTGAGTAACAGTGTGACATTCATTGAAGATTTAAATGAAGACATTATGATTTCAGTTGAAACAAAAAATGAGAAAAACAATAGTGACAAAACTGAAGAAATATCTGATGAGAAAGAAGTAGAAATGAATGAAGAACAAAATACTGAAAGTGAAGAATCACAACTACAAACAGACACAGAACCAAGACGTTCAATAAGAGAGAACAAAGGAAAACCACCAAAACGTCTCTCATACATGACAAGTATAAGAAAAATCTATGAACCTACCTCTTGGGAAGACATATCTAAACTTCCTGAAGAAGAAGCTAATAAATGGATAGAAGCAACAGAAACAGAAATTAAATCCATGCATGATTCAAATACATGGACACTAACAGATTTGCCAGAAGGAAGAAAAGCCATAGGATGTAAATGGATTTTTAAAGTAAAATACCAAACAGATGGCACACCTGAAAGATATCAAGCAAGACTCGTAGCTAAAGGGTATTCTCAAAAATATGGAGAAGACTATGATGAAACATTTGCTCCAGTTGTCAAACACACTACAATAAGAACTTTACTTACAGTTGCAGCAGTGGAACAGAATTTACATGGAACAACTCCAGGATTCAAAGATGAAAGAAATCCAAACAAAGTTTGCAAACTACAGAAAAGCATATATGGTTTAAAACAAGCAGCTAAAGCGTGGAATGACAAAATCACGGAAGTACTAACAAATGAAAAATTTCAAAGAAGCAAAGCTGATCCATTCTTGTACACAAAAAGGCTGAGTAATAGATGGATTTATGTACTCATATATGTAGACGACATTTTGATTTGTTTTAAACAAAAAAGGGATAAAGAAAACATTCTAAAAATCCTGAAGCAACATTTTGAAATCAAAGACTTGGAAAATGTAAAACAGTACCTAGGAATACAGATAGAAAGACAAGAAGTACTGTGGTTAAGACAATTGTTGACAGAATTAGGACAATCACACTTGGAACCAACAAAACTCAAAGAAGACCAAGGAGTCTTGAAGTTGGAGTATTGCCCTACTGAAGAAATGACAGCAGACATTTTCATAAAGGCGTTGAATGCTGATAAACATCAGAGACTCATAAAAAATTTGGGTCTGATTGAATAAGTCCTTACTGTTGAGAAAGGGTGTTGTCATATGCAACAGATCAGAACTTATTATAAGTGAAGGAGGACTTTATGCTGACCTGACAGTAGATGGCGATGTTGTGTAACGTTTCCTTCTTTAATGTATTGTATAAGAATTAGTCTCTTGTTTAGTTTCACTTTCGTTTTGTTCATGTTTGCTGATGCAATGCTGTAATGTCTGTGCATTATTCTTTTACCTCACGTTCAGAGAAGTAAATGCTTGTTATCCCATGCAACTTGCTCTGTGAAGTTTCCTCTGCAAAGGTGTGGATTCAGAAGCTGTGCAACAGAAAGGTGACTGAATCCACAAGGAGACGGGATCAGTGGGACAGGGAGATATGCCATTGTAAGACTATTCAGGCAGTGACTTATTAATTGAGTCAACAAATGATTGAGCATGCTACAGTATGTACAACCTGCCCAGTCCACCTTGGTGTTGAGAGACACCAATGTAAATTAGATAGGCAATTGGGCTATCTAATCTATATGGGTGTCTCTGAACTCCAAGGTGGACCAGCAGGTTGTACTTTAGCATGCTCAATCCTTTGTTGACTCAGTTAATAAGTCACTGCCTGAATAGTCTTACAATGGCTTATCCATTATAAGTTGTTCATGTGTGAAATGGATAGCAATGGCATTCCTTGCCCCTCACCTGTTTCCTGTCCGAGGTTTGTTCTTGCTCAGTGCTACTACCACAGACAATGTCTCTACCACTTCAGTTTGTAGAACCTGCAACACAGGTTGACATTAGAATTGTGTTGTCCATTTTCTACGGCACCAACTCTACTAAGAACAAAGGCTGGTTGACTGTTTATGTCTTCTAAAATTCGAACTTTAAGGTTTTTTTGCGTAGTATGTTCCTTAGCCCCCAGGGTGCTGTGGGATAGGGGACTTTGGGCAGCACATAAATAGATGTTATTGGTGTATTTGAAATTCTATTATGTATAACATTAACTTTTAAGGCAGAGGAGAACGTGGACTCCAGCTGATGATGTCACTGGACAAGGCTACATTATCTTGCTGTGATTGAGATGAGCCATTGGACATATACTCCATTTCGCCCTCCACTTCCTCCCTGCTAATTTGCTTGCCGGAGTAGCGATTATGTGTAAGATGCCCGGACGAGGTAGTTGTGGGCGAGGTTGTCGTGGGCGAGCTTCTATTCACACACGCTCTGGCATCTTACAGACAACACGTGTCCCTGTCCTGATGTACTGCAGTGTATGGAGTGCATCACACTTACTTGAGGGCTCCAAGCCTCCTGAGGTACGAGGCTTTCCTCTTCTACAACCTCGGCAGTAATAACTCCAGGGGTCATGGATTTCATAAAAACAATTGAACTTTTACTTGGCAAATGGCAGCATTTACAGTCAGATGTAGAGGATAAGGCTCAACGGGGTGGCATCTTTCCCACAGGTACCGGACTCAAATTCAGCCCTGGTTCTCAGTATAGGTAGAACATCCCATTTACTATCTTCTCTGGTCCTGGGATATCTTCTCCTTTTCTACCAATATATCTAGATTCCATCTCACTCCGCCTCATAGAGTTTGAGTCCAATTTCAGCCTCGCAGAAAGGTGTGTGCTGCCAGGCTCCGATGTCTATCTTGAAGTTCCCAGGCCGGCAAAGAAATTCATGAGGAGGGGTTCTCTGGCAATCCACTGCCTCGAGTCTTGGGCCCACGTTGTCCATGGCAGCCTCTGACCTGCGACTGCTACTAGATACTTCTCTCAACTAACTTGTCACTTTGTCACTTCCTGAACTTGGCAATAACCCTAAGTTCCCCAATCTGGGCTGGCTGTTAACCCTCACACTGCCATTATGCCTGCTATGTTATTGGGCGAACTGCTCCTTTCCCCTACATTCTAGACAGTGACATCTTGTGACCATTAGTTATTACTGCAGCTCACAGGGGAATTACAATTGTTATAGCAAGGAAACATATCAGGAACAAAACATTATTCATATTCTACACCATTGTAGCATTGATGTCTTCAGGTGGAACACGACAGCTGGTCCATCTCCCTACACATGCAGCAGTGTACACAGTATCTCGAGTAGACAATTAAAACAGATATTCCAAATTTAAAAAGATAATTTTTATATCAAAGTGGGTAAAAAAGGACATATGCCTTTACAAAAGAGGATGTGGCCAGAAAATATAGGTGGAATAACTTCCTACAAGCGTGCACCTGCAACTGGCCACTGTATTCAGGTGATGTGTGTATGCATCAAGTATTGAACTATTGAAGCACTCAAAACAGCTAAAAAAATTATTTAAAACAACGCACACATTCTAGTAGGTAAACTCTTGTATTTTTTATTAAGTTTTAGGATTATGTAGTTTTCTTTTTAAAAAACATTTTAGTAAAAAAAGGCCTCATCTATATATATATAAAGCCGAGTGTATGTGTGTGTATGTTTCAAGCCACGCCCACTCCACATAGCCCCCCCCACTCAGCATAGCCACACTGACTCCACACGCAAAGCCCTGTCCACACGGCCCATGTTGTTAGAGCACACGAGCGGAGACACATTCACCTCGAAAGCCACCCCGTAAAACTCACCAGCTGCGACATCCAAGCCGCTGCGAGCTACAATCATGGCCGCCGCCTTCACAGTATCAGTGCGCTGCAAGCACAGTCCACATCTAGCTCCATCGTGTCTAGAATGGAGTTGCTCCTGTGAGGCATGATGTCAAGGGAAAGGTTGGAGCCTCATGGATTACACTGCTGTGCTGATAACAGGAAGTTGCTGTGTGGTGCTGCATAAGAAGTCTGCTGTGTATACGATAAGCTTTATTGCAATTAGTGCAATTTCTCTCGGGATCAAGTGTTTCCAATTGTATATAGAAGAGGAGTGTGAGGTGCTGCCGGAGGAGGCGACTATGAAGAAGAAAATCTGTGCTGTAGAAAAATGCTGTGTATAAAGGAGGAGCGTGAGGTGCAGGAAGAGGTTGTGTATAAAGGAGGAGCGTGAGGTGCAGGAGGAGGCTGTGTAAAAAAGGGAGCATGAGGTGCCGGAGGAATAAGGCCCCTTAACTGCTGCCATTATTTGTTATAACGAACCACAGTTAGTTACTATGCCCGGACAACGCCGGGCTCTTCAGCTAGTGCTTTTATAAAATAGTATGAGACCAGAAAACCTAGGTAGAATATCGCTTCTCAATAACCAGCACATACCACTGGCCCCTGTATTCTGGTGGCGTGTGTAGGCATTTAATATTAGACTATTGGAGCAATAAAGCGGACTCCAAAAATTATTTTTCCCACACACTTTAGTAGATAAACATTTAAGCGAGATCGCTGCTGAGTCACTAGTTTTGTGACGCAACAGCGATCTCCCCTGCGATATCGCTGTGTGTGACATTCAGCGATGATCAGCCCCCCCGCTGGGTATCGCTGATCGTTGCTGAATGTCCTGGACATTTTTTTGATCGCTGGTCTCCCGCTGGCCAGCACGCATCGCTGCGTGTGACAGGCAGGAGACCAGCGATACGCTGGTAACCAAGGTACACAGCGGGTTTCCAGGCACCGCACAGCGCCTGGAAACCCGATGTGTACCTTGGTTACCAGCTCCCTGCATCAGGGCGCTGGTATCCAACGTACACTGCGGGTAACTAAGCGACGTTACCCGCAGTGTCGCTGTGCTGATCGCTGCCCTGAGCTGCCTGTTTGGCAGCTCAGCAGCGATCATGTAGCGACACACCAGCGATCCTGATCGTTGTCGGGATCGCTGGAGTATCGCTATGTGAGACAGGGGCTTTAGTTTCAGAATTAGGTAGATTTGTCTTAAAAAGAAAACAAAACATAGGGACTGCACTATAATTTACAAACAAGCCTTACATTTAGAATTTAGATTAGTTGCACAATCTGCAATGAGTGGTTTAATACAACTCTTCCTTGGTGGCACGGTGTTAAAAAAACAGCTGCTGTTGCTGTAGTTTATCACAGGTGTATTCATTCACAATCACACACTAAGTGGTGATGATGAAACTGCTACAATAGTTCACTGTATATCACTTGAATCTTGGATTTCTAGTCACGCAATGAAGACTATCACTCTAATTTTCAATCTGGTGCATCAGCATTTTTAGTACCTACCAAAAGTTGTCCAAAGAAGAACAAGCAATGATTCTGGGCTCTAAAGGTTCATTGATAGGCACAGAAATATGAGAAATAGGCCATGGAGCAGTGGAAGAGAGTAGCTAGTTCTGATAAATCACGTTAAAGGTCCAGTGCATGTGCAATGCTTATATCGTGAAGATATGGCACTGGGGTGTCAACCTGGCAGAGGCAGCTCCATACTGTTGGCAAACTCCTGCTGTAAAATATTGGGTCCTGGAAATCATGTGAATGTACCATCAACTTAAACATGGTACCAGATCAAGTATACTTCTTCATGGCAGTGGTCTTCCATTCAGTTTCCCTTTCCTTTCCACGTGTACAGTCATGGCCAAAAGTTTTGAGAATGACACAAATATATTTTCACATGATCTGCTGCCCTCTGGTTTTTATGTGTGTTTGACAGATGTTTTTATAACAGACAGAAATATAATAATTGCAAACATATGAGTAACAAAAGCTTATATTGACAGTTAGAATGAGTTAATGCAGCAAGTCAATATTTGCAGTGTTGACCCTCTTCTTCAGGACCTCTGCAATTCTCCCTGGCATGCTCTCAATCAACTTCTGGACCAAATCCTGACTGATAGCAGTCCATTCTTGCACAATCAATGCTTTCATTTTGTCAGAATTTTTAGTTTTTTGTTTGTCCACCCGTCTCTTGATGATTGACCACAAGTTCTCAATGGGATTAAGATCTGGGGAGTTTCCAGTCCATGGACCCAAAATCTCTATGTTTTGTTCCCTGAGCTATTTAGTTATCACCTTTGCTGTATGGCAAGATGCTCCATCATGCTGGAAAAGGCATTGTTGATCGCCAAACTGCTCTTGGAGGGTTGGGAGAAGTTGCTCTTGGAGGACATTCTGGTACCATTCTTTATTCATGGCTGTGTTTTTAGGCAAGACTGTGAGAGAGCCGATTCCTTGGCTGAGAAGCAACCCCACACATGAATGGTTTCAGGATGCTTAACAGTTGGCATGAGACAAGACTAGTGGTAGCGCTCACCTTGTCTTCTCCGAATGAGGCGTTTTCCTGATGTCCCAAACAATCGAAAAGGGGATTCATCAGAGAAAATAACTTTACCCCAGTCCTCAGCAGTCCACTGCCTGTACCTTTTGCAGAATATCAGTCTGTCCATGATGTTTTTTCTGGAGAGAAGTGGCTTCTTTGCTGCCCTCCTTGAGACCAGGCCTTGCTCCAAGAGTCTCCGCCTCACAGTGCGTGCAGATGCACTCACACCTGCCTGCTGCCATTCCTGAGCAAGCTCTGCACTGCTGGTAGCCCGATCCCGCAGCTGAAACACTTTTAAGAGACGGTCCTGGCGCTTGCTGGTCTTTCTTGGGCGCCCTGAAGCCTTTTTGGCAACAATGGAACCTCTCTCCTTGAAGTTCTTGATGATGCGATAGATTGTTGACTGAGGTGCAATCTTTCTAGCTGCGATACTCTTCCCTGTTAGGCCATTTTTGTGCATTGCAATGATGACTGCACGTGTTTCTTTAGAGATAACCATGGTTAACAGAAGAGAAACAATGATGCCAAGCACCAGCCTCCTTTTAAAGTGTCCAGTGGTGTCATTCTTACTTAATCATGACAGATTGATCTCCAGCCATGTCCTCATCAACACCCACACCTGTGTTAATGGAGCAATCACTGAAAAGAGGTTAGCTGGTCCTTTTAAGGCAGGGCTGCAATGATGTTGAAATGTGTTTTGGGGGATAAAGTTCATTTTCTAGCCAAATATTGACTTTGCAAGTAATTGCTGTTAAGCTGATCACTCTTTATAACATTCTGGAGTATATGCAATTGTCATTAGAAAAAGTGAAGCAGTAGACTTTGTAAAAATTAATATTTGTGTCATTCTCATAACTTTTGGCCATGACTGTATAGTGCTTACATGATTATGTAATTTTGGTGCTATATCTCTGTATCCGTCCCCATTTTGTGTATAATTAATCTCTTTTGTGGCACAAAAGCTACTTCTGCAACTACTAATAATGTTCAATATTAACATGCCTGCTTCATCCGACTCCCAAATGACAATAGATTAGCTACTTAAAGGGATTGTCCGACCTTATTCTACAAGTCTGCAGTCACTCTAAGTGCCGCCGACTTGTGAATCCTCACATAGCGTGAGTTGCACGCTGTGATGATTCCCTGGTTCCGGCACCAGGAGCGAACGATTATGTGATCGTAAGTATACTATTTTGAGTAGAATTGTCCCATCTAGTTATCACGTATGTATGCAAATCACATACTTGCGGTTACACGCCTGCCCCTTCCAGCATCGACACCAGAGAATTCTCACAGCACACAGTGCTCGCGATATGAGGATTCACAAGTCTGCAGTCAAATAGAGTGACTGCAGAGTTGAAGCCTAGTGCGGGACAACCACATTAAATGTGAACTGGGTGTGTATGACTAACTTAAGAGATAAATGTACACAACACAATCAAATTTACATTTGAGATATTATGATAGATTTCTTGTAAACATAGAAGATTACGATAAGAGTAAGATTAGGACTAGTAATGATTTCCGACTCTTTAGTTAGTATATGATTGTTAATATAACGTAATAAAATACTTCAAATTCTGTGCAATAGTTTTAAAAGCTGTTTATTTCCTCTCCTCTCCTTAGTGAACTTAAGCAGAAGTTGGATGAAGAAGGCAATAAGTGTTCCATTTTGTCAAAGCATCAGAAGTTTAATGAACACTGCTGTATTCGCTGCTGCTCCCCCTTCACATTTCTGATCAACTCCAAGCGGCAGTGTCTGGACTGTAAGTTCAACATCTGCAAAAACTGCAGCTCTTACCAAAAGAAAGAGAAGGCCTGGATTTGTAACGTCTGCCAACAAGCAAGGTTAGTTGAAGGTTATCACTAGGTTTAAGTGAATGTCGCCTGCAAAAATGGTATTTACCTACAGATATAAGAAGAAAATGAAGTTTTATTCTTCCTGCCGCAGCTAACTTCCAGTCATCAGGGCAGTGTAGGGAGTAGTAACAGTCACTACTAACTACAGTTTTTCTCAAAAGTTTACATACCCTGGCAGAATTTTTGCTTTCTTGGCCTCTTTTCAGAGAAATGAATGATAACACCAAAACTTTTTCTCCACTCATGGTTAGTGGTTGGGTGAAGCCATTTATCATCAAAATACTGTGTTGTCTCTTTTTAAATCATAATGACAACCAAAAACATCCAAATTACCCTGATCAAAAGTTTACATATCCCATTTCATTGCCCACTCTAACATCAATGACAGCTTGATATCTTTTGTGGTAGTTGTGGATGAGGTTTTTTATTTTCTCAGATGGTAAAGCTGATCACTCTTCTTGGCAAAAACCTCCAGTTCCTGTAAATTCCTGAGCTGTCTAGCATGAACTACGCGCTTGAGATCTCCCCAGAGTGGCTCAATGATATTGAGGTCAGGAGACTGAGATGGCCACTCCAGAACCTATACTTTGTTCTGCTTTAACCAATGACAGGTTGACTTGGCCTTGTGTTTTGGATCGTTGTCATGTTGGAACGTCCAAGTACATCCCATGCGCAGCAGTATTTGCTGATAACATGCTGCATTCATCTTTCCTTCAACTTTGAACAAGTTTCCTGTGCCTTTGTAGCTCACACATCCCCAAAACATCAGTGATCCACCTCTGTGCTTTACAGTAGGAATGGTGTTCCTTTCATCATAGGCCTTGTTGACCTCTCTCCAAATGGAACGTTTATGGTTGTGGCCAGAAAGTTCAGTTTTAGTCTCATCACTCCAAATTACCTTGTTCCAGAAGTTTTGTGGCTTGTCTCTGTGCTGTTTTGCGTATTGTAGGCAAGATACTTTGTGGCATTTGAGCAGTAATGGCTTTCTTCTGGTGACTCGACCATGCAGCCCATTTTTCTTCAAGTACCTTCTTATTGTGCATCTTGAAACAGCCACACCACTAGTTTTCAGAAAGTCCAGTATTTCAGCTGATGTGTGTGGGTTTGTCTTTGCATCCAGAACAATTTTCCTGGCAGTTATGGACAACATTTTTGTTGGTCTACCTGACCGTGGTTTTGTTTTTACAGAGCCCCTGATTTTCCATTTGTTAATTACAGTTTGAATGCTGCTGACTGGCATTATCAATTCCTTTGATAACTTTTTGTATCCTTTTCCTGTTTTATACAGTTCAACTACCTTTTACCGTAGATCCGTTAACAATTCTTTTGCTTTCCCCATGACTCACAATCCAGAAACGTCAGTGGCTGGATGAAAGATGCAAGAGTCTGTCTGGGATCACTCAGCTTTTATGCACACACACTGATTACAAGCGTACAGGTCACAGGTGAGGATGTTACCTTTAGTAGACAGCCAAACTCATTTGTGTCAATTTCTGTGCATGATATCATTCAAAAATCACCAGGGTATATAAAATTTTGATCAGGGTCATTTGGCTGTTTTGGGTTGTCATTATGAATTAAAAAGAGAAAACACAGTAGTTTGACAATAAATGGCTTCACCCAACCACTAACTATGACTGGAGAAAAAAAAAGTTTTGGTGTTATCATTCATATTCTCTGAAAAAAGGCCAAGAAAACAGAAATTCTGCAGAGGTATGTAAACTTTTGAGCACAACTGTATAAGGTGATTATGCTGTAATTACTCCCTCTGGACTGTCAGCCTGCTCAGCTGCATGTGTATGTTCAGAGCTGGCTGTCAATCAAAATGTAGGTAGTGATTAGAGCACACTCACGTTATAGTGAGCGGTGATGGTAACAGCTCCTTGCACCACCCTGATAACGGAGGCATGTGGCTGCCGGGAGAATAAAACTTCATTTTCTCCCTCTATCTGCAGAAATCCAAAATGTTTCTGGATGTGAAGTGATCACTTTAAGTATGCTATCTGAATAACTCAGTACAATTGCTATTTATTATGTTTTCTAATACATGTTTGTAGGTTGGTGAAATAAATTGTTATGTTAATAGCAGTGTTTGAATCTACTTAGTAGTTTACTATATGGGTGGTTGAAAGTATAACACAACTCTGCTGTCCTAAATAGGCAGAAATCGTTTATAGCAGTTTCAAGGTCTCTTTCCTGCCGAGCCTTGGTTTCTTCAGGAATGGAAAAGTTTCCGTTATTATCAACCCGTCTGACAGCACTGGTTTTACTGCAGTGGTTTAACCCTAGCTTGCGTGACGTCACAAATCTACACTTTTACATAACGAGTGGGAGAGAGGGAGGGAGAGAGTGAGCAGCATGTGCACAGCAATTCTTCATTTCACATTGAATTACATTGACTGTGCACTACACTGCGGATTTGATGCAATTCCGCGCTTCAGAAAACGCTGCGGAAACACATCTATATCCGCAATGTGTGCACATACCCTAAGGGTTAAGTGCCCCCTTCCTCCTCTCATCCTCAGCAGCTCTTACCTTTTATACTTTCTTTTAGGTGTTCTACAATTCTCTGGAATTTTGTGGCTCACAAGCTCTACCCTTTGCAAGCTTCTTATAGAAACAAAGAGACTGAAAATGAGTCAGTCTTCCTCCCAACATCATATCATCACAGGTCCTTCAGAAATTAGCTCACAGAGTATACTGTCCTCATTACTCTCTACACAGCTTATTACTGTGTTCAGAAGAACCTGAGATGATGTAATGACCTTATCACTCCCTCCCAAAATCATATGACATCCTCACATGGCATGATCCACCCCCGGACCCTCCACCAGCAACCCTGACTACAATAAAATAACTTGAGACACAAACACTGCTGAGTACATGATAAAAATAGCGGGGCCTAAAAGGCCCCCGTTCCATACAGATGTGGTTTTCCCCAAAAAAACATTGTTACACCAAAATGCCTATCAAAAAATTATATGAACAACTGGATATTACCAACAACGACATACTTGAGGAATACCTAGAGTTTCAAAATTTTAACTAAAGTAATTTTGCAGATAATAGCAAAAAAGTAAGCACCTGGGGTCTAAAAGGCCCCCGATACACATTGTAGGGTTAACACCATCAATTACTGTCTTCACTGTTAAAAGGTAGCACTAAGAAGCTTGCATTTCACCTCCTATTGGTTTAGTTCAGAGGCCCTATAAAGGCAAAAGTATGCTGACCCTAGATTATTATAGAGATTTAAGTCTGATAAGCATAATATGCTGTTGGGCCCCTTTTGCTGCCACAACAGCGTCCAATATTCTGGAAAGGCTTTGCGGGAGATTTTGATTTGTCTATATGAGATCAGACACTGGTGTTTTACAAGTGTGGGGCGTGCAATCAGTGTTTCATTACATCACTATACGATATGGTTAATGTTCTGTTCAGGCTACACATGTTCCTCAATAATAAACCTAGTTTTAGACTTCATTTAATGCATAGGGACACAGTCATCTCACAAAAGGACAGAGCCTTCCCCAAATGTTGTTACACAATTGGAAACTACAATTGTGTAAGATTACTGTGGGTGCTATAACTCTTATATTACCCTACACTGGAGTTCATAGGCTAGCCCCAACCCTAAAAAGCAGCCCCATACCATTATCCCTCCTCCATCAAGCTTTACAGTATGCACCATATATTTCTCTCTGAATTTGCCATCAGTCGGCCATATAATGAGACATGATTCATCACTTCAGAAAACACATTTATAGTGCTGCACTGGAAGTGGCAGTGTGTTTCCGCAATTCCAGCTTACTATTGGCCTTGACACACTATTGCTGTGCTCATGTCAGGCAGCTTGACACTGTGTGATAAGTGACTTTTCTATGCCATGCTCCTCAGGTCTTGGTGGCCTTGGTGGAGTTTGAGCTGACTTTACTTCAAATTATTCACAATGTTAGCACCTAACAGGGCAGATTTAGCAAATATGAAATTTTAAAAACTGCCTTTGACATTCTATGACAGACTGTGCCACATGACTTTATTTAACCCTGTACCTGTTAAGAACGTATCTCATATAACCTTGCAGTGAGGCACTACAGTAACCAAGTACTAAGATACAGTATAATCAGTCTACTAATGACTATATCTAAGATTTGATCACAGCTTATTTATAATCTCTGAATCTCAGATTTGAAAGAAGACCAGGATGGTGACTCTAGCTACAATCCATCCTTAGATATTACTGGTAAGGTCGAGGTCACTCTATCATATATTCTCTCTGCAAGAGAATCGGATTAAATTTTGTTAATGACACTCTGCTCAAACTCATAGCATGGTGTGATCCGATTCTCTAGAATGAGAAAATCAGAGCCCAGGAGTGGAGAAGATGGAGAACTTTATTTCTCCATCTTCTCCATTGTCTGAGTCTGTGGAAATCGGACTGCCCTCACTTTCTGTACAATCATATCACAAGGATACCAGTCATATTATAGTACAAAAAATGATCAACCAATCAGTACAAATCAGGCAGTTACCTTAAAATGCTTACTATATATTATGTTAATAAAAAGATGGTATGTACTTGTTTGTTGTTCAAGGTTCTTACTCTAGACCACACTGACCCTAAAAGGGTAGCATGACCAAGATAAGTGGCTTCTGTAAATTCTGCAGTAGCTTCTGTTACTTAGTAATTTCTTATTAATCCTAAAATGATGAAGTTGTTGAGTAATATGATTTTCTGTTTTAATAATAATTTTTATATAGCGCTAACATATTCCACAGCGCTTTACAGTTTGGACACATTATCATCGCTGTCCCCGGTGGGGCTCACAATCTAGATTCCCTATCAATATACCTTTGGAATATGGAAGGAAACCAGAGTACCCAGAGGAAACCCACGCAAACATGGGGAGGACATACAAACTCCTTGCAGATGCTGTCCTTGGTGGGATTTGAACCCAGGACCCCAGTGCTGCAAGGTTGCAATGCTAACCACTAAGCGACCGTGCTGCCCTAATTTTGATTTTATATTTCTAAAAAGGAATATTAAAGGGATATGGCATAGTTTGGTTCAAGGGAATTTATTGGTATATATTGATTTTCCTATCACAACTAGGATCGGAGGGGAAGGAGAGCAGTTTGGCTTTTGAAACCCAGATTAGGGTTGAATAGATTGAATATATTGTTGGCTAGATTAGCTGAACCGCTTAAGTGAGAGCTGGAGGCTCCAAAGAATCTCCCACAGTTACTTTATTTAATCAGGTAAAAACCCTTGATTCACATCGGTAGGATCACAATGAATTTGGCCACCATGCTTTTAGACTATGCATTTGAATAGCGATATAGCATTTATGACGCTGGCTTGGTAATTCATGATTGATAAACCTCGGTAAACGATGTGGTTATTGTCCTGACCCTGTGTGTCTTTTGAGGGGTTGACAGCCTCTCATTTCTGAGACTTTTTCACAGCTAATCTCAAAAAAATTTTTGCCACATAGTGACATATATTTATCAGTGTATGAGTCTTAAAACAATATTTCTTGCACTATGCACCTTAATTCATATTGTTTACATTATTTAGCACATTTTGCATGATAAATAAGAGATTTAGTCTGTGTTAGTTTTTCAGACAGATCTATTGTGATTTTATTTATATTGTGGTGGATTTTTTCAGCTTCCATGTTTTTCTGTGCTTATTCCTGTAAAAATTCTGAAATATTTTTTGTACTGGTCAATAAAAATTCAATATTTTTGAAGATTCTTTTTCAAGTCACTTCCATTTTGTTTTTGTTCCCAAACTGTATATGGGAGTATTCAAAAATAATTGTGTAAAATTAGGTGAGAAACTATAGCAGAAACCTCCAAAAGTGACCACATTTTGGAAACTTCAGTGCTTAAGGAATTCAGAATTCCTCTAGAAGTACATTTTAAATATTTTGAATTCTCATGTGCCTCACAGAATTTTATAACATTGGGTCTTTTAAAAATGCAACATTTTTGTAGTAAAAATTTAATTTTTTAATAGCTGCATTTTTTTTACGTGGCAATATGTAAATATTGACCCCACAATTTGTTGCACAATTTCTCCCGGTGATACCCCATTTGTCACCGGAGACCAGGGTCGGACTGGGGTGTCTGGGGCCCACCAGGAAAATGGACTCTAGGGGCCCACCCTACAGCTATATGCAAATATCTGTCAGGCGTTACTCTGATTATAACGAACTATCGACTGTAAAACACAGGCAGCTCCTGCACATCTACTGTGAGCCCCCATAACTGGGATGTATAATTGCGGTAGTTTACATTAATGGGGTTCTTTGGTTAAAATAAGTTATCACCGATCCATAGGCTCTACAGGATAGGTGATCACTTAGGTCCGACCATTAGAAACTGCACCGATCGGAAAAATGAGGAAGTTTTATCGTTGATAGGAAACTTATCTCCATTTTATAATGGAGTGGCAGGTGGGATATCTGACCGCAGCTCCATTCAGTCTCTTTGTGGCTTCTATAAAGAAACAAATGCTACACTGAGGGAATGAATGGATCAGTGATCGAGTTGTACATGCCACTCCAGTCTAATGGGGATAAAAAGTTCCACATTTTGCTGATTGAGTGCAAGTAGTCAGACCCCCACCAATCAATACGTTATCACTTATCTTGTGGAGAGATGATTACTTTTTTCACAGGAAAACCACTGTAAAGCCCCCGTCAAACACAGTGATCTCTCTAGCGAGATTGATGCTCAGTCACTAGTTTTGTGACACAACAGCGATCTCCCCAGCGATTTCGCTGTGTGTGACATTCAGCGACGATCAGCCCCTTGCTCGGTATCGCTGATCGTCGCTGAATGTCCTGGACATTTTTTTGATCGTTGGTTTCCTGCTGGCAGGCGCGCATCGCTGCGTGTGACAGGTGGGAGACCAGCGATCCGCTGGTAACCAAGGTACACAACGGGTTTCCAGGCGCCAGGCAGCGCCTGGAAACACGATGTGTACCTTGGTTACCAGCTCCCTGCACCAGCAGGCTGGTATCCAACGTACACTGCGGGTAACTAAGCGATGTTACCCGCAGTGTCGCTGTCCTGATCGCTGCCTGTTTGGCAGCTCAGCAGCGATCATGTAGCGACACACCAGCGATCCTGACAATTGCATATCGTTGTCGGGATCGCTGGTGTGTTGCTATGTATGACGGGGCCCTAAGTGCATCTCTGCCGCTGTGATCCAAGTATTTAATCTCTAATGGAAATAAAGAATCTTCTCCTAATTAATATCAAAGAGAACAAATGACCGCCAGACACAACACAATCCACTATACCAAGACCAATAATACCACATACAGGGAAGAAATTCCACCACACCATGACCAGACCACATAGTGACCGAATAATACCACATATTGCCAGAATATAGCAACCAAAACATACCACATACAAGGAGAAATATTACCACACTATAACTAGACTACATATTCCACCACATGGTGACCGAATAATACCACACACAGAGAAGAAATACCACCACACCATGACCAAAAACACATAGTGACCAAATAATACTACATACAAGGGACAAATACCACCACACCATGACCAGACCACATAGTGATCAAATAATACCACATACAAGGGACAAATACAGCCACACCATGACTAGATCACACATTAGCACCACATAGTGACCGCAAAATATCAAATACAAGGGACAAGTACGCCACACTATGATCAGACCAATATTGACCGAATAATATGACATATTGCCAGCATATAGGGATGAAATAATACCACATACAAGGAGAAATACTGCCACGCTGTGACCAGACCACAAGTTACCACCACATAGTGACCGAATACTACAATACTGATCATGAATACAAACCACAATACTAACACTATTACCACCAGTGACATTATACACAGGAGATCTGTATATGGTGTCAATGTACAGGTAATGCAGTGATTACCAGTGACATTATACACAGGAGTGCTGTATATATAGTGTCAGTGTACAGGTAATACAGTGATCACCAGTGAAATTATACACAGGACCTCTGTATATAGTGTACAGGAAATACAGTGATCACCAGTGACATTATACACAGGAGCTCTGTATATACTGTAGTGTCAGTGTACAGGTAATCTAGTGATCAACAGTGACATTATACACAGGACCTCTGTATATAGTGTACAGGTATTACAGTTATCACCAGTGACATTATACACAGGAGCTCTGTATATAGTGTCAGTGTACAGGTATTACAGTTATCACCAATGACATTATACACAGGAGCTCTGTATATAGTGTCAGTGTACAGGTAATACAGTGATCACCAGTGACATTATACAGAGGAGCTCTGTACACAGTATACAGTGTAAGTGTACAAGTAACACACTGACTTACCGGTGATGTCTGTAGTTGAAATCTTTCATCTTCATCAAGTACCATCATCACTTGTTCCAGCAAGGACTCGTCTCTGCAGAAGATAACACAGTTATTTATAGCTGATCCAGAGCACATTCCCCACTATTTTCCCCGACTACTACACTATGTCAGATGAAAAAAAAAATACATAGTGCCGCCCTGCACAGTAGCAGGACCCCCCTTCTGTTCTCCCCATGGAAGACAGTAACCTCAAAAGTAAATTAAATTACAGCAGTAGTAATGTCCCCTGATTGGCCCCTACATTAATTATATCTCCACTTGCCACCATAAACTAATAATGTATGTTCCTCATCCTGACCTCCATACAGTAATTATGTCACCCCTTTATTTAGATCCTGGGCCCCTTTATTTAATGTCCCCATCCTGGACCCCAATGTCCACTTTAATAAGGTCCCCATCCTGGGCCCCTTCCAGTAATAATGTCCCCATCCTGGGCCCCGTTATTTATTGTACCTTCCCTGGGCCCCAATGGCCACTACCTTGCCCAATCACAGAGTGGGGGATTCCCCTCAGCTTGTTGCGTTCCCTGGCGTCATTTTGTGGATTCATATTCGGCATGGTCGTTAGCTCCCGGCTGCAGCTGTGACAGGGCACTCTGCTCTGTGACAGGCCGCGTGCTGACGTCACATAGTAACATTGAAAGGACTCCAGTCTATCAAAGGCTGCAGGAGTCATTTAACATAACTGCTATGTGACATTGATGCATGGCTGTCACAGAGCAGAGTGCCGTGTCATAGCTGCAGCCGGCATTCATCTTGATGTGCGTTGTTGCCAGGGTCAGCTCCAGGTTTTCGTGGGCCTCGGGCAAAAGAGTATCAGTGGGCCCCTTTAACACATGCCATGGTTCCTGATGCACAGATAAAAAGATACAGGTATAGTACAATATATGGGCGCCACTTAGTCCGCCATACACTATTGTGGGCAACCACATAGTCCTCCATACAGTATTATGCGCACCACATAGTCCGCCATACACTTTTATGAGCAACCACATAGTCCGCCATACACTATTATGGGCACCACATAGTCCACCATACAGTATATGCGCACCACATAATCCGCCATACACTATTATGGCTAACCACATAGTCCGCCATACACTATTATGGGCACCACATAGTCCACCATACAGTATTGTAGGTACCACATAGTCCGCCATACAGTATTATGGGCACCACATAGTCCGCCATACCCTATTATGGGCAACCACATAGTCCGCCATACACTATTATGGGCAACCACATAGTCTGCCATACACTATTATGGGCAACCACATAGTCCGCCATACAGCATTATGGGCAACCACATAGTCCGTCATATGGCATTATGGGCAACCACATAGTCCGCCATACAGCATTATGGGCAACCACATAGTCCGCCATACAGCATTATGGGCAACCACATAGTCCGCCATACAGTATTATGGGCAACCACATAGTCCGCCATACAGCACATCACGGGCCCCATATACTGGTCCTCCATACAGCACATCACGGGCCCCATATAATGGTCCTCCATACAGCACATCACTGACCCCATATACTGCTTCTCCATACAGCACATCACGGGCCCCCTGCTCCTCCATACAGCACATCACAGGCCCCTCTGCTCCCCCATACAGCAAATCACAGGCACCACTGCTCTTCCATACAGCATTATGGGGCCACATGCTCCTTCATACAGCATTATGGGGCCCCCTGCTCTTCCATACATCATTATGGGGCTCCCTGCTCCTCCATACAGCATTATGGGGCTCCGTGCTCCTCCATACAGCATTATGGGGCCCCCTGCTCCTCCATACAGCATTATGGGCCCACCTGCTCTAACATACAGCACATCAGAGGCCCCCCTGCTCTTCCATACAGCACATCACAGGCCCCCTGCTCCCCCATACAGCATTATGGGTCCCCCTGCTCCTTCATACAGAACTATGTGCCCCCCAGCTCCTCCATGCAGCTTTATGGGCCCCCCAGCTCATCCATGCAGCTTTATAGGCCCCCCAGCTCCTCCATGCAGCTTTATGGGCCCCCAGCTCCTCCATGCAGCTTTATGGCCCCCCAGCTCCTCCATGCAGCTTTATAGGCCCCCAGCTCCTCCATGCAGCTTTATGGGCCCCCAGCTCCTCCATGCAGCTTTATGGCCCCCCAGCTCCTCCATGCAGCTTTATGGACCCCCCAGCTCCTCCATGCAGCTTTATGGGCCCCCAGCTCCTCCATGCAGCTTTATGGCCCCCCTAGCTCCTCCATGCAGCTTTATGGCCCCCAGCTCCTCCATGCAGCTTTATGGCCCCCAGCTCCTCCATGCAGCTTTATGGCCCCACCCTGCTCCTCCATGCAGCTTTATGGACCCCCCAGCTCCTCCATGCAGCTTTATGGGCCCCCCAGCTCCTCCATGCAGCTTTATGGGCCCCCAGCTCCTCCATGCAGCTTTATGGGCCCATCCTGCTCCTCCATGCAGCTTTATGGGCCATCCCAGCTCCTCCATGCAGCTTTATGGGCCCCCAGCTCCTCCATGCAGCTTTATAGGCCCCCAGCTCCTCCATGCAGCTTTATGGGCCCCCCCAGCTCCTCCATGCAGCTTTATAGGCCCTCCAGCTCCTCCATGCAGCTTTATGGGCCCCCAGCTCCTCCATGCAGCTTTATGGCCCCCCAGCTCCTCCATGCAGCTTTATGGGCCCCCTGCTCCTCCATGCAGCATTATGGGCCCCCTCAGCTCCTCCATGCAGACATTTATGGCCCTCAGCTCCTCCATGCAGCTTTATGGGCCCCCAGCTCCTCCATGCAGCTTTATGGCCCCCCAGATCCTCCATGCAGCTTTATAGGCCCCCCAGCTCCTCCATGCAGCTTTATGGGCCCCCTGCTCCTCCATGCAGCTTTATGGGCCCCCCTGCTCCTCCATGCAGCTTTATGGCCCTCCAGCTCCTCCATGCAGCTTTATGGCCCAGCTCTCCATGAGCTTATGGCCCCCACTCCCTCCATGCAGCTTTATGGCCCCCTGCTCCATGCAGACATAGGGCCCCTGCTCTGAAGCAGCATTCATGGCCCCCTGCCCTCATGCAGACTCATGGGGCCTGTAATGCTGTATCAAAGAGAAAAAAATCAATCGCACCTCTCCGTTCCGCAGCAGGTCGGTACATTCAGGTCTCCTGACTCTGCAATGCTCAGACAGAGGCTGACGCGCAAGTGATGAGTCTAGCTCCTCTGCCCTGAGAATCGCAGTCAGAGGGCCTAGAGACAGCACTGCCGAACGAGGAGAGGTGAGTATTAGAGGGGCTCCGATCCAGCGCTAGCACGGGCTCCCAACTTGCGGACCACGTGCTGTGCCTATCCCCCGTTGCCAGCTTCACGCTTACTGGGTACGCCAGGTGCTGGTGCCGCCGGCCCTGGTCCTGGCGGTGCACTGGGACTGTGCGTGTCCCGTGCACTCGCGCGCCGTGCGTCTGGGCCTCCTTCAGTTTTAAAGGGACCGCGTCCCTAAATTTTTTTTTTTTCTTCTTTCTCCTCTCTGGGGGCCTGGGCCCACCGGAAATTTCACCGGTGTCCCGGTGGGCCAGTCCGACCCTGCCGGAGACTACTGGTTTTTGGAGCGCAGCTTAAGAATAGTTTGTGGGCAATGTATGCAGAGCTTCGAAAGTGCCAGAACATCAGAAAACACTTAAAAGTGACCCCATTTTAGAAGTTACACCTCTCAATGAATTCATCTATGGCTGCAGTGACTATTTTAGTCCAACAAGTTTTTCTGCCACATCCACACCATGATTTTTCCTGAAGAATTGCAAATATGCCAGCTTATACCAAAAACATGTTTACGGCTTGTGCTTCTGGAGACATGCACCCCATAAAATAAAGGGGTCCCCCACTACAGTAATGCCAAACATAAACAAAATCTTTAGAACAGATACCATATTCTTAGCCCATTAGGCCCTATACCAAGTGGTGAGGGGGGCTATAGTAGCTCGGGACACTCCCATAATACATAAACACACAGAAAGCAAAAAGTCCCAAAATAAAATTATATCACAGTTTATTCAAAGACATATGAAACATAACAAATAAAAAAAGAGTAGTAATAATCAAATTTCAGACAAAGTTGGATAGTTGATTACACAGGTGTAACACACAGCGTCCACCTTTATTTTAGTGGATAGGAAGAGTAATACAAGAGGTTTGTAGTGATACAGAAAGACAATAGTAGTAAGTGATATAAAACTATAGCGACAGCGAGTCAAAAATCCACATTGGAGAACCCTATACCATAAGTAGAAAAATTAAGTGTATGTCACTTTAAGGGAACAAAAATAGCATATATTGTGCTAGAAGCTGCTCTTACCCATAGTCTCCACTTTAGGACATGGTGCTTGCTGCCCCGTAATGCCAAACATGTGGATGATAGCTGCAGTTTAGGCACACCATGGGCTCAGAAGTGAGGAGGTGATTTGGATTTGGATTTGGGAGAGCAAATTTCTCTGGATGTTATTTGAGGAAGAGGGAAACATGTCACATTTCCAGAGCCTAGTGATTATTCTTCGGGTCAGTACGATTACACCATTATTAGATTTGTATAATATTTTTTATGTAATAATACTTTTTCAAAACAAAAATGCTTTTTTATAGTTATTTTTGTCACCTTATTTGGCTAACAGAGTTGTTTTGAGGGCTTATTTTTTGTTGGATGAGTTGAAGTTTTTACTGGTACTATTTTGGCGAACATAAGATTTTTAATTGCTTTTTATTCAAACTTTTTAGATTCAAAATGAACCAAAACTAGCAATTAATTTGTTTTTTATATATATATTTATTTATGCTCTTTACCATGCAGTAAAAGTGATAAGACAGTGCAATTCTTTGGGTCAGTGCAATAATAACGATAGCAGATTCACATTGTTGTTTATGCTTTGCTACTTTTGCAAATTTGAAAATAATATGTTACAAAAATGAATTTGATTTAGAATTTCTGATTTCTGAGAGCTATAGCATTTTTTTCATTTTTCCCCAAAAGAGTCATATGAGGCTGATTTTTTGCTGTAAGATTTGACATTTTCATTCATACTAACTTTTTTACATTACTTTTTCATCACATTTTATTGTTTTTTCATGTCAGTGAGATGAAAAAGCTACATTTTTGTCGAGATTTTTCTTTTATTTATTTTTTTGTGTGGATTAAATTACCTGACTCTTTCAATTAGTTCCGGATGTGGCAATACCAATTACCGTATATACTTGAGTATAAGCCTACCCGAGTATAAGCCGAGACACCTAATTTTGCCACGGAAAACTGAGTAAGCTTATTGACTCGAGTATAAGCCGGGTATGCATTGTCCCCTCATCCCTGTCCTGCTATGTGTGGCTCCCCCTGTTGTATGCATGGCTCCTCCGTCCTCCCCCAGCTGTATGCCTGGCTCAGCGTCCTCCCCGTCCTCCCCGTATGCATGGCTTAGCGTCATCCCCTGTGCTCCCCCATATGCATGTCTCCCCATCCTCCCCGTATGCATGGCTCAGCATCCTCCCTGTATGCATGGCTCAGCGTCCTCCCCCGTATGCATGGCTCGGCATCCTCTTCCAAATGCATGGCTCAGCATCCTCCCCGTCCTCCCCTGTATGCATGGCTCGGCGTCCTCCCCCTATGCACGGCTCCCCCTGTCATACTCACCCACTCCTGGCGCGGTCGCTGCAAGTCCTCCCTGCATCTCTCTGTTGTCCTGGAGAGGCAGCTCCTTCCTGTCTTCAGCGGTCATATGGCATCGCTCATTAAAGTAAAGAATATGCGCTCCACACCTATGGAAGTGGAGAGGAGTGCATATTCATTACTTTAATGAGCAGTACCACATGACCGCTGAAGACAGGAAGAAGCTGCTTCACCGGGACAACAGAGATGAAAGGAGGACTTGCAGCGATTGCGCGAGGAGTGGGTGAGTATGATGTGACAGCCTCTGGCTCCTGCCACTCCCCCTCCCCGCCAACCCCCTGGGACAATGACTCGTGTACAAGCCAAGAGGGGCGATTTCTGTTGTGAATGTTGTAGAAATGAATTCTGAGCAGAAGCTCCCTCTGGTGGTTACAAACAGTACTGAACCATTCAATGAAGATTGTGAAGATTGGCAATCAGGAGTTACAGACTGGTCTTATATAAGGGAGGTTCCCTCCCATCAAGGTTGCCGGTGATCAATTGTTCTTGTCTCAACTGTGGTTCCTGGTTCACTTGGAAGCTTGCTGAATCTTGCCTCTTCTCCTGCTCTCAGATAAGACATTTTCTGTTTTTATTTTTGTGCTTGCTTTTTGCATTGTTTCCTGCACTTTTGTGGAGGTCAGCCAGGTCCCTCCGGGGGCTTGTGCTCCTCTCAGTTTGTCTGAGCCACTGTTGTTTGTTCATTTGCCTTTTCCAGTTTTTCTTCAGTGGCTGTGGCTTAGTTTTGTTACACCAGAGAACTAATTTAGGTGGTAGAGGTCGTGTGATCTCAGGTGTTTTTGCAATTAGTAGAGTTGGTACTTTTTAGGGTTTTTTGGGATTACAGTAAGTGTCCTTCCTATCCTTTTCTGTCTAGGAAGATTGGGCCCCAACGTTTGCGCATACTATTTTCTGTCTGTGTCTGTATTTCCTCTTGTCTAACCACCATTACATGTTTGGGGGCTTCCTATGTTCTTTGGGGATCTGCTCCGGGGCAGATAGCTTTTCCTCTTTCTATCTTTAGGTGTAGTTAACCTCTCAGGCTGTGACGAGGCGTCTAGGACCAACGTAGGTACGCTCCACGGCTGCCTTTAGTTGTGGTGGTTAGTCAGGGTACTACAATCCAGTAGATTCCAACCTCTCTGGTGTATTGCCGTTTTTGCTTGCTCTCCTCAGCTACCAAATCATAACAGTATCACCGGCCAAACTGAAAATTATATGGTACTCAACAGAAGGGAAAAATAGTAAAAGGAAAAAGAAAAAAGGAAGTTGTCAGAAATTTTTTATTTTTTTTTCTCTGTTGCATTTCCCTCTTTTTCTCTGGGTGCTGAGGATTTTTTTTTCTCTCAGTGGAGTTTGCACAGTTGTCTGGCCGTGTGGATCAGCTTGCCACTGAAGTTCGGAGTATTGCTACCTGTCTTGCAGGGTTGCCTGTTGTGGAACCTAGGATCCCCATGCCAGATTTGTTTTTAGGGGATCGAGCTAAATTTCTGAATTTCAAAAATAACTGTAAGTTGTTTTTTGCCTTAAAACCTAAGTCCTCAGGGAACGCAGCACAGCAGGTTCAAATTGTTATCTCTGTCCTGCGCGGCGATCCTCAGGATTGGGCTTTTTCCCTGACACCTGGGGACCCTGTTTTGAGTAATGTTGATGCATTTTTTCTGGCTCTGGGGTTATTGTACGATGAACCTAATGTCACTGATCAAGCTGAAAAAACCTTGTTGGCATTAAATCAGGGGCTTGAGGACGCTGAGTTATACTGTCAGAAATTTCGAAAGTGGGCAGTTCTGACTAAATGGAATGATGATGCTTTGGCAGCCCTTTTTCGGAAGGGTCTGTCAGAGAATGTAAAAGATGTTATGGTGGGTTTCCCTACTACCTCTGGTCTCATTGATTCTATGTCATTAGCGATTCAAATTGACAGACGTTTGCGTGAGCGTAGAGGTATGCGTGGAATAGTGTTGCCTTGTGAACAAGCTTCTGAACCCATGCAGTGTGATAGAGTGGCTTCTGGGGCACAGCGTCATGAGTTTCGAAAACGCAATGGGTTATGTTTCTACTGTGGTGACGCCTCTCATGCTATTTCAGTCTGCCCTAAGTGGGGAAGACGTTTTGCACGCTCAGTTGTCTTGGGTAGTGTTCAGACTAAATTTCTGTTGACTGTTACCCTGATTTGCTCCCTGTCCACATTTTCTGCTCAGGCTTTTGTTGATTCGGGAGCAGCTATTAACCTGATGGATTTTGATTTTGCTAAACGTTGTGGGTTTCCCTTGATACCCCTACGGAAGTCTATTTCCCTACTGGGGATTGATTCTACCCCTTTGGCTGAGAATAAACCCCAGTTCTCTACTCAGGTGATAATGAGGGTTGAACCTGATCATCAGGAGAGTTGCAAATTTTTGGTGCTGTATAATCTGCATGACATTATTGTACTGGGTTTCCCTTGGTTACAGTCTCATAATCCTGTTTTGGATTGGAAATCTGTGTCTGTAACCAGTTGGGGCTGCCAATGTGTTAATGCAAACACTCCTGTTTTTTCTGCCTCTCCCCAGGCTCAGGATGTTCCTGACTTTTTGAATGATTTTTCTGATGTGTTTAGTAGTGTTGAGCGATACGATACTGCAAATATCGGGTATCGGCCGATATTGGCTGTATCGGAATTACGATCCCGAGTTCCGATATTTTCGTCATATCGGATACCGGAATCGGAATTGTCACTGTCACTGTCAGTGTCCGTCGGTCGGGTCTGTCAGGAGTCAGCGGCACTTACCCGGCAGAAGATCTCCGGCGGTCACATCCCGGGCTGCTTAATGGCCGCCATCCTCTTCTCCCCGGCGGTCACATGCAGTATCTCGCGATAACTGCAGTGACTGCTGGGTAATCGCGGCCGTAAAGCAGTCCGATGACGTCACCGCCGGGGAAGCAGGTAATCAGCTGTGCTGCGTCAGGATGTCAGGCTCTGCCTGTCATTGCGATGTAGCAGAGCTGGACTCGTCGTGGGACAATCGTTACTATGGACTGCGTCGGACAGGTGGTATACTGTTGGTTTGTTTTTTTTATTTTTTTACAGGAGATCGATGGCGTCGCAGGAATGAGAGAGTAATAAAAAAAATGAAAACTGTGTTGTCTCTTTTATTTCATTAAAATACTTTTTTCTTGCTGTGTCTTTTTTTTAAACATTTAATAACTTTGGGATTAATAATGGATCGGTGTCTTATTGACGCCTCTCCATTATTAACCGGGCTTATTGTCACCGTGCAATCAACGGTGACATTAACCCCTTATTACCCCGCTTGCCACCGCTACAGGGCAAGTGGGAAGAGCCGGGTAAAGTGCCACAATTGGCACATCTTTTGATGCGCCAAATGTGGGGCTGCTGTAGCCTGGTATTATCAGGCTGTTGAGGGCCAAAATCCATGGGCCTTGACAGTCTTTTAATACCAGGCCGCAGCAGTCTGCATTTTACTTGGCTGGTTAATAAAAATAGGGGGGATCCCCACGCCGTTTTTTTTTCGAGGGGATTCCCTATTTTTGTTAACCAGCCAAGCTAAGCAGACTGCTGTGGCCTGGTATTATCAGGCTTGCAAGGTCCATGGATATTGGATCCTTACCAGCCTGAAAAACCAGGCCTCAGCGGTCTGCTTCATCTGGCTGGTTAACAAAAATAGGGGGGACCCCACGCCAATTTTTTTCGAGGGGATCCCCTATTTTTGTTAATCAGCCAAGATATGGAGACTGCTGTGGCCTGGTATTATCAGGCTGGCAAGGTCCATGGATCTTGGCTCCTTAACAGCCTGAAAATCCAGGCCTCAGCGGTCTGCTTCATCTGGCTGGTTAACAAAAATAGGGGGGACCCCACGCCATTTTTTTTTTCGAAGGGAACCCCTATTTTTGTTAATCAGTTCCCTCTGACGTCACTGATGGTGTCCCTGGCTGACCTGAAGTGAAAGTGGAAAGCAATCAATTAAGCTTTCCACTTCCTCTCCTGTCAGCCAGGAGAGGAACTCATTCATTTGGGGGTTTACTGTGAGGCTGCAGCATTAGCTGCGGTCCCTGCAGTAAACATTAACCCTTTCTGAAGGATTACGCCGTGGGACCTGACTGTGCATCGGATTGGTAAGAATAATTTTGCTTTATTATTTTACTTTTATTACAGGAAATGGTTTTAGCAGGTAAATAAAATATGGTCAAAAACTGTGATTATTTCATTAAACTTCTTTTTTATTAAAGTGTGTGTGTTTGATTTTTCTTTCATACAATAGGATTAATAATTGATAGTTGTCTAATTGACAGCTCTCAATTATTAACCTGGCTTAAAGTGACCTTTCAATTGCAAGGTCATTTTAACCCCTTATTAACCCATTCGCCACCGCTACAGGGCAATGGGAATAGACGGGCAAAGTGCCAGAAAGGGCAAATCTAATTAGAGATTTGCCCTTTCTGGGGTGTCTGGGGGCAGATGTTAGTAGCCGGGGGGGCCAAAAATAATGGTCCCTCTCTGGGCTATTATTATCTGCCCCCACTCACTGGCTTTGTCTGTCTGGTTGCGAAAATAGGGCGGGAGCCCACGCATTTTTTTTCAGCAATTTTACACCTCATATATATATATACATGTCATTGAGTTTGTGACACATATATATATATATATATATATATATAATATTTATAGTTCATACACTTCTACATAGTATAATAGCCGCTAATTCAATTGCCGGCTTTTGTGAAAATGCAGAACCCGACATGAAATGACATTTGGTGTACATAGGGTTAACCATGTCGTTTGCTATCTGATTTGCACAAACAATTAAATCAGTCTATGTTTGCAAAATTTCACACCTGTAGGGGTTAATTAAAGGTGTAAATTCGTTGTAAAAAAAACGGACTTTTTTGCTACGAATTTACACCTTTAATTAACCCCTACAGGTGTGAAATTTTGCACACATAGACTGATTTAATTGTTTGTGCAAATCAGATAGCAAAGGACATGAAAAGACATGGTTAACCCTATGTACACCAAGTGTCATTTCATGTCGGGTGCTTCTGTCTTTTCACTGAAGCCGGCTTTACCCTGCAATTGAATCAGAGGATATTTTACTATGTAGAAGTGTATAAACTATACATATATGTATATATATATGTCACAATGACATGTATATATATATATATGTATTCTATGTGTGTATATTTAGTGTTTACAAGGAAAGAATGGGGTTTTTTTAGTTCCGATATTTTGTTCCCATAGACTTACATGGGACTTCCGGTATCGGTATCGGGTATCGCCGATATTTTAATGGTATCGGCGATACCATTCCGATTCCGATACATAGGGGTATCGGAAACTATCGCTCAACTCTAGTGTTTAGCGAAAGTAAATCTGCATCCTTGCCCCCCCATAGGAGCTATGACTGCGCTATGAAATTAGTGCCTGGTAGTAAATTCCCTAAAGGTCGCCTTTTTAACTTGTCTGTACCTGAACATGACGCTATGCGGTCTTATATCAAGGAGTCATTGGAGAAGGGTCATATCAGACCATCCTCTTCACCCTTGGGTGCCGGTTTTTTCTTTGTGGCCAAAAAGGATGGTTCATTAAGGCCGTGTATTGATTATCGTCTCTTGAACAATATCACTGTGAAATATCAATATCCGTTACCCTTGATTTCTGACCTGTTTTCCAGGGTGAAAAGTGCTACTTGGTTTACCAAGCTTGACCTCAGGGGGGCGTATAACCTTATTCGCATTAAGCACGGGGATGAATGGAAGACGGCATTTAATACCCCAGAGGGGCATTTTGAGTACCTTGTGATGCCCTTTGGGCTCACTAATGCTCCTTCCGTCTTCCAGTCCTTCATGAATGACATTTTCAGGGATTTTGTGGATACATTTCTGATTGTTTATTTGGATGATATCTTGATTTTTTCAAATGACTGGGACTCTCATGTGAAACATGTTCGGACTGTGTTCCAGATTTTGAGAGAGAATGCTCTGTATGTGAAGGGATCAAAGTGTCTTTTTGGCGTACAGAGGATCTAATTTCTGGGATTCATTTTGTCCCCATCTGTTATTGAAATGGACCCGGTCAAGGTTCAGGCCATCTGTGATTGGGTCCAACCTACTTCATTAAAGGCTCTTCAGAGATTCTTGGGTTTTGCCAATTTTTATCGTAAATTTGTTGGTAATTACTCTGTTATTGTTAAACCATTGACTGATTTGACCAAAAAGGGTTCTGATGTGGTGAATTGGCCTCCTGAGGCAGTCTCTGCGTTTCAGGAACTTAAGCAGAGATTCACTTCTACTCCTGTTCTACGGCAGCCTGATGTTTCTCTGCCATTTCAGGTGGAGGTTGATGCCTCTGAAATTGGGGCAGGTGCCGTTTTGTCCCAAAGAGAACCAGAGACCTCTAAAAGTAACCCTTGTGCCTTTTTCTCTCTAAAATTTTCTCCAACTGAACGTAATTATGACGTGGGTAATCGGAGATTATTGGCCATGAAGTGGGCTTTTGAAGAGTGGAGACATTGGCTGGAGGGAGCCAAACATCAGGTGATGGTCCTCACGGACCATAAGAATCTGGTTTATCTGGAATCAGCCAAGCGACTTAATCCTAGACAGGCCAGGTGGGCCTTGTTTTTCACACGTTTTAATTTTGTGGTTTCCTTTCTTCCTGGCACTAAGAATGTTAAGGCGGATGCCCTCTCGAGGAGACTGATGGTCCTCGGTTTGAAGTGGGGGACTTGGTCTGGTTGTCCTCGAGAAATATCCCTATGAGAGTTGCATCTCCTAAGTTTAAGCCTAGGTTCATTGGACCTTATAAAATCACGAAGATTCTTAATCCTGTTTCCTTTCGTTTACTTCTTCCAGGGACATTTAAGATCCATAACGTGTTCCACAAGTCCTTATTGAAGAGGTTTGTCGAGCCAGTGGTTCCTATGGCTGCGCCTCCTGACCCTGTTTTGGTTGAGGGCAATCTGGAGTATGTGGTTGAGAAAATATTGGATTCTCGTTTTTCTAGACGGAAACTCCAGTATTTGGTTAAGTGGAGAGGTTATGGTCAGGAGGACAATTCTTGGGTGTTTGCTTCGGACATCCATGCTAGGAGACTGATCCGTGCGTATCACAGAGCTCATCCTGACCGACCTGGTTGCCCAAATGAGGGTTCGGTGACCCCTCCTCAAGGGGGGGGGTACTGTTGTGAATGTATTAGAAATGAATTCTGAGCAAAAGCTCCCTCTGGTGGTTACAAACAGTACTGAACCATTCAATGAAGATTGTGAAGATTGGCAATCAGGAGTTACAGACTGGTCTTATATAAGGGAGGTTCCCTCCCATCAAGGTTGCCGGTGATCAATTGTTCTTGTCTCAACTGTGGTTCCTGGTTCACTTGGAAGCTTGCTGAATCTTGCCTCTTCTCCTGCTCTCAGATAAGACATTTTCTGTTTTTATTTTTGTGCTTGCTTTTTGCATTGTTTCCTGCACTTTTGTGGAGGTCAGCCAGGTCCCCTCCGGGGGCTTGTGCTCCTCCTTGTGCTCCTCTCAGTTTGTCTGAGCCACTGTTGTTTGTTCATTTGCCTTTTCCAGTTTTTCTTCAGTGGCTGTGGCTTAGTTTTGTTACACCAGAGAACTAATTTAGGTGGTAGAGGTCGTGTGATCTCAGGTGTTTTTGCAATTAGTAGAGTTGGTACTTTTTAAGGTTTTTTGGGATTGCAGTAAGTGTCCTTCCTATCCTTTTCTGTATAGGAAGATTGGGCCCCAACGTTTGCTCATACTATTTTCTGTCTGTGTCTGTATTTCCTCTTGTCTAACCGCCATTACATGTTTGGGGGCTTCCTATGTTCTTTGGGGATCTGCTCCGGGGCAGATAGCTTTTCCTCTTTCTATCTTTAGGTGTAGTTAACCTCTCAGGCTGTGACGAGGCGTCTAGGACCAACGTAGGTACGCTCCACGGCTGCCTTTAGTTGTGGTGGTTAGTCAGGGTACTGCAATCCAGTAGATTCCAACCTCTCTGGTGTATTGCCGTTTTTGCTTGCTCTCCTCAGCTACCAAATCATAACAGATTTCAGCACAAAAAAGTGCTGAAAATCTTGGCTTATACACAAGTATATACGGTATTTGTACTTTTAAATTTTTGTTTAAAGCTATAGGAAAGATGTGTATCTTCGTACCGTATTAGCCAGTAGATAGAAAAATATTTAGAATTGAGAGTCCTCAGTGGTTGATACCTTTTAATGGCTAACTGAAAAGATGGTAACAAATTGCAAGCTTTCGAGACTGCTCAGGTCTCTTCATCAGGCGAAGACTAATACAACATCTGAAGAATCACATATTTATACATAACCCAGCACAGAAAAAATGCAATAAGATAAGACAAGTGATGTGAAGCAGAACTGTCATTATGGCAGATGGATGAACATAAATATTGGAACAGTTCATAGATAAGGAGTGAAAGTTTTATTGCCCTCTGATTGGAGTCTGCTATTGTGTTTTGATGCCCCTAGAAGGTCAGAGAAGCAGATTCCTTAATTGATGTAGAAAGACATGAATCCGTGTGATATATTCATTCCAGCACTAAGAGTGTCAAAGGTCATCATAAGTTTATATTCCCAAACCTTTCTATCTTTCTCAGATTTAAAGTTAGATTTTAATACAAGTAATTCCATATCCATCATGCTATGACTGGGCATACAAAAGTGTTTTGCCACAGGTAAATCCATTCTTTTTTTTTTTTTTCTCTTATTGTGTGGCCATGAGAATTCATCCTTGTTCTCAGTTTTTGCCCGGTCTCTCCCACATACAGACCCCCAGTTGGACATTTAGTACATATAATTAGGTACACCACATTAGATGTGATGCAGCTGAAAGTACCTGGCATCTTGTAGTCCTGATGTGAGTTGGGGATCTTTGTCTTGTCCGTGGTCATTATAAATGGGCAGGTTTTGAATTTCTTCTTGTTGCAAGGAAAGGTTCCTGCAGCTGTTAGGGAGGACAGGGAGCTTCTGACAATGATGCTTCTTAGATTTGGGGGCTGCCTAAAACACAGTAGTGGGGGGTCTGGAAATATGGATTGTAATCGGGCATCTTTTTGTAGTAAAGGTTGTAGTTTCCGTGCAGCTCCCCTTAGCATCTCCAGATTTGGATTGTACGTGACCACTAGAGGCACCCGGTTATTTTCTTCTTTAGCTTTGTAATGTAGCAGGTGATTCATTGATATTCTGGTGGCTCTTGTAATTTGGTTTTCAATTGTTCTTGGATGGTAGCCCTGGTTCAAAAAGGTCTTTCTGAGGCGAATAAGGTGTTCATCTCTATCCATAGGGTTGGATCATATACAAGAGCCACCAGAATATCAAGGAATCACCTGCTACATTACAAAGCTAAAGAAGAAAATAACCGGGTGCCTCTAGTGGTCACCTACAATCCAAATCTGGAGATGCTAAGGGGAGCTGCACGGAAACTACAACCTTTACTACAAAAAGATGCCCGATTACAATCCATATTTCCAGACCCCCCACTACTGTGTTTTAGGCAGCCCCCAAATCTAAGAAGCATCATTGTCAGAAGCTCCCTGTCCTCCCCAACAGCTGCAGGAACCTTTCCTTGCAACAAGAAGAAATGCAAAACCTGCCCATTTATAATGACCACGGACAAGATAAAGATCCCCAACTCACATCAGGACTACAAGATGCCAGGTACTTTCAGCTGCATCACATCTAATGTGGTGTACCTAATTATATGTACTAAATGTCCAACTGGGGGTCTGTATGTGGGAGAGACCGGGCAAAAACTGAGAACAAGGATGAATTCTCATCGCCACACAATAAGAGAAAAAAGAATGGATTTACCTGTGGCAAAACACTTTTGTATGCCCGGTCATAGCATGATGGATATGGAATTACTTGTATTAAAATCTAACTTTAAATCTGAGAAAGATAGAAAGGTTTGGGAATATAAACTTATGATGACCTTTGACACTCTTAGTGCTGGAATGAATATATCACACGGATTCATGTCTTTCTACATCAATTAAGGAATCTGCTTCTCTGACCTTCTAGGGGTATCAAAACACAATAGCAGACTCCAATCAGAGGGCAATAAAACTTTCACTCCTTGTCTATGAACTGTTCCAATATTTATGTTCATCCCTCTGCCATAATGACAGTTCTGCTTCACGTCACTTGTCTTATCTTATTGCATTTTTTCTGTGCTGGGTTATGTATAAATATGTGATTCTTCAGATGTTGTATTAGTCTTCGCCTGATGAAGAGACCTGAGTAGTCTCGAAAGCTTGCAATTTGTTACCATCTTTTCAGTTAGCCATTAAAAGGTATCAACCACTGAGGACTCTCAAGTCTAAATATTTGTTTAAAGCTGCAATTTTTGTGTTTTTCTTTTTACATTTTTACATATTTTATTTAGCTTTTATTTCTTTTTTACTTAGTTCTACTGTGTTAATTGAGTACTGTTCACTTTGATCATTCAACTCAAACACTGCAGTAATCATGTACTTTCAGTGCATGAGACTTGTCAGTCTTTCTCTGAAAGTCTTGCTAGAACCTGCTGATGGCAGGGCCTAACAGGCTGTCGAACCCCGAGGCTATCACAAGACCTTTGGTTGTGATAGCAACTATGGGCACCCTTCATGGCAATCACAGAGCACCAATAGGTTAAAAGAGGGAACCCTCTCCTTCTTTGAACCATGTAGATGCCACTGTTGTGATTGATAACGGCATTTAAGGGGTTAATCAGTTTCAAAACTGATTGGGTTCAATTCCACAATGTGTCAGCTGTCATATACAGTCGACAACATGCAGCATTTTCGTCCATCAGGGGTTGCCATACACTTAATCCTCGGCGTTGTAAAACAAAAGGCACTGAGGATTAAGGCCCCTTAAAATTAACTTTATTCCCCCAAAGTGTTCTGGTTTCAGTCACAGGGGTTTCGCTGGTGCTGGCTCAGGAGCGCCGGCTGTAACCGCTCTTCTTGCCCTGACTGACAGCCAGACCCAAATTTGGAGCCATAATGCTATTAACCTGCAGATTAACCTCACATCTGCAGGATAATAGCATTTTTTTGTGGTGACATATTCCCTTTAACCTTAGTGGGTGTTACATTTTTTAAATTTCCATCTGAAACTGTTGGCAGCTAATTATTCAGGATACTCTCCTAGCGTGTGACAACAGAGCTTCTTTATTCAGGAACAAACAGGAACAATATATGATATGCTTAATAGATCAGGAATCAAACATTTGTGTGTCTCTATTTGTGCATCATCTACAGCAGACTGCTTCTCTCATGCACAGATACAGGAAAAACAGGAAATACAGTCACATGCTCTTCCTGTGTGAGCCTCTGGGAGTTTTTTTTTATTTTATAAACAGCATACAAATCTAGTAACTAAAACACTCGTAGACAGGAATGGAGTTGTTGCACCAAACATATTCCAACACCCCCACTCAACAACTACTTATCCTGTTAGTCCCATTGCGGTTCTGAAGTCCACAAACTTGGCTCTTGATAATGGCTTTGTCATACCATCAGCTATCATCTTGTCAGACTCGCAATAAACAAACTCGAGTACACCACGTTCCACTAAGTCACATAAGTGGTGATGTTTTACATCAATGTGCTTAGTCCTTGCACTAATCTTCTCACTGCTGGCAAGTTTAACACATTCTGGGTTGTCCTCATAGATAACTGTTGGTTGAGCTAGTGGCTTGCTGAAATCTTCCAAAAGTTGTTTCAACCAAATTACTTCTTGACTTGCATAAGCAGCAGACATATATTCTGCTTCTGTAGAAGATAATGCGACTGACACTTTTTTTTCTGCTGGACAAAGAAATTGAATTTTCTCCTAACTTGAACAAGTAACCACTGGTTGATTTCTGACCACTTGAATCTCCAGCCCAATCTGCATCCACATAACCTCTGAGAGTGAGATCTCCTGATGCAGATATCTTAAGATTTAGCCTTTGAGTTTCTTCAAGATATTGAAGAATTCTTTTAATTGAATTCCATTCTCTTTGGCTTGGCTTGCTTACATGTCAGCAGAGAATTCCATCTGTGGCTGTGATATCCGGAGGACTTGTGGTTGCTATGTGCAGAAGCGCCCCCACTGCTTGTTTGTAACTCTCATTGCTAGGTAGCAGATCTTCTTCTCCTTCCAACTTTAAGTAGGATGGGTCCGTTGGTGTTGACGCACCTTTGGCTTCTGACATTCCAAACTAGTTTAGGATTGCGTAAATTTTAGAACTTTGGTTGAGAAGAAAACTCACATCTTCCTCTCTCTGGATTTGGATTCCCAAATAATATGTCACATTTCCAAGGTCCTTAGTCTCAAAGTGCTGGTTGAAAATTTCACGTAGCTTTGTAATTTCTTTTTATTTGTGGTAGCTCAGTAAGCTCCCATGTCTGGAGTTGGTGAAGGGACTCCATCTCTTCATTAGTGGCATTTATCCACTTCTGCTTATTGTGGAAAGGCAGTTTTTGCATCTCTTGCCATGATTATGGCTCTGGTTCAGGAAGTGTTCTGACCATATAAGAAAGGCATCTAGCTGTCATACCTTTGTTTGGCCTTTCTGATCTCCTGACTGGAGGTTGACTTGGTTCTTATGTGTCTTCCTTGGTGGCTTCAGAGCTTATCCTCACTTTACTGTTTTCCTTTTCGGTGTCTGGGTTTGATGATTGAGATTCTTGTTTTTGCTTCTTAGGTTAAATAACTTATGTAACTTCATGGAATTTGAGCGATACATCTCTACATCTACATCTCTGCTGATTGTTACTGTGTTTGGCTCTGGGTGCAGGATTCTGTATCCCTTTTGCGATTTGATATAGCCCACCTGGATGCCTTGCTTTGCGTGTGATTCCCACTTGGAACGTTTTTCTTTGGGAACAGACATAAATGTTTTGCTTCCAAATATCCTGAGGTGCTTCAGGTTAGGCTTCTCACAGTTCCATAGCTCATATGGAGTTTTATTTGTGGTTTTACCTGGCACTCTGTTTTGAAGATAGCAAGCTGTCATGATGGCTTCTCCCCAATACATTGAAGGTAGATTTGCCTCAAACAACATAGTTCTTCCACTTTCACAGAGTTGTATGGAATGGTACTCTGGAACACGATTCCATTCTTTTTCAAAATGGTTTGCACCTTACCACTTGTATGTTCGGTTCCATTATCTGCACGCAGGACTTTTGGCATTCTTATAAATTTCTTAAACACTACAGCAAGATATTCTTCAAGTTTCTGTGGAACTTTATCCTTACTGTGAAGCAGGTAAGCGATTGTATATCTGGAGTAGTCATCAATAAATGTGAGAAAATATCTCTTCTTGCTAGGAGTTTGAACACTCATTGGACCACATACAGTATATCTGTATGTATCAGTTCCAGAGGCTGTGCAGATCTAGTGGTGCTTATTTTGGATTTTCTGGACATTTTCTCTTTAAGACAGCTAGTGCACTTCATCATTTGACTACAATGGTTGATTTCAATACCATTTGCAAGTTGAGCTAGCTTTCTTACTGCTTCTGGTTCTCTGTGCCCAAGACGTCTGTGCCATACATGGATACAGTTCTTATGCAGATCTTGTCTAGCACTGTACACTCTTTCTTTGCATTATATCTGATAAAATTCATCTTGGATTTTTCCTTCTGCAATAGTGTGACCCTTCTTTGAGATGATGCAACTGTTATCTTTAAAAATAACTACATTCCCCTTTTGCGTGAGCTTCTTTCTGACAGAAGATTGCTTTCAAGGCTGGAAACATAGAGAACATCCTTTATAGGGATCTTTCTGCTTTGTTCTGAGGAAACTGGACAGTGGAGGTAGCTTTCTCCTACTCCTTCTGAAGTCATATAGTGACCATTAGCTAAGATGACCTTTTCTGACTTGCTTTCATTAAGGTCAGTGAAGAAATCCTTGTTATTTGTCATATGACTGCTTGCACCAGATTCTGTACACCATATATGCTTTGCAGATGGGTTTGTACTGGCATTAAATGCAGCTTCAGCACATGCAAAATCTTCCTTTATAGCTGTTTTAACCCTTTGATGACTGTTCTGCTTTCTAAACTGGCTCATTCTTGCTTTCCAAATTCTGCAGTCTGCTTTAAAGTGGCCGTGCTTTTTACAGACAAAACATTCACAAGTTTCTCTTAGATTTCTCTTATATTTAGGGAAATCCTGTGTCTTTAATGCTGTTTCTGCTCTGGATTCATTACTGCTGCTTACATGCTGTGTTTTTCTCTTGAATTCATCCACAAGTTTGCCTTTAACATACTCTAGTGTCAGCTCATCATCTGGCCGTGCATCTAATGCAGTCACGAGATGCTCCACAATCTCTAGGGTGTTTCTTATATAGTTCTGCATATTCTGTCCATCATTTAGCTTAGACTGATACAGCTTTCTCATGAGATAAAGCTTGTTGCTGAGATTTGATCTTTCATGCACTTTCTGTAACTTATCACACATCTCCTTTGCAGTTGCACACTTGCAAATATGCACAATCTAATTATCATCTACAGTGAGGGAGATTGTGCTTTTGCGAGAGATGTCTTTGTGCTTTTGATCCTTCTCTAGCCAATCATCTGGTAATGGATGATTATTTTATGAATATATTTATCCTTTACGTGGCTAAGCATAATCGGTTGTCCCTAAATAAAGTGTCTGCATCCTTTACATGGTGCGTGATGTTGTTTGCTTACATCTAATGATTCTACATTATGAATGTTCGGTCACAGCACTTCCACATCCCTTGGGATACTTGGCTCCTGCAGCTTAATCACTGAAACTCAATGCTTTAATTGGTTGATTGACATTGAACTATAAATATCCATCATACCATGGAAACAGGAGAGTAATGACAGACAGATGCGACAGTAGTGCTGATACATGACATGCACAGGATGCTTATTTGTACTGGGGGAGGAACTCATTGACTGTCAGCAATATAGGTCAAAGGGTTTTACCTGTTTAGTAAAAATGATTGGATCTTTTGAAATTCATATTCTTCAACTTCACCAAATTTTCCCCAAAATATAAATTTTGTGTTGAGCAAATTTTTTCAAATCTCAATACTGGAAAGCTTGCAATTGCTCAGAAAATACACGTGGGGAAGAGGTGAAAGAGAGAAGACCACGCTGATCATAAGAGCTTACACTTCAAAGGCGAGAGAGAAAGCCTTGCTGACGATAAGGTTTACACTCTACAGGAGAGCGAAAGAGACCACCCTGCTGACCATAAAAGCTTGCAGTCTACAGAAGAATGATAAAGAGGACCCTGCTGACCATAAGAGCTTACACTCTACAGGAGAGCGAAAGAGAGGAATTTGCTGACCATAAGAGCTTACGTATAGTCTACAGAAGAGAGAGAGAGGACCTGCTGACCATAAGAGCTTACACTCTACAGGAGAGTGAACGAGAGGTCCCTACTGATCTTAAGAGTTTACAGTTCATAAAAGAGAGAAAAAACCTTGCTGATGATAAGAGCTTACACTCTACAGGAGAGCGAAAGAGAGGACCCTGCTGACCATAAGAGCTTACACGCTACAGAAGAGAGAGAGGACCCTGATGACCATAAGAGATTATGCTCTACAGGAGAGCGAAAGAGAAGACCTTGCAGACCATAAGAAATTATAATTAATAGGCGAGAGAGAGAAAGCCTTGATGACAATTAGAGCTTACACTCTACAGGAGAGCAAAAGAGAGGACCTGTGTAAAAAAGTGCTTACTGAGAGCTGGAAGATCCGGGAAAAATATGTAGACAATCCTCTTATCAGCTGAGACTGAAGTTTATTCAGACATTTGCAGCAGAACAGCACATAGAAAAGTCAGTAAGATAAAGCATGCAGACACGAACAGGAGTCCAGACAGACAAAGTAACACATGCAGACACCATATCTGGTGATGGTCTGTCCATAGCCTGACGATGGTCTGGCCATGGTCTGGCAATGGTGTGGCCTGGTGGTAGACTGGCGATGTTGTGACCCTGAACAACAGTAAAGCCTCCGTCACACTAAGCGAGATCGCTAGTGAGATCGCTGAAGCGTCACCAATTTTGTGACGCAACAGTGACCTAGCCAGTTATCTTGCTTAGTGTGACACCCAGCGACGACCAGCACCCCTGCTGGGTATCGCTGATCGTCATCGAATGGCCTGGACCATTTTTCCATCATTGGTCTCCCGCTGGCCAGCGCGCATCGCTGCTGGTATCTAGTGTACACTTCGGGTAACTAAGCGCGGCGCAGCACTTAGTTACCCGATGTGTACACTGGATACCAGCTTGCTCGCTGGTCCTGATCGCTAGTGAGTCTGCCCATGTGACATCTCACCAGCGATCAGCTAACAATGTCCCAGCGGTCCCATCCACGTCAGATCGTTTTTGGGATCGCTGGGACATTGAAGAGTGTGACGGGACCCTAACAGGGGCTTTTTATACATGGTTTAGACAAAGAAAGCACATTGCAGCGAAAGGGTGTATACATGAAAGCCTCATACTGCGGAGAAAAGCATATATTCAAGAAGCATACAATGGTTAAATGTAATGACTTCAAGGCTTTTTACCCAAAACTTCATTAGAGCTTGTAAATTTCCATGTCTGTGTTAGCCACTGTCATTAATCTGATCACAGCTCTTAGGATGGTCACATAAATCTGTATATATTGACAACCGTATATGGCTGTTCTCCAATATCACTACAACAAATACACTTATTTATTACCATATGTTACCATTTTTCTATTATCTCATTGTCCTGCAGCTGATCCAATTAACCTGTGTGTATGCCCACTATACCTCTTAATGGCTATGATCTCATCTGGTGTCTCCAATCTGTCCAGGGCTTCCAGAAGTACATCTTATTAGCTTTTTAGAAGCAGAATCAGTTGGTTTCTAACTTTGCACAAGATGGCTGCTAGAGCCAACATGGCTGTTCAGTATATTATGGCTGATCCAGTCTCTTACACCCTGTTGACCATAAGAGCTTACACTCTACAGAAGAGAGAGACTTACTAAAGGTACTGCCACACTTAGTGATCTCGTTAGCGATCTCAATAACGACGCAAGCTAATGAGATCGTTTTTGTGATCGTTTTAATGTCGCTAGTAGCTGCCACACTTAGTGATCTCGTTAACGACGCATAAGCGGTTAGCGATCTCATTAACGACTTTAACGTCATTGCGATGTAAAAAACAGCGCACATCGCTCACAAAAGGTGCCAGATACAACGATATAGCGTCACCAGCGGGACGCCAACGATCTAATACGGTCCAGAACTCTAGTGAACGATCAGCAGATCACAGCAGGGCCACGTCGTTGCTACATGCCACACACGTTAGCGTCACGAACGAGATCGCTAAATAGTGACGTATTTTAGCGATCTCGTTAGCGACGCTGTTTAGTGTGGCATACCTTAAGTGACTCTGGAGATGGAAAACGACGCCACCCTATAAACTATGCTCCACTAGGAACCACTGATCTGTGATGGTCCAGTTACTAACCACCACTGTACAGTGTATGATAATCCATAAGTTGTCAAAGCTGCTGT
The DNA here is from genome assembly GCA_033576555.1 of Oophaga sylvatica. NCBI lineage: Eukaryota > Metazoa > Chordata > Amphibia > Anura > Dendrobatidae > Oophaga > Oophaga sylvatica. The sequence continues at coordinate 99,477,600 of JARQOD010000006.1, forward strand.
GCATTATAGGGAAACCCACGCAGCCACATAAAATTACATTAGCCCATTTTCTGATACCTCAGCCGTGTTGAAATAGTGCTTTTTTGTTATGTTTGCTAACCGCAAATCGAATCTCAATGTCTGATTTTGTGGCAGATTTCATTCTGGAATTGCTGCGGTCTGCTTGGCAAAAAAAAATTACGTAATATAATTTTGTAATATGTTTTTGCTTTTTTTGCATTATTTTTTTATTCATTTGAATGAGTGAAAAACTCTAAAATCACTGAAAGAGTTAGCTGAGAGCAGATTTGAAAAAAAAACACACTTTGGAGGTTCAAATGTGCATGGAAAAAATAAGCAGTATGTCCATTAGATTTCAGAAATCTCATTCACTTTATTGGTGCTGTAAAACACTGTGTAAAACCTCTTTTGCTTGTGTAAACATGTGATCCATGCAGTCAATCACTTGCTACATCTGTATAATGTTACCATCATTGTGGCCAATTAATGTTTGCAATAATTACACAGTTTTTAAGTTCGAGGCTATAAGCATGTTGCATTTTAGTGCGCTCGGCGCACCGTCAAAAAGGACGCATGCGCAGTCAAACGCATACTGCGCACGGCCTGCGTACCCAATGATAAAGATAGGGTACACAGGTCGCATGCGCCGTCATGCGCCCATAGGCGGAGCCGCCGGGAGGAGGCGCGGCCGGGGCGGAGCTTAGCGGCGGCCGTGCGCAGATAGGCGCAGGTCGCCCGAGCGCAAATGTGAAAGTAGCCTAACAGCCACGATTGGAATCACAATCCACCCGCGGCTGTTAACCCATTAAATTCCGCTGTCAATCTCTGACAGCGGCATTTAACTTGCGCTTCCGGAAAGCACATCGGAAATCCTGCCAATCGTTGACCCCGTCATGTGATCGCGGGTCACTGATGGGTTGGTATGACAACCAGAGGTCTCCAGCAGACCTCTATGGTTGTCATAGCCAGATTGCTATGAGTGCTGCCCGGTGGTCGGCGCTCATAGCAAGTGAGCATTTCTTCTACATACAGGCAATCTATGTAACAGAGCCGATCGGACAAGTGCAGCTTCTAGTCTCCCATGGAGACTATTGAAGTATGCAAAAAATAAAAAAATGTTTTTAAAAATTTTAAAAAAATATACAGAAGTTCAAATTATCCCCCTTTCGCCCATTCAAAATAAAACAATGAAAAAAATCAAACATTCACATATTTGGTATTGCCATGGTTGGTATTGCCATGTATTGCCCGATCTATCAATATAAAAAAAATGAACCTGATCGTTAAATGGCGTAACGAGAAAAATAGTCAAAACGCCAGAATTATGTTTTTTTGGTCGCCGCAACATTGCATTAAAATGCAATAACGGGTGATCAAAAGATCGTATCTGCACCAAAATGGTATCATTAAAAACGTCAGCTCGGCACACAAAAAAAATAAACTCTCACCCAACCCAAGATCTCAAAAAATGGAGACACTACGGGTATTGGAAAATGCCGCAATTAGTTTTTTTTAACAAGCTTTGGAATTTTTTTTCACCACTTAAATAAAAAAGAACCTAGATATGTTTAGTGTATATGAACTCGTAATGTCTTGGAGAATCATAATGGCAGGTCAGTTTTAGCATTTAGTGAACTTTTTTTGCAATTTCACAACACTTGGCATATTTTTCCCGTTTTCAAGTACACAGTATGTTAAAACCTATGGTATGGTTCAAAAGTACAACTTGTCCCGCAAAAAACAAGCTCGCACATGGGCATTTTGACAAAAAAAAAATAAAAAAGTTATGGATCTGGGAAGAAGGGGAGCAAAAAATGAAAATGTAAAATCAAAAATACCTCTATTCGTTAAGGGGTTAAACTTCAATTGCCATTTCTCAGTCCAAACCTTCAGTTAATATAAGACCCTTTATAACATTAAGTTATCCTCCTCAGTGTTGATTACCCTGCAGAGTTTAGTATCATCTGCAAGTATTGAAATTCTATTCTGTATGCCCACTACTAGGTTATTAACAAATATGTTAAAAAGAAAAGGGCCCAGTACTGAACCCTGTGGCACCCCATTGTTAACAGTGACCCAATTCGAGTTTATTCTATTAATTACCATCCTTTGTTTCCTATCCTGATCTGGATATTAACCCAATTACACATATTTCCCTCTAGTTCAATTACTCTTCTTTTATATACCAACATTTTGTGTGGCACCGTATCAAACTCCTTTGAAAAGTTCATATATAGAACATCCACTGTTTTTCCCTGATCCAGTCTGGAACTTACCTCCTCATAGATGTTGATCAGATTAGTTTGACAGGACCAATCCCTTATAAACTCATGTTGATATTGGGTCATGAGGCTATTCTTATTGAGATACTGAAGGATAACATCTTTTAAACTTACTAGCCTATAATTTTTAGGCTTATATTCTGTCCCCTTTTTCAATATTGGCACCACATTTGCTATGAACAAGTCTTGTGGTATAGACCCTGTTATTGTATCCTTTAATGTTAAAAATAATGGTCTGTCTATCACGGTACTTAATTCCTGCAGTATTTGGAAGATGTATGCCAAGTGAGCCCAGGGATTTTACTTCTTTAGTAATTTTGAGGTTGTGTCATAGTTCCTGCTGGGTTAAGGAGGTGACATTTAATGGAGAACTTATGGTGTCCCTGATTATGTCATCTGTCATATGATTCCCATGAACATGGTCACATATTCGTCCCAGACAAAAGGGGAAGCACAGACACCACCGGTACTAGCATTCGTCCCTTTTAGCCCAAGTAATTTTAATTTAGCAGGATACTGCAACTAGGATGACAACTGCTTGCTCTCAATTTGTTATCTGAAAGTGCATGAAAAATTAGATCAGTTCACTTTAGTGCTGGTGCTTTATGGTAGTCATTATTGTATGGTGGCTATTGTAGCATGGGTAGTCTGACCCAGAGCTTTTTAACGCTCACACTTTTTAACGGTCTGGGTGGTGGAACCACTGTGCCAAAGCCCAAGGAACACCAAAGCAGCTAACAGCACTGCAGGCCATGGAGAGACAAGGGAGGTGATCCAGGTGCTACTCCAGGACAGACCTTAGGTAGATGGCAGCTTACCCCTAGGAACGGGTAGCTGGGATGGCACGGGGGAATGTCCAACAGATGCAGGCAGGCATAGACGATGACAGGAACCGCAGATGCAGACAGGACAGTTTGACGGAGAGATGAGCACTAGCAGATGCAGCTGGCTCGGCTGCCATTGGAGTGAGCACTGTTGGGTGCAGCTGGCTCAGCCGCCATTGAGGTGAGCACTCGTGGGTGCAGCTGGCTCAGCTGCCATTGAGGTGAGCACTTGCGGGTGCAGCTGGCTCGTCTGCCATTGAGGTGAGCACTGGTGGGCGCAGCAGGCTCAGCTGCCGGTGAGGACAGCACTGGCAGGAGCAGCTGGCTCAGCTGCCATTGAGGTAAGCTCTGTCGATTGCAGCTGGCTCGGCTGCCGTTGAGGAAAACACTGACGGGTGCAGCTGGCTCGGCTGCCATTGGCGAAAGCACTGGCGGACGCAGAAGACTTGGCTACTGTTGCCGGAAGGGCTGGCGGGTGCAGCAGATTCTGCTACCATTGAAGGAAGCACTGGCCGGTGCAGCAGGCTGAGCTGCAAGTACTGGAACCTGAGAACTGACAAGTGTGTTAGGAACAAACTCACAACATTGCACAGGCACCTCCATGTTGGAGGAGGCGCTTTAAATAGTAAGAGACCTTCAGCTATTGGCTGGGAACACTTTAGAGAAACATGCGCGTCCCCTTTAAGAAAGAGAAAGTGTGCACGCTCTAAGCACAGTCCCTGGTGACCTGCTAGGAGTTCACGCACCCCAGGCAGCAGCAAACCTGGAAAGAGCAGAAAGGGAGCCTCAGCGGTGAGTACGCTGATGTCTCTGCAGGGAGAGGGACTGCAGGCAGAGATGTGGGTGCTACACACGTTCAGTATTTGGACAGTATTTTACATCTGTTTTTGTAAGCCAAAATCAGGAATGAGTGAAAAATACAGACGTGGTGACGTGTTTCTATTATACACTGCTCAAAAAAAAGAGGGAACACTAAAATCCCACATCCTAGATATCACTGGATGAAATATTCCAGTTGTAAATTTTTATTCATTATATAGTGGAATGTGTTGAGAGCAATAAAACATAAAAATGATCAGTGTAAATCAAAATTAATATCCCATGGAGGTCTGGATTTGGAGTGATACTCAAAATCAAAGTGGAAAATCAAATTACAGGCTGGTTCTGCTTCAGTGGAAATGCCTCAAGACAAGGAAATGATGCTCAGTAGTGTGTCTGGCCTTCATGTGCCTGTATGACCTCTCTTCAACACTTGGGTATGCTCCTGATGAGGCAGCAGATGGTCTTATGAGGGATCTCCTCCAGACCTGGACTAAAGCATCCGCCAACTCCTGGGCAGTCTGTGGTGCAACGTGACTTTGGTGGATGGAGCGAGACTTGATGTCCCAGATGTGCTCAATCGGATTCAGGTCTGGGGAACGGGCGGGCCAGTCCATAGCTTCAATGCCTTCATCTTCCTGGAACTGCTGACACACCAGCCACATGAGGTCTGGCATTGTCCTGCATTAGAAGGAACCCAGGGCCAACCACACCAGCTTATGGTCTCACTAGGGGTCTGAGGATCTCATCTCGGTAACTAATGGCAGTCAGGCTACCTCTGGCGAGCACATGGAGGGCTGTGCGGCCCTCCAAAGAAATGCCACCCTACACCATTACTGACCCACTGCCAAACCGGTCATGGTGAAGGATGTTGCAGGCAGATCGCTCTCCATGGCGTCTCCAGACTCTGTCACGTCTGTCACATGTGCTCAGTGTGAATTTGCTTTCATCTTTGAAGAGCACAGGGTGCCAATGGCGAATTTGCCAATCCTCGTGTTCTGTGGCAAATGCCAAGTGTCCTGCACGGTGTTGGGCTGTGAGCACAACCCCCATCTGTGGACGTCGGGCACTCAGACCATCCTCATGGAGTTGGTTTC
>JARQOD010000006.1:99482721-99526846 GCA_033576555.1 Oophaga sylvatica
CCTCTGCCAGGGCTGTTATACCAAAATTAGACAAGATCTTCTCGCATATGGCATACCGAAACAGTGAAGTCCGACAATGGACCACCTTTTAATAGCACAGACTTTCGATCATTCGCAACCTATCTTGGTTTCACTCACAAGAAAATAACTCCTTACTGGCCTCAGCCAATGGTGAAGTGGAACGGTTCATGCAATCAATCAACAAAACTTTGAGGATCGCTACCATGGAGCACAAGGATTTACAGCAAGAGTTACACAGATTTCTTAGACAGTACAGAGCTACACCCCATTCTACTACTGGGATACCACCTGCCACTGCGCTGTTCAACAGGCCTATGCGTGTCAAACTCCCGAGCGTTCCGCTGAGCCCTGTTCAAACCCCAATTGCTACTAAGATGCCATATCCAAACAGAAGATGAAGAGGTATGCAGATAAGAGCAGTCGTCGTTGCAAGCCACCGGAAGTATTGGTGGGAGATTGGTCCTGGTAAAAAGGCTAAGACCTAGGGGCAAGTTTGCATCACAATACTATCTTGAACCCTTTCAGGTCACACAAGTCAAAGGCACTATGGTTACTGCTCAAGATCACGGTCGCCAGGTCACAAGGAACGTGTCCCATTTTAAAAAACTTTGCGACTATGTCCCAGAAACAGATGAGGCAGATAGCGATGACGTCCTGCTGGATCCCCAGAGCTCAGCAGTTCCAAGAGAGGATACCTCAGGGGACTCAGAAAGTTCATCTGGGACTGAGATGTCTCACCGCTATCCAGCGAGGGCAAATCGTAGACCGCCAGCCCACCTCTTGGACTATGTTCGGCAGTAAAAAGGAAAAAAAGAAAAAAAAAACCCTTTTGTACTAATGTGAACTTTTGGACCGTTATCCAGTTCTAATGTTGTTTTGTTTGGTGAGAAGAGGAGAGATGTGATGTTGTTACTATATCTGTGATTGGTTTGCTGTTATCCTGGTTTCAGTTTCTGCCTAGTAACGATGATGTAAGGTGGAGGAGGAGACAAGGCAGGAGCGGGAAGTCCTGGGTAATGGAAGCAAGGGAGAGGAAGCTAAATAAAGTATGGCTGTTTAAACCTACCATCCAGCATCTCTGTGTGGCCTTCTGGAGTTTCCTTCATCGGCACAACAACACTACAGACACTAAATGTGTTGGGCACACTGTGGCGCTCAGAAGGGAGTGAGGAATGTGGATTTGGCACCACAGAATTCGTTGGACTTCTTTTTGGGGCGAAGGAGACATAGTGCTTTTCTGAGCCTTTTTACCACCAGCAACGTGGAAGCCCCTTCCCTATATTTCCATTGACAGATGATGGGCCTGGTTGGGGACTTGCTTTTTTTGGATTAAGTTAAAGCATTTGTTGGGAACATTTTACAAAACATTTTAGATCAGATTTATCCTTTGCTCTATGCTGAGCACTTGCGTCCGGATTTTCATTAAATCTAATCTAATGAGCCAGCAGACTTACTCTGGACTCTGGACTCCATCTAGCCTCTGATCAGCGATTTCCTTCTTCTTAGAGGTGCACAAAACTGTGGTCAACCACAGTTTTATGTACACTTAAACCTTAATGACCGCCAATATGTCTTTTCCTGACCTGAGATATAAGAGAATAGCATCCCCATACAGGTGACAATCCAACAGCTATCAACTGTACACTATAGCAGACAACTTGCTGCATCAGCCACGATCAGTGTTGGCACTGTCCATATCTGTTTAACCCCTTAGATGCTGCTGTCAATAGTGATTAAGCCATATATATGGTTAACAAGAGTGTTTGGGATTCCTCTTTATCCCCATCGGCCCCCTGAGATCATGATTGTGTGGTCCTGATGTTTGCCATGGCAATTCACGGCCAAATGGCTGCCTTTGAGTCTACCGGCTATGGTAACCTGTTCAGAAGTTACCAACATTTAGGTGGTAAAAATAAACTTTTCTTTCCTGTCATGTCACTTTACATCAATTCCTGAAAATCACCTGAAGGGTTAATAAACTACCTGATAGCAATTTTCAATTTGTCGGGGGGTGCTGTTTTTAAAATGGTATAATTTTAGGAGGTTTTCCAATATATAGGACCAACAAAGTCACTTCAAACCTGGATAGATCCCTAAAAAAATAAATTTTGTAAATGTCCTTGAAAAAATGAAAAATGGCTGCTACATTTTTAAACCTCCTAAAATGCTAACAAAATAAAATAACGTTTTACAAATGGTGCAGATGTAAAGCAGACAAGAGGAAATGCTATTTATTAATGTTTTTCTGTGACATGACTATCTGGATTAAATGAATAATCATTCAAAGTTTGAAAATTGCTAATTTTTTTACATTTTTGGCGAATTTCTTATATTTTTTAAAAAAATATTTAGACTTGAGATAAACACAAAACATATCGACCTAAATATACCATTATCATAAATTATAATGTGCCAAAACCGTCTCAAAATAACTGGGATTTGTTGACGCATTCCAGAGTTATTACCATGTAAAGTGACACTGGTCAGATTTCAAAAAGTTGGCCCGGTCACTAAGGGGTTAAAAAGACAGACAACCGCCAAATTATAGGCCAGTCGGCATCCAATGCATCACCATCTGTTTCATTATAGAAAATGTTTTGCCAGGGGTTCCATACGGATCACGTATTTCAGAGAGTTTATACGGAAACCCTGATGTAAGCACTCGGTGCAGAGCGCTGTATAAATGTGCCCCAAGCCTTACTGCGATCTTTGTGAGGCAGAATGAACAAATCAACAGCAGGTGAAGAATTGGTTTTATTTATTTTTTACTGTGTTTCTCTTGCGGTTTAATTCATTAGGCAACTTTAATCTGTTCTTCGGTCTGTGCGATTACAGCAAAATCAGATTTATATATTTTTTTATGTTGGCTGCTATCACACACTAAAAGATGCTTTTTATTGCAAACACTTTGCATCTACATATGTTTAGAGCCATATTTTTTTTATTTCTCCACTGATGGAGCTGTATGGCAGCTTGTTTTTTAGCTGGACGAGATGACGTTTTATTGGTACTATTTTCGGGTACATAACATTTTTTGATCGCTTTCTATTCCAATTTTTGGAAAGCAGAATTAAAAAAATCCAACAATTCAGGAATTATTTTTCAGGTGTTTCAGCTGTATTGTGGTTTGTTTTTTTGTCAGACAAGATGATGTTTTCAGCAATTCCGTTTTATTTCCACTCGACTTTTTGATCACGCTTTATTCCACTTTTTGTACGCCGATATGATAAAGAACATAGCTTGAAAGCGACTTTTTGTCCTCATGTCCCATCAGGCCTCGGGCCTACTACCGCTACATTGATGACATTTTAATCATCTGGATGGAGTCTGAGCAACAGCTAAAGACGTTCCACGAACAGTTTAACCAATTTCATCCCACCATCAACTTAACACTCAACTACTCCAGCACTGAAATAAACTTTTTAGACACCATCATTAACCTAAAGGACAATGAAATAGAGACATCCCTGTATCAGAAGCCAATCGACCGTCCAACACACTTTAAATGGGACAGTTTCCATCCAAAACACATAAAAAACTCTATTATCTAGAGCCATTAGATACAACCGTATATGTTCCAACCCCATGGTCAGAGATGAACACCTTGCTCGCCTCAGAAAGACCTTTTTAAATCTGGGCTACCATCCAAGAACAATTGAAAACTAAATTACAAGAGCCACAGAATATCAAGGAATCACCTGCTACATTACAAAACTAAAGACGAAAATAACCGGGTGCGTCTAGTAGTCACCTACAATCCAGAAGCTCCCTGTCCTCTCCAACAGCTGCAGGAACCTTTCCTTGCAACAAGAAAAAATGGAAAACCTGTCCATTTATAATGACCACGGACAAGATGAAGATCCCCAACCCACATCAGGACTACAAGATCCCAGGTACTTTTAGCTGCATCACATCTAATGTGGTGTACCTAATTATTTGTACTAAATGTCCAACTGGGGTCTGTATGTGGGGGAGACCGGACAAAAACTGAGAACAAGGATGAATTCTCATTGCCACACAATAAGAGAAAAAAGAATGGATCTACCTGTGGCAAAACATTTTTGTATGCCTGAACACAGCACCATGGACATGAAATTACTTGTATTTAAAGGTAATTTCACATCTCAGAGACACAGGAGAGTTTGGGAGTATAAACAGATGACGACCTTTGACACTCTCAGTGCAGGAATGAATGTGTCGCATGGATTTATGTCTTTTTACATCAATTAAGGAATTTGCTCCTAAGACCTTGTGGGGCATCACAAAACATTACCAGACCCCAATCAGAGGGCAATAAAACTTTCACACTCCTTATCTATGAACTGGTCCAATATTTATGGCCACAACTGTTCATCCCTCTCCCATATTGATAGTTCTGCTTTACGTCACTTGTCTTATCTATTGCACTATTCCTGTGTCCTGTTGTGTATAAATATGTGATTCTTCAGATGTTGTATTAGTCTTTGCCTGATGAAGAGACCTGAGTAGTCTCGAAAGCTTGCAATTTGTTACCATCTTTTCAGTTAGCCATTAAAAGGTATCAGCCACTGAGGACTCTCAATTCTAAATATTTTTCTATCTACTGGCTAACACGGTACAAAGATATACATCTTTCCTGTATCATAGCTTTTTCCACACTTTTGATTTTTTTTACAGTGTTCACTGAAGGGGTTAACAATAGAGTTGAGCGATACTTTCCGATATCCTAAAGTATCGGAATCGGAATGGTATCGCCGATATCACTAAAATATCGGCGATACCCGATACCGATACCGGAAGTCCCATGTAAGTCTATGGGAACAAAATATCGAAATTAAAAAAAACCCATTCTTGCCTTGTTGGTTAATTGTACATGAAGGAAAACAAGAAAGAGTAATGTAGAATGTATTGGGGAAGGTTGAGGAGACATTAAAGGCATAGATGTTTAACCCAATCAAATGGAATAGCATAAATATTTTTTTTTTTAAAGATGTTCGGATTGACGAAGAAATTGACAATGTTAACGTTTTTTATATTTTGGCAAATATGTATATTACACAACTTCCATGCTCTTCATCTTCACCTTTTTAACTTTTCACACACTTTCTCCTTCATAATCTTCTGCAGCATCATCTTTTTCATCAAATTATTCTTCATCTTCACCTTCTTTATCTTCTTCTTAAACTTCTTGCTATTCATCTTTGTTAACATTACTCATATTCTTCTTATTAAACTATTATTCTTATTCATATTCTGCTTCATCTTCTTCATCATATTCTTATTTGTGACAGAGAATCCTGTACTTGTAATCTGTCAAAGTATGAATTTTTCATCCTTCCGTTCTTGCTGTCACAAAAGATTTAAATTACAACAGTATTTGTCCGTGTTCAGTTTAGCCTGCAGCAGAGGCATTTTCCAGGGGCACCACGAGGAGGAACGGACTCACCCCCATACACTGCTTAGTCTTCTTCTGCTTAGAATTTAGAGCATATATTTTGCTCTTCATTTTGGTCTTATACTTCATGTTCTTCTGCTTTTAGATCTTCTGCTTATTGTTCTTGTGTCTCTTGTTCCGTATCTTGTATTTGTAGCACAATCTTGTACCAGCTGATGTTACTGGGACACGGTTACTAAGCAGAGGTACCTGTGCTCCAAAGCACTACCAAGGACCAGCAGACGTTGCTGGAACTCGGATACCGAGATGGAGGCACCTAGGCCAAAGGCACTGCGGAGAACCAGTTGACGGTACTGGAACCCGGAGGGGCAGCAGAAGGAAAAGAGCCAATGGCACAACCGAGGACCAGCTGACGTTACTGGGACACGGTTACTAAGCAGGAGGTACCTGTGCTCCAAAGCACTACCAAGGACCAGCAGACGTTGCTGGAACTCGGATACCGAGATGGAGGCACCTAGGCCAAAGGCACTGCGGAGAACCAGTTGACGGTACTGGAACCCGGACGGGTAGCAGAAGGTACAAGAGCCAATGCAAGTAACGAGGACCAGCTGACTGTGCTGGAACCCGGAGGGGCAGCAGAAGGAAAAGAGCCAATGGCACAACCGAGGACCAGCTGACGTTACTGAACCCCAGTAACACAGGAGCAAGTGTTGACTGTGCTAACAGCACTTCCGAGCAACAACTGGCGGTGTTGGAGCCCAGGGTCAAGGAGGATGTTTAAATACTAGATCAAGTAATTTCCTTGTTACCTGTCAATTTTAAATGTCTATACTTCAAACAAGAGAAAGATAACCTTTACTACCATAAGATGATGATTTCATTTAAACTAATATCTAGATAAATAAAGAATTGACAAACATAAACACATACATTAACATGTTGAACAGCAATGCAAACCACAAAATAAATTAGTTAAGGAATCTGCTATACGGTTGTACATAAAAGCATACAAGTACATATCTGAATCCATTAATGATGGATAAGTAACAGTATGTACACCATTTTTATTGTATAGACAATGAATGTCTGACTTCAAAACATCATCAGCATTACAAGTTATCTGTGACATTACTAAAATGTTACATTTGCTGAATAATGTCACTAAACAGTTTATACAAAATTATACAATTTCCATCATGTAATACTCATAATATGTGGCAATAATCATGTTTATTAACAAACATAACCTTTAAAAAGTGCATAGTGCATAGTGAAAATTGCTATTTATGCCTGACTGTCGACTTGCAAGCATGACAACGGATAGATAAGGTATATATAGATGAGACTGCATAGCCACAGATGGTGAATGGCGATGTAATACTGTACCTCAATAAAGTGTGCGTCACTACTACATAATTTTTTTTATATAGCTTTATAAACAGGGTACGTGGATGTATGCTTGCGCCTTTGTTTTGACGCACAGACTGCCTTCCTGCTGAGACGCGTTGGGTAGTGAACAGTTGTGTGCAGTGTTCACTGTAGTCTGAGGTTTTCCTTTTTGGAGTGCAGATCACGCTCCAGTTAGTTCTTCAACCACTGCTGGTTGTAGTCTGCTGAGCGTGTGTCACTGGCACATCCTTGAAATTTTTCTCTAATTGTTGCTGCTCCATTCTATTACAAATAAATAAAATCTATTAGTGTGACGCGCTTCCATCCGTATACAATACATTGGTTGCAAACACTATAGAAGTACACAAAGGGGCCTTTCACACCTACTGAACAGTTGTGTGCAGTGTTCACTGCAGTCTCTGCGGAATAACCACACTTAGGCCTTATAACTTTTCAGACTTTCTTTATCAATCTACCAAGATGAAGAAGGCAGGGAGTAAGGCACGTGGTCGTGGAGTTTCTTCAGGGAGAGGACGTGGGATTCTGTGGCTGCTGCGGCCCCCAGTGACACAGCATCCACCAGTTTTCCCCGGCCGTGAGCGTTCCTTTATGCGCACTTTTGTAGGAGCTGGGAGTACCCCCCTGCTGCGGGAAGAACAAATTGAAGCCGTTGTTGTTTGGATCTCAGCCAATGCATCGACTTCAATTGCTTCCACCTCCTCTCAGGACCACAGCACTGTTGGGCAACCATCTGTCTCTTCACCGCCTGGCAAATTGCCCAGGCAGTCAGAGAGTTCTGTACAGGAGCCAGCTGAGTGTCTGCTTCTGTTCTCAGAATCTATTGGCTTGCAAACAGGGGCCCAGCCAAGCAGCATTCTGTAATGTGAAGAAGAGGGAGTATGCAGTGATGCGCAACAGCTGTGTCTCTCTGAATCTGAAGAGGCGGGTGAGACAGTGCCGATGGTCAGCACACCGCAGAACGCATCTGATGATGATGATGAGACCCAGGTGCCAGTTTCTGTTGAGCATGGTGCTGGCCAGACCACCCAACAGCAGGTGTTGGAAGAGGGTAGTGGAGATGATGAGGTCCAATACCCAACATGGCATGAAGAACAGGAAGGTGGTGGGAGCAGCTCAGAGGAATAATAATAATATTTATTTATATAGCGCCATCATATTCCGCAGCGCTTTACAGTTTAGCAGTTTCAGAACACAAGTCATAAGTAACAACGTTAACAATACAATAATTTAAGCTAAATAAGTCGCCCCTGCTCGTGACAGCTTACAATGTACAATGAGATGGGGAGATACAAAGTATAGGTGTTTATATACAATGGTGCATTTACAATGATGTTCCAGCCATCTTAAGGGACTGAGGGATGGAGATAGTGAATGGGCTAGAGACACACACACACTTACACAGAATACATAGAATGACTTTGATTAGTGAATGTGATAGGCCGCTCTGAACAAATGTGTTTTGAGGGAGCGCCTGAAACCATGCAAATTGTGGATAGTCCTAATTTCTTGGGGTACAGCATTCCAGAGGATTGGCGTAGAGCAGGAGAAGTCTTGGAGTCGGGAGTGGGAGGTACGTATTAGTGCAGAGGTTAGTCGAAAGTCGTTTGCAGAGCGCAGCAGTCGGTTAGGCCGATAGATAGAAATGAGGGAGGAGATGTAGAGGGGTGCTGCACTGTGGAGAGCTTTGTGGGTGAGAACCAGTACTTTGGTTGAAAGCTGGGAGAGGCCTAGAGAAATGGTTAGTGATAGAAGGAAGATAGAGGAAGACATTGCCCCAACGGTACAAACAGGAGGGAGAGTTAGGCTGCAGACTCGGTTGCCTGTAGCCTCCAGTTTGGCACCTGTTCGGAGCAGTTGTCTTCCAAAAGTCAAAACGTGCGCTCCCAGGACTTGCACTGCGTGGTCCTTTTTTCACACACTTGCACATGATATTTGCTATGTGAAATGCAAGCTGTGTAATCAAAAATTAAAAATAGCTAAAAGTGTCAGTCACCTCAATACCACAAATATGTGGAAACATGTGCGGACAAAGCACGTAGTTGAGTTACAAAGACACACTGGAGATGTAGGCCAACCTACAGCAGCACCTACATCTTCAGGTTGTGTTGAAGCCTCTTCATCGAGCTCACACACAGCTGGTTATGCTTCCTCACAGGATCGCCATGGAAGAACCTCGGCCACTGTTGTCCAGAGACAAACTGTTATTCCACACACAGCAGCAAGTTCCCTGTCATCCTACACTCCCAGGCCACAAAACAGCCAGCGGTAGCACAGGCATGGGATAAAAGACGGCCATACTCCGCAAACCATGCACGAGCACAGGCTCTGAATGCTGGCATTGCAAAACTCCTGTCCCTTGAAATGCTGTGATTCAGGCTGGTGGAGACAGACAGTTTCCGTAACTGAATATCATTGTCAATCCCACAATACAATGTGCCAAGCCGATTTCATTTCAGCAGGCAAGCCGTCCCTGGTCTGCAAAAGCATGTTGAGGGAAAAATTAAACATGCGCTACTAAAAGCCCTCAGTAGCAAGGTCCACCTGACCACCGATGCGTGGACCAGTACCCATTGTTATGATCTGCTACAACCAGTAAGGAAAGAAGGGAATTCTGTCCCTACAATACAACTAAGCTGAATCCCTACGATGTAACGGGGAACCTGATCCTGCGACCAGACCCGCTAAAGTCCTCATCTAGTGTGAACGAAGACCTATAGTTGCGAGGGAGTAATCCCTACAAGATCTAGGGACTGGGAGAAAAGGTGGACACCTCCTAACATAAATTGTAGCATGGATAATTAAACAGAAAAATAAATACTTTGTGATCCTAACATCAAGCAAAACTCACAGATTAAGGCACCTAAGCACCCGGCTAGCTTAACAGTAGATAATACAATGAAGTCAAGCAAAGCCAGAAGGGCGGAGCCAGACTAAATAGGGAAAAAAGGTCATGTGACCAGCAAACTGAAACAAAACCTAACAAGAGGGTTCTAACACCCATGGCCAGGGACAATACCTTTCCCTCACTGCCCATTGGGTCAATGTTGTGCAGCCGGGTACTGATCTTGCGAGTGGCGCTGTACGTGTTCTGCCAACTCCAAGGATTGCAGGAATCAAGTCTGTACACATTGATTCCTCCTCCTATTCCAGTTCCTCAGAATCATCGCTGCAGGAGCCGTCACGGTCTACCTCCACATGGACCCGTGAACGTTTACCTGTTGCGACCGATATGAGCACAGCCGTGTCCAAATGTCAACAGGCCATCCTGAAATTAATTTCCATGGGAATCTTAGCCACACAGCGCAGGAGCTCTGTAATGCCATAAAGCAGGAGAGCGACGTGTGGTTTTTGGAAGAGAATCTACAGGCAGGCTTGGTAGTGTGTGACAATGGCCGAAATCTGGTGTCAGCTCTGGGCCTTGGCAACCTCACTCACATACCATGTCTGTCATATGTGCTCAACTTGGTCGTGCAGAGTTTTTTGAGGGACTATCCGGATCTTGATGCACTGCTGCACAAGGTCCGCCTAGAGTGCGCTCACTTGCGACGTTCCAGCATGGCCAGATCGCTGATTGCAGCTCTGCAACGCAGATTTCACCTTCATGAACATCGCATTATATGTGACGTACCCACCAGGTGGAATTCCTCGTTACATATGTTGGAGCGGTTGTGTGAGCAGCAGCCAACAGTAATGGAGTATCAGCTGCATCAGGCGCAGTCAACTCGCAATTTGCGGCGTTCACACTTCACCACTACTGAGTGGGCCTCTATAATAAGAATAATAATATTATTTATTTATATAGCGCCATAAATATTCCGCAGTGCTTTACAGTTTAACAGTTTCAAAACACGAGTCATAAGTAACAACGTTAACAATACAATAATTAAAGCAAAATCAGCCGCCCCTGCTGGTGAAAGCTTACAATCTACAATGAGGTGTGGGAGATACAAAGTACAGGTGTTTATATACAATGGTGTTTTTACAATGATGGTCCAGCCATTTTAAGGAAGTGAGGGATGCATGGAGATAGTGAATGGGCTACACACACAGAATTACACATAGAATGACTTTGATTAGTGAATGTGATAGGCCACTGTGAACAAATGTGTTTTGAGGGAGCGCCTGAAACCATCCAAATTGCGGATAGTCCTAATTTCTTGGGTAGAGCATTCCAGAGGATTGGCGCAGCGCGGGTGAAGTCTTGGAGTTGGGAGTGGGAGGTACGGATTAGTGCAGAGGTTAGTCGAAGGTCGTTTGCAGAGTGCAGCAGTCGGTTAGGCCGATAAATATAAATAAGGGAGGAGATGTAGGGGGGTGCTGCGCTGTGGAGAGCTATGTTGGTGAGAACCAGTAATTAGAATTGGATCCTATAATGAATGGGCAGCCACTGCCAGTGTAATGAGTGGCGAATAACTCTATGAAGGATATCTGCCACGTTTTGCGTGCGTTTGATGAGTCAACGCGGATGGCGAGTGCAGATGATGCACTAGTCAGCCTGACTGTCCCCCTTATCTGCCTGCTTCAAAAAACACTGCAAGCACTAAGGCATGAGGTTTTGGAAGAGGTGGAGGATGAGGAGTCACAAATTCCATCACCTTCTGGACAGTCAGCGCAACGTGGTTCCTCACAAAGGGCTGGAGGACTTTCAAAGTACCATGCTGTATCAACAATTGAACCTCCAGAGTCGCTGTCTATATTTTCATAACCATTACAAACTTTTAATGTATTTACAAAGCACATAATGTACATTTTTTGTCTATCCTTTTGTAATGCTATTGTGTTTCCATAAACTGATGTTACAGAATTATGATACAAAGTTTTTAAATTTTGAGTTTTAAATTTTGTAAATTTATATGTATTTGAAGGACTTTGTGAGGAGGATGAGGAGGAGTCAATGGAGGAGGAAGACATCGCTCCAGAGGGAGGTAGACAATGCTCTAGTCAGTATGTAGACCAAGGGTGGGGTGATGCACAGCAGGCGGAGATGACGCCTCTTGCAGGGGACAACGTTTCTTGGCCAGTTGGGAGTCTGCAGCACATGGTTGATTTCATGCTGCAGTGGCTGAGAAACGACCGCCGCATCGAACACATTCACACCACGTCTGATTATTGGGTGTACACCCTCCTAGACCCTCGCTACCGGGACAACTTACAAAGCCTCATCACACCGTTGAACCGGGAGCGTAAAATGCGGAAGTACCAAGACACACTGGTGCAATCCATAATGTTCTCCATTCCAGCCGAGAGCACTGCTGCTGCTACTGATTTACAAAGCAGCTCTGTGCGTCGAGGCAGTGGAGACAGCTCTGCAACAAGAGGGAGCACAAGCAGCGCCTCTGCACAGGGCAAGAACAGTATGTTCCAAATGTGTCGAAGTTTTGTGGCAGCGCCACCAATGTCTACACCATCCGAGACGGCTCCAGTCAGCAGGAGGCAACATTTCCGTAAGATGGTGACAGACTACATGTCTTGCCCTCTCAGTGTACTCCCAGATGGCTCTTCCCCATTCAAGTTTTGTGTCTCTAAGCTGGATACATGGCCAGAGCTTAGCCAGTATGCATTGGAGGTGCTGGCTTGATCTGCTGGCAGTGTATTATCGGAGCGCGTCTTTACTGCTGCAGGTGGTGTACTAACAGACCGTTGCATGCGACTATCCTACGATAATGTAGAACGGCTTACTTTTCTGAAAATGAACTAGGCATGGATCTCGCCTGAATTTGCCTGTCCGGTTTCAGATTAACTAACTGGTTGACAACGTTTTCCATGTCTCCTGTTATGTTCATCTTTCTACCACCTGAGCTATACTCCCTGGGCTACAACACTGCCAGTTGCTGCTCAGAAGTGTCGTGTCCACAGACCAATACACAAGCTATAGTGATAGTGGGGTTCAGTAACGCCTGCTGTTCCCCTGCTGTGTGTCCGGCAAAAATTACTGCTACCTAGCTACACATGTTTAAAAAAACATGACATGTTAAAGTGGCTAGTGCTACACATAGATATCAGGCTACACCCTTATTTCTAAGCTGTAAACAAGTGAAACGTCAAATTTAAAACCATTCAATGATTAGTGTTGGTAACAAATCTGTAACTAAATAATTGTGACATATTATGGCAGATATCCACATGTCTAACACAAATGCTAACACAAAAGCATACTTATGCTATAGGGTACTGATGGTGAACCTTCTCACTCCATAACTTTGACCAATCCAACTCACATCATGCCTCAA
The DNA here is from genome assembly GCA_033576555.1 of Oophaga sylvatica. Lineage (NCBI taxonomy): Eukaryota > Metazoa > Chordata > Amphibia > Anura > Dendrobatidae > Oophaga > Oophaga sylvatica. The sequence continues at coordinate 99,495,757 of JARQOD010000006.1, forward strand.
ATGCTGCAATGTTGGAAGTGCATAATGTGGGTTGAACTTTGACAACAGCTGCAGTGCGAAGGTTATCCTTCTGTGTTCTTGGCTTTTAAATAAAAGCATACAAGTAAATATAATAATACATTGTTGATTAAGGGACATGATGTACACCTGTAATATTGTGCAAACAATGGATGTAGGACTATTCCTCTTCAACATTACTTATATTTGTGTCATTTGAAAAAATACATATTTTAGTTAAAAATTAAAAACCCATGTTCAGTAGCTGTGAAAGGCCCGTTTGTGTACTTCTATATTGTTTGCAACCAATGTATTGTATACGGATGGAAGCGCGTCACACTAATAGATTAGATTTATTTTAAATGGAATGTAGCAGAACCAATTGGAGATAAATGAAAAGGATGAGCCACTGAGACACGCTCAGCAGAGTACAAGCAGCAGTGCTTGAACATGTAACTGGAGCGTGATCTGCACTCAAAAAAGTAAAAAACACAGACTGAAGTGAACACTGAAACACAACTGTCCACAATCTGTGAAAAGCTCCTTTCTGTACTTCTATAGTGTTTGCAACCAATGTATTGTATACGGATGGAAGCGCGTCACACTAATAGATTAGATTTATTTTAAATGGAATGTAGCAGAACCAATTGGAGATAAATGAAAAGGATGAGCCACTGAGACACGCTCAGCAGAGTACAAGCAGCAGTGCTTGAACATGTAACTGGAGCGTGATCTGCACTCAAAAAAGTAAAAAACACAGACTGAAGTGAACACTGAAACACAACTGTCCACAATCTGTGAAAAGCTCCTTTCTGTACTTCTATAGTGTTTGCAACCAATGTATTGTATACGGATGGAAGCGCGTCACACTAATAGATTAGATTTATTTTAAATGGAATGTAGCAGAACCAATTGGAGATAAATGAAAAGGATGAGCCACTGAGACACGCTCAGCAGAGTACAAGCAGCAGTGCTTGAACATGTAACTGGAGCGTGATCTGCACTAAAAAAAGTAAAAAACACAGACTGAAGTGAACACTGAAACACAACTGTCCACAATCTGTGAAAAGCTCCTTTCTGTACTTCTATAGTGTTTGCAACCAATGTATTGTATACGGATGGAAGCGCGTCACACTAATAGATTAGATTTATTTTAAATGGAATGTAGCAGAACCAATTGGAGATAAATGAAAAGGATGAGCCACTGAGACACGCTCAGCAGAGTACAAGCAGCAGTGCTTGAACATGTAACTGGAGCGTGATCTGCACTAAAAAAAGTAAAAAACACAGACTGAAGTGAACACTGAAACACAACTGTCCACAATCTGTGAAAAGCTCCTTTCTGTACTTCTATAGTGTTTGCAACCAATGTATTTATAGGATGGAAGCGCGTCACACTAATAGATTAGATTTATTTTAAATGGAATGTAGCAGAACCAATTGGAGATAAATGAAAAGGATGAGCCACTGAGACACGCTCAGCAGAGTACAAGCAGCAGTGCTTGAACAAGTAACTGGAGCGTGATCTGCACTCAAAAAAGTAAAAAACACAGACTGAAGTGAACACTGAAACACAACTGTCCACAATCTGTGAAAAGCTCCTTTCTGTACTTCTATAGTGTTTGCAACCAATGTATTGTATACGGATGGAAGCACGTCACACTAATAGATTTGATTTTTTTCTAATATAATGGAGCTGCACCAATTCCACTAAATAAAATAAAAAAAAAAAAAAAAAAAGTGACACGTGCAGATGCCTACAAACAGCGGTGGATGCAGAGCAAACTGCAGCGTCACCTGCACTGTCACACACACACCTTGCACAGAGCTGTTAAAACAACACTGGCAAAATGAAGCTTTACACAGCGGTTGGTAAACTAGCCTGCCTCAAGCACAGTAGTACACAAAATCGCAATATCTAACTGTCCCTCAGAGTCAGCACAGCAGCGTTCTGTCCCTAACTGAGTTCACAGCACAGTGACGCTAAAATGGCTGCGGCGCCTTTTATAGTGCATTCTGACATCATTTCAGCAGCCAATCACAGCCATGCCATTAGTTAAGATGACCGCATCATTACAGGATGTGCCCACACTTCGTAGGATTCCTCATTGGCTGACTAAAATCACATTGCCTCTCAAAGAATTATGGGAACTTCCGATTCCGGTATACGATATGGAAAAAGTATCGGAATTAAGTATCGGAATTCCGATAACGCGAATATCGGCCGATACCCGATACTTGCGGTATCGGAATGCTCAACACTAGTTAACAAGTGTGGCAGTTTTGTAGGTCGGGTCGTTCCAGATGCGGCGATAGAAAATATGTGTACTTTTTATTCATATAAATATGTGTAATTATTGGTATAATATTTTTACATTTTTTGTTCTTTATTTTGTGATTTTTTTAAAAATATTTTTACAATCGTTTTTACTTTTTCATTTAGTTTCTCTATGTGACTTAACTTTTTTACTCTGATCAATGATATAATGCATTGCATTGCACCAGCATTACAATGCATTATAATTGTGAATGATGCACTGACAGAAGCCTCTTAGACCATGCAGTGAGCATAGACTAACAGGCTAGCCGTAGCTGAGTGACTCAGATGTCATCATGATGACTTTGGGTTGACATGGCAACAATCGGGCCCTCGCAGCGACGCCGATTAAATGATAACGGGAGCCCGCTCCATCTTCCAGCCTTTTAAATACTGCGATCAATATCGATTGCAGCATTTAGGGTTTTAAAATGTCAAGGGCAGTGTGGGCACCTCTCCTGGCACTGACAGCCAGGTATTGGCTTTAACTTAAGCGGCGATCGTATGGGCACTGCTCCTGTGCCCACACAATCCCTATGACTTTCCATACGTCAAATGCTGGAAACCCCTTCCCTTCTATGACGTATAAGTAAGTCAAAGGTTGTGAAGGGGTTAATGTGGGACCCAGTCCTAAGTGGTCTAGTTTTTTTGAGAGGGATGGCAATGAGACCCTGTCAAAGACCTTCTCAGTGACAAGTTCATAAGAGGGTTTTTATGAGAAGAGGCATATTCTATCTGGGACAAAGCCCACCTGGTCTGGATGGATAAAATCTGGTAGGTGGGTGCTGAGCCTGTTCACTAACAATTTGACAAATTTTTTAAGTCACCATTTAAGAGTGATTTTGGGTGGTAATTGCCACATAATTGGGGTTCTTTCTCAATTTAGGAATGACCGTAACATGTGCGTAAGTAGCTTGGAAAGGGAAGAGTACAGAATTAGATATATGGCTGAAAGTCTGAAGTATTAAAGGGGTTAGTTGCTTGCAGAAGGTTTTGTATAATTTGGACTTGGCTTTATTTTATGGGAGTTCTTTTATTATTTGTAAAAGTTCCTGCGAGGAAAAGGAGCTTTTAAATCTTTTAGAATTTCCTCTGATAACTTTTTAAATGGGGAAGGTATAGAGGTTAATGGGTCTGAATTTGAGTTTGTTGTGAGGAGATTGTATAATTTAGAATAAGAATGAAAAACATAGTGATTTCAGAGGTGGTGTGTACCAGAGCGTTTTGGGGATTTTTAATGCAATGGATATGATTCTGTTCTAATTTATCTTTCAGAGCTCTAGCTAGCATTATGTCCAGTTTATTTTCATAATAGGATTTGCTGCAACCTATCTGAGCGAAACAATAGACCCTCAAAGACCTTTGCCCTCAAGCGTAGCCTTAAGAAGGTTTCTCAGAGTTGGTGTTGAAAGGGTACATTGGTAAATCAATTCCAGCCTATTCACTTCCTGGAAAGTGGCCTTGAGAGTCTGGGCCCTGTCCTTAATCCTAGTGCCGAGTTTCATGAAGTTCCCTTGAAGAATGCCCTTAATGGTTTCCCATTTGATTGTTGGGGAAATATCATCAGATGAATGGTACGAGATAAAGTTAGTGATTGATGTTTGGATGTTGAAAATGCATTTTGTGTCTAGAAGTAGAGATTCGTTAAGATGACAGGACCACACAGTTTTGGTGGGCAAGTGAGTTCTCAGCTATGACGGTGCAGCGACAGATTTTGGGAGCCCATTAACTCGGAGGTTGTTGTGCCTTTTCCTATTCTCCAGGTCATCAACATTTTGTTGTAGAGAGAACAGTTGCAATTAATGTTTCCACAAGGTGTCTTGCAGTGTATGGTAGAGGAGTCTGCATTTTGCATATGGGATAGGGTATGAACCCTGGCAGTGATTGCGGAAAGTTCAGTATCAAACAATGCAACCTCCTGTTTGCATTCAGCGACCACCTGATTTGTGAGTGCAAAAATATTGCTTTAGGTAGGTATGGATTAGAGGAGCAATCAGAGGTCAACCAGAGATGCAGGTCTATTTTAATCAGTAAAAGTTGTTAGTCCTGGGGCATTGGGGACGGAGCTTGCGAGTAGCTGATGATTTTGATAGTAAATACTGTATAATATTTGATGTTTGAACATTAATGCATTACCATTGTCGTCACCTACACCTATCCTGGGTGGGAATGCGTACTCCAAGCCCTCATTGGTAATTGGTATTAGAGGGTCAGGCAGCGAGCATGTGGGGGGGTGGAAACACCTCATGAGAAGAGTGTGGACCATACCAGTGTGGGCTAGTGCCGGGGTGACCTGTGGCATATGGGTATGAGGAGGTGCCCTTGGGAGTTAAAAAGTGTGGCACCCTGTTGATGGATTCGTTCTTGAGGGGCAGCAGGCCTAAGGTGCCACCAGTGTCCACTGCTTCTGGGCTCTATTGGTTCTGACAAGGAGAGGCTCATTAACAATATGTCACCTCTTAGGTGTCAGGGGGACTGAGTGCAAGTCACATGAAGGCCCTCTGTGGTGACTGGCCAAGACCTGGTCCTAACAAATGGGGTAAAGAGAGAGATACTGAAGATACTGGTCCTATCTCATCTGATAATGGAGTAAGGTTGGAGGGCCCATCGGGATCTGGTGGGAAAGAAGAGCTGTCAGATGCAGTCTGGGAGTGATGCTGCTATGGCTGCTGTATCTGAGTTTGATCTGATAAGAGGCAGTGTCCATCTTGTGGTGCCGCAGCCTCGCTCTTCCTTATCGCCTCTCCTTCATTCGGTGACCCCTTAAAGAGTCCAAGCGATGTGTGAGTCACTTCCACCAAAGGTTTCATCTGAAGAGCCTGCAGTGGGTTCCTGAATGCGGCAGTCATTGACAGGGCTCAAGACGGGCTAAGATGGGATATTCTGACCATGCTTCAGTATTGTCCTGGGGGTATCAGGACTCCGCAGAGGAACATGCTCTTGTACATTTGGTGAATTTGGCTGTGAAAGGCAGAGAAAGCCATTGCTAAACCTGATAACAGCGGAGGAGCTCAGGATTGCGTGTTTTCACTCCAATATGGCAAACCACGCCCCTCTATTGTTGGAAGTTTTCCTTTAACTTTAAACCTTACCAAATTTAACATTATTGCCCTTGTTTTTTTTAGCAGCATGGATCTTGCTATGGTCTTCCTTGCAGAGAACAAGGTTGCAAGAATAGCTAATCCTTTCTTACCTCTTTGGATGCATAGAGAATGCAGCAAACATAACTCTGTCAGTGTTAACTGAGTATTCTCATATTTTTACATTTCTTTAATAAGATAGCATGAAAAAAGGCCATTTTGCAGTTAATTTGCAATTTTTATTTGCTTTCATTCTTCTGGAATGAGAGTTTTTTTTTATCTTTCATATTATACAACTGGTTTCATGGAGCTTGGCCACTAGTGCACAGTTCATTCCAGGAGAGAGGTTAACTCTTAACATTCCAGTCAGCTTTCTCCAACTCATTGATTTCTATACAGCAGTTAGCTGCTTGTCACACTCCCTTTCAAAGCTCCTGACTAAAGGCACTGTCACACTTGGTGATCGCACCAGCGATCACGACAACGACACGACCTGGCGAGATCGTTGGTGCGATCGCTATGTGGTCGCTAGTTAGCTTCCAAACACAAAGATCTCATCAGAGATCAGCGATCTGTATAACGACCTCTGCGGTCGTTGGGAAAACCTAGTCCCGCCTGCGCCGCTGGTAAAGTCGTTCATAAAGGGTGTCACACTCAGCGATTCAGGCTCACCAGCGGGACACCAACGACCAAAAAACGGCTGAGAACTTTCATAAGCGATCAGCGACATCGCAGCAGGGGCCACATCGCCGCTACATGTCACACACAGCTAATGAGATCGCTACTGCGTCATAAATCGCTGACGCTTTAGCGATGTCGTTAGCGATCTCGCTTAGTGTGACAGTACCTTAAGCTGCTGTTTTTATCAATCTTGCTGTTATCATTCTTGTAAAATCACAGTCTTCTGCCCCCAGCATTCCAGATCTTACAGTCCATAGCTGTATGTTTGTTCAAATGCCCTGTTATCTCTATATGTAAATACAGTGATACCAGTATAAACTCCAGAACAAACCACTGATAGCTGAATGTGTTCCACCAAAACATGTGCTAAGCTTTATAATTCTGCTAATATTACAGTTCTGCTACTCATCAGAACTGTCACTCAGGGAGTAGAGCCCACCCTTACAGAAATCAGAAATTAAAAGAGACTGTAGGGAGATTGCATAACTATGAGCTGTTGAAGAGACAACTTGAGAATAACCCTTTAGGCTATGTGCACACGTTGCAGATTTAGATGTGAATCTGCAGCGTTTTTGGACGCACAGAATTGCATCAAATCTGCAGTGTAGTGCACCACCAATGTTAGTCTATGGGAAATTGAAAATTAGTGTGCACATGCTGTGGAAAAATACTCGCGGTTTCGCAGCATTTTATTTTCCGCAGCATGTCAATTCTATTTGCGGATCTGCAGCATTTCTGCACCTCAATGACTACCATTGAGTCAGTCAAATCCGCAGCAAAACTGCAGGTTTAAAAAGATCTGCAGTTTTGTTGCGGAGTTGCATGCGAGAAATGCTGTAGATAGGGAGGAGGAAGAGTATGTGGGCAGAGACTATGTGTGTGGGCGGAGACTATGTGTGTGCGGTGAATATGTGCGGGTCTGTGTGCGGGTGTCTGTGTGTATCTGTGTGTGTGTGTGTGGGTCTGTGTCTGTCTGTGTGTGGGTGTGTGCGCAGCTGTGTGTGTGTGCGGGTCTGTGTGTAGGTTGGCATCCGACTATGTCTGCTACAGTGACAGCAGTAGCCGATGATGGGACAGTAGTAGTCCCATCATCCAGCTACTGTGTTGACTAGTAAAAAAAAAAACACATACAGACATACAGTAAACATACTCACCATACAGCTAATTACTGACGCCCTCGATCCCCTGTAAAAAAAAATAAAATAATAAACAACCAGTATACTCCCTCCTTCGACGTAATCCATATAATAACGAGTTTCCCACAACGATCTCCCGTGGAGAGCTGTCACATCGGCAGATGTGTGACCGCTCTCCAGGGGCCACCAGTGATACAATGACGGAAGGTATCCTTCCACAGTGTATCACTCCGCTGTGGTCACAGGAGTTCATCCTGTCACTTGCTGCACCACTGCGTGGGAAAATTCTCCCGCAGCATTGCCGTCAAGTGAGAGCATGAACTCCAGTGACCCCCTCAGTGATAACACTGCAGTAGCCATTGTCTTCTGTCAGTGTGTCACTGGAGGCCCTGTAGAGCGGTCACATCTCCTGATGTGCGAGTTTCTTGCAAGTGTGAGCACGGCCTAACGCAGATTTTTTCTATCTATAGATATATCTATCTATCTGTACATCTATCTATCGATCTATCTATCTATAGATAGATAGATCGATAGATAGATCTATCTATATCTATCTATAGATATTCACTTATATTTTTTTTGTGTGTCTAAAGATTACTTTAGAACATGGTATGTGTTGATATTATGGTGTTCAATGGAGTATGTAAAAGAAGAGGTTGGACAAAGAAATCACATCACAATTCTATTTTTTGTTAAATAACATATCTTTATTTCGCTTACAAAAACGCATACAAATCTGCATCGAAAACACATAAAAAACGAACGGATTTTTACCTGTGTTTTCTGCCAAGAGAGGTAGAATCTGCGCAGAAAATTCCACAGGCAAATCCGCAATGTGTATACATACCCTTAAACTGACCTTATGCACCACATTTTTATAATTAAGGACATTCCCTAAATAAAAACAGTTTTGTGTACCTCCACATTACCTGAATCCAGTCAGTCTCCGGGCTCAAATATTTTCAATCAATCTGGAGTCTCTTTAATTTCCACTTTCTTCAGCAGAGAGGCAGTATAATGCTATGGTGCTAAACTGACAGTATTATTAGTCACTTTTTCATCGCAAATACCTAATGTTTTATCCAAGGATGAAAATAATACAGTAATTTCTAACACAGATACTTCCTCAACTATCCTTCCCTTTTTACCAGTAGTTTAACTATGAAATCTTTGTTCAAATCTCCTAATAGACTTTTCAAGTCCCTTTTGTTAACTAAGGACTCCTTTACCCTGGCTGCCAGTCAGCTACACAGGAGTTTATTAGCATATTTAGACAACAATGCACATAAAATGATCGTTAATAGAGTATTCTGTGCACATGAACTATCTTTGTTTTTTTGGCAGAACATATCCTGTTTTTATAGGACAATTCATTGCAGCAAATGATGATCTTTTAAGCTAGCTAAACATTGTTTCCTTTAGTCTGGTGATCTGCTACCTGTTTACACTACATTCTTATCAGAATAATGCTTGTTCCTGAAAATCATACAATGTAAATGCACCTTTTCACATTTTATATCTCCCAGTGATCTACTCATAAATAATATGCTACCGTAATTTTTACCGTAATATGTTACCGTAATTCTACAACCTAGAGTCATTTTCCATCTTTTCCTGTATCACAATACTTCATCTATATCCTTATTTACCCCCAATAAGAGCACATTCCAATTACTTTATTTTCCCCAAGCTATTTTGTGTTCTTCACAAGCATCTTCAACTGAAATAGAGTTTGAGATGATTTCAGATTCAAAATGTCTGCTTTTAAGTTGTTAAAACTTGATTCAGTGTTTCTATTTCTTAGGCTCTAACCATTAACACTTTGGGAAACTCTTCCCACTCCTTAACATTTGTTTTTGTAAACTTACATTTAAAAAAAAATCAAGATGTTGGACTGCTAGACTTCTTTCTACTAATTTAGTATCTGATTCTTTGTGTCATTCTTACTTTATCTCCTTTCCACATGAGGCCACTTTTAGAATTGTCTAAAAAACCTTTACTTCCAATCAAATTGGAGAATTATATATATATATATATATATATATATATATATATATAATCTATGGAAATAGTACAGTATGTCATCACATGTGCAAAAGGGGTTGAATTGAATGGAAGATTAATTGCAGTACTGGCCCACTACACAGTGTTCGGGGGCTGAGGTGTTCATGCTCCGACATTGTAGTTCTTCTGGATGCCACACTACCAAGTATCATTTCATCAGTCATCAGTATCAGATGACCTATCATCAATTATCCAAGACTGAGATATTGATGACCAATCCAAGGGATAGGTTTGAACCATGTAAGTGTGTCGTGAACGTTCACTTTGTGTATTGCAACTTGGTTTTATTGGAAATTTAAATAAAACAAAGTTATTATTGGACATGTTGGGTCAATTCTCAATTTTTGCTGAATTATTAATGTTTTCTATAAATATTCATAGATCTGGTAGAAGAAACATGTCAGTTCTCTGGTTTAGTAATTGTCATGCCATTATGCAAATCCAAACCAAACGATCAAGGCCTCTGCAAAGAGCTTCAACTTCATGATGTAATTATGCACGGGTTAAAAGACCTTACATTTTTTTCACAGTCTAGTAAGCAAACACAACACCACTGTAACTATGGAAAATGTGCTCGAAAAGATACATGTAGTGGAAAGAACTTTAAACTTCTGGATGGTGAAAGTAAAATGAATCTTTAGTGGATATAGCACTAATAAAAAGTAAGGCCTCATTCAGATGAGTGTATAATCGATCCATGTGTGGTCCATGAGAACAGACAGGCCAATATATCCAGTGTGCCAATGTACAGTACATAGCTAATTTTCTATGCAGATCAATGGTTTGCATGGAAAAAAGAAATAGCAGAGTCCACTACTTTGATCCTGTTAGCAGGCCAAAATAATGTATTCACTGTAAAGACAGCTGCAGCACCCATCCTCGGTTCGGAAGAGCAAATGATCCTTCACACATAGCATGTCACATCTGCAATTTGCGGCTGTGACAAGCCCATTTTTCAATTCGGCTGTCTGAACCCAACCTTAGCGTCCAATTAATTAAGAATGGTGTTGGTATCTTAATGATGGGCATCCTGGAAAAAGCTATGCATTATCCATTAAGAGGTGCATGCCACTCAATGAATTAGGCACATCGTACAACTAGTCTTCTACTCCATGTGCCTTTACCTGAAATGTTACTCCAGTCAGAGACAGTCCGAAATTGGCATGAAAGTCGCAAATTATCTTATTCCTTATTCATTAAGATTTGCATATGAAACGCCTTTCTTCATAAATCAGGACCTAAAAGTACAATTTTTACCAAGTCCCCTACAGAGTGCAGTGCCTTGCGTGAAAGGTGATTTTGCACTGAGAGAATCCCTATATACATTCCATATGCAAATTGCCTCTTAAGAGAAAAAGAGGACTTGAACTCTATAGCGCCACCTATTGGAAGTAGCGATCCTACAAGTCACAATTAACCCTTTAACGAGTCTTCTAATGTGACTTAGGATAAAAGCCAAATCATATCTCAATTGGCAGACACGGTGTTTCGGACTATTGGTCCTCGTCAGTGCAAAGTATGAGATCTGATTTGACAAGGTGAGAGGCTCTGGACTGAGGTCTAAGAGGTAAGGTTTCTCCTTGTGGAGAGTGACATACCAGCTCTGGCTTGTCAAGGTAAGGAGGCTTATTCGCCGTGCAATGCTCCTCTGGGAAATTTAATATGCAAATTGCCTCTTAAGAGAAAAAGAGGACTTGAACTCTATAGCGCCACCTATTGGAAGTAGCGATCCTACAAGTCGCAATTAACCCTTTAACGAGTCTTGTAATGTGACTTAGGACAGCTAGCCAAATCATATCTTGGCAGGAATACGCAACCTCAAAAACGTGCAGTTTTGCCTCCGTTTTTAGACAGAAATTTAAGCTAGCTGAAAAAAATGAAGGCATGCAGGAATAGTGGATGGTGAATGCAATATTTATTGTGGGTTTGCATTGTTTTTGTTTTTAAACTGTTTAACCCCTTTGTGACAGAGCCAATTTGGTACTCAATGACCGAGCCAATTTTTACTATTCTGACCACTGTCACTTTATGAAGTTATAGCTCTAGAACTCTTCAACATATCCCACTGATTCTGAGATTGTTTTTTCGTGACATATTGCACTTCATATTAGTGGTAAAATTTCATCGATATAACTTGCGTTTTATGAAAACAATGGAAATTTGGAAAAACTTTTAATTTTCGTACGCTTAAATCAGAGAGTGATGTCACACAAAATAGTTAATAAATAATATCTCCCACATGTCAACTTTAACATCAGCATAATTTTGGAAACATAATTTTTTTTGTTAGGACGTTATAAGGGTTAAAAGTTGACCAGCGATTTCTCATTTTTCCAACAAAATTTACAAAACAATTTTTTTTAGGGACCACCTCACATTTGAACTGAGTTTGGGGTCAATTAATAGAAAATACCCAAAAGTGACACCATTCTAAAAACTGCACCCCTCAAGGTGCGCAAAACTATATTCAAGAAGTTTATCAGGTGCTTCACGAGAACTAAAGCAATGTGGAAGGAAAAAATCAACGTTTTACTTTTTTCACAAAAAAGTTTACTTTGCAACCATTTTTTTTTATTTTCACAAGGGTATCAGGAGAAAACGGACCACAAAGTTTGTGGTGCAATTTCTCCAGAGTAAGCCAATACCCCATATGTGGGGGAAAGCCACTTTTTATGCGAATGGCAGGGCTTAGAAGGGAGGGAGCACCGTTAGACTTTTTGAACGCAAAACTGGCTGGAATCAATGGTGACGCTATGTTGTGTTTGGAAACCCCCTGATGTACCTAAACAGTGGAACCCCCTATTCCAACTCCAATCCTAACCCCAACACACCCCTAACTCTAATCCCAACCATAACCCTAACCACAACCCTAACCCCAACACACCCCTAACCCTATTACCAACCCTAACCATAACCCCAACCACAAACCTAACCCTAACACACCCCTAACTCTAATCCCAACCATAACCGTAATCCCAACCATAACACAACCCTAACTTTAGCCCAACAATAACTTTAGCCTAACCATAAGTTTAGCCCAAACCAAACCCTAGCCCCAACCATAACCCTAGCCCCAATCCTAATGCTAACACAACCCTGACCCTAGCCCAACCCTAAACCTAACTTTAGCCCAACCCTGACTTTAGCCCAACCTAACGTTAGCCCTACCCTACTGTTAGCCCAACTGTAACCCTAATGGAAAAATGGAAACAAATACTTTTTTTATTTTATTCTTTTTACCCAACTAAGGGGTGATAAAGGGGGTTTGATTTACTTTTTTTTTTTAGGGTCAATCACAGTGATCAAAATGAACCAATAGGAAAAAAATTCCTTTTGTTCCTGGGTACCAGTCGGCAGATCTCGGTGTGCGCACTGCGCATGTGCCCGCCATTTTCTTCCCTGAAAAAGATACCACGAGCAGTGGGACTTCATGGGGGAATGCAGTGACACCGGAGATACCGGAGAGTTATCGGGGGACCCCATTTCTCTGATGTGCGATCACATCAGAGGAGAGAGAAATTAAATGGGAAATCAAACTTTTTTGTGGTCTCCGTTATCATCTTCTCTTAATGTTCTGGTGAGTAAAGTAGATGACAATCTGGTCAGAACATGACCACAATTTAGCGCAAATCATATTCCTGCAGTGACGAGACAACCACTCCAACCGACAAGCAGAGCTGAATCCTGACATTGTACATACTGCACACTGTCAGTTATTCTGTAAGCTGTACTGCTTGCTGAAAGTTTCCTTTGGGGTGAAAAACCCCTTTAACGGCTGTGGTAAGCCAGGGTATATGCACCTAAAGAGATCCTGTCAGCAAGTAAAGACATGGCTATAATGGTGTTGTAATATTGATTACTTTGATATCTTTGGTAAAGAAATCTGCCTTGTTGTTACTCTTTAACCCCTTTACCCCCAAGGGTGGTCTGCACGTTAATGACCGGGCCAATTTTTACAATTCTGACCACTGTCTCTTTATGAGGTTATAACTCTGAAACTCTTCAACGGATCTTCGCGATTCTGAGATTGTTTTCTCGTGACATATTGTACTTCATGTTAGTGGTAAAATTTCTATGATATAACTTGCGTTTATTTTTGAAAAAATGGAAATATGGCGAAAATTTTGCAATTTTCAAACTTTGAATTTTTATTCCCTTAAAATAGAGAAATATGTCACACAAAATAGTTAATAAATAACATTTCCCACATGTCTACTTTACATCAGCACAATTTTGGAATCAAAATTTTTTTTAGGAAATTATAAGGGTTAAAAGTTGACCAGCAGTTATTCATTTTTACAACAATATTTACAAAGCCATTTTTTTTTAGGGACCACCTCACATTTGAAGTCACTTTGAGGGGTCTATATGGCAGAATATACCCAAAAGTGACACCATTCTTAAAACTGCACCCCTCAAGGTACTCAAAACCACATTCAAGAAGTTTATTAACCCTTCAGGTGCTTCACAGGAGCTGAAGCAGCATGGAAGGAAAAATGAACATTTAACTTTTAAGTCACAAAAATGATCTTTTACAAACATTTTTTTCATTTTCACAAGGGTAAAAGGAGAAAATGGACAGATAAAGTTGTTGTGCAATTTCTCCTGAGTACACCAATACCCCATATGTGAGGGAAAACCACTGTTTGGGCGCATGGCAGGGCTCGTAAGGGAAGGAGCGCCGTTGACTTTTTCAAACCAAAATCGCTGGAATTGAGATTGGACGCCATGTCGTGTTTGGAGAGCCCCTGATGCGCCTAAACAGTGGAAACCCCCCACACGTGACACCATTTTGGAAACTAGACCCCCTATGGAACTTATCTAGATCTGTTGTGAGCACTTTAAACCCCCAAGTGTTTCAAAAAAGTTTATAATGCTTGGGTGTGAAAAAATAAATAAATAAATTTCCACAAAAATTATTTTTTAATCCCCAATTTTTGATTTTTTCCAAGGGAATTGGACCCCAAAAGTTGATGTCCAATTTGTCCTGAGTATGCTGATACCCCATATGTGGGGGGGAAACTGTTTGGGCGCATGGTAGGGCTTGGAAAGGAAGTAATAACGTTTTGGAATGCAGACATTGATGGGTGTCATGTTCCTTTTGCAGAGCCCCAGATGTGCCTAAACAAAGGAAACCTCCCACAAGTGATCCCATTTTGGAAACTAGACCCCCTAAGGAACTTATCTAGGTCTGTGGTGAGCACTTTGAACCCTCAAGTGCTTCACACAAGTTTATAATGCCCGGGCATGAAAATAAAAAATCCTATTTTTTTCCCACAAAAATGATCTTTTAGTCACCAATTTTTTATTTTCCCAAGGGTAACAGGAGAAATTGGACCACGAAAGCAGTTCTCCAATTTGTCCTGAGTACGCTGATACCCCATATGTAGGGGGTAACCACTGTTTGGCTCACGGCAGAGCTTTGAATGGAAGGAGCGCCATTTGACTTTTTCCAACCAAAATTGGCTGGAATTGAAATTGGACGCCATGTTGCATTTGGAGAGCCCCAGATGTGCCTAAACAGTGGAAACCCCCCACAAGTGACCCTATTTTGGAAACTAGACCCCCCTAAGGAACTTATCTAGATCTGTGGTGAGCAATTTGTACCCCCAAGTGCTTCACACAAGTTTATAACATAGAGCCGTAAAATAAAAAAAGTCATATTTTTCCACAAAAATGATCTTTTCCCCCAATTTTTATTTTCCCAAGGGTAACAAGACCCCAAAAGTTATTGTGCAATTTGTCCTGAGTACGCTGATACCCCATACGTGGTGGTAAACCACTGTTTGGATGCATGGCAGACCTCTCAAGGGAAAGAGCGCCATTTGACTTTTTTAACGCAGAATTGGCTGGACGCCATGTCGTGTTTGGAGAGCCCCTGAGGTGCCTAAACAGTGGAAACCTCCCACAAATGACCCTGTTTTGAAACTAGACCATTCAAGGAACTTATTTAGATGTGTGGTGAGAACTTTGAACCCACAGGTGTTTCACTAAAGTTTATAACGCCCGAGCATGAAAATAAAAAAAATCACATTTTTTCGAAAAACATGATCTTTTAGTCCACAATTTTTTATTTTCCCAAAGGTAACAGGAGAAATTGGACTCCGGAAGTTGGTGTGCAATTTGTTCTGAGTACGTTGATACCCCATATGTGGGAGAAAACTACTGTATGGGCACACGTCAGGGCTCAGAAGGGAAGTAGTGACGTTTTGAATTGCAGACTTTGATAGAATGGTCTGCGGGCGTCCTGTCGCATTTGGAGAGCCCCTGATATGCCTAAACAGTGGAAACCTCCCACAAGTGACCCTATTTTGGAAAATAGACCCCCCAAGGAACTTATCTAGATGTGTGGTGAGCACTTTGCACCCCAAAGTGCTTCACAGAAGTTTATAACGTACAGCCATAAAAACAAAAAAATCATTTTTTTTACAAAAATGATTTTTTTTCGCCCCAATATTTTATTTTTACAAGGGTAACAGGAGAAATTGGACCCCAAAAGTTGTTGTCCAAATTGTCTTGAGTACGCTGATACCTCATATGTGGAAGAAAACTACTGTATGGGCACACGTCAGGGCTCGGAAGGGAAGTAGTGACTTTTGGATTGCAGACTTTGATGGAATGGTCTGCGGGCATCATGTCGCATTTGGAGAGGCCCTGATGTGCCTAAACAGTGGAAACCCCCCACAAGTGACCCCATTCTGGAAAATAGACCCCCCCAAGGAACTTATCTAGATGTGTGGTGAGCACTATGAACCCCTAAGTCTTCACAGAAGTTTATAACGTACAGCCGTGAAAACAAAATAATCATTTTTTTTTTTACAAAAATGAATTTTTCGCCACCAATATTTTATTTTGACAAGGGTAACAAAAGAATTTGGACCCCAAAAGTTGTTGTCCAATTTGTCCTGAGTACGCTGATACCTTATATGTGGGAGAAAACTACTGTATGGGCACACGTCGGGGCTCGGAAGGGAAGTAGTGATGTTTTGGATTGCAGACTTTGATGGAATGGTCTGCGGGCGTCATGTCTCATTTGGAGAGCCCCTGATGTGCCTAAACAGTGGAAACCCCACAAAAGTGACCCATTTTGGAAACTAGACCACCCAAGGAACTTATCTAGATGTGTGGGGAGAAGTTTGAACCCCCAAGTGCTTCACAATGTTTATAACGTAGATCCATATAAATAAAAAAAAATCATATTTTTTTCCACAAAAATGATATTTTCGCCCCCAATTTTTTATTTTTCCAAGGGTAACAGAAGAAATTAGCCCCCAAACTTATTGTGCAATTTGTCCTGAGTACGCTGATACCCCATTTGTGGAGCTAAACTACTGTTTGGGCACATGGCAGAGCTCAGAAGGGAAGGAGCACCGTTTGACGTTTTCAACGCAGAATTGGCTGGAGTTGAGATCAGACGCCATGTCACATTCAGAGAGCCCCTGATGTGCCTAAACAGTGGAAATCCCCCAATTCTAACTCCAACCCTAACCCCAACACACCCCTTACCTAGTCTCAACCCTAACCATAACCCTAACCACAAACCGAACCCTAACACACCCCTAATCCCAACCCTAACCCTAATTCTAACTTTAGCCCCAACCCTAACCCTAACTTTAGCCCCAACCCTAACCCTAATGGAAAAATGGAAATAAATACATTTTTTAAATTTTATTATTTTTCCCTAACTAAGGGGTTGTAAAGGTGGTTTTGATTTACTATTTATAGCGGGTTTTTATGTTTTGCAACTGTCACACGCTAAAAGACGCTTTTTATTGCAAAAAATAGTTTTTGCATCACCACATTTTGAGAGCTATAATTTTTGCATATTTTGGCCCACAGAGTCATGAGAGGTCTTATTTTTTGCGGGACGAATTGACGTTTTTATTGGTACCATTTTTGGGCACGTGACATTTTTTGATTTCTTTTTATTATGATTTTTGGGAGGTTAGAATGAACACGCGTGGTAAAATTGATAAAGCAGTTTTATTCTTCAGGTTAGTACGATTACAGTGATACCTCATTTATATCATTTTTTTATGTTTGATGTTTGGGCGCTTTTATACAATAAAAACAATTTTATATAAAAAAAATAATTATTTTTGCATCGCTTTATTCTGCGAGCTATAACTTTTTTATTTTTTCGCTGTTGATGCTGTATGGCAGCTCGTTTTTTGCGGGACATGACTTTTCAGCAGTACCATGTTTATTTATATCCATCTTTTTGATCGCGTGTTATTCCACTTTTTGTTCGGCGGTATGATGATAAAGCATTGTTTTTTGGGTTGTTTTTTTTTTTTAAGGGGTTCACTAACTAGTGGGACAGTTTTCTAGGGCGGTAGTTACAGACGCGGTGATACCAAATATGTGTACTTTTATTGTGTTTTTTTTATTTACATACAGAAATGAATTTATTGGGAATATTTTTTTTATGAGGATTTTTTTAAATTATTTTTCCAGATGTTTATTTTATTTTTTTTACATTTTTACTTTGTCCCAGGGTGGACATCACTGTATAATGTCAGATCGCTGGTCTGACAGTGTGCACAGCACTCTGTCAGGCCAGCGATCTCACTGGCACTGCTGCAGGCTTTCTCAGCGCCTGCTCTCAGCAGGCACTGAGGAAGCCTCCTCCCTGCAAGACCCGGAAGGACCCCGTGGCCATCTTGGATCCAGGGTCCTGCAGGTAGGAGGGTCCCTCGGAACTGCGCGATACATCGTGCTGTTCTGAGGGTTTCAAGGAAGCACGCAGGAGCCCCATCCCTGTGCGATGCTTCCCTATACCGCCGGAACAGTGCGATCAGCTTTGATCGCAGTGTGCCAGGGGTTAATGTGCCGGGAGCGGTCCGTGACCGCTCCTGGCTCATAGTGCCGGGTGTCAGCTGTGATAATCAGCTGACACCCGGCCGCGATCAGCTGCGCTCCCCCGTGAGCGCAGCTGATCGCGATGGTGTACTATCCCGTCCATGGTCAGACAGGCCTAGGTCACCAGGACAGGATAGTACATCCGATGGCAGAAAGGGGTTAATCACCGTTTGAAGGTTTCTGCTAATGAGATTTGGTGCTCAGGGGCCGGACTATTTAACTCATCAGTTTTCAACAAAATTCTATTTATTTGCGGATTTTTTATCAATTTTTGGGGAGGGGATTATAGTTACAGTCAATAAAGTGAGTGATAAAACTTAACAGAGTGATCTAGTAAAACTCGTTCAATTAATCAAGAAAGAAATTATATCCAAAGAAGAATCAAGAGAGAAAAAAGGTTTATTGCAAGAGGAAAAAGAAGTGGGAGGAAAAGTTAGGAAATGTAGAGGGGAAAGGGAAGGAAAAAAAGGGCAAAGGGAAGGCTGGATCAGATAAACATGAATAGTATGGACAGTGGACAAGATCATCCTTATTGAAACAATATTTTTTTGTATATATTCTTTATTTAGAAAATTTCAGTAATGTAACAGGAAAGGAAAAAAGGGTATTTTCAGAAATAATAAAAGGGAAAAAATCGTAATAAACCACAACGATAACACTACAAGCAGTTTTTAATTTGCTTCATTAAATAGGTACTTGTACTTCTTGACATATAATAAAGCTTTTTATCTAAAAGGGGGCAATTTGACATGAGGAAAGAAAACGTGGGGACCCATGACGTGGGTTGCAAGCTTTTGTATTTTGGCCAAAATATCAACCAATACCATCACTTTTTTTGTATTTTTTGCACTATTTCTCAGAGTGCAGCCAAGCCCAGCACTTCTGGTCATGTATGTAGGGGTGATCACACTGGGATGCATTGAGAGTGTGCTGGCCAGCCCGCCTAATCGAATAGTAGGGGCGTGACTAATAGGCTGTGAACCAGACACTATGCAGTACCCTTGTTTGAACAGTGCCCTATACAGGCCTTTATTGTGCAATTGTATACAGGGCAGTCGCCTCCTCCAGGAATGGGTATGTGGAGAGTGGCTGTTAATCCTGTATTTTGCATCTGTGTTGCTAACATCTTGCTATATGGGCTGGCTGCACCCTGTAGGGCATTTCTTCTAAGATCTGGGCAGGTAAGCAGTGCTGCCTATTTTTCTGCTGTGTAATTATCTAAAAGGGGGCATTCCGACTAAGGAAAGAAATAGGCTTCCAAGATGATCATGTGGAATAGTATTCTTTTAAAGAATTATTTCTTCGTTCGTAAGAATGTTCAAACTAATTATGGGTAGACATTCTTTTCATTATTTCTGGAATCAGAAAACTGATCCGTTTTCTTTCTGTCCTTGTGCCATCCTATGGTCTCATCTCCTCCCTGTTTGGACTCTCTGAGCTCATTCTAGAGGTCATTAGACACTGACTTTTCAAAAAGAATGGTTACAATTAGTGATGTGGGAACGTGCTCGGATAAGGTGTTATCTGAGCACGCTCAGGTGCTGTCCGAATATCTTCGGAGAGCTCTAACGTAATGTTCAAGTCCCGCTGCTACATCCCTTGCGGCAGTTAGACAGATGCAACACATGCTGGGATTGTCTGTTTGTTCGATTTTAATACGTCTAAGAATAGATGTGACCTTGTTGAGCTACCAGCGAATCCTCAGCTCGGATGAAAAACCACTCCTGCTTGTGGTACCAATAGGAAAAGATAGGGATATCCAGCAGTTTTTTGGCTAAAAAAGCAAAAACAATTTATTAGTAGAATTCAATTAAAAACAGAACTACAGAAAAAAATGTGAGATGTTTTTCAAAATGTTGTTTTTATTAAATTTTACTACTAATTTTTTTGTCATTTTTTATCCAAAAAACAGCTGGATATCCCTACCTTTTCCAATAGATCAAGGCACCCTCCAAACTGCATATGTTAATTATTAACCTTTAACATTATGATATTAAAAAGCATCTGGAAAAGATTTCTGCAAGGGCAAACACATGGCATATGAAGTTTAATGTTAATAAATGTATAGTAATGCACCTCAATGGGAGTAATCGTACTGCTGCATATAGATTACATGTAAATATATAAGAGATTACAGAACAGGAGAAGGACTTGGGTGTTCTTGTTAAAGTAAGCTGAGCAGCAGTACTCAATGTCAGGAAGCAGCTGCAAAAGCAAACAAGATTTTTTGGTGTATAAAAGATAAAATCATGTGATCCAAACGTATTGTTACACTTCTATAAATCCCTTGTAAGGCCACATCTTTGGATCTAATTTGGCCTCCACATTTTAAAAAAGATATTTGGAATTTAGAGTCAGTTCAAAGGTGGAAACTATATTATTACATTATTATAAGATCTCATTTATATGTATAAGGCCGGAGTCACACACAACTACCAAAAATCGGACCGTTTTAGTCAGTCGATTATCGGACCAAAATTTAAACATCACACATCCGCCTGGCATCCGATTTTCCTTCAAAGATGCGATTTAGTCGCATGTGTCCGTACCTTGTAACATCCGATTTTCATCCGACCACCGTTTTTTTGTTGCAGCTTTCCAAAAAGGACCAATAACGGTTTTGAGGCCTGATAGTCATTTAAATCATCAGGCAGAGCTATATTTAAGTGTTGCTACAGGTGTGACTCTCCCACCTTTGCACTGGTGTCATTTTGTTCCTTGTGCTTAGTGCTTTCTAGCTGCTTTATCCAAACATGAGCGACACATCAGATTTTCTCCCACTGAGCGTGTGCTGTTCCATTGGGTTACATCCAGACATTTTGGGGAGCCCTATCCTGTAATAGCAGATCCCAGAAAGACGCAGAAGAATGTGGGTACATCCACTTTTGACAAGAAGGATAACTAAAGGCCATTTTCACCGCCTATATTTGTCACTGCGTAGCCATGGAGATAAGTTTTTCCAATATTGTCGAATGAGCATAGCTACCTTTGATACGTTGCTTGACATTGTGCGCCCTGGGATCACATTTCAGGACACCAGGATGCGAAAAGCAATTTCTGCAGAGGAACGCCTTCTCCTAACAATAAGGTATGTGTGTCAACGATATGTTGATGATGTTTGCCTCGACATAGTCACTTTGCAAGTGTTGGAGCACACTTCTTGGAAAATATGTGAGTAATGTATTTCTGAAGCTTACCTATCTAAATTATTGCCTTTGGTTATTCACAGAAGGCATGCTTGTAATCTAATTTCCAGCATGTGTGCTCTAAGAAACTAAAGCATTGTAAGTGTTGTGCATGCTGTGTTTGTTGTTTTTGGTGCTGATTTCTCCATGTTCTATGTTCTATGTGTGTTACAGGTTCCTTTCTACTGGCATGTCCTACGCTGCTCTGCACTTAGAGTTCTTAATAGGGCGATCAACAATTTCAGGCATTGTGCGTTCAACTTGTGTGGAAATTTGGAACAGAATACATGAAGACGTCATGCCTGAGCCAAAAATGAGTGACTGGTTGAGGATAGCACAGGGTTTTGCAGAAAATTGCCAGTTTCCACACTGTATAGGAGCCCTGGATGGCAAGCACATACATGTTCGTAAACCCCTAACTCAGGCTCCCAATTCTTCAATTACAAACAATATTTTTCCGAAGTTTTGTTGGCCTTGGTCGACACAAACTACAGGTTTATAATTGTAGACATTGGAGTCCTATGGAAGGACTGGAGACTCAAGAGTCTTCAATACTTCCATAATGGGTAGGCGGATACGCAATAACCAACTGGACCTACCACCAGCAAGTCAACTTACAGGCTCTATTCCAGAACGGTGCCTTATGTTATAGTTGCAGATGAGGCATTTCAATTAACCCGTAATGTAATGAGGCCATATCCCCGTCGTTATCTCACCCATCGGCGTAGAATATTTAATTGTCGCCTGTCACGTGCTCGGCGGCTGTGGAGTGCACATTTGGAATTCTTAGTGCTAAATGGCGGGTACTTCAATCTGCAATTCAACTCAGTGAAGACAATGTTAATGGGGTCCTCAAAGCATGTGTGGTCCTACATAATTTTTGTAGAATCCATGAATGCTCCTCACAACATGTGGGTGAGTTAGCCTCTGTGAATGTGTCTTTGCCTATGTCACCACTCATCCATCCCCGTCGTCCACCTTCAGGCCTAAAAGTACGTGATGTGTTCACTCAATATTTTGTGTCCCCTGAGGGTGCTACTGCCTGGCAAGAGAGGCATTATTACACATGTAGTGTGCCTATGTTGCTCTGTCATAAAGATATTTATGCTCAATTCATTGTATATGTTGTGTTTGTTTTGGTGTCATATTGTGTGTAAGTTAGGCAGACCATCACATATTTAAATAAACAACTACATATTGAAATAATCACATACAATCAATGCGAGTCAAAACATTTTTTATGTATTAGGTCATGTTTTGTCGCTGTAAACATAATGAAAAATGACTAATGTGTCATAAACTGTATTCAACATATTCCTGAGAAACTTGCAGCAGTAAAACAATTTATAATGTTCAGAACTTCAAACAAATAACAAAAAAATACATTACACCTATAACTGGTGGTAGGTGTGGGGTGGTGAAGGTGGAGGGCCAGATTGTGAGGGCTGCCTAGACTGCTCTCCAGCCACTGTGTCACCATGAGTGGTGGCTGAGTGTGTACTTTGCTGGCTGCTTGTTGCTTGCTCTGTATGGGGGTTTGGGTAAGGGAAGGTTGGGAACTGTTGTGGGTAGTCATAATATGACTGCCCACTTACACTGTAGCCCCCAAAATGCCCATGTCGACCATACCCATGTTGTGGCCAGCATTGAACATTGGGTATGGTCGAGTGGGCATATTGTGAATGGCCACTGTGTCCCATGTGTGGTACATGTTGTGTGACACTTTGGTAGGACTCACTTAGAGGAGGAGGAGTTGGTCTCTGTGGTCCACAAGGAGGAGGTGGAGGAGGAGCATGATGATGAGGAGGAGGCTGATCAGAGGCTGATGCAGACTCCCCTTGCTGGGTTCCCATCAAACGAAGGAGATTTTCACTGGAACGTTGCCACCTTTCCAGTAAATCTAAAAAGTTGTTGGGATCATTTGGTGGGGTTCCTGCATCCAGCACAATTTGTACCCCAGCTCTGTTGGGTGTCGGGGAATGGCCCTGAGGTACCGAGCCAGACTGCGTCCAAATGCCTCCTCCTCATCATCATGGGCAACAGTGGACAAGTAGTCAAGAACTCCTCTGTCCACCTGCCTCCTTGTGCCAGAACCAACTCCTTCTCTTCTACGCCTGGCTCGCCGTGACACAACTGCAGGAGGCGAAGCCACATCCTGGGGCCTACCAGGGCTGCTGCTGAGGGGAGGGTCTTGGGACTCTAGAGGCAAGCTCTCTGACTCCTCTGGTGGTGGTGGTGGTGATGCTGCTGCTGCTGCACTTGCTGCTGATGACGGCCCAGCCTCCTCAACATCCCCCACGGGGTCGATCACTGCCTCTGAGTCAAAAGCTGGCTCTCTCTCTGTAAGGTTTGACTCGGTGCTAGAGAAGAAAATAATTTTATTACAATTTATACGAAAATATAGCAATACACTTTGTACAGACATTAACTTACGGTCGCAAATCCATAGCTGGAGCCAGAAAATTCAGTCTATCATAATTACATATTTTCTTTTGCTGCTTGCTGCTGCCCCACTGCGCCCCCTCAGCTGTCTCTCTCGCCTGTAGCAGTCTCTACAGCTGCGCCAACGCCTTGTAACATCTGACACTGAAAAAGTAACGGATACAATCCAAAATTATACTTATCTGCCCTTGTAATGTAGTAAAAACAGAAGTAACGTACACCAGCAATATTATCATTTTTTGGCGTGTTAGGGTACAGAACACCACTACAAATTGTATGTAGGTAATATAACAAGTTAATATTACAAGGGTTCATACATACAAAGCTCTATGAGATATGTGTCACAATAATGAGCATTTATTTGGGACACAGCGATGGGATAACCAAAAGGGACACATATTAAGTACTTCACCTACGCATTATTGCGTAAGCAAACATTTTTAAGGTTAACTTGGCGACCATTGCAGTTGGAGCTAAATATTACAATGTGCTTGGAGTACTGACATATCACTGGGGTTCAACAGTCATAACTGTTGTTTTGGCCACATATAAGGGTAGAGGGACATTATAACACATTGTTGTTGGTAGATACTGAGTAGTCATACAGTATTGTAAGCGTTTTCAAGACGTTACTTACTGATGCGTTCTTGGTCCTCCCTAGACCTGTCGCCAAAATCAGGAAACATCTGGGAACATATTCTCCGCCAAGCCGCGTCCTTTCGCGACCGTTGGAATAATTGGGATCCCGCTGGTCCCAAAGTTCTGGTCTCTCCTGGACCAGAACGATCAACATCTCAACATTGATGTGACTGGCCATGGTTCTGGACTCCGTGGAGCGTTTTCCTGTTTGGGTTTGAATTTTCGTAGCCTAATTAGCATGTCAGCCCTTCCTGGCAATTATCCTGATGCAATTTCCTGGCACCTGGGATAGTGGTGCAATTTAATCGGAAGTCACACGTGCGGTCGTTTGTAATCCGATTTTTCATCGCTCCCATAGACTTGCATTGGCGATAGTCGACCCACAATCGGTGACAATCGCAGCATGCTGCGATTGCACTGGACGATTAAAACGGACCACAAAAAATCGATACTGGGAGCTGCTCCATAGATCAACATAGGGCAGACTGCAATGCGATATTTCATCGTATTGCAGTCGTCCGATTCTGTCGCCAGTGTGACGCCGGCCTAAATACATATGTGGTCAATGCAGAGTACGGGCTCATGACTTATCACTTACCAGAACCTTACAAAGGGTAATGGAACATTTGTTACACATGGAGCCAAGTCAGTTTTGGCAGCTAATAAGAAAGTGTTCTTTAGTTCTTTATTCAGTTAGAGCACTCAGACTGTGGAATGCCCAACCACAAGATGTAGTAATGGTAGACACTATCCCAGCATTTGAAAAAAGTCTGAATACTTTTTTTAACAAAACATGACATTGTGCGTTATAAACAATTTAGCAATAGAAAATGTATAACTTTGAAGGTAGTTTGAACTTTATGGTCCGAGGTCTTTTTTCAACCTATTTAAATATGTAGAATGTACGATAGGAAAATGCTTGAAATGCAATTCCCTATAGTATTATTTTACAAGTAATTTTCTCTTAATTTTTTTCTTTGTAAAGTGCTAGTTGTAAGTCCAATCTCTGCATCTAAGAAGTGCAAAACCCTCCTGAAACCCTCGCACGTTTAATCTGTATTCTGTATTTTTTATGGTGCCTAAGGGAAACCTTAGTAATTAGGCGCCTGCTGGTAACAAGGGCAGTTATATGCCTCTATAATGAAAGCAAATTATAAAATGATGAAAGGGTTAACCCCTTCCCGACCTGTGACGCCACGTAGGCGTCATGAAAGTCAGTGCCAATCCGACCCATGACGCCTATGTGGCGTCATGAAAGGATCGCGTTCCTGCGGGTCAGGTGACCGGGGTCACTGAAAGGTCACCCAAACCTGCAGGCACAGGACCCTTTGTGCTTCACCACAGGGGGTTGGCTTAACCCCCCCGTGGCCACGATCGCTCTGATTGGCTGTTAAAAGTGAAACAGCCAATCAGAGCAATCTGTAATATTTCACCAATGCAATTGGTGAAATATTACAATCCAGCCATGGCCGATGCTGCAATAGCATCTGCCATGGCTGGACACCGAACCCTGACCCCCCCACACGTAGTCACGGCGGCAATCGGCCGCCGCCACCGAAAGATGGCAGCGGTCGGTCACTGCCGTCACTAACAGCTCCCCTCGTCCTGGCCTCCGCTGCCCCCACCTTCCGATCTCCCCCCCTCACTTCCGACCCCCATACTCACCTCTCCCGGTCCACCGATGTCCCTGGATCCTTCCCGGCGGCTTCCCGGGATTCTTCATGGGCGCCGCCATCTTGGAAATTGGCGGTGCGCATGCGACCATGGATGCGCCCTGCAGAGTCAAGAAATTTATTTTGATCACTGTGATAAACTGTCACAGTGATCAAAATAAAAAAAAATAAGTGAACCCCCCTGTCATAGGTAGGGAAAATAATAAAGAATTTTTTTTTTCCTATTAGGCCCTGTGCACACGTTGCGGATTTTGCTGCGGATCAGCAGCGGATTTTGCTGCGGATCAGCAGCGGATTTTGCTGCGGATGCCGCAGCGGATTTTCCTGCGGATCCGCAGCGGATCCAGAAACCATGTACAGTACAATGCAAATAAATGGTAAAAAAAAACGCTGTGCACATGCTGCAGATTTTTCAGCGCGGATTTGCTGCGGTTTTAAATCCGCAGCATGTCAATTCTTTGTGCGGATTCCGCAGCGATTTTACACCTATTCCATTATAGGCGTAAAACCGCAGAGAAAAACCGCAGCAAATCCATGCTAAATACGCAGGTAAAAGGCAGGTCATTTTACCTGCGAATTTTAGAAAAATCCGCAAGTGAATCCGCAACGTGTGCACGGGGCCTCAGGGTTGGGGTTAGGCTGGGTTCATATTGCATTATGGCAGTCCGTTAGATGGACTGCGTTTCACCGCGGTATAACGCGGTGTAACGCAGTCCGTTAACACTGCCATTCACCCCATTTGTGTGCGCAATCCATGGTGAAGCGGCATGCGTTCGCGACGTGTCGTCATTCAGTGATGGAGCCTTGGACGCAGGCTGCAGCGTCTGGGCTCCATCACCGCTAGCACAGATGAATCATCGCTGATTCCTCTGCACTAGCGGGTATAGCATAACGCGATCGCGTTATGCTATACCGTTACCAGCCCGTTCAACACGTAGCAATATGAACCCAGTCATAGGGTTAGAACTAGGGTTAGGTTAAACTAGGGTAAGGGTTGGAATTAGGGTTAGGGTTGGAATTAGGGTTAGGGTTGGGATTAGGGTTAGGTTTGTGGTTAGGGTTAGAGTTAGGATAAGCGTTAGGGGTGTTTTGGGGTTAGGGTTGGGATTAGGGTTAGGCTTGTGGTTAGGTTTATGATTAGAGTTGGGATTAGGGTTAGGGGTGTGTTGGGGTTAGGGTTATGGTTAGGGTTTGTATTAGGGTTAGGGGTGTGTAGGAGTTAGGGTTGGGGTTAGGGGTGTGTTGAGGTTAGGGTTGGAGCTAGAATTGAGGGGTTTCCACTATTTACGCACATCATGGCGCCACCATTTATTCCTGCAAATTTTGCGTTCAAAAAGTCAAACAGTGCTCCCTTTATTCCAAGCCCCGACGTGTGCCCAAACAGTGGTTTACCCCCACATATGGGGTATCAGCGTACTCGGGAAAAATTGCATAACAACTTTGGGGGTCTAATTTCTCCTGTTACTGTTGGGAAAAAAAAATTGGGGACTAAAACAGTTATTTTTGTGGAAAAAAAAATGATTTTTTATTTTCACGGCTCTGCGTTATAAACTTCTGTGAAGAACTTGGAGATTCAAAGTGCTTACCACACATCTAGAGGAGTTCCTTGGGGGATCTAGTTTCCAAAATGGGGTCACTTGGGGGGTTTCTACTGTTTAGGCACATCATGGGCTCTGCAAACGTAACATGACACCCGCAGACCATTCCATTAAGTCGGCATTTCAAAACGTCACTACTTCCCTTCCGAGCCTCGACGTGTGCCCATACAGTAGTTTTCTCCCACATATGGGATATCAGCGTACTCAGGACAAATTGGACAACAACTTTTGGGGTCTAATTTCTCCTGTTACCCTTGAGAAAATAAAAAAATTGTGGACTAAAAGATCATGTTTGTGGAAAAAATATGATTTTTTTATTTCCATGCCCCGGCGTTATAAACTTCTCTGTAGCCCTTGGGGTTTCAAAGTGCTCACTACACATCTAGATAAGTTCCTTGCGGGGTCTAGTTTCCAAAATGGGGTCACTTGTGGGGAGTTTCTACTGTTTAGGCACATCAGGGACTCTGCAAACGTAACATGACGCCCGCAGACCATTCCATCAAGTCGGCTTTCAAAACGTCACTACTTCCCTTCCGAGCCCCGAAGTGTGCCCATACAGTAGTTTTCTCCCACATATGGGATATCAGCATACTCAGGACAAATTGGACAACAACTTTTGAGGTCTAATTTCTCCTGTTACCCTTGGGAAAATAAAAAAATTGGGGACTAAAAGATCATGTTTGTGGAAAAAATATGATTTTTTTATTTTCATGCCCCGGCGTTATAAACTTCTGTGTAGCCCTTGGGGGTTCAAAGTGCTCACTAACATCTAGATAAGCTCCTTGGGGGTCTAGTTTCCAAAATGGGTCAGTTGTGGGGGGTTTCTACTGTTTAGGCCATCAGGGGCTCTGCAAACGCAACATGACCCCCACAGAACATTCCATCAAGTCTGCATTCCCAAAATGGCTCTCCTTACCTTCTGTGCTCTCCCATGGCCAAAACAGTGGTTCTCCCCCACATATGGGGTACCAGTGTACTCAGGACAAACTGTACAACAACTTTTGTGGTCCAATTTCTCCTGTTACCCTTGTGAAAATAAAAAATTGCGGGTTAAAAAAATCAGTTTTTGAGGAAAAAAATGATTTTTTATTTTCACGGCTCTGCATTACAAACTTCTGTGAAGCACGTGGGGGTTCAAGGTGCTCACCACACATCTAGATAAGTTCCTTGAGGGGTCTAGTTTACAAAATGTGGTCACTTGGGGGTTTCTACTGTTTAGGCACATCAGGGGCTCTGCCCGCCCGCAGACCATTCCATCAAGTCGGCATTTCAAAGGTCACTACATCCCTTCCAAGCCCTGAGTGTGCCCAAACAGTGGTTCCCCCCCACATGTGAGGTACTAGCGTACTTAGGACAAATTAGACAACAACTTTTGGGGTCCAATTTTTCCTGTAACCATTGTGAAAATAAAAAATAGGGGGCTAAATAATCATTTTTTGAGAAAAAAAAATGATTTTTTATTTTCACGGCTCTGCGTTATAAACTTTTGTGAAGCACCTGGGGGTTCAAAGTGTCACTGTGCATCTACATAAGTTCCTTAGGGGGTCTAGTTTCCAAAATGGGGTCATTTGTGGGGAGCTCAAAGTTTAGGCATACAGGGGCTCTCCAAACATGACATGGTGTCCGCTAACGATTGGAGCTAATTTTCCATTCAAAAAGTCAAATGGCGCTCCTTCCCTTCTGAGCCCTGCCGTGCGCCCAAACAGTGGTTTATGACCACATATGAGGTATCTGTGTACTCAGGAGAAATTGCCCAACAAATTTTAGGATCCATTTTATCCTGTTGCCCATGTGAAAATGAAAAAACTGAGGCTAAAAGAAAATTTTTGTGAAAAAAAAGTACTTTCTTTTTTTTACGGATCAATTTGTGAAGCACCTGGGGGTTCAAAGTGCTCACTCTGCATCTAGATAAGTTCCCTTGGGGGGTCTAGTTTCCAAAATGGGGTCACTTGTGGGGGAGCTCCAATGTTTAGGCACACAGGGACTCTCCAAATGCGACATGGCAACCGCTAAATATTCCAGCATATTTTCCATTCAAAAAGTCAAATGGTGCTCCTTCCCTTCTGAGCCCTGCCGTACGTCCAAACAGTGGTTTATGACCACATATGAGGTATCTGTGTACTCAGGAGAAATTGCCCAACAAATTTTAGGGTCCATTTTATCCTGTTGCCCATGCAAAAATGACAAAATTGATGCTAAAAGAAAAATTTTGTTTGAAAAATTAAAATGTCCATTTTTTCCTTCCACGTTGCTTTAGTTCCTGTGAAGCACCTGAAGGGTTAATAATCTTCTTGAATGTGTTTTAAGTAGCTTGAGGGGTGCAGTTTTTATAATGGTGTCACTTTTGGGTATTTTCTGCCATATAGACCCCTCAAAGTGACTTCAAATGTGAGGTGGTCCCTAAAAAAAATGGTTTTGTAAATTTTGCTGTAAAAATGAGAAATCGCTG
Source organism: Oophaga sylvatica (assembly GCA_033576555.1). NCBI lineage: Eukaryota > Metazoa > Chordata > Amphibia > Anura > Dendrobatidae > Oophaga > Oophaga sylvatica. The sequence continues at coordinate 99,525,880 of JARQOD010000006.1, forward strand.
GTCAACTTTTAACCCTTATAACTTCCTAACAAAAAAAATGTTGTTCCCAAAATTGTGCTGATGTAAAGTAGACATGTGGGAAATGTTATTTATTAACTATTTTGTGTCACATAACTCTCTGGTTTAACAGAATAAAAATTAAAATTTGAAAATTGCGAAATTTTCAAAATTTTGGCCAAAGTTCCATTTTTTTCACAAATAAACGCAAAAATTATCGACCTAAATTTACCACTACCATGAAGCCCGATATGTCACGAAAAAACAATCTCAGAATCGCTATGATCGTTGAAGCTTCCTGAGTTATTACCTCATAAAGGGACACTGGTCAGAATTGCAAAAAATTGCCACGTCATTTAGGTCAAAATAGGCTGGGTCATGAAGGGGTTAGTACTCGGGCCCTGCATCAGTAATAGCCCCTGGAGTAAACATAACAATTGTTATGAGGTCATAAACAAGTGTCATAAAGAAGATTCCATGAAAGAAGAGCGCCACAATCAGCGCCATTACTGATGTGCCTGAGGACATAATGTGGCAATTTGGAGGTTCTAGCAGGAAAAGGGGTTGTCTGCTTTAGACACCCCCGTGGCATGGGAAGGTAACAGAGGGGGGTCCCCAGCACAGGATTCCCTTCTGTTACCCTCTACAAAGAGCTGCTCTCCTTTGGGAGTTCATGGACAGATCCATGACTTTAATGGGTGATAAATTGGGATGGGGAGGGGATATTTATCCTGTTAGGGGTGATCCATAATAAACAATCCTTTTAACGTCTTGAGACTCGGACCTGGATCTGTAAGGGAGAAATGATCCTGCAGATCCACCTTGGAATCAGATCAGCCAAATTGGGCCTAGCAGCCAATGTGGTGACAGATATCGCAGCCAGATCTCTCCCACATCTGGTTATCACATTTATAGTCTATATTTGTTATGTCATTCTCTGTAAATCTGGTAAAATGTACAAATTGTAAAA
>JARQOD010000006.1:99526946-99564503 GCA_033576555.1 Oophaga sylvatica
ACCGAGGAAAAACAGCAGCAAATCCACGCTAAATACGGGGTAAAAGGGGTTTTTTTTACCTGCGATTTTTAGAAAAATCCGCAAGTAAACCCGAAAACTTTTTGCTCGGGGCCTCAGGGTTAGGGTTGGGGGTTATTGCTTAGGGCAGTCCGTTGATGGACTGCGTTTCACGGGGTATAAGGGGTGAACGCAGTCCGTTAAACACTGCATTCCCCCCATTTGTGGCGCTCGCCGCTGGTGAAGCGGCTGCGTTGCGACGTGTGTTTCATTTGATGGGCCTTGGAGCAGGCTGCAGCGTCGGGCTCCATCCCCGCTGCAAGATGAATCATCGTGATTTCTGCCTAGCGGGTATAGCTTGGGGCGGGGTTTTTGCTTCCGTTACCACCCCGTTAAAACCGTGCTTTACCCGTCTTGGGTTAAACTGGGTTTAGGTTGAACTAGGGTAAGGGTTGGAATTAGGGTTGGGGTTTGGTTAGGGTTAGGGTTGGGATTAGGGTTAGGTTTGTGGTTAGGGTTTTTGAGTTGGATAAGCGTTAGGGGTGTTTTGGGGTTTGGGTTGGGTTGGGTTAGGCTTGGGGTTTGGGGGTTTATGTTTTAGGTTGGGTTGGGGTTGGGGTGTTTTGGGGGTTGGGTTTAGGGTTTTGGGTTTTTTTTTGGGTTAGGGGGTGTAGGTTTTTTTGGGTTGGGGTTAGGGGTGGTTGGGTTGGGTTGGAGTAGATTGGGGGGTTTCCCCACTATTTAGCACTCATGGCGCCCCCATTTTTCCTGCAAATTTTGCGTTAAAAAAGTCAAACGTGCTCCCTTTTTAAAAGCCCCGACGTGGGCCAAAACAGGGGTTTACCCCAATAGGGGTTCAGCGTACCCGGAAAAAATTGCACAAACAACTTTGGGGGTCAAATTTTCTCCGTTACTGTTGGGAAAAAAAATTGGGGGACTAATTTCGTTATTTTTGTGGAAAAATAATGTTTTTTATTTTCACGGGGTCTGCGTTTTAAACTTCTGGAGAACTTTGGGATTAAAGTGCTTCCAAACTAGAGGGGTTCCTTGGGGGGTCTAGTTTTCCCAAAGGGGTCACTTGGGGGGGGTTTTTGTTTTGGCACATCATGGGCTCTGCAAAAAGTAATGACCCCCGCAGGGGCCCTTCCATTAAACGGCTTTCAAAAGTCACTACTTCCCTTCCGGCCTGAGTTGCCATACAGTAGTTTTCTCCCCTTTTGGGATACGCGTACTCAGGAAAAATTTGGCAAAAACTTTTGGGGTCTATTTCTCTGTTACCTTTGGAAAAAAAAAATTTTGGGCTAAAAGTCTGTTTGTGGGAAAAAATATGATTTTTTTATTTCCATGCCCCCGGGTTTAAAAAACTCTGTACCTTGGGGTTTCAAAAATGCTCATACACTTTTTAGATAAGTTCCTTGCGGGGTCTAGTTTCCAAAATGGGGTCACTTGTGGGGAGTTTCTACTGTTTAGGCACATCAGGGACTCTGCAAACGTAACATGACGCCCGCAGACCATTCCATCAAGTCGGCATTTCAAAACGTCACTACTTCCCTTCCGAGCCCCGAAGTGTGCCCATACAGTAGTTTTCTCCCACATATGGGATATCAGCATACTCAGGACAAATTGGACAACAACTTTTGAGGTCTAATTTCTCCTGTTACCCTTGGGAAAATAAAAAAATTGGGGACTAAAAGATCATGTTTGTGGAAAAAATATGATTTTTTTATTTTCATGCCCCGGCGTTATAAACTTCTGTGTAGCCCTTGGGGGTTCAAAGTGCTCACTACACATCTAGATAAGCTCCTTGGGGGTCTAGTTTCCAAAATGGGGTCAGTTGTGGGGGGTTTCTACTGTTTAGGCACATCAGGGGCTCTGCAAACGCAACATGACCCCCACAGAACATTCCATCAAGTCTGCATTCCAAAATGGCTCTCCTTACCTTCTGTGCTCTCCCATGCGTCAAAACAGTGGTTCTTCCCCACATATGGGGTACCAGTGTACTCAGGACAAACTGTACAACAACTTTTGTGGTCCAATTTCTCCTGTTACCCTTGTGAAAATAAAAAATTGCGGGTTAAAAAAATCAGTTTTTGAGGAAAAAAAATGATTTTTTTATTTTCACGGCTCTGCATTACAAACTTCTGTGAAGCACGTGGGGGTTCAAGGTGCTCACCACACATCTAGATAAGTTCCTTGAGGGGTCTAGTTTACAAAATGTGGTCACTTGGGGGGGTTTCTACTGTTTAGGCACATCAGGGGCTCTGCCCGCCCGCAGACCATTCCATCAAGTCGGCATTTCAAAGCGTCACTACATCCCTTCCAAGCCCTGACGTGTGCCCAAACAGTGGTTCCCCCCCACATGTGAGGTACTAGCGTACTTAGGACAAATTAGACAACAACTTTTGGGGTCCAATTTTTCCTGTAACCATTGTGAAAATAAAAATAGGGGGCTAAATAATCATTTTTTGAGAAAAAAAAATGATTTTTTATTTTCACGGCTCTGCGTTATAAACTTTTGTGAAGCACCTGGGGGTTCAAAGTGCTCACTGTGCATCTACATACGTTCCTTAGGGGGTCTAGTTTCCAAAATGGGGTCATTTGTGGGGGAGCTCCAAAGTTTAGGCATACAGGGGCTCTCCAAACATGACATGGTGTCCGCTAACGATTGGAGCTAATTTTCCATTCAAAAAGTCAAATGGCGCTCCTTCCCTTCTGAGCCCTGCCGTGCGCCCAAACAGTGGTTTATGACCACATATGAGGTATCTGTGTACTCAGGAGAAATTGCCCAACAAATTTTAGGATCCATTTTATCCTGTTGCCCATGTGAAAATGAAAAAAACTGAGGCTAAAAGAAAATTTTTGTGAAAAAAAAGTACTTTCTTTTTTTTACGGATCAATTTGTGAAGCACCTGGGGGTTCAAAGTGCTCACTCTGCATCTAGATAAGTTACTTGGGGGGTCTAGTTTCCAAAATGGGGTCACTTGTGGGGGAGCTCCAATGTTTAGGCACACAGGGACTCTCCAAATGCGACAAGGCAACCGCTAAATATTCCAGCATATTTTCCATTCAAAAAGTCAAATGGCGCTCCTTCCCTTCTGAGCCTGCCGTACGCCCAAACAGTGGTTTATGACCACATATGAGGTATCTGTGTACTCAGGAGAAATTGCCCAACAAATTTTAGGGTCCATTTTATCCTGTTGCCCATGCAAAAATGAAAAAATTGATGCTAAAAGAAAAATTTTGTTGGAAAAATTAAAATGTCCATTTTTTCCTTCCACGTTGCTTTAGTTCCTGTGAAGCACCTGAAGGGTTAATAATCTTCTTGAATGTAGTTTTAAGTAGCTTGAGGGGTGCAGTTTTTATAATGGTGTCACTTTTGGGTATTTTCTGCCATATAGACCCCTCAAAGTGACTTCAAATGTGAGGTGGTCCCTAAAAAAAATGGTTTTGTAAATTTTGCTGTAAAAATGAGAAATCGCTGGTCAACTTTTAACCCTTATAACTTCCTAACAAAAAAAATGTTGTTCCCAAAATTGTGCTGATGTAAAGTAGACATGTGGGAAATGTTATTTATTAACTATTTTGTGTCATATAACTCTCTGGTTTAACAGAATAAAAATTAAAAATTTGAAAATTGCGAAATTTTCAAAATTTTGGCCAAAGTTCCATTTTTTTCACAAATAAACGCAAAAATTATCGACCTAAATTTACCACTACCATGAAGCCCGATATGTCACGAAAAAACAATCTCAGAATCGCTATGATCTGTTGAAGCATTCCTGAGTTATTACCTCATAAAGGGACACTGGTCAGAATTGCAAAAAATTGCCACGTCATTTAGGTCAAAATAGGCTGGGTCATGAAGGGGTTAATACTCGGGCCCTGCATCAATAATAGCCCCTGGAGTAAACATAACAATTGTTATGAGGTCATAAACAAGTGTCATAAAGAAGATTCCATGAAAGAAGAGCGCCACAATCAGCGCCATTACTGATGTGCCTGAGGACATAATGTGGCAATTTGGAGGTTCTAGCAGGAAAAGGGGTTGTCTGCTTTAGACACCCCCGTGGCATGGGAAGGTAACAGAGGGGGGTCCCCAGCACAGGATTCCCTTCTGTTACCCTCTACAAAGAGCTGCTCTCCTTTGGGAGTTCATGGACAGATCCATGACTTTAATGGGTGATAAATTGGGATGGGGAGGGGATATTTATCCTGTTAGGGGTGATCCATAATAAACAATCCTTTTAACGTCTTGAGACTCGGACCTGGATCTGTAAGGGAGAAATGATCCTGCAGATCCACCTTGGAATCAGATCAGCCAAATTGGGCCTAGCAGCCAATGTGGTGACAGATATCGCAGCCAGATCTCTCCCACATCTGGTTATCACATTTATAGTCTATATTTGTTATGTCATTCTCTGTAAATCTGGTAAAATGTACAAATTGTAAAATTCTGCCGTTCCATCTCTTATATTGACACTAACGCTCTAAGCCCAAGGGAAGGGCAATCCTCCAGCCATGGTTCCCTAGAGGTTTCCTCCACAGGTGGTTTTTCCTCTCCTGAGTCCTGGGGGGGTGACTCTTCGTGAGTCGGGGATTGTGCCATTTTCGGTGTCATGTGAATGTAAATAAAGTTGAGAACGTTTGACACCTAATTACAATGCTCCGTGTAGTTATTTTGTGATTCTATCGTATTTATGTTTGGGAATCGGGGTCCATCACACATCACTGGGTCTGGACATCTGCTGGCCACATCCCCTACAAGTGTGCACTCACCCTAGGAGTAAGGACTGACAGTATATTACAGGATTACCAGCGGTATAAAGATGTATAAAGTCAAAGAGGCAAAAAACATCAGCTTATCTGTAAGAAGCTCCATGCACGGAGACTTGTAATGTGGTAAGCGGTCGGCAGAAGAAAGAACAGCGAAACAGCATCAGAATCTTCTAATAAAAGCCAAACTTTATTATACAAAAATAGAGAAAGGAAGTCGCAACTTCATCTATAAAAACCATAAAGAAATGATGCAAACACGTTTCAGACAACTGTCTTACTCATGTTTTTGCTTCTGACATATGGAAGTCTCACGCCCCTGGGACTTTTTAACACTAAAGAATTTGAAATACATTGAAATCTGCAGCTGTCACTTACTCTTGCGGCTAATATGTGTTTTATTTGTGGATTTTCCCCATAGATTTTACTGAGATTCAGAAAATCAGCATATAAAAAATGCATATATGGTTCTATTGCGCTTCTGCAGCAAAAATGGATATAATTCACGCAACATTATCAATAAAGCTTTATCAAAGCTCAGCAGACAGGAAGTTTACAAAACAAAGTAATTTTATTTAAAACACGATATAAAAAAGAAACAAAAGCAAAAATGAAAAAGTGATAAAAACATAAAATAAACATTAAAAAATGCAAAAACAAAAAAAAAATAGTGCCTAATGTAGATAATTGAAGCATAAAATACAGAAAATCTGCAGCGTCACAAACTCACCAAATAATCAGTGTGGAAACGTGGCGTTATAGGGTAATTCTGCTGATTGTGAGACAAGGGTGATTAGAGACAAGTTTGTTGCCAATGGGAGAGAATTTGTGGTCTCCAATCTCCCCTTCATCTCTAAACTTTTGGAGCGCCTAGTGTAAGGTTCCTTGTACATGTTCTTGAAACTCAGTTTTCCGTCAGCCATTTGCTTTCTGTCTTGCTGCAGCTATCTTGCCCTCAGTCAATATGGAGTTTTCAGCTTTCATGTTCCCGCCCTGATTCTCTCCCTCTTGCTTTTTAAGCAGCCACAGCTGAGCAATCAGTGCTTCAGAATCTAGCCTGCAGTGAACCTGTGACCTGACTCCTGGAAGCCTTGGACTATGTACTCCAGCTATTCCTACTGAGGAACTCTGAACACTTGTGGACTCTGGAACCCTGCTCTTTGAAAGATCCACGTTTGCATGGACTTACGGTAACAGAGAAGAAGATCCTGAACCTGTTGTGGAGAGTGATTGCTGAGCTTAAGTTACTCTGGCCTGCTGTGTCTCCTGCTTCTGTATCTGCAAACTGTGTGACTATTTTTGCTACTTGTATGAAGTAATACAAGACCTTCTATATCAAACCTGTGTCTCATGTATTTTCATCGCACCCAAGCACAAGACGCTATATGAACTGTACTACATACATTACAAGATTCTGAAGCCAAAACGTTAGTGTCTGCTGGGGCTGGGAAGGCTGTGTCTGCTGTAACTGTGGATATCAGACGTCCAGTTGTACTTTCTGTGATGACAGTGGTTGTGACTTCTCACAACCATTCCAGATGTCCGGTTGAACTTTCTGTGATGATAGTGGTTGTGACTTCTCACAACCATTCCAGGTGAGCAGTTCCCTTAATTTTTTTTTCTCTCTGCAGTGTTACCACAGGTAAACACTATTGTTTTTTTTTTTTCCTTTTCTCCTCTCCTTCCAGTACTCCTGTCTTAAAAGATCTGGAAAATGGAGGCCCGCATAAAGGAACTTTGCGGAGTGACTGATAATATCCTTGCAGATTTACAGACTATAAAAACCCGTTTTACAAACCTACAGGACCTCACTAATCACAATTTGCAAGTGTTTGGACAGACTGCCCAGGATTTGCGAGCCAGGATTGAGGTTCTAGAGGAGCGAGTCCAGGCTCCTGCCGTAGCCCCAAGTTCTGGGATTCCCAAGTTGCCCCTTTTCGTTTTGGCGGTGAACGTGAAAAATTCAGGGGATTTATTAACCAATGCAATCTGTTTTTTTCTGCACATGCTTCACAATTTCCCACTGAACGATCTAAAGTGCTTACTATAATTATGTTACTTACCAACAAGGCTTTGATGTGGGCAAACCCTCTGATTGAGACTGAGGATGAATGTTTGGATCATCTTGATGCTTTCATTTCAGCCATGGGGCAGGTGTTTGATGACCCCAATCGAGGTGCAACAGCTGAAGCAGCCATGTTAACTTTGTGCCAAGGTAAGCACTCGGTAGCCGAATATGCCTTGGATTTCAGGAGATGGGCCCTTGATACCACCTGGGACAGTTCCGCCAAAAAATCTATTTTTCGAAAGGGGTTGTCTCCACTAATTAAGGATGAACTTGCTCGTGCCGACCCTCCCACTGCGTTAGGTGACTTTATTAACTACTGCATCCGTATTGATGCTCGCCTGACTGAACGCAGGCAAGAGAGATGGTTCGAAAGCAATCGCACTAACCTTTTCCTACCTTCCTCCCCAGCTAAGGAACCTTTGAGTAGGATCACACGGGAACCTGAACCTGAACCCATGCAGGTAGACTCTTTACAAAGACGGGTTAGTGATGCACGCAAGGAACATCGTTTTAAGGAAAATCTATGTTTCTATTGTGGTAAGTCAGGGCACTTCATTATAAACTGCCCCAGCCGTTCTCGTAAGACTACTGCAGCACTCATTCACTGTGAGTGTTGCGAGAGGAGATCTGTCAGGTCCGAGCCTCAGGCTCCAGAGAGATCTGCAGCAACAGATCTTGATTTCTCGGACTTAAACTCCGTTACTTCTGAGGACGATGACTGTGTAAACGCTGCAATTTTTCAAGTTTCCTCAGCGGTGTCCCAGCTGAGTTGTAGGAAAAACAATTCTCATTGCTTCCTTTCCATCAAACTCTGGGTTAACTCAGTCTGGGTGTCTAGCTCTGCTATGATCGACTCAGGGGCAAGTGGGAATTTTATGGATGTCTCCTTTGCTCTGAAACAGGGGATACGTTCAGTGAAGAAGGCTACTCCAGTACAGATGGAAACTGTGGATGGCTCCCTGCTGACCTCTGGACCAGTGGATCAGGAAACGGAGCCTTTGAGGGTCCTTATGGGTAAAGATCATCAAGAGAAACTGTCCTTTATGCTTATCTCTTCTCCCCACTTTCCCATTATTCTAGGGCTACCATGGCTGCAGGCTCAGAACCCTACCATTAACTGGGAGACCAAGGAATTACACTTTCCAGAGAAACAGATGAGTCCAGAAGTTTCAGCTTGCTCTGTTCCTAAAGGAACCATGTCAGTCCCTGAACTACCAGCTGTATACCAGGACTATGTGGATTTATGTGACAAGAAGAACGCTGACCAGCTTCCCCCTCACCGTCCATATGATTGTCCAATTGAATTATTGCCTGGAGCAGAGATACCTTTTGGTAAGATCTACCCCTGGCGGGGCCTGAGCTAAAGGCTTTAAAGGATTACATAGACGAAAATCTAGCCAAGGGCTTCATACGCCCCTCTTCATCTCCTGCAGGTGCACCCATCTTCTTTGTGAAGAAGAAAGATGGATCTCTGAGACCCTGCGTAGACTATAGGGAACTCAATAAGGTTACTATTAAGAACCGTTATCCATTGCCTTTAATCCCTGAGTTATTGGAGAGAGTGCGGCATGCCAAATATTTTCTCTAAATTGGATCTCCGTGGGGCCTATAAACTTGGTCGTATTAGATGGGACATCGTCAATGGAAATGCATTAGGTCAGCTATGGACACTTTGAATCTAGTTATCCTTTGGTGAATCTGATATCTACTCCCAGCATCTTTAAAGTCAACGTAAGAAAGAACATCTTCAGGATCTCTAGAACATTCGTGTGATTTATTGGAGAATTCTAATTATTTCTAACTCCACAGAGGAAATCATGGCATGGAAGAAGGTCAAGCCTCAAGACAACCATCTTAAAATTGAAAAGTGTGCACCTTCATGGTACCAATTCAATTTCTGAGGGTATGTACTGATCTACACAAGGAATTAGGTATGGATGAAGAAGACCCAAAACCATTCAAATTGGCCAAGTCCTAAAATGTGAGAGGTGCGGGCTTATCTTCAGGCCATTGTTATAGAATGTTTGGCTCTATCCCTCGTTAGGCCTATCTTTTTCCCAGCATTAAACTAGTTGTTCTTCGGGTTTCTAGAAGGAGAGAACTTGAACGTGTGGGGGCAATTATAGAGAGTTGTTGGCCATTATTGCCGCCTTCAAAGAATGGAGACACCTTCTTCAGGGAGCTGCACAGCAAATAGTCGTCCTGACAGACCATCGTAACCTTGAATTTATCAGGTCGGCTAAGTGCCTGACTCCTCGCCAGGCTCGCTGGAATCTTTTCTTAAACCAATTTAATTTTGTCATTTCTTATAGACCAGGATCGCGCAATGGAAAGGCTGATGCACTCTCTAGGATTCATTCAGCAGAGACCCGTCCACTTGCTCCTCCTAAGACTATTCTTCCTGACTCTAGATTTCTGGGAGTGATTCATAATCAAGACCTACTTAAGGACATCAAGGAAGCATACCATGCGGATTCCTTGTTGGCACAACCCCCAAGGGACGTAAGTCTTGTCTTTAAGAATGGTGTGTGGATTCTGGGACAACGTCTGTATATTCCTGAAACAGTCAGATTGAGAGTATTGCAACTCATTCACGATTCCAAGATAGCTGGGCATAGAGGAATTCTAAAGACACAGGAATTTCTTTCTCGTTTCTTTTGGTGGCCCACTTGCAGGAAGGATGTTTTAAACTATGTCACTTCATGTGAAGTCTGTGCAAGATGCAAAACACCTCGCTCCTCACCAACTGGTCTGTTACAACCTCTTTCCACCCCGTCCCGCCCGTGGGGATCCATTTCTATGGACTTCATTGTGGAGTTACCAACCTCTCAAGGGAAAAACACCATTCTAGTGGTGGTTGATCGTTTAACAAAGGCAGCTCATTTTATTCCTTGTGTCGGCTTACCCACTGCAAAACAGACATCAGATTTGATGATTAAAGATGTGTTTCGCTTACATCGAGTACCGGATGAGGTTATTTCGGATCGAGGGGTGCAATTCACTTCAAGGTTTTGGCAAAATTTCTGTGCAGCATTGGACATTAAAGTAAACCTTTCTTCTGCTTTTCATCCCCAGACTAATGGACAGACCGAACTAACCAATCAAACTCTGGAGCAGTATCTCCGCTGCTTTATCTGCCACCTACAGGATGATTGGGTGGATCTACTTCCATTGGCTGAGTTCTCTTATAACAATTTCCAGAGCGCCTCCACTAAGCAGTCTCCTTTTTACTCCAATCTAGGTTATCATCCTAACATTCTTCCACGATTTCCCATAGAAACGCCTTTACCAGCAGTGGCCGAAAGAATCACGTCTTTACAGAAGAATATGGATCTTCTAAAGGAGAATCTGGAATTGGCTCAGGAAAGGTACAAGAAAGCAGCAGATAAATTTCGTAAACCTGCACCAGCTTTCAAGGTAGGAGACCTGGTCTGGCTGTCAACCAGAAATCTTAAGTTAAGGATTCCATCGTCTAAGTTGGGACATAAGTACATTGGACCCTATAAAATCAGTAAAATTATAAGTGCCGTTGCTTGTCGTCTTCAACTGCCTAGAACTATGAGAATCCACCCTGTCTTTCATGTATCCCTACTAAAGGCTGCAACACCCAATACGTTTCCTGGACGTTCTTCTCCTTGCCCTGACCCAGTGCTAGTCGATGGTCAGGAAGAATTTGTGGTGGAAAGAATTCTAGATTCCAGGTTATACAGAAATCAGTTACAATATTTGATTAAATGGCAGGGCTACCCAGTGGAGGACAACTCATGGGAACCAGTCAATAACGTTAATGCTCCTCGTTTGCTCCGCCAGTTTCATCAGAGGTACCCAGACAAGCCTGGTCTGAGGCCATCCGGAGGTTGTCCCTAAGGGGGGAGTAATGTAAGGTTCCTTGTACATGTTCTTGAAACTCAGTTTTCCGTCAGCCATTTTGCTTTCTGTCTTGCTGCAGCTATCTTGCCCTCAGTCAATATGGAGTTTTCAGCTTTCATGTTCCCGCCCTGATTCTCTCCCTCTTGCTTTTTAAGCAGCCACAGCTGAGCAATCAGTGCTTCAGAATCTAGCCTGCAGTGAACCTGTGACCTGACTCCTGGAAGCCTTGGACTATGTACTCCAGCTATTCCCACTGAGGAACTCTGAACACTTGTGGACTCTGGAACCCTGCTCTTTGAAAGATCCACGTTTGCATGGACTTACGGTAACAGAGAAGAAGATCCTGAACCTGTTGTGGAGAGTGATTGCTGAGCTTAAGTTACTCTGGCCTGCTGTGTCTCCTGCTTCTGTATCTACAAACTGTGTGACTATTTTTGCTACTTGTATGAAGTAATACAAGACCTTCTATATCAAACCTGTGTCTCATGTATTTTCATCGCACCCAAGCACAAGACGCTATATGAACTGTACTACATACATTACACCTAGTCTACTCCCGCCTTACCGTTACCTCTCCACTCACTCCCTTCTAGACCCTTCACAGTCCGGCTTCCGCCCCCTACATTCAACTGAAACTGCACTCATCAAAGTGACCAATGACCTTCTGACAGCAAAATGTAACGGTGACCACTCTCTGCTCATTCTTCTCGACCTTTCTGCAGCTTTCGACACAGTTGACCACCATCTCCTTTCTCTAGGCTCCAGTCACTAGGCATTAAGGACACTGCTCTCTCCTGGTTCCTTTCCTATCTTTCTGACCGCTCCGTCAGTGTTTCGTTCTCTGGCTCCACATCATCTCCTCTTCCTCTCACTGTCGGTGTACCCAGGGCTCAGTCCTTGGCCTCCTTCTCTTCTCTCTCTACACGGCCCCATTTGGACAGACCATCAGCAGATTTGGCTTTCAGTACCATCTTTATGCTGATGACACACAACTATACACGTCATCCCCCGACCTTACCCCGCTGTACTACAGAACGCCACCGACTGTCTGTCCGCAGTCTCCAACATCATGTCCGCTCTCTATCTGAAACTCAACCTCTCCAAAACTGAACTTCTTCTGCTCCTGCCGTCTACTAACCTCCCTAAATCTGACATTTCCCTCTCCGTGGGCGGCACCATAATAACACCCCGGCAGCAGGCTCGCTGTCTGGGTGTTATGTTTGACACCAATCTCTCCTTCACCTCCCATATACAATCTCTTGCCCGCTCTTGCCGCCTACACCTAAAGAACATCTCTAGAATCCGCCCTTTTCTCCCCATGGAAACAACAAAAACCCTCACTGTAGCATTGATCCATTCCCGCCTGGACTACTGCAATGCTTTATTAATTGGCCTCCCCCTTACTCGACTTTCCCCTCTCCAGTCCATCCTTAATGAAGCAGCCAGGGTCATCCATCTGGCTAATCGGTACTCGGACGCGTCCGCTCTCCGCCAGTCCTTACATTGGCTGCCCATAGATTATAGGATCCAATTCAAAGTACTTGTTCTCACCCACAAAGCTCTCCACAGTGCAGCACCCCCTACATATCCTCCCTCATTTCCATCTATCGGCCTAACCGAAAACAACTTTCGACTAACCTCTGCACTAATCCGTACCTCCCACTCCCGACTCCAAGACTTCTCCCGCGCTGCGCCAATCCTCTGGAATGCTCTACCCCAAGAAATTAGGACTATCCACAATTTGCATGGTTTCAGGCGCTCCCTCAAAACACATTTGTTCAGAGCGGCCTATCACGTTCACTAATCAAAGTCATTCTATGTGTAAGTGTGTGTGTGTAGCCCATTCACTATCTCCATCCCTCACTCCCTCAAGATGGCTGGACCATCATTGTAAATACACAGTTGTATATACACACATGTACTTTGTATCTCCCCCACCTCATTGTAGATTGTAAGCTCTTACGAGCAGGGTCATCTTATCTTGCTTTAATTATTGTATTGTTAGCGCTTGTTACTTATGACTTGTGTTTTGAAACTGTTAAACTGTAAAGCGCTGCGGAATATGTTGGCGCTATATAAATAAAGATTATTATTATTATGGGGGTTCTCCAGTTAAAAAAAACAACAAAATATTTTGATATAGTGTATTGAAGAACACTAGGGATTATAGGGTTGTCCTTTGTCCGTGATCCTCCTGGTCAGTGTGGTTACGTCTTGCTCTCACCTCGGACGGCTGTTATGCCCTGCAGTAACTGACAATCCACGGATATGCATAAGTACTGTATAATAAATCCATTCTGTGCTGTTGCTAAAGGACAACTGAGCAGTATCACTGATTTCCTGATCGTCCTTTGGCAGCAATTAATGGCTTTTTCCACCTAATTCGAGAGTAGCATTGTATGTAGACAGAGACCCTGATTCCGGTGATGTGTCACTGGGCTGCTTGCTGTAGTTCTTATGAAATTACTTTTTTATCAGCAGGAGATTATCACTACATGACTAGTAAATCTGCTGTCATGAAGTCCTCTATATTCAAGAGATCATTATAACCCCACCAACACCATTGATTGGCAGCTTTCTCTATACATGGGCAGAAAGGCCAATCAGAGGTGTGGGTGGGGTTATACAGAGCTCAGCATTTAGAGAACGGCTAGATCTGCAGCTGATAAAACAGCGATTTTATCAAAACTGCATCAAGCAGCTCAGTAAGTGATACATCACCGAATCATGACCTATGCCCCTACATCGCACTGCTGTCAGATGGAGTAGCAAAAAACTGGTGCTGGATTTCACTTAATGCTTAACAAGGACTAATCATGATCTGGGATATTTTACATTCTTTATGTTCCTCTGCCTCTTTTAATCCATTGCAAAAATGATGTAATCATGACCAGAGAATGCTTACCCAGATACCTCATGTAACTGAAAGTAAATACATTTTATTTTTTCACAAATCAAGTAGAGGGAAAAAATGATTACATTTCTTTCAAATGTGCATTTTTAACATAATTACTGTCCCTTGTCTAACAATGCAAATCAGCCTGAAGGTAAAGGGCTCTGGGAGATGTAGAAGCCTCCACTGGAGCCTGAACCTCACTCCTGGATGAAGAAGACTCTGACCCCATCTGCAACCTGGAGGACTGGGGTCTCTTATATGCAGTGAGTACAGAGAGTATTCAGACCCCTTTAAATTTTTCACTCTTTGTTTCATTGCAGCCATTTGGTAAATTCTGTACTGGAATTCTGTGATATTTCAGTTTTTCTTTTTTAATAAATTTGCAAAAGTTTCTACATTTCTGTTTTTTTTTCAGTCAAGATGGGGTGCAGAGTGTACATTAATGAGAAAAAAAATGAATTTTTTAAATTTACCAAAAGGCTGAAATTAAACAAAGATTTGGTTATGATTCTTATTTAATTTTGGGGTGTGATTTATTACTTACGTTGGAGATGCGACCTTTTAAAAAGGAAGGACATATATTAATAATATAGTAGCAAGGCTACCAGGACTCTAAACTTCAGGAAATCAAATTTCCATCTGCTAATACATGATCTTGATATTGGGCAATGTGCTTGAAAATAAAAGTACACAAAGCAATTGGGACACTTTTATAAGCATCTTGAATACGACCTGTGCATAAAATATGCCCTATGGGAATGAGCAAGCTAGAAATAGGAGGAAACCACTACAGCTAAATAGAGCTCTAAGGGGGATAATAAATGACAAAAAGAAAACATTTAGGGAATTAAAGCAAGTGGATTGGGATGAGGCATTAATTAATTATGGAATAACATTATGCAGAAAGAAAATCAAGGCAGCAAAGACTTAGTCAGAGAGACTCATTGCTTTGGAAAGTAAAAATAATCCAAAATCATTCTTCAATTACCGTATATACTCGTGTATAAGCCGAGATTTTCAGCACCTTTTTTTGTGCTGAAAATGCCCCCTGGCTTATACACGAGTCATTGGGCAGAAACCAGTGGGGGAGGGGGTGCTGCGGCAGGAGCCGGTGGCTGGGACATCATACTCACACTCTCATAGGCGTGGCGTCCATATTCATGACCTTAATGAGCGGTATTACGTCACCGCTCAGCACAGGAGAGCTGCAGGAAGCCGGGTACAACGCAGGATTGCCAGGACGTTCAGCGATGGCACGGGGAGGGTGAGTATGATGGAGGAGGATGGGGGGAGCATGGAGGAGGACAAGGAGCATGGAGCAGGACGGAGGGGAGGATGGAAAGCACAGAGGAGCACGGAGCAGGACAGGGGGAGGATGGAGAGCACGGAGCAAGATGAGGGGGGTGGAAAGCACAGAGGAGCACGGAGCAGGACGGGGGAGGATGGAGAGCACAGAGCAGGATGAGGGGGAGGATGGAAAGCACAGAGGAGCACGGAGCAGGACGGGGGCACAGGAGGATGGAGCATGAGGGGGAGCACAGAGGAGGATGGAGCAGAAGGGGGGAGCACAGAGGAGAATGGGGGAGCACAGAGCTGGATGGGGAGCACGGAGCAGGACGGGGAGCACAGCAGGACGGCGGTTTATACACCCGGCTTATACTCAAGCAATAAGCTTACCCAGTTTTCCGTGACAAAATTAGGGGCCTCGGCTTATACTCGGGTCGGCTTATACTCGAGTATATACGGTACATAAACAGTAAGAAATTCAAAAATTATAGTGCGTGTCTGCAAATTGAGATACTGATTTGGCTTTTATCCTAAGTCATCGCAAGACTCGTTAAAGGGTTAATTGTGACTTGTAGGATCGCTACTTCCAGAAGGTGGCGCTATAGAGTTCAAGTCCTCTTTTTCTCTGAAGAGGCAATTTACATAGTGTTTACCCCACAAATTAATCTGGGTGAAATGGTGAAAGAGGATGAGGGAAAAACCAATCTACTAAACGCTTCTCTACAGTATGTATACAAGAAAATCCCATGGCAGATATGATCAGGGATACCATAAATGTTCCATTAAATGTCACCTGCTTAACCCAACAGGAAGTACAGTGCAGCCTCATTGTGACAGGAGTGGTGGAACCACTCTGCCGTGGTCCGAGGAGAGCCTGGAGAGCGTGACTGGGTGAGCGCCTGACTCTTCACTAGATCCCCTTATGGTGGGGTTAGGCTAGGTGATTTTACACCAGGACTGACCTCAAACGCACATCAGCTGACCCCCAAGTTAGCTGGAACAGCCCAGTAGGAGAGTACAGCTGTTACAGGCAGGCACTGCAGGAACACGTGAACCATAGATGCTGGCAGGTACAGCTGGTATACAGATAAGCATGGCAGGTGCAGGCTGGTATGGCTTTTATACAGATAGGCAATAGCAGGTGCAGGCTGGTTCGGCTGATATATAGATCGGCACTGGCAGCTGCAGGCTGGTTCAGCTAGTATACAGATAAGCACTGGCAGGTTCGGGCCTGAAAAGGCTGTTATACAGAAAGGCAATTACAGGTGCAGGCTCATACAGCTGGTATACAGATAGGCACTGTCAGGTGCAGGCTGGTTCGGCTGATATATAGATCGGCACTGGCAGCTGCAGGCTGGTTCAGCTGAAATACAGTGAGACAAGGCAAGTACTGGCAGACAGGTACTGGACACGTAAACTGGCGGATCCTGGGGACCTGACAACAAGCAAGTGTGCAAGAGACTAACTTTACATATTGCTCAGGCACCTCTATTCAGGTGGAGGTGCCTTAAATAATAAGTGTCTCTCAGTCATTGGAGATACTGTAGGACGACGTGCGTGGGTCCTTTAAGAAGCAGAGATCACGCCCATTCCCTAAGCACAGTGCCCGGCGATTTGCATGCCATGTGTAGACCCGTGCAGCAGCCAGAGCAGGAGAAGGAGGAAGTGCGGGATGGGCACTGCGGTAATGAGTGAGTCTGCATTCCTGTCTGGGGAAGGGGAGGGGAGAAGCTTGCAAGGACCCTGGTGCTACACTCAAAATCACTAAAGTAGACAAATCAAAAGACTAGGATGATATACACACACGAGTACTGCAGGAATTAAAGAAGCATTCCCATCAAAGTTTTTATTCTCTTAATATATTGCAATCATCATTATATATTATATACTGTGCACTTACAATTGCTCATTTTCTCCTCTACCCAGCTAAATCTTTTGTTTTCCATTAGGCATATGATTAAAAACTGACTAGCTGAATCCTTCTAAGCACTCTGTAGAAACAGGAGGTAAATTTTCTCTGCACAAGTCATGAGTTACTTCAAAAGTCTATGGCGGAGGGAGAATGCACATCTGGGTCAGGAGTTGAAGAGGTGAATGAATCAATGCAGCGACAAGAGACTTCCTGTTTCTACATAGATCAGAGAATAATTAACTGGGTAGAAAGGCAAAATTAGCAATTGTAAGTCATTGTGCTATGCAGTATGATGATTGCAATATATTAAGGCCTCTTTCACACATCAATTTTTTGCAATCAGGCACAATCCGTCCAATTTCTAAAAAGACGGATCCAGCGTAGATTGTAAAAAACTGATGTGGCGGATTCGGTTATTAGGCGGATCCGTCGTGAACTTTTGAACCCGGAAAATATATTGTACGCATGTCTGGCAGGAGGAGAGAGAGACTTTGGTTTTCGGCTGCCAGGCATGGGTAGATGAAGAAAACGGAGTCTGGTGGCCGGAACAGTCCTATGCCTGATCCAGCACCCATAGACTTGTATTGTATGACCAAGCCTGAGTGCCGCTTCAGGCGCTAACCGTTGTTTCCGGCATTAAAAAAAAACGTTACATGATGCGTACTGTCCGGCCGCCGGAATTAAAATCTATGACGGATCCGGCAGAAAACGGATGAAACGCAATGACATGCGGCCGATCCGGCGCTAACACATGTCAATGAGAAAAAAACGGATCCGTCGGTAAAAAAAATGGATCCGTTTTTTTCAAAAACTGCCGGATCGCGCCTGACGGCGAAAAACTGATGTGTGAAGAGGCCTGAGAGTATAAAAACTTTGATAGAATGCTTCTTTAGAGGGAGTCTAGTTGTTAAGAAATTGAGTTTTAATCTTTTATGTTAATAATATCTTCCAGGCTTTCTGTGGTGCCATCATCCGGCGCCTGCGCCCTGCACTCGCGCTTTCATCAGTAAATTATCCTCCCTTCTCTAGGCTGTTTCTTCATCCTTCTTCTGCGCAGGCGCTGGTGAGTTACTGCTACTGTGCAGTGACACGCCGGCGGCTGGGCAGAAGAAGGATGAAGACACTGCCCATAGAAGAGCAGATAAGGTACAGATGATAGCTCGAGTGCAGTGCACATCCGTGGGATTACGGCGCCACAGCTACATGTTACAGGACAGGGGGTCACAGATTGCCTTTAAGTACTGTGATAGACAGACAACTATTTCTACTATTCACACTGGTAACTCCTCAGTGCCGCCCTACTCACTGCTGTCACTACGCGTCTTCTCTTTGAGTCAGGCCGGCTCGCTGAGTTTTGCCTCTTAGAGCTGTGCTGCATTTGAATCTGTTGCCATTTGGCTTTAGGGATGTGTGGCTAGTCTCTGCAGGAATTTAAACCAGCTGTGTCCTGCACGATCAGGTTTCTTGGTCTATCTCATGCAAGCAGACTTAATATTAGGCAGCTCCTCCCACCACTTTGGCACAAACATTGGTTCCTAGTCAGTTTTTTCTGCTAGTGTCCTGTTAGTTCATGTGTGTTTTGTTTCTCCCTTTGTTAACCCAGCTCGCATACCTGTCCTGTATGACCTCTCTGCTCCAGACCTCGGCTACATATCCTGAACCTAAGCTGCCTGCTCCAACCTCATACCATCTGACCTCGTGATTTTCTTCTCCCTCCTGTACCTGTTACCTGCGCCTCTGACCCTCCGGTTTCCTACTGCATTTCCAGGGACTGCCCTGGAGGGGTACCTGGTACCCGGGTATTTTCACCACCAGAGGCTCTAGTGAAGACCTAGTAGACACCTACTCACAGGGTAAGCCTGGCACGTGGTGCAGGGGGTCCACATTCACCAACGTTACATTCACCCACCAGCAATACAGCCGCGTAGTAAATGTGGTACCAATATTCAAGAAGGAAACACCATCTGAGTCTGGAATTTATTTGCCAGCAAGTATAACCTCTACTATGGGCAACATCTTTGAGGATTTTCTAAGAGATGCTATCGTGCAGTATTTCAATAAAATAACCTAATTTTAAAATATCAACATTTGCTTATGAGGAATCTGTCCTGCAAACTAATGTGCTCAGATTCTATGAGGAGCTAACTTCTAAATTGGACCAGGGAAACAGAGTGAATGTTGTCTATATGGACTTTTCAAAGGCATTTGATACGGTGCCACACAAAATTTTGGTACATAAAATGAGAGCAATGGGAGCAGGGGAAAATATGTGCAACTGGGTTAACAACCCGCTCAGTAATAGGAAACAGAAAGTGGTTATTATCAGAACATACTCAGATTGGGTCACAGTTAATAGTGTAGTGCCACAGGGATCAGTAATGGCAGGAGCGGACATATCGCCTGTTCAACTGCAGCGGGGCCCAGAATTGGAGGAGTCGCGCGACAATGGCACACACCCAGCTGAAATCCAACCCATATCTGAATCGTCAGTTCCCTACGCTGCCATATACGCCGCTGGCCAATCAGAGCCTGGCAGCTGACGTGGCAGTGTTATGCACCATGGCTTGCACGCTGAAGATCATGTGTAGCAAAAGGGGAGCAGCAGATCAGAGGACAAGCAGTTCACCTAGTATGTCCTCCCTCACACTGGGATAAAGTCCTTCTCAGCAGCAGGACTGGGGAAAGGTTTCTATACTAACGTGCTGCTGCTCTTCAGTGTATATTAGCTACATACAGTGGGGAAAAAAAGTATTTAGTCAGCCACCAATTGTGCAAGTTCTCCCACCTAAAAAGATGAAAGAGGACTGTAATTGACATCATAGGTAGACCACAACTATGAGAGTCAAAATGAGAAAACAAATCCAGAAAATCACCTTGTCTGATTTGGCAAGATTTATTTTGCAAATTATGGTGGAAAATAAGTATTTGGTCATTAACAAAAGTACATCTCAATATTTTGTTATATATCCTTTGTTGGCAATGACAGAGGTCAAATGTTTTCTGTAAGTCTTCACAAGGTTGGCATATACACTGTTAGTGGTATGTTGGCCCATTCCTCCATGCATATCTCCTCTAGAGCAGTGATGTTTTCGGCCTGTCGCTGGGCAACACAGACTTTCAATCCCTCCAAAGGTTTCCTAAGAGGTTGAGATCTGGAGTCTGGCTAGGCCACTCCAGGACTTTCATATGCTTCTTATGAAGCCACTCCTTCCATGCTCTGGCAGTGTGCTTGGGATCATTATCATGCTGAAAGACCCATCCACAGTTCATCTTCAATGCCTTTGCTGATGGAAGGAGGTTTGCACTCAAAATATCACATACATGGCCCAATTCATTCTTTCATATACACAGATCAATCGTCTTGGGCCCTTTGCAGAGAAACAGCCCCAAAGCATGATGTTGCCACCCCCATGCTTCACAGTAGGTTTGATGTTCTTTGGATGCAACTCAGCATTCTGTCTCCTCCAAACACGACAAGTTTCGTTTCTACCAAACAGTTCTACTTTGGTTTCATCAGACTGTATGACATTCTCCCAATACTCTTCTGGATAATCCAAATGCTCTCTCGCAAACTTCAGACAGGCCTGGACATGTACTGGCTTAAGCAGGGGGACACGTCTGGCACTGCAGGATCTGAGTCCCTGATGGCGTAGTGTGTTACTGATGGTAGCCTTTGTTACGGTGGTCCCAGCTGTATGCACGTCATTCACTAGGTCCCCCGTGTGGTTCTGGGATTTTTGCTCATCATTCTTGTGATCATCTTGACCCCACGGGGTGAGATCTTGCGTGGAGCCCAGATCATGGGAGATTATCAGTGGTCTTGTATGTCTTCCATTTTCTTATTATTGCTACCACAGTTGATTTCATCACACCAAGCTGCTTTCCTATTGCAGATTCAGTCTTTCCAGTCTGGTGCAGGGCTACAATTTTGTTTCTAGTGTCCTTCGACAGTTCTTTGGTCTTCACCATAGTGGAGTTTGGAGTGTGACTGTTAGAGGTTGTGGACAGGTGTCTTTTATACTGATAACAAGTTCAAACAGATGCCATTACTACAGGTAATGAGTGGAGGACAGAGGAGCCTTTTAAAGAAGAAGTTATGGGTCTGTGAGAGACAGAAATCTTGCATGTTTTTAGGTGACCAAATACTTATTTTCCACCATAATTTGCAAAATAAATATTGCCAAATCAGACAAGGTGATTTTCTGGATTTGTTTTCTCATTTTGACTCTCATAGTTGTGGTCTACATATGATGTCAACTACAGGCCTCTCTCATCTTTTTAAGAACTTGCACAATTGGTGGCTGACTAAATACTTTTTTTCCCCTCTGTACCTAAGGATGCTCCTGTGAAGCTGGCTGGCTGCAGGTAATGATCATGCTGACTGGCTGAGTCGTCATCTGCTCTTTCATCCTTCACGTGAATAGCGTGATTGTGAAGACAAGGTGGTCACGCTGGACTCATGAGAGAAGGGGTGCATCGTTGATCCCTGTCCAAAGGAAGATACCAGGAGACATCAAGTGACAGAGTTTCCCACTGCAGAAATCGGCCCATCTGGCAATTGCCAGATGGCAGTCCGGCCCTGGTTGCAGCACAAGGCAGGTTCTCTGGATATACCATAAATGAGTTAGATAACAATACTCCAAAAATATGAAGCCTGATGGCTGCAAGGACATAATTATGATGGCAAGAAGGTATAACGTATTTTATAGAGACCATAGGATCTTATTTCCACAGGTAACAGGCAGATAGTAATCTCTGCATTACATCCCCTGGTAAAATTGAAGTAATATGAATGAAGAGAGAAATTCTGTGCACAAAAAGGAAATTACACTATCCAAAAGATTGCAAAGCAAGAGTAAAGACTATTCCTGATCTCGTTTGCCACAGTGGGATAATAAGGGTATGGTTCCACGGTCCGGAATCAATGCGCTTTGGACAGGGCAGAAACCCCACTCTGCCCAAAGTGCCACCCCCTTCTGAATGCGTGGTGATTCCTGATGTGTTCACTGAACACATCCGGGATCACCGCACCCCTACATTGGACTGTGTTATTTACCTTGCGGCGATGGAGCGTCGCCGCAAGGTAAATAGACATGCTGCGATCTTAAAAGATGAACCGCATGTCCAGTTTAGAGGGTGTGTCACCGCGTAATCGGACGCATAGTGGAGATGGGATTTCATAAAATCCCCTCCACTATGCAGGAACATCTGGCCGCTGCGGATTAAACGCTGCGGTATGACAACGTTCAATCCGCAGCTAATACTGAGTGTTTCCTGACCGTGGAAACATACCCTAAGGTTCATACATTTTTTTTTATTTTGAGGTCCAGTGGTAACTTGATTTATCTCAGCTAACATTTTGGTAAAAAAAGGTACAATTACCCAGTAATTTCTGGATGCTTCAGCTGACTGCGTCAATCCTAATTTATAGGAGTAACGCTATTCATACATTTTTGTTAAGTATCTTAGGAGCTTCCGTTATGCTGCTACAGTTTTGCATAGTCTGATAGCAGTTTGAAACCCAAACAAAAAGGGCAGCACCCTGTAGCACCACAGCATGCAAATATGAAATATGAAAATTGAATTGCATTACTGCATTAGAAATATGAAAAATTGAGAATACTTAGCGCATAAGTTGGCCAATTCTTGTGTACCTGGAAGCCAGTTTGAAACCCATTAGCACATCCTCTGCCAGGTTTTATGGATGTTTAGTATGGGTTGGATTAATGTTTGTAGAGTTTTCATGTTACATTTTTTTAACTTGAGTTTGTGACATTCTCTACAAAAATGTATTTATCTGATTTTTATTTCCTCCTAGCAGAGTTTTCATATTCATCTCTCAGCTTTACTGCAATTTATGATATCTATAACTGCACTTTGGCAGGAAAGCCATAAGTGTTCTGTCATATTTTTGTTGCATCAGTTCCTAAGACTATCACCCTGTTAAAGCTTCCATGTATTTGTTACTAAAACTAGAATTCACAGCCAAGGAGAAATTTGAGTAGAGTTTTATTTGTCTTGCTGGTTAAAGTTTTGATTATAGTAATATAATTATCAAATATTAAATGGAGTCTGTCAGCAAGATTTCATCTCCCAGTTCACCAAACTATTCATATGCACATGTAGCTTTTCAAAGCTTAACCCAGCAATACCTTATTATAAGAAGTCCACTATTATGTTACTAAGAAATCAGCATGTGAATGGATGTGCAAATGAGGATGAAGTGCTTTCGGTACATGGAAGCTCTTCCCAATCCTCTGTCGCTCCGATTCTATTCCTCTCCCAGCACTGACTCTTTTGCTTTACTGACAGCCTCTAAGCTGTATGACTTCAAACAAATGAGCTATCCATTAAGCACGAGGCTGTAGCACTGGGTGGGGAATTGAACTGGAGTGACAGAGGCTTGAGAAAAACTTCCACATGCTGGAAGCACTTGAACCTAATTTGCATATTCACTCAAATGCTGATTTCTCAATACCCAACAAACAGACTAGCCATGTAAAGGTACTGCTGGATTTGGTTTTGAAAGCGCCACATACACTTATAAATAGTGTGACAGGGTCACTGATACTGTATGTGAGGGGAGATATATGTCACAGAGATTGCTTTCCTCCATGATCTAGAAACCCATAAGTTTCTTTTTAGCATGCTATGTGCTGAAGTAGTTAAGAAGCCATGTTATGGGCAGGTTTTTAGGTGAGTAGGTAAGAGATGGGCGTGACGCCTACTCACCATATCTCCACCTCAAGGGTGTGACTGGGGAAATAAAGGTCCAGCCAGTTTTTTTCTCTCTGTCTGTGTTGTGTGTAGGCAAGGAAGCCTCCAGGCTGACACTCCTGTGAGAGCTGCTATATGTGTTGTCCCAGAAGTACTGGGCAGGACTTTGTATGAACAGTTTACTTTCTTTTGAGCCAGAAAGGCTCTTTTTCTGTTACCATTTTGGGTTTATGATGCAATAAACCACACAAGAGACTTTAACCCCACGTGTGCCTGTGTCTTCTTCGAGGAACAGCTAAGTGAGCCACCTTCCACAATAGTTTGAGGAGTAAAATCCTGCTGACAGATTCCTTCTACAAAAGTCCTCTTTCTAAAGTAACTAGCTGAAGTGCCTGGCGTTGCCTGAGCATAGTACTAACTGTGGTTAATTATAACAAATAACGGCGGCAGTTAAGGGACCTTCCACAATAGTTTGAGGAGTAAAATCCTGCTGACAGATTCCTTCTACAAAAGTCCTCTTTATAAAGTAACTAGCTGAAGTGCCTGGCATTGCCCGAGCATAGTAACTAACTGTGGTTAGTTATAACAAATAACGGCGGCAGTTAAGCGGCCTTATTGTTCCTGCACCTCATGCTCCTTCATTTTATACAGCCTCCTCCTTCACCTCACGCTCCTCCTTTATGTACAGAATTTTTCTGCAGCACAACTTTTCTCCTTTATAGTTGCCTCCTCCGGCAGCATCTCACACTCTCTTCCATATACAATTGGAGACACTTGATCCCGAGAGTCCCCTCCATGCCAGCACTGGCCCGTCCCCTCCATGCCAGCAGTTCCCCGTTTCCTCCATGCCAGCATTGACCTTTCCCCTCCATGTCAGCACTGCTCCGTCCCCTCCATGCCAGCAGTGGCCCTCTGCCGGTCTCAGGTCATTCCCGTTAACCCCTGAGTGTCCTGGCCGCACACTGACATGTATTTCCGCGGCTGTAGGTGCCGCACACCGCCGATATTAGGCCTGCGGGGACCCATAGAGGGGCACGGGGGTGACTTATGCCTTCTGCACAGGTTTGCGCCTCTTCCTGCTGGCATACATGATTTTGGTGTTCATGTCGCTACTCTTCTCCAGTGCAGACTGACAGCGGGGGCTCCGCCTGAGTGTGGTGGGTTTCTTCTTTCCTCCTTCCTGCCAGGCCAGCAGCTGATGCACAGATCCAATCCCGGGTCTGGAGAGTTTCAGGGCTTTATGTCCCAATGAGCACATTGGTGGCAGCGGGCAGCACAGAGTGAAACTCAGGAGAGGGGCCGTCACTGCTGCCGGAGAAGATGTCACCGCCCCGAGCTGCCTGCTGCTGCTTTTTTCCTCTCTTCCCTGCCTGAATTCTCGGTAGATGAGATATCCTGGGCAGCTAAAGGACCTGTGATTATTTCACAACCATGTGACCAGTCACATGCTTGGGAGGAGCAGTCATACACAGGGCTGTGCTTGTGATGGAGTAGAAGTGTCAGCTCGTGTCACATAGCAGGGTCTTATATCACATCACTGGGGGAAGTATAGTAACCCCGTGTACATGGGATCAGAGGGTCCCTGCAGCAGAGCTGTGTGTGCAATGTATGTGAGGTCAAGCTGTCTGTCACAACTGTTGTCAGGTGTCCCTGGACCAGGGGCTCTTTCCCTGTGGCTATGTGGAGTGGGCGAGGCTCTGTGGAGGGGGCTTTGCTTGATACATACACACACACATACATACACTCAGCTTCATATATATAGATCATAGTTTGGGGACATTAAATACTTGGCACAATTCATAATTAGCGTTGAGCGATACGATACCGCAAGTATCGGGTATCGGCCGATATTAGCTGTATCGGACTTTCGATATTGACTTTCGATATTTCCCATATATCGTATACCAGAATCGGAATTGTCACTGTCACTGTGAGTGTCCGTCGGTCGGGTCTGTCAGGAGTCAGCGGCACTTACCTGGCAGAAGATCTCCGGTGGTCACGGCCTGGACTGGTTGATGGCCGCCATCATCTTTCCCCGGCGGTCACATGCAGTTTCTCGCGATAACTGCAGTGACTGCTGGGTAATCCCGGCCGTAAAGCAATCAGTCCGATGACGTCACCGCCGGGGAAGCAGGTAATCAGCTGTGCTGCGCCGGGATGACAGCCTCTGCCTGTCATTCTGATGTAGCAGAGCTGGATCGTCGTGGGACAGTCGTTACTATGGACTGCGTCGGACAGGTGGTATACTGTTAGTTTGTTTTTTTCCTTTTTTTACAGGAGATCGATGGCGTCGCAGGATGAGAGTATAATAAAAGAAATGAAAACTGTGTTGTCTCTTTTATTTCATTAAAATACTTTTTTCTTGCTGTGTCTTTTTTTTTATACATTTAAAAACTTTGGGATTAATAATGGATCGGTGTCTTATTGACACCTCTCCATTATTAACCGGGCTTATTGTCACCGTGCAATCAACGGTGACATTAACCCCTTATTACCCCACTTGCCACCGCTACAGGGCAGTGGGAAGAGCCGGGTAAAGTGCCACAATTGGCACATCTTTTGATGCGCCAAATGTGGGGCTGCTGTAGCCTGGTATTATCAGGCTGTTGAGGGCCAAAATCCATGGGCCTTGACAGTCTTTTAATACCAGGCCGCAGCAGTCTGCATTTTACTTGGCTGGTTAACAAAAATAGAGGGACCCCTACGCCGTTTTTTTTTTCGAGG
Organism: Oophaga sylvatica; assembly: GCA_033576555.1. Classification (NCBI taxonomy): domain Eukaryota; kingdom Metazoa; phylum Chordata; class Amphibia; order Anura; family Dendrobatidae; genus Oophaga; species Oophaga sylvatica. The sequence goes on from JARQOD010000006.1 coordinate 99,553,191, forward strand.
GGATCCCCTATTTTTGTTAACCAGCCAAGCTAAGCAGACTGCTGTGGCCTGGTATTATCAGGCTGGCAAGGTCCATGGATATTGGCTCATTACCAGCCTGAAAAACCAGGCCTCAGCAGTCTGCTTCATCTGGCTGGTTAACAAAAATAGGGGGACCCCACGCCAATTTTTTTTCGAGGGGATCCCCTATTTTTGTTAACCAGCCAAGCTAAGCAGACTGCTGTGGCCTGGTATTATCAGGCTGGCAAGGTCCATGGATATTGGCTCATTACCAGCCTGAAAAACCAGGCCTCAGCAGTCTGCTTCATCTGGCTGGTTAACAAAAATAGGGTGGACCCCACGCCAATTTTTTTTCGAGGGGATCCCCTATTTTTGTTAACCAGCAAAGATAAGCAGACTGCTGTGGCCTGGTATTATCAGGCTGGCAAGCAGGGTCGGACTGAGGCCCCCGGGACAATGGAGAAACCTACGGTGGGCCCCAGCTCCTGCGTGGTGGGCCCTGATTTGAAAGGATAGGTCGCGGGGCAGAGGGGGCGGTGGCCCCGGGGCCCGCGCTCTGAGGGGGCCCACCCGGAGCTACGATACAGTTACATTCTGCGGCAGAGCAGGGAGAATCGCTCTCCCTGCTCTGCCGCCCGGAAGCTATGGGGCCTGAACAGGCGTTGGGGGGGCCCGGTGCCAGCAGTGGGCCCCCCACCCGTTATCGGAGGGTCAGCTGTATCGGCATCCAGCCGATAAAGCTGACCGCATAGAGAGAGAAGGAGCGAGCGCTCCTTCTCTCCCATAATCCCCCTCTCAGCGTATGACAGCGGGCGCAATAACATCACCTGCCGGCGCCCGCTGTCAGACGCTGAGAGGGAGAACAGTGAGCAGCACAGGAGCCGGGAGGTGAGTATTTTTTTTATTTTTTTTTTAATGGGGGTGCAGTCGAGTCCTGGCTGGAGAAGTCGTCATGTCGGTGTGGGCCAGATGGAAAAGACATGAAAAGTGAACAATTCCATTAGAAAGAACATCAGCGGTAAGTCATTATCTGTACCTGTGCTGTAATCTATATGTTCTGTAGGATTGGTATTATTTAACACAGACCATATGGCGGTAATATCAATATTGGTCTTTTTATATATAGATTATTTTGGCCAACAGCGCGGTCATTTGCTGAGGTTCTCTGATGATGGGCCCACTCAGAAGTTTTGCCCCCACTAAACCAAAACCCTAGCTACGCCTATGGCTCTCTCTCTAGTCTTTCTTTCTCGCTCTCTGTTCTTTCCTTCTCGCTCTCTGTTCTTTTTTCTCTTTGTTCTTTCTTTCTCTCTTTTCTTTCTTTCCTCTCTTTCTTTCTCTGTTTGTTCTTTCTCTCTCGCTGCTCTTTCTTTCTTTTCCTCAGTACCAGCCACTGTGCCCTCATTACCAGTCAGTGTGATCAGCAGTGCTAAATGGTTACGCTTGGGGCGAGGATATGGGTGTGTGATTAGCTGTGAAATGGGTGTTGTCGGGGCGTGGCCTAAAATCTTCAGCGGCGCGCAACACGCGCCGCAGCCTTTAATCCTCTTTCCTGTCTTCCAAATTTGGGAGGTATGCTGTATGACCTCCCTACAACTTCTGGCCATGCTCCTGATGAGCGCGACGGATGGTCTCGTGAGGGATCTCCTCCCACACCTGGACTAAAGCATCCACCAACTCCTGAACAGTCTGTGGTGCAACGTGGCATGGCCTAAAATTTTCTGCAGCATGCACAGCGTGCCACAGCCTTTGTCCCTCTTTCCCTTATTCAAAGGTTGGGAAGTATGATGTTGGGCCGCAAGAATATATTTTCTCTGGTGGGCCCAAGGTACTCCAGTCCGACGCTGCTGGCAAGGTCCATGTATGTTGGCTCCTTAACAGCCTTAAATACCATGCCTCAGCAGCAGGGGCGTACATATAAATCATGGGGCCCCATAGCAAAAGTTCCCCATCCCCCCAAAAAAAAACCCCAGAGGCATTGTAAATGTAAAGTGCCAGCACAGTGAGGGAAGTTGAGTCGCACAGAGACAGGGGTTTTGGGGGTACTCGGCACCGATCACGTCGACTTCTATGGGGGATGTCACGAGTAGCACAGCTCGGTCCGTGACCTGGGCGATCAATGGAATGTGGGATATTTCCAGGGGATGATAGAATGTTCGTGTAGTTTATCGTGACGCCACCTGTAGTACCTGGTCAGGGTGTCCAGCGCTGCTGTGCAGGTCCTCTGGAAGGGATGGTGTAGTGCAGGTAGGTGATAAGTCTTCTACAGGTAACACGCTATCCTTCCAGGGCAGATAGATGTGAGATAGAGCAATGGTGCAGAGTGATGTAGCAGAGTGGACTATGCGACGTAGTAAGAAAGCAGGAAACACTTCAAGTTAAACGTTGCATAATAAAAATTTTAATAATAACATTACAAAAGTGCAAATAGCATTACTGCCGAAGTTCGTTGAGACTTCTTAGGACTACCCCCACCGGGGTAACTTCACAGTGTCCTTTTACTTGTGCTTGTGGAGGACCCGCTCCAAACCTCCAACTGTGGTCTTGGGTGGGCTGCAAGACTTTCCTTGAGCAGACCTCACTTTCGGCCACACCAAACGGGTTTTTAGTTTCTGAGGTAGTTGAAAATAGTGCACAGTTAAGTTTTTTGTAAAACCAAGATGGAGCACCGAAGTGCCAACTATTTACAGAAAAGTTTGTGAGCCAGTACAGTTCATGGCTTCAAAGTTCAACATTTTGATTACATTGAAACACCATTACCCAACCTGGGTATATTAAGGCAACAATAAACTTGTTCTTCTGAACATTCACCCGTCCGGGTACATCAAACCATTACCCAACCTGGGTATATTAAGGCAACAATAAACTTCTTTTTATGAACATTCACCCGTCCGGGTACATCAATAATTTAACTATTTACATACAGAGACCCTGTCCGGGTTATTTAGACTTCTTTGGCTGGCCTCTTCCAGGTACCACCTGGTACTCTTCTGGAGCTTGCCAAACATCCGTGACAGGAGGGTCCACCCAGACCTGATGACGTCGTGTGGCCTGTACAGTTACGTCGTGACCCGCTATCTGGGTCTGTGTGGCCACCTCTTTCGTCTCCCTCCGGGTCTGGAACCCTATGTCCCGGACTGAACGAACCCCAGGGGGCCTAACAGGCGCCGGGTACGGGCCAGCTATCATTATCATGTCCATAGCTGGGGCTGCTGAGGAGACCACTGAGGGAGGCTGGGGAGATTTACGGCGTGGGGTGGGCACTTGTGCAGAGGCCTGGTTGGGGGAGGCTGAAGGCTCGGAGGGTCTGTCAGTTTCCTGACACTCTGGGGAGTAGGGGTCGCACCTGTTAACATTTAGGGCGTACAATCCATTGTAACCCCAGTGTCGGGTGTAAGTCACCAAGTTTCCTGCCAACAGGTCCCTCCCCGGGTGTCCTTCTGGGAGGTGAGCATCCACGTCCCGCCGGGTTACAAAGACTTCTAAATAAAGTCCAGGCTCCTGGATGAAGCCCCAACCACCTTTTAACTTAAAGTTCCGTACTGCACCCTTACGCCGCGGCTCCCTCAGCGTACTTTTATCCTTTCTCATACGTGCCTTCTCTGCCAGGTCCTTGTCCAGGTGACGTTGCCGAAGCTTTTGGGATTCTCGCTGCTCCCTTTGTCGCTCTGCTTCCCGCTCCCGACGTCTCCACTCTTCCTCCTGACGCCGGTTGTAATTCTCCTCCACCAGCAGCTCCATGTCTCCACCATCAAACGCCAGCTTACGATGTCTGGTTTGCGGCAGCTCTCCTGGCGCCCGCCAGTCCTGGCGGCGCTCACCTGTGGCGGAAGCAGCCGGCTCTGGAACAGATGACGGTCGGGGCTCCGGTACAGGCAGGTAGAGCTCTGGTGCCTGCGCGGCCTCCTCCATGAGGACGGGTGTCGCTTCTTCTGCCACAGCGACGGGGGCAGACAGCGGGATCTGGGGTGCTGGTGCGGCGTTTTCTGCAGGAACGGGTGCCTCCACTGTGATACTGGCAACCGGTTCAGATTGCAAGGGCTGGGATGCCCGCACGGCCTCCTCTACTGGAACGGGTGCCTCCACTGAGATACTGTCAACCGGTTCAGATTGCAAGGGCTGGGATGCCCGCACGGCCTCCTCTACTGGAACGGGTGCCTCACCTTCCGGTACAGACACTTCAGGGGGTAAGAGGGATTGGCGCCGCTCCAAGTGTAGTTTTAGGGCCCGCCAGCTCGCTTCCATCCTGGCGACCTCCTCCCGGTGCCGGGCCAGGTCTCTCAGGGTATCCTCCGCTTCTTCCAGCGTAGGAGGGTTTCCAGGCCAGGTGCCAAACGGTGGCTCCGTGGCGATCGGGTCGCTTCCGTGGGGGGAGAGCTCTGACTCCTCCATCCCTTCCCACTTCTGCTCACGTCCATTCGCCATCTCTGCCAAGTCACATGTGTCATTAGCATCAGGAGAGGCGCCATCTTTTGTAGGGAGGCGGGACCTTCGCATTCGTTTCCGCCCACTGAGGAGGATGAGGAGGCGGAACTCCAGAGCTGTGGGGCACGATCTTACATTGCAGTAACATTTAGAGTGGGCGGACATCGTTTTCGCGCCACGGAGTGAGTGTACGCCCACGAGAGCACACCCTTATTCTTCACCTGTGCCTCGTGGCGCAGATATGACAGAAAAATGGCAAATACAGTCTATGATGATTTTTGCAATTCTCAAGCAAAAAAACAGTTCAATTAAGGCACACAGGACTCGCTTATAGCGAGCTTCTGAATCCTGTTCGTGACGCCAAAGTTGAGTCGCACAGAGCCACAGGTTTTGGGGGTACTCGGCACCAAGCCCGTTGACTTCTATGGGGGACGTGACGGGTAGCACAGCTATGTCCGTGCCCTGGTCGCTCACTTGAATGTGGGATATTTCCAGGGGATGATAGAATGTTTGTGTAGTTTGTCGTGACGCCACCTGTAGTACCTGGTCAGGGTGAACAGCGCTGCTGTGCAGGTCCCCTGGCAGGGATGGTGTAGTGCAGCTAGGTGATAAGTCTTCTACAGGTAAGACGGTATCCTTCCAGGGCAGATAGATGTGAGATAGAGCAATGGTGCAGAGTGATGTAGCAGAGTGGAGTATGCGACGTAGTAAGAAAGCAGGAAAGGAAACAATTCTTACTACATAGACATGCAGCATAAGGCTGCCTCAACCCCTCCCATCCAACTAGCTACACCCTGTTCTAACCAGCCTGAGCTAGACCATCCCATTGGGTCCGCCTACACTCAGCTGGCATAGTGTACTGTTGAATGCAGTGGTTGGAGTCAATGGGGTGTTTCCTCCTTACCTGAGAGTAAGTTGTCACACCGCTGGGTGCGATGCAACATCTCTGTGGCGACTGGACCCTCGGGTGCTTCTGTCTTTTCACAAATGCCGGCTTTACCCGGCAATTGAATCAGAGGCTATTTTACTATGTAGAAGTGAATAAACTATAAATATATGTATATATATATGTCACAATGACATGTATATATATATATGTATTCTAATGTGTGTATATTTTGTGTTTACAAGGAAAGAAAGTGTTTTTTTAGTTGCGATATTTTGTTCCCATAGACTTACATGGGACTTCCGGTATCGGGTATCGCCGATATTTTAGTGATATCGGCGATACCATTCCGATCCGATATTTTTGGATATCGGAAAGTATCGCTCAACACTATTCATAATGTTATTTTGATTTGGGCAGCCAAGCAGTAATTAATAGTCCATGTCTGTTAGGATGGATTCATACATCCATGTTTTGCTGCTCAAGTATAGACCACAATGCACGGACCAGTATGGGCATATACAGCTCTGGCAAAAATTAAGAGACCACTGTCAAATGTTACGTTTGTATGATTTTTCTCTTTATAGGTATATTTTTGAGTAAAATGTAAATTGTTCTTTTAGTTTATAAACTTCTAACAACATGTATCCGAATTTCCAAGCAGTAAATTTTGTATTTTTTTTCTGACAAAGAAAAATGGTCAAAATTAAAAAAAACAGTGGTTTCAGACCTCAAATGATGCAAAGAAAACAAGTTCATAATCATTTAGAAACAACAATACTAATGTTTTATCTCAGGAATAGTTCTAAAATCCATATTTTGTGGAATAACCATGATTTTAAAAACAGCTTTCATGCGTCTTGGCATGCTTGCCACCAGTCTTTCACACTGCTTCTGGCGCAAAAAAATTAGCAGTTCTTCTTTGATGGCTTGTGATTATCCGTCTTCCTCTTGATTACATTCCAGAGGTTTTCAGTGGGGTTCAGGTCTGGAGAATGGGCTGCCCATGACAGGGTTTTGATACATGGTAGTGGCTCCTTTTGCATCAATTACTGAATCAATGCGGCGTGGCATGGAGGCGATCTGCTTGAGGCACTGCTGAAGTGTTATCGAAGCCCAGGTTGCTTTGATAGCAGCCTTCAGCTCGTCTGCATTGTTGGGTCTGGTGTGTCTCATCTTCCTCTTGACAAATCCCCATAGATTCTCTATGGGGTTAAGGTCAGGCGACTTTGCTGGCCAATCAAGCACAGTGATACTGTTGTTTTTAAACCAGGTATTGGTACTTTTGGCAGTGTGGACAGGTGCCAAGTCCTGCTGGGGAATGAAATTTCCATCTCCAAAAAGCTTGTTGGCAGAGGGAAGCATGAAGTGCTCTAAAATTTCCTGGTAGAGAGCTGCGCTGACTTTGGTCTTGATGAAGCACAGTGGACCAACACCAGCAGATGACATGGCTCCCCAAACCATCACTGGTTGTGGAAACTTCACACTAGAACTCAAGCAGCTTGGATTGTGTGCCTCTCCCCTCATCCTCTAGACTCTGTCTGGGACCTTGATATCCAAATGAAGTGCAATATTTACTTTCATCTGAAAACAACACTTTGGACCACTGAGCAACAGTCCATTTCTTTTTCTCCTTGGCTCAGGTAAGACGCTTCTGGCATTGTCTATTGTTCTTGAGTGGCTTGACACAAGGAATGCGACACTTGCAGCCCATGCCCTGGATACGTCTGTGTGTGGTGACTCTTGAAGCAATGACTCCAGCAGCAGTTCACTCCTTGTGAATCTCCCCCAAATTTTTGAATGGCCTTTTCTTAACAATCCTTTCAAGGCTGTGGTTATCCCGGTTGCTTGGGCACCTTTTTCTACCACAGTTTTTCCTTCCACTCAACTTTTCATTAATATGCTTGGATACAGCACTCTGTAAACAGCTAGCTTCTTTAGCAACGACTAGAGTTGAGCGATACTTTCCGATATCCAAAAGTATCGGAATCGGAATGGTATCGCCGATACCCAAAAAATATCGGCGATACCCGATACCGATACCGGAAATCCAATGTAAGTCTACGGGAGCAAAATATCGGAATTAAAAAAAAACCATTCTTGCCTTGTTGGTTAATTGTACATGAAGGAAAACAACAAAGAGTAATGTAGAATGTATTGGGGAAGGTTGAGGAGACATTAAAGGCATAGATGTTTAACCCAATCAAATGGAATAGCATAAATATTTTTTTTTTTAAAGATGTTCGGATTGACGAAGAAATTGACAATGTTGTTAACGTTTTTTCTATTTTGGCAAATATGTATATTTCACAACTTCCATGCTCTTCACCTTTTTAACTTTTGACACACTTTCTCCTTCATAATCTTCAGCAGCATCATCTTTTTCATCAAATTATTCTTCATCTTCACCTTCTTTATCTTCTTCTTAAACTTCTTGCTATTCATCTTTTTGTTAACATTACTCATATTCTTCTTATTCAACTATTCTTCTTCTTCATATTGTACTTCATCTTCTTCATCATATTCTTATTTGTGACAGAGATTCCTGTACTTGTAATCTGTCAAAGTATGAATTTTTCATCCTTCCGTTCTTGCTGTCACAAAAGATTTAAATTACAACAGTATTTGTCCGTGTTCAGTTTAGCCTGCAGCAGCAGGCATTTTCCAGGGGCACCACGAGGAGGAACGGACTCACCCCCATACACTGCTTAGTCTTCTTCTGCTTATAATTTAGAGCATATATTTTGCTCTTCATTTTGGTCTTATACTTCATGTTCTTCTGCTTTTTGATCTTCTGCTTATTGTTCTTAAGTCTCTTGTTCTGTATCTTGTAGTTTGTCTTAACCTTCTTAGTCCTGTTGGGAATCTTTTATTTCTTCTTTGTGATGGTGTTTAGGCTGGTTGGCTTGATGCTCGTCGTCCTTGTGGTCGTCATCTTCTTCGGGGTGGTCATCAGGGTCGTCGTCTTCATTGTTGGAGATCCAGAGTGATTACCCAAAAAAACATTTAAAAAATCTTCAATTTGTAAATGTAGCAGAAGGTACAAGAGCCAATGCAAGTAACGAGGACCAGCTGACTGTGCTGGAACCCGGAGGGGCAGCAGAAGGAAAAGAGCCAATGGCACAACCGAGGACCAGCTGACGTTACTGGGACACGGTTACTAAGCAGGAGGTACCTGTGCTCCAAAGCACTACCAAGGACCAGCAGACGTTGCTGGAACTCGGATACCGAGATGGAGGCACCTAGGTCAAAGGCACTGCGTAGAACCAGTTGACGGTACTGGAACCCGGACGGGTAGCAGAAGGTACAAGAGCCAATGCAAGTAACGAGGACCAGCTGACTGTGCTGGAACCCGGAGGGGCAGCAGAAGGAAAAGAGCCAATGGCACAACCGAGGACCAGCTGACGTTACTGGGACACGGTTACTAAGCAGGAGGTACCTGTGCTCCAAAGCACTACTAAGGACCAGCAGACGTTGCTGGAACTCGGATACCGAGATGGAGGCACCTAGGCCAAAGGCACTGCGGAGAACCAGTTGACGGTACTGGAACCCGGACGGGTAGCAGAAGGTACAAGAGCCAATGCAAGTAACGAGGACCAGCTGACTGTGCTGGAACCCAGAGGGGCAGCAGAAGGAAAAGAGCCAATGGCACAACCGAGGACCAGCTGACGTTACTGGGACACGGTTACTAAGCAGGAGGTACCGTGCTCCAAAGCACTACCAAGGACCAGCAGACGTTGCTGGAACTCGGATACCGAGATGGAGGCACCTAGGCCAAAGGCACTGCGGAGAACCAGTTGACGGTACTGGAACCCGGATGGGTAGCAGAAGGTACAAGAGCCAATGCAAGTAACGAGGACCAGCTGACTGTGCTGGAACCCGGAGGGGCAGCAGAAGGAAAAGAGCCAATGGCACAACCGAGGACCAGCTGACGTTACTGGGACACGGTGGTTACTAAGCAGGAGGTACCTGTGCTCCAAAGCACTACCAAGGACCAGCAGACGTTGCTGGAACTCGGATACCGAGATGGAGGCACCTAGGCCAAAGGCACTGCGGAGAACCAGCTGACGGTACTGGAACCCGGACGGGTAGCAGAAGGTACCCATGGAAATTTAAGTTGACAGGCCGCGAGCCGGCCGCAGTTACCGAATCCCACAGTACTACAGTGGGTGATTGTCCTATTGTCACAACGGAAACAGCCTTTATTTGCATATCCCGCAGCACACATAGGAAGCACCTAAACTCCAGGCACCATAGAGTCGGCTAACCCGACCGCAACAGACAGGACAACTTATTGGAGGCTAAGTGACGTTTACACTGACAGGAAACAGCATGGCGTGCTGTAACCAGTCTGGGCAGGAGGAGTACCCATGCCAATGACACTTCCGAGCAACAACTATCGGTGTTGGAGCCCAGGGATGAGAAGAGAACCGGTTGGAGGCAGCAGGACTTTTTGCCGTTCACACAGCAGGGGAACAGCTGACATTACTGAACCGCAGTAACACAGGAGCAAGTGTTGACTGTGCTAACAGCACTTCCGAGCAACAACTGGCGGTGTTGAAGCCCAGGGATGAGAAGAGAGCAGGGTGGAGGCAGCAGGACTTTTTGCCGTTCACACAGCAGGGGAACAGCTGACATTACTGAACCCCAGTAACACAGGAGCAAGTGTTGACTGTGCTAACAGCACTTCCGAGCAACAACTGGCGGTTTGAAGCCCAGGGATGAGAAGAGACAGGGTGGAGGCAGCAGGACTGTTTGCCGTACACACAGCAGGGGAACAGCTGACATTACTGAACCCCAGTAACACAGGAGCAAGTGTTGACTGTGCTAACAGCACTTCCGAGCAACAACTGGCGGTGTTGAAGCCCAGGGATGAGAAGAGAGCAGGGTGGAGGCAGCAGGACTTTTTGCCGTTCACACAGCAGGGGAACAGCTGACATTACTGAACCCCATAACACAGGAGCAAGTGTTGACTGTGCTAACAGCACTTTCGAGCAACAACTGGCGGTGTTGAAGCCCAGGGATGAGAAGAGAGCAGGGTGGAGGCAGCAGGACTTTTTGCCGTTCACACAGCAGGGGAACAGCTGACATTACTGAACCCCAGTAACACAGGAGCAAGTGTTGACTGTGCTAACAGCACTTCCGAGCAACAACTGGCGGTGTTCAAGCCCAGGGATGAGAAGAGAACAGGGTGGAGGCAGCAGGACTGTTTGCCGTACACACAGCAGGGGAACAGCTGACATTACTGAACCCCAGTAACACAGGAGCAAGTGTTGACTGTGCTAACAGCACTTCCGAGCAACAACTGGCGGTGTTGAAGCCCAGGGATGAGAAGAGAGCAGGGTGGAGGCAGCAGGACTTTTTGCCGTTCACACAGCAGGGGAACAGCTGACATTACTGAACCCCAGTAACACAGGAGCAAGTGTTGACTGTGCTAACAGCACTTCCGAGCAACAACTGGCGGTGTTGGAGCCCAGGGATGAGAAGAGACAGGGTGGAGGCAGCAGGACTGTTTGCCGTACACACAGCAGGGGAACAGCTGACATTACTGAACCCCAGTAACACAGGAGCAAGTGATGACTGTGCTAACAGCACTTGCGAGCAACAACTGGCGGTGTTGAAGCCCAGGGATGAGAAGAGAACAGGGTGGAGGCAGCAGGACTGTTTGCCATACACACAGCAGGGGAACAGTTGACATTACTGAACCCCAGTAACACAGGAGCAAGTGTTGACTGTGCTAACAGCACTTCTGAGCAACAACTGGCGGTGTTGAAGCCCAGGGATGAGAAGAGAGCAGGGTGGAGGCAGCAGGACTTTTTGCCGTTCACACAGCAGGGGAACAGCTGACATTACTGAACCCCAGTAACACAGGAGCAAGTGTTGACTGTGCTAACAGCACTTCCGAGCAACAACTGGCGGTGTTCAAGCCCAGGGATGAGAAGAGAACAGGGTGGAGGCAGCAGGACTGTTTGCCGTACACACAGCAGGGGAACAGCTGACAT
>JARQOD010000006.1:99564603-99689260 GCA_033576555.1 Oophaga sylvatica
ATCTGTAGATTAAACTGCCAGATGTTCATTTAAATAGATAGTAAGTAATGCTACTTTTAACAGCCTCTGTCCTTGAAATATTTGGCTGGCTGCAGCCTCCCCTTTGAAAATGGGACAGTCTCTTGAGACAACTCCTTTAGTACTGACTGTACTTAGGCCAACAAATAATATTGTACCTTGGAGAAAAGATATCTCCAGCTTTGCGGTAGTCAGGGACAGTTACTATCTTGTCTTCTACTGTACATGTGAACAGAGGTTTACATACAGAACACAGATGTAAATTACGGTGAACAAACTAACAGTGACAGACTTATGGGCTTTGAGTCCACAGGATGATGGGGAAGGAGACAGTAGGTAGGGGGGTTGCATCAACTCTGGTGGTGGTGAGGTGGCAGCGGGGTTATTGCAGGCTGTACGCTTTCTAACTAGTAATTAAGAGGTAATAAGTTATATGTATCCCAAAATTCTGTCACTGATAAATGCAACTCATTCTGAAAAAAAGCCTTCATACAGCTACATTGACAAAAAAAAAAATACTATGGCTGACAATGAAAAAATAGAAAGTAAAAAATTGCTGTATCCTAAAGGCCCTAAATGGTCAGGTCATTAAGGTGTTAAAAGTAGAATGGTGTCATTGCCCTAATATCCATGTAGGGTTATATATAGTGTCTGATAATATTGACTTTAGTTTACATAATGCGTCTTTAAATGACTTTTTTATTAATTGACCATTATTGATTAATAAATATGCTGTGTCATTTCTGATAAATGCTCTGTTACCTTTCTATGCTAAAATTATATTTGGTTTGCAAGCAAAAAAAAGTCAGTAAAAAGCTTCATGGCTCTTTACAGTTAATAGAAATCTGTTAATACTGTATTGCTGGTAAATCTGTGTCCTTCAGACTCATTCCAGCAGGCTGTTACTTACCATAGATATCACATTCCTGCTCTGTGGGTAGATATAATCTTAAAGGAATACTGTTAGCAGGTTTTTGCTTTTTAATGCGAGAGCAGCATAATATTGAGAAAGACAGCCAGATTCCAGGGATGTGTCACGTACTAGGCTGTGTGTTGTAGTTTCAATACAATCTGTATTTTAGCAGCAGGAGATTATCACTACTTGACTAGGTCTCACGTGCACAGCAGTCCAGCTAATCTGTGTAAGCCCGCCCCCACCACTGATTGGTTTGCTGACATTGTACCGTGTACACAGGAAGCTGCCAATCAGGGGTGTGGGCGGGGTTATACACAGATGATCATTATGAGCTCTGCGACATCTACAACAGATAAAACAGAGCTTGTATCAAAACTACACCAAGCAGTCAAGTAAGTGGTACATCGCTGGAATCAGGCTTCCTTTCCTTACATTATGCTGCTCTCAGATTACGTATCAAAAACCGGCTGACAGATTCACTTTAACCCCTCTCTGACATTAGACGTACTATCCCGTCCATAAAACCCGTGACAATTTGACCGGAGGGAGCGCAGCTAATCGCCGCCGGGTGTCAGCTGATTATCACAGCTGACACCCGTGACTGTGTGTCAGGAGTGGTCACGGACCGCTCCCGGCACATTAACCCCTTGCACACCGCGATCAAACATGATCGCGGTGTACTGGGGGCACAGGGGAGGATCGCGCAGGGTGGGGGCTCCCTGCGCGCCCCCCTGAGACCCTCAGAGCAGCGCGATGTGATCGCGCTGTTCTGAGGGCTTCCTCCCTCCCAGGACCCGGATCCAAGATGGCGCCGGGGTCCTGGAGGGAGGCGGCTTCCTCAGTGCCTGCTGAGAGCAGGCACTGAGAAGCCTGCTGCACTGCCTGAGCGATCGCTGGTGTGACAGAGTGCTGTGCACACTGTCACACCAGCGATCTAATAAAATACAGTGATGTCCCACCCTGGGACAAAGTAAAAAAGTTAAAAAAATAAAAATAAACGTGTTTTAAAAAAAAATCCAAAATAAATTAAAAAAAAAAATAAATATTCCCCAATAAATTCACTTTTTCCTGTAAATAAAAAAACTAAGCAATAAAAGTACACATATTTGGTATCGCCGCGTCCGTAACGACCCCCCCTATAAAATTGTCCCACTAGTTAACCCCTTTAGTGAACCCCTTAAAAAAAAAAAAAAACGAAGCAAAAAATCAGTGCTTTATCATCATACCGCCGAACAAAAAGTGGAATAACACGCGATCAAAAAGACCGATATAAAAAAACATGGTACCGCTGAAAACGACATCTTGTCCCGCAAAAAACGAACTGTCATACAGCATCATCAGCGAAAAAATAAAAAAGTTATAGCTCGCAGAATAAAGCGATGCAAAAATAATTATTTTTTATATAAAATTGTTTTTATTCTATAAAAGCGCCAAAACATAAAAAAATTATATAAATGAGGTATCGCCATAATCGTACTGACCCGAAGAATAAAAACTGCTTTATCAATTTTACCACACGCGGAACGGTATAAACGCCTCCCCCAAAAGAAATTCATGAATTGCTGATTTTTGTTCATTCTAACCTCACAAAAATCGAAATAAAAAGCGATCAAAAAATGTCACGTGCTCAAAAATGGTACCAATAAAAACGTCAACTCGTACCGCAAAAAATAAGACCTCATATGACTCTGTGGGCCAAAATATGCAAAAATTATAGCTCTCAAAATGTGGTGATGCAAAAAAATATTTTTGCAATAAAAAGCGTCTTTTAGCGTGACAGCTGCCAATCATGAAAACCCGCTATAAATAGTAAATCAAACCCCCCTTTATCACCCCCTTAGTTAGGGAAAAATAATAAAATTAAAAAAATGTATTTATTTCCATTTTCCCATTAGGGTTAGGGTTAGGGTTGCGGCTAAAGTTAGGGTTAGGGTTGGCGCTAAAGTTAGGATTAGGGTTAGGGTTGGGATATTAGGGGTGTGTTAGGGTTAGGTTTGTGGTTAGGTTTGTGGTTAGGGTTGGGACTAGGGTTAGGGGTGTGTTGGGGTTAGGGTTGGAGTTAGAATTGGGGGGTTTCCGCTGTTTAGGCAAATCAGGGGCTCTCCAAATGTGACATGGCGTCTGATCTCAATTCCAGCCAATTCTGCGTTGAAAAAGTCAAACGGTGCTCCTTCACTTCTGAGCTCTGCCATGCGTCCAAACAGTAGTTTATCCCCACATATGGAGTATCCGCGTACTCTGGACCCCAAGAGTTATTGTGCAATTTGTCCTATTTCTTCTGTTACCCTTGGGAAAATAATAAACTGGGGGCGAAAATATAATTTTTGTACAAAAAAATTATTTTTTTGTTTTTACGGCTGTACATTATAAACTTCTGTGAAGCACTTGGGGCTTCATAGCGCTCACCACACATCTAGATAAGTTCCTTGTGGGGTCTATTTTCCAAAATGGGGTCACTTGTTGGAGATTTCCACTGTTTAGGCGCATCAGGGGCTCTCCAAATGCGACATGACGCCCCCAGACCATTCCATCAAAGTCTGCAATCCAAAACGTCACTACTTCCCTTCCGAGCCCCAACGTGTACCCATACAGTAGTTTTCTCCAACATATTGGGTATCAGCGTACTAAGGACAAATTGGACAACAACTTTTGGGATCCAATTTCTCCTGTTACCATTGTAAAAATAAAATATTGGGGCAAAAAAATCATTTTTGCAAAAAAAAAAGGATTTTTTTATTTTTACGGCTGTGCGTTATAAACTTCTGTGAAGCACTTCGGTGTTCAAAGTGCTCACCACACATCTAGACAAGTTCCTTGTGGGGTCTATTTGCCAAAATGGGGTCACTTGTGGGGGGTTTCCACTGTATAGGTGCATCAGGGGCTCTCCAAATGTGACATGACGCCCCCAGACCATTCCATCAAAGTCTGCAATCCAAAACGTCACTACTTCCCTTCCGAGCCCCGACGTGTGCCCATACAGTAGTTTTCGCCCACATATTGGGTATCAGCGTACTCAGGACAAATTGGACAACAACTTTTGGGTTCCAATTTCTTCTGTTACCCTTGTGAAAATAAAATATTGGCGGCGAAAAAATCATTTTTGTTTAAAAAAAAAAAAGATTTTTTATTTTACGGCTGTACGTTATAAACTTTAGTGAAACACCTGGGGGTTCAAAGTTCTCACCACACATCTAGATAAGTTCCTTGAGGGGTCTAGTTTCCAAAATGGTGTCATTTATGGGGTTTCCACTGTTTAAGCAGATCAGGATCTCTCCAAACACGACATGGCGTCCAGCCAATTCTGCGTTGAAAAAGTCAGACGGCGCTCCTTCCCTTCCAAACTCTGCCATGCACCCAAACAGTGGTTTACCCCCACATATGGGGTATCAGCGCACTCAGGACAAATTGCACAATAACTTTTGGAGTCTTGTTACCCTTGGAAAAATAAAAATTGGGGTGAAAAGATCATTTTTTGTGGAAAAAATATGATTTTTAAATTTTACGGCTCTACGTTATAAACTTGTGTGAAGCACTTGGGGGTTCAAATTGCTCACCAAAGATCTAGATAAGTTCCTTAGGGGGTCTAGTTTCCCAAATGGGGTCATTTGTGGGGGGTTTCCACTGTTTAGGCACATCAGGGGCTTTCCAAATGCAACATGGCATCCAATCTCAATTCCAGCCAATTTTGGTTGGAAAAAGTCAAATGGTGCTCCTTCCATTCCGAGCTCTGCCGTGCGCCCAAACAGTGGTTCCCCCCCACATATGGGGTATCAGCATACTCAGGACAAATTGTACAACAACTTATGTGGTCCAATTTCTCCTGTTACCCTTGGGAAAATAAAAAATTAGTGCCTAAAAATAATTTTTGTGGGAAAAAAATAGGATTTTTTATTTTCATGCCCGGGCATTATAAACTTGTGTGAAGCACTTGGGGGTTCAAAGTGCTCACCAAAGATCTAGATAAGTTCCTTAGGGGGTCTAGTTTCCAAAATGGGGTCAATTGTGGGGGTTTCCACTGTTTAGTCTCATCTGGGGCACTGCAAACGGAACATGACCCCCATCAACGTCTGCATTCCAAAACGTTACTACTTCCTTTCCAAGCCCTGCCGTGCACCCAAACAGTTCCCCCCCCCACATATGGGGTATCAGCGTACTCAGGACAAATTGTACAACAACTTTTGGGGTCCAATTTCCTTGGGAAAATTCAAAAATCATTTTTGTGGAAAATTGTTTTTTTTTTTCACACCCAGGCATTATAAACTTTTGTGAAACACTTGGGGTTCAAAGTGCTCACAACAGATCTAGATAAGTACCTTAGGGGGTCTAGTTTCCAAAATGGTGTCACTTGTGGGGGTTTCCACTGTTTAGGCGCATCAGGGGTTCTCCAAACACAACATGGCGTCCAATCTCAATTCCAGCCAATTTTAGTTTGAAAAAGTCAAACGGTGCTCCTTCCCTTACGAGCTCTGCCGTACGCCCAAAAAGTGGTTTTCCCCCACATATTGGGTATTGGCGTACTCAGGAGAAATTGCATAATAACCTTATCTGTCCATTTTCTCCTTTTACCCTTGTGAAAATAAAAAAAAGTTTGTAAAAGATCATTTTTGTGGCTAAAAAGTTAAATATTCATTTTTTCCTTCCACGTTGCTTTAGTTCCTGTGAAGCACCTGAAGGGTTAATAATCTTCTTGAATGTGGTTTTGAGTACCTTTAGGGGTGCAGTTTTTAGAATGGTGTCACTTTTGGATATTTTCTGCCATATAGACCCCTCAAAGTGACTTCAAATGAGAGGTGGTCCCTAAAAAAAATGGCTTTGTAAATTTTGTTGTAAAAATGAGAAATCGCTGGTCAACTTTTAACCCTTATAACTTCCTAACAAAAAAAAATTTTGGTTCCAAAATTGTGCTGATGTAAAGTAGACATGTGGGAAATGTTATTTCTTAACTATTTTGTGTGACATATTTCTCTGTTTTAAGGGAATAAAAATTCAAAGTTTGAAAATTGCAAAATTTTAAAAATATTTCGCCATATTTGCATTTTTTTCAAAAATAAACGCAAGTTATATCGATGAAATTTTACTTCTAACGTGAAGTACAATATGTCACGAGAAAACAGTCTCAGAATCGCA
The DNA here is from genome assembly GCA_033576555.1 of Oophaga sylvatica. NCBI lineage: Eukaryota > Metazoa > Chordata > Amphibia > Anura > Dendrobatidae > Oophaga > Oophaga sylvatica. Next base: position 99,570,665 of record JARQOD010000006.1, read on the forward strand.
AATATCCGTTGAAGCGTTCCAGAGTTATAACCTCATAAAGAGACAGTGGTCAGAATTGTAAAAATTGGCCCGGTCATTAACGTGCAAACCACCCTTGGGGGTGAAGGGGTTAATAAAATGGAACATAGTTTTTAATATGCCTCAAATATAAATGTATCTTTGCAAATGTGCTGACAAATAAATGGTTCTTAGAAGCACCTTATACAATAGATAGCCAAACTGACAGGGATTGGTCTTAATATAAAAACAGTCTGAAATAAAAAAAACTTCCAGTAGTAGGATATATTGATCAGATATTGTGCTGTGAGGATTTTCTGATGCCGGCACCTCACTCAATACACTTGCAAATATTGCTTACTTGCAGTGACACAACCACCAGAAAATCGTCATAGCTGGCTGTTTGCACAATGTGAGGATTCACAAGTCTGTAGCCACATAGAGTGACTGCAACTTGTAGCTTTAGACTGGACAGTGCCTTCAATGGGACTGATAGACATAGCTGAGCCATCAGCCCTATTGAAGTGACTGGAGTAGTGGTCAAACATATGCACTACTGCTCTGCTCATGATGACCCCCCCAGCAATAATACATGTATCCTATAGATGGGTAATAAATATTTTTACGAGACAACTATTAAGTTAATATTCCATTCAGATTAATATTCAGGACCACATCAATGCTGTGAATATACAATACATGCTCAGTTTATAGCTATTGACCTCCTCATTATTTGCTTTATGTCAGTCTCCAGCTGCTCGCAGAAGAAATATTTTTGTATGTTTGGCAAAAATGCTGATGGCAAGCTCTCAAGCATGCTTGATTGAAATCTGTGTGTGTGTAGGAGAATGACAAATAGGTTATTATCCGGGCAGCAAAGGCCTTAAAACCATATTCGAACCTGCTAAATCTCTGAAGAACCAGTAAATCAATAGATCTATTTTCAATCTTATCTCAATTGATGTCTAATTGACTTCTATTTAACTTCATGTGAATGACACATTAATTATAGGGTTGATGACATAGGGCCATCATTGTAAGGAATGTGATCACTTATGCCGCTAAACAATTTTATCAATATTTCTGTTATTTGTAATTCATTTTTGGGGTAAGGCAAACAAAAAAAGAGCAAGGCAGCAGTGTAGAAATCAAACATTTTCAGCAAAATACAGGTGCTTCGCACAAAATTAGTATGTAATCAAAAAGTTAATTTATTTCAGTTCTTCAATTCAAAAAGTAAACCTCATATATTATATAGTCATTACAGAGTGATCTTTTTCAAGTGTTTATTTCTGTTAATGTTGATGATTATGGCTTACAGCCAGTGAAAACCCAAAAGTCATTATCTCAGTAAATTGGAATAATTAACAAAAAAACACCTGCAAAGGCTTCCTAAGCATTTAAAAAGGTCCCTTAGTCTGTTTCAGTAGGCTCCACAATCATGGGGAAGACTAATGACTTAACAGATGTCTAGAAGGCAGTTTTTGACACACTCCACAAGGAGGGTAAGCCACAAAAGGTCATTCCTAAAGAAGCTGGATGTTCGCACTCTGTTTGTAATGACTCTATATAATATATGAGTTTCACTTTTTGTATTGAAGAACTGAAATAAATTACCTTTTTGATGATATTCTAATTTTGTCAGAAGCACCTGTACATACTTTTTTTATTAAAATATTTATTACATATTCATTATGAAACCTAAATATCATAAAGGTTAGATCCCTTCTTGATTGTTGTCATCTCATTGGGTTCCATGTAACACAACACAGGAAAAAGAGAAGCCATATAAAGAGTGAAAGGAGGAGAACGAGAAAGTGAACTATAAGGTCAAGGGAGGAAAACGAGAAAGAAAACAATTTTTATGATCTGTTTTTATATTGTTTTTATATTTATTCATGACAAAACAATAACATATAAATTTGTAAACATAAATGGGTTGAATTGTTTGGCCCACCATAATAACTTATCACCAGTCCACAGGATATACAATAAGTTGTTGACTGCTAGGACTCCCAACATTAGACTAAAGACTGCCTTATAGGCAATTTCGATATAAATGTTGAATAGTATACTGTAGTTCCATAGTAAAGCTGCACATTAAATCCTCAATGAATGGGTCTTTTTCTGTATTTGTGGCACTTGAAGATTTTGCTGTGTATAAAGAAACTATTTGAGCACTAAAATTTCAGTAAGCAAAAACATATAAATATAAATAGTGTGTATCAGTATAACGAAGTTTTTATTAGAGACACTAATGAAGACAAAGTTAAAATTGAAAAAGACAAGACATGATAAAAAAACAATGATATACAATGAATAACAGGGAGCAGGCCACCACGCGTAATATAAACATGATCAGAGAATATATCAGAAATATAAAGAGATTGTAGAATTTGCGAGCATAATATCAAAATATATATTTCAAGTAATAAAGTGCTGTGCATATTGGTATAAATAATACTAGTCATCGAAATGTTATTGGATAATTATAGAAAAATATCTAGTTCATGCATGGCGGTATCCATTAAGTGCATAATCACAGTAAAGTGTCTCAGTTAAAGTATTGGCCGAGATAGGTCTCCATAGAAGTAAAGATAAAGTAAGTATACTAACCAGGATTCATGCTGCATGTGCTGCCACTGCTGCCCCACTCCAACATGCATTTCACACTTTGCTTTGTCAGGGAGATTTTGCCATGTCTTGGCATAGTATGGAAGCTCAATCAACCCAGAGGAGATATGGACTTCTATAATTAATGCTTACTAAATAATGGCAAAGTATGTTGTAAGGTTGTTGTTTAACTACTATTAACAAAATATTAGCAAAATTTTAAAGTTTTTTTAGTATTATGTGAGAAAAACTTGAAAAATAGCTAAACGTTTGCACTAAAATTTTACATTTGTTTGTGCCTTTAGTTAGCTGCAGATCAGTCAGTGTCCTGACACCCCCAATATTCGCATAGAACACCCTGAGAAGTTCGCAGCTCAGCAGACAGGAGCACTCAGCTCCTGTCCGAGGAGATCACAGACTTAAGCTTTTCGTTGCATCTGCTCTGTCTCGGCACTCAGGTAGGAGCTGTGTGCTCCTGTTTCTTAAGCTGCGCACTTCTCAGGGGTGTTTTGACCAATCGCTGGGGTTTCGGGACCAAGACCCTATTGATCTGCATGCTGTTGTGAATGTATTAGAGATGGTTTCTGAGCAGAGTCTCCCTCTGGTGGTTACAGACAGTACTGAACCTTTCAGCGAGGAATGGCAATCTGGGATCACTGACTGGACTGATATAAGGGAGGTTCCCTCCCATGATGGTCGCCGGTGACCAATTGTTCTTGTCTCAATTGTGGTTCCTGGTTCATTTGGAAGTTGCTGGGGTCTTGCCCGCACCTGCTGCTTTCAGATAAGATATTTTCTGCTTTTCTTTTTGTGCTTGCTTTTTTCATAGTTTTCTGCACTTTTGTGGAGGTCAGCCGGGACCCTCCTGGGGCCTGTGCTCCTCTCAATTTATCTGTAGCCACTGTTATTTGTTCATTTGCTTTTTCCTGTTTTTTCAGTGGCTGCGGCTTTGTTTTGTTACACCAGAGATCTGATTTAGGTGGTAGAGATCGTGTGATCTCAGGTTTTTTGGCAATCAGAAGTGCTGGTATTTTTTAGGGTTTTTGTTGGATTGCAGTCCCGATTTCTTTCCTGTACTTTTCTGTCTAGACAGATTGGGCCCCAACGTTTGCTCATTCTATTTTCTGTCTGTATCCGTGCTATCTTCTTGTCTAACCGCCATTATATGTTTGGGGGCTTCCTATTTTCTTTGGGGATCTGCTCCAGGGCAGATAGCTTTCATCTTTCTGCCTTTAGGTGTAATTATCTCTCAGGCTGTGATGAGGCGTCTAGGATCAACGTAGGAACGCTCCACGGCTACCTCTAGTTGTGTGGTTAGTTCAGGTTACTGCAATCCAATAGGTTCCAGACTCTCTGGTGTATTACCGTTTTTGCTTTTTCTCCTCAGCTACCTAAACATAACAGCATGCAGTTAAAGACACGAAAAAATTTTAGAATTTTAGTGCCCATTGTACAATTGCCCATGCTTCCTTCTCTCACTCAATCAAGGAAAATTATAGTGATTGTAGAGTAAATAGAAGTAGAGGATTTCATCCTAGTGCTGCGGGGCTTGGTTTCTCTATATTATGGACATAACTTGTAGTGGAAAATTAAGGTAACATCGGATGATCTCTCGTCAATAGCCTATATTGAATCCATGTGGTTGGTCCCACACTATCTTGCTAGGATTTATGAATGTGGTAAGGTAAAAGTTCTATAAACCTCTCCCAAATGTCCAAAAAATCTTGAACTCTAGGGTCCATTTGAAGAGATGCCTCCATCCAGTCCTTCTCCATCAAAAAAGCAAGTTTTCCCTAAAACAATTTGTATAGAGGGGGTTATGGACTAAGCCATGTATGAATTGTTTTGGATCCTGCTGCTGCTACTATGTGTAAAAGTTTCCTTACGTCAGGATTACATGGATATTTTTCAACATCCGGATTTCCGAAAATGGCTCAAATAGGAACAAACAGGGGAAATTGTTATGTGTAGCATCAATCTTTATCCAAAAAGACTGTATTTGTGGTCAAGACGACATGCAGTGGTACAGGTCAGCCTTGGGGGCTTTATACTTGAAACAGCTTGAAGTAGGAAAATTTGCCATCCTATGTCCTTTTATAGGTGTAATATAGGTACGATGATAGAGATTGAGAAGCATATCTACATATCAAAAACTTTTTTGTTTGCACAATACTGTACAGACCCTTAAACTGTTGCCACAACAAGCTGCAGCTTGCATAAATTACTCAGCCATATCTGTTCATACAGTAGTATGCCCTTGTTCTATCTGTTACTGATAATTTAGACAGAGAACAATTAAAGGGAACCTGTTTGCTGATTTATGCTGTTCAAACTATGGGCAAAATAAATCGGAGAACAGCTTCCTCATTTCAGGCATGTTGTAAGGATTCCGGATGTTCCATAGAGCCTGTTTTGCCATTGTCCAAGATGGAGTCTGGTACTTCGCCCTGTCCTGGAACTTCCTGTCTGTCCTGCTATTTAAAGCATTACAGCGCATGCGCAACTATTGTCCTTCGCTTTCCTTGCCCCGGAAGTCGTCCAAGGCAAGCAGTCATTTCCGGAGCAAGGAAAGAGTTGCGCATGCGCTGTAATGATTTTATGCTTTGCCCACTGTTGGGCAAAGCACACTGCGCATGCGCGGGGGGAATTTGAAAAGCGCAAGCGCGGGAAGCCGAACGCTGTCTGTGCGATTCACAGATGGCCATACGCAAGAGATGCCGAGGAGCGGGGGGGAGAGAGAAAACGCCGCCCCTCCGGACCGCGGACCACCCTGATTAGCATACCAAAATACGCAGTTTACAAAGGTATTTTTGCATCAAACGGGGGTATCAAGATATATGATACATACCGATAGGTTACTTATGGGATGCACTATTCAGTCATATCTTTATCTGATATAGCCAAAATGGGGTGACAGATTCCCTTTAAGTCCAGAAACCTGGTGTGGCTAGAGCGACTTGTCCAAGAGGCAGGTCTTCTCAGCATCTTCTCTCTGCTCGCACCTCTAGACTGACAAGTCTCTTCCTATATGTGTGAGTCGGTCATTCTATCTAGGTGAACAGAATGGGGAGCAGTCAGCAGGGCGATAACTCTGTGACTAGTCATCCCAGTCACCTCATCCTCTGGTGGCATTTAGACATATATCTTCTCTGAAGTATGGAAGCGTTCCAGATCAAACTTACAGTACACGTCTCGATGATCGAACCTGTCTCTGATTCAGCCGACAGGTACCTTCCTATACTTACAGGTTTGGAATATCTCCCAAAGCACTGTACAATATTTCTGCCTAGTATGCAAAAGCATGGATATATCTCAAGGACCAGGTCCATAAGAGTGATTTAAGCCCAGAATTTAATGGAGATAATATTACAGTCTTCTTGCGCATTAAACACTATATCCACAAATGCATTTCTGGAGCTTCATAACCTACCTGATCCTGGATATTCACAATCAGAGAAGCTTCTTCAGGTATTTTGGATCTATGTATAGCTGAACATATCCATGTACATGTTATTGCTCTCACAAAGATACTATGCAAAAAAGGTGGTTACGTATCTATTTTTCAGGTCCCTCAATAATCACTACATTCAATTAAGGAGCTTAAAAATAGTTTTGTCAATCCGATAAATGTTTTTACCAATAGCTGTCGATGGTCCAACATAAAATAGGAGTAAGGCCTTACCAGTCAAGTTTTCAAATCTCTTTTTTATCACCATAAATGAAAAATCACCCTGACCCCATACATTATTGTGTAGTGATGTATTTTGGTAATATTTAGGCATTACATGTAGAAAGGTATTTTGGTATCTGTAATGGTTTTTATGTGAGCATTCTTTGAAGCGTTATGTGGAATCACTTTGCTGCTTTTACATTATTTGGGTAATACAGAGTTGTATTATGCAGGGTTTATATGATTGTGGGTCTAAACAAGCTATGCCAGCACATTCGATATTTTTTTGTATACATTATCATTATTCTGATTCTATATTATATTTGGCAGAAAAATAGCGCTACATCCATCCTAACATTAAACACTTTGGTGGAGCCCAACAAACCTCAAGCCAGAATGGTCTATTAGGCGCCATTGATATTCATATTTGGCAGTGCTGTGGCTGTCATTATATAGAAAAGCCAGGAGAGAATAGAGATTGTCGTAAAATGCGTAATATAATCTTAACAGGATATATGCTGTAACTCTTAAAGAGAAATCAATGACGGCAGCATTTTCTCAATTGATTTCCACCTTCTTCAGTTTGTGAGAATACAGTACATACAGAATTGGTCATTGGAAATTTTATCTGCTGTGAAAATGCATTGCCGCTTTCTGACACACAAACTAATACTGGATTCCTCCACACAAGATGTAGGAAGCATAGACTTTGCAAAATAAAGATGTTTATTAATATGCTTCCAGAAACTTATTACTAGTTATACTGCCCAGAAGAAGCGAGATTAATTTTACTTTATGCACAAAGTCTTACTCAAAAACATGTGAATGAAGTTACTTCAAGCAATCTTCATACTAAATGTTAATTACCAGGTGAGATACATTTAATAACATTTTTTACTGCAGTCTCACTTTACCATAGTGATATTCTGTACGATGAAAACATCATTTCCTATCAAGTCGCGTTGTGAAATCGATTCCTTTAGTAAAGCAATTAACATTCACAGCCTGTTTTTTATAGTCATGATTAGCCATGAGTAGTGTTCCAAGGTATCTTACAGCCAAAAGTGAATTTTCTGCCAGTGCAGAATAAAGCTGATCATATCTGTTTGTGATACTCAAAAAATAAGTATAAGATATTAAGTAAGATATAAAGATGTATATAAAAATATAATAATAAAAAAAGAGAAATGGGATAAAAATTTAAATCATACTCCTTTTTTCCCAATAATTACATGAAAATGTCAAAAAAATAAAAAATGAACATCTAATAAAAAAATAGCTCTTGCTAGCTAAAAGCTAAAATCAAAACTGTGTGCAATGACATAGGGTCCATTTGGGGGACCAGAGTTAATGGCTTTGGTATGTTTGTTTCAGTGTCTTTGAAAATTTGATAGTCACATTTGAAATACAAAAATATTGTACAATTGATAAGCGGCAGTTTGTAGATAATAATCAGTCTACTTGGCCTTTGGGTCAAAACTGTTATTATTGCGTGTAAACTGTGCTGACAAATTCTAAAGTAGAGATTTAATTGCAATTTCATTCCAGCACAAATGTTCTGCCTAATTGGATGAGTTATATTTGAGACAAAACATGACAATTTTCACTGTGACCGATGGCCCGAATGGCCTGTAACTTCCTGCATCTATTATACGCTTGAATTCAATAATGATTCTCACTATACATTGCCTGATTATGGAAAAATAACAATGTTCTGCAGTGAGAGAGAATTCATCAGTACGGCACATTGATAACACGACCAAATGGAGCAATTATGTGAAGTAAATGGCCACAGCCTTACGGAGCCAGATCACTACTTTCTGATACATCTGTAAGGCCGGCGTCACACTGGCGACAGAATCGGACGACTGCAATACGATGAAAAATCGTATTGCAGTCTGCCCTATGTTAATCTATGGAGCAGCTCCTAGTATCAGATTTTTTGTGGTCCGTTTTAAACGTCCGTGTGCAATCGCAGCATGCTGCGATTGTCACCGATTGTGGGTCGACTATCGCCAATGCAAGTCTATGGGAGCGATGAAAAATCTGATTACAAACGGACCGCATGTGTGACTTGCGATGAAATCGCATCGGTGTCCTTTAGAAAAGCCGGCAATTCATCCCCGGCTATACTGTAAAATCACACTGACAGCTTTAATAAAGAATAGAAAGAATAGATATACACACATACAATACATATATATATAATTATGTCATTGTGACATATATATATACATATATTTATAGTTCTTACACTTCTACATACTGTTATAGCCGCTAATTCAATTGCCGGCTTTTGTGAAATCACAGAAGCCGACATGAAATGATACATTGTTTCCACACAGTTAACCATGTCATTTCCTGTATTTTGATATTTGTTTAGAACTTACAATTACATGAGTGTATTTGTGCAAAATTTCAGACATGTAGGGGTTAATTAAAGGTGTAAATTCGTTGAAAAAAAATGCGTGGGCTCCCGCTGTATTTTCTCCACCAGACAGACAAAGCAAGCGAGTGGGGGCAGATAATAACAGCCTAGGGAGGGTACATTTTTTTGTGCCCCCCCTGGCTACTAACATCTGCCCCCAGACACCCCAGAAAGGGCAAATCTATAATTAGATTTGCCCTTTCTGGCACTTTGCCCGTCTATTCCCATTGCCCTGTAGCGGTGGCGAATGAGTTAATAATGTCACCTTAATGTCACCTTAGTATTGAAAGGTGACCTTAAGGCAGGTTAATAATTGAGAGCTGTCAATTAGACAACTATCAATTATTAATCCTATTGAAGTAAATAAAAAAACACACACACTTTAAGAATAAATAATTTTAATGAAATAAAAACACATATTTTTGACCATCTTTTATTTCACTCTTAATCCGTTCGAAGCCCTTGTTCTTCTAAAATAAATATAAAATAATAAAACAACATTATTCTTACCTATCTGGCAATCTGTCCCGTCCCACGATGTAATCCTTCACAAAGGGTTAACTAGCAATCAGATAAGCAGCGCAAGTAATCCTGCGTGCTCATCTGATAGCTCCTGAATGAATGAGCTTATCTCCTGCCGACAGGAGAGGATGTGATTAATGAATGAAGCTTAATTGATTGTATCCCACTTTCACGTTAGGTCAGGTCACTGAAGTGAAAGTGGCAATAAATCAATTAAGCTCCATTCATGAATCTATTCCTCTCCTTTCCCTGGGAGAGTAACTGATTCATTCAGGGGAATACAGGTCTGAGACAGCATTATTAGCTCTCTGCGACCTGTAACCTGTTAACCCTTTCTGATGGATTACACCGTGGGACCTGACTGTACATCGGATTGGTAAGAATCATTTTGCTTTTTTATTTTATTTTTATTACAGGAAATGGTTTTAGCAGGAAATAAAATATGGTCAAAAACTGTGTGATTATTTCATTAAACTTCTTTTTTATTAAACTGTGTGTGTTTGATTTTTATATCATACAATAGGATTAATAATTGATAGTTGTCTAATTGACAGCTCTCAATTATTAACCTGCCTTAAGGTCACCTTTCAATACTAAGGTGACATTAAGGTGACATTATTAACCCATTCGCCACCGCTACAGGGCAATGGGAATAGACGGGCAAAGTGCCAGAAAGGGCGAATCTAATTATAGATTTGCCCTTTCTGGGGTGTCTGGGGGCAGATGTTAGTAGCCAGGGGGGGCACAAAAAAAATGTACCCTCCCTAGGCTGTTATTATCTGCCCCCACTCGCTTGTTTTTCTGTCTGGTGGAGAAAATACAGCGGGAGCCCACGCATTTTTTTTCAACGAATTTACACCTTTAATTAACCCCTACATGTCTGAAATTTTGCACAAATACACTCATGTAATTGTAAGTTCTAAACAAATATCAAAATACAGGAAATGACATGGTTAACTGTGTGGAAACAATGTATCATTTCATGTCGGCTTCTGTGATTTCACAAAAGCCGGCAATTGAATTAGCGGCTATTACAGTATGTAGAAGTCTAGGAACTATAAATATATATATATATATATACATGTCACAATGACATGTATATATATATATGTGTTCTATGTGTATATATCTATTCTTTCTTTTGTGATTGAAATACTATTCTTTTGGATCCATTATATGTCAGTTTTGCAATCCTGCGAGAAATTTTCGCAAGTCGGATGAAAATCGGATGTTACAAGGTACACACACATGCGACTAAATCGCATCTTTGAAGGAAAATCGGATGACAGAAGGATGTGTGATGTTTGCATTTTGATCCGACAATCGACCGACTAAAACGGACCGATTTTTTGTAGTTGTGTGTGACGCCGGCCTAAAGGGTTTTGTTTTAGCATTGATCAGCATATTTACATCAGTAAATGAGATTTTAGTCTGACAGTTTCATGCACTTACATTGACAAACTTTTTCTAAAACATAATGTCAGGGGTTAGGCCTCTTTCACACTTCAGTCGTGCGACGTCAGTCAAAATCCGTCAAAATGTGAAAAAAACGGATCCGCCATTTTTTTTTGCGGATCCGTTTTTTTCCCATTGACTTGCATTAGTGACGGATTTTGACGGATGGTCGTCCGTTAGGTCCATTTTTTGACGGATCCGCCAAAAATTGGCGTCCGTCGTTTCAGAAAAACGTCGAATGCAACGTTTTTTTGGTCAGCCAAAATGGCGGACTATGGCGGATCCGCCGCATCCGCCATTTTGCGTAATGGCCGCCTATGGGCGGCGGATCCGCTGGCATCCATCTTTGACGGAATCCACCCGCGGATCCGTCGCCTCCATAGAAAAGCATTTAAAATGCTGCCAAAACTGTCTGGGGTCTCTCTCTCTCTCTCTCTCTCTCTCGGTCCGGACTTGCAAACTTACATTTCCGGAACGAAAATTTCATCATTTCCGGATGAAAACTTCTTGGCGGATTCGTCAGAAAACTGATCCGTTTTACATCCGTTTTTACACTTTTCTGACGGATCCGCCATTTTCACACTTGGGCGGACGTCACACGACTGAAGTGTGAAAGAGGCCTTATTTGTATTTTTAAAAATCAAAATGTAACTTTCTGAAAGTACTGATTTCCTAATATACTTAATAATTTTGACTTTCTCTTTTATTGTTCTCCTAAGGGCAGCAGAAATGTAAATGTGGTGTGCATTACTGCTTGCTCTGGGGTTGCCACGGTAGGATTCAGCAAGCAGTAACATACACAATATTTACTTTAAAGTAGCAGTAATGTTTCTCTGTGCAGCTACTTTGTGAAATAAGTACCGTATTTAACTAATCTGGGTGATAAAAAAAAATGATGGTAATTATGATTTATGACGATGTAAAATGCTTAATATAAAGTTATGATGTAAATACATCTGAAATATCCATATGGTCGTGTTATTACAGGCTTTTGAGGACCCAATCATTGGAGTGGTACTACAACAATGTGAAAAGCCGCTTTAAACGTTTCGGCAGTGCCAAAGTGTTGAAGAATCTATACAGAAAGCACAGGTTGGAGACAGGAGCCTGCGCAGATATTACAGGTAAAACTTTTCTATTATTTGCAGAGTGTTAAAGGGATTGTCCACTACCAGGACTACCCTTTCTTGAACTAAATGTTTGGTCCCCGATAAAAAAAAGCCTATAATATTCACCTCCCATGCTGGCGCCGTTCCAGCGGTGTCAGCACTCGCCGTCCCGCGGCTCTGGTGCAATAGAATGACACGTGGTGCCCGGTGCTCAGTCTGTGCTGGTGTCACTGTTCCCACCTTCGGACATTTTGAACATGAAGAGGAAGTCCGGGCTGCAGCTGATCTCTGACTCCCTCTTCATGTTCAATCCATACGAAGGAGGGGACAGTGATGCCAGCGCTACTGGGCGCCGGGCACCACGTGTCACAACACCACACAAGAGCTCCGAGATCGTGAGTGTCAACACCGCTGGGTCGACGCTAGTATAGGAGGTGAGTATAGGCTTTTCTATTGGGGCCAAACATTTAGTTCAAGAAGGGGTTGTTCTAGTAGTGGACAACTCCTTTAAAGAATTTTTATTACTAGAAAAATAGTGAGGTGCATTTCAGACAGCATCACATGTTAGCTAATAATTTTTCATTAGTATTAAGTGCTTAAAATGTATTTTTAAAAGATTTCTTTAATTTGTGCAAGCCATATGTTATCAAAATGGCCCAAATGTAGCCTACTGTTAGATTAGGATAAAGGCCTTCGTATGTATGAAAATGAGACATTTAGGGGTATAAACTTTATTAATAGATTAAGCTATTTATAAAGAATCTGTCACCAGGTTTTTGCTACCCCATTTGAAAGCAGCATGATGTAGGGATAGAGACCCTGATTCCAGTGATGTATCACTTACTTTAATGGTTGATGTTTTATCTGCTGCAGATCTATCAGGTCTCTGAATTCTGAGCTCTGTATAACCTCGCCTACACCACTGATTGACAGCTTTCTGCCTATGCACAGTGTACACAGAAAGCTAGCTATCAGTGGTGGGATGGGGTTTTACAGAGTTCATTAATATGAAGAACTACATGGCTGCAGTTTTAATAGTCCTATGATGATAATCTCATGCTGATAAAACAATGATTTAATAAAAACCACAGCTAGCAGCCTAGTGCATGACACATCGCTGAATCAGAGTCTCTTTCTCTATATTATGCTGCTTTCAGATTAGGTGGCAACCATGTGCTGATCAGGGGCGTAACTACCACGGTCGCAGAGGTCTCCACCGCAACCGGGTGCAGAAGGTGCGGGGCGCGGACGCTAGTAAATACTTCAACAGGATGTGCGTCCTCAGACGCACATTCAGCGCACAGACCCTTTCATTCTTTCTTTGGCAATACACACTGCTCGCCAATCAGAGGCCAGCATCTGACTTCGACGTGCATGTGACTGGGGTCGCATGGCAGTGACGTCATGCCCTCCCGTCGCTTGCATGCTGAAGTCTTCTGCCAGTTTTGGAAGCATATGCTGTGGGGTGGGGGAGTGGAGGGAAGGTGAGTATAATGGTTTATTTTTTTCTATACATTAATTAACAGCGGCAGAACGAGGGACATATACCAGGATGGGAAATATATACACCAGGAAGGGGTCCAGGATAAGGGACATATACCAAGGTGGGGAATATATATACCAGGATGGGGCCAAGAATAACAGACATATTTACCAGGATGGAGGACATATCAGGATGAAGGTGGCGGTTCCCATTGTGATACTGTTGTTTAGTTACTATAAGGCCATAGTGAGTTGACAGTGTGCAGTCATTGCTACAGGAACAATGCAGGAGTTTCCCTAGACCACTTGGCATGTACACAAAGGGCCACATTTATTAAGTAGTTAAGGTCCAGTGTTTTACAAAACCTGAGCAACGAAAAAAATGTTCCAAAGTTTTGCTTTTTGCAACATCCTTCTTAAAATGTCAAATAGTGGGTATAGAGTACCTGGGGCAGGCATGGTCAAGTACTTTTAATAAGCTTTTTACATAAAATGACATCACTTATAAAGCAAAATCTGCATCTGGTCATAAGAGCTGTAGATATAATTTTCTGACTTTAGGGCAGCATAAAACTCTGCTAGACTTTTTTAGTGCTGAACACCTTTTCATAATTTGGCACAATTTACTCCCAATTATTTTTTTTTGTAATTGCTCCACTGTTTACCCCACTGTATATGTTATTTAGGAAAAAAGCTGAGGGTTACATTTAAATATTTGATGAAGGGTGTGAACCCAGATTTGTGGCATTGGAACAACAGCTAACAATTGCTGAGGCTCCCAAATGGCTTCCAACCAGTTGGTCTCAAACATTTAACCTCTAAAGGAAGAAATGAATTGAAATGCTTAATTTTCTATTAGGGAAAATGAGCTACTGTATTTTTCGGACTATAAGATGCACTGGACCATAAGACGCACCTAGGTTTTAGAGGAGGAAATTAGAAAAAATATTGAAGCAAAAAATGTGGTCATTTCTGTACTAATATCCCCTATCCTGGTATATATATCTCGCCAATCCCGGTGTTAGGGTTGGCGGAACGCACCAAATGAAATATATATAATAATAATAAGGTGTGTTCGCAAACCGGGGTCCGCCGTGCAGAGATGGAACCTGCTGCTAAGCAATGGCAAAACAAGGCAGCAGTTGAACGCTGACAACACACGGGTTAGATGTCACCCGGTATGAACAGCAGCGAACTCTGTTACTTCACAGAGCCGCCGCAACAAAATAATAGAGCGCTGTTCCCTGTTACACGTCACAGGACACAGCTGATATGGTGCGAGTGAAGTCTCTAGGCTAAACCCCTAGAATGCGGGGACTTGTGTCTGACCAGACCCACAATGCGCATGGCGTCGCACTAGCGATGCCACTACTTGGTGCTCAGTGGTAGTAAACACAGCTAACTACAAAACAAGAGCAAAAAGGTCAACGTGGATTGACTGTGCCCTGTAAACAGCTCATGCTAAGCAGCACACGTGGCCCAGACAGGTGCTAGGTCAAACCGAGTAAAAACCTGCCTGACTAAGGAACACTAGACGGTCATACATGCTGACATTCGGCAGGTTCTCTGCCCAAACACCCATGCATACACAGAGTGGTAGTGTATCCACTCGCTCACACACCACATGGTTTATACTAGCGCACGGTCGTGAGATCTTTTTATAACTGCAGCCTTCCAGCACCTTGTTGATGGCCCAATCCGAACTGCTTGAGGACCTGAGCATGTGACCTCTGACCACCAATGAGCGGTCGTCTCACGGGCATGCTCAGATGGAGTAAAGCAGGACTTAGTCCCAGGAACGTCTGCTCGCTGCTGACTAATTACAACAGCCTTTATCCCCTTTAGGTCACTCCCCTCCTGCCCTCTGGGCTGAATCTAATACCCCTCCACTTGCCTCTAGCAGCTAAAAACTCCAAAACCTAAGATGATTTATAACTCTTTAATGGATGGTCCTAGAGACGCGTTTTGGCGCCATCGGATCTGGCCAGGCCCCTGCTACGCTTTGAGACTAAACACATCTCTGCTATCTGGTTCCTACTAGCCATTCTACATATTTCCCTCGATCGAGACCTGGAAGGCGTACAAAATATTCTGGAGATCTCGGTAATATACAAAATGTATGGCTAGGAAGTAGAGCATCTCTATAAGTCCTTATGGAATTATGTTTCTAGAATGTTCTTTGGCAGCTTCAGCATGACTTTATATTGCAAGCAAGCCTTTGTCCTGCTCTGAACTGGCTCAAGTTGTGAGATCTGTCACTCACAGCCTTTGGAGGCTTGACCCCCTTGCTGAGCTAGGTGCCAGCTTTCTCTCCTTGAGGCTTTGAGAATATTGGACTTCCTGCTGAGTACCTGCTGGACAAAGGAAAGGGGTTTCTGTAATCTTTGGCCAAATAGGATACAAATGATTGGCATGAAATTATATCTCCAATATTATTCACATTATCCATACAGGAGGCATCGTGAAGCTGTCATTACCAATAAAGGCATTTTTTTACGAAGTAGTAAATACAGTACATTTCAGTAAATGTGTTTGAAAATGTTTCCCTGTGTGATTTCTCATTGTTACACATAACTTAATTTATGGACATCTACTGTATAGATTGATTTATTTGCCTTAGTTTGGATGAGTTGTAACTGAAATCTGGTAAGAATTTCATGTCAAGAGCACCTTTAGAAATACATATATACTTAGAAAATTGGTGATGTGTTTAATACTTATTTCACCTACTGTATCTAGAATATTATTTTCACACCTAAAATGTCTTAATGTGCCTAAATAATGCTACTATACAATGCTCAATTATTATGTCAGTGATTTTCTTATAATGTTTTAATGATAAATTATCACTATTACTGTAATAATGCGTATTAAATAGGTAATGCCCATACAACAGTTCATAGTGATATAGTGTAAAAGAAGAATTTATTAATACCCATGAAATATCAGGCATAGAAACACTTATGTCATATTAAATGATACTTTTTGTCTAAAAGGTAAATTTTTTACCCATAAAAATGTTGCTATAAAGTAAAAATTCCCTACAAATTATAGCCTGCATGCAGGCAGGACCATCAGCTCCAGACAATAATGACTGATTTTTTATTGATTGGGCAGAGCGCTTATAGATCATTCTGTCATCTCATTGAGAAAATTGTTTTACTCACTTGCACTTCCCTTACCTGGCATTGATATGTGTGGTCATTTATGGACAGCAGTAGGTTAAGTTAATGTACTCAGCACAGTCCTCTGTATCCCAGATCAGCAATGATCTATATAATCAATATGGATAGAATGAGAAGCTAAATGCAATTTGCACATCATGTTAGGCCATAGTGTCTAGACATTAGCACCAAATAAACATATACCATGTGCTTCCATAAAAGAATGTGCACACTGCCTGGCTGTACTGCAGTAAATTCACAGCATAACCGTTAGAATAGAATAGCTATAGAGATAGAATAAATATGTCAGTGAGATATACAATCTGTTCTTTGCATTTGTAGTTTTCTGTATTTGTATTTACCTAATAAAGAAGGAAATAAATGAAAAAATGGTGTGCGGTCCCCCTATTTTTTTTTATAAAAAGCTAAGGGAAAGCAAACAGCTGTGAGCTTGTCTTAATAGTCTGGGAAGGGGCCAATAACCATGGACAGTCTATTAATATCAGCTCACAGCTGTCTGTTTAGCTTTTACTGGTTAGTAAAAAGGGGGACCCAAAAAAATGATGTGAGGTCCCCCCTATTTTTAATAATCAGCAAAGGCTAAGCAGATAGCTGCAGCTGATATTAATAGACTAAGGAGATCCATGATTATTGGCCTTTTATCAGACTAATAAGACTAGCCCTCATCCGCACCAGAAATGGCGTATCATTAGATGCTCCAATTCTAGCACTTAGCTTTGGCTTTTCCCGATTGCGCTGGTGTGTTGGCAATAGGAGTAATGGTTTTGAGGTTGATGTCAGCTGTCTAATGTCTGCTGACATCAAGCCCAGGGGTTAGTAATGGAGAAGATACCCCGATTACTAACCCCATATTCAAAAGAAAGAAACACACACACAGAAAAGTTATGTAATTGTGAAAAGCACTTCCCAACAAATTTCCTCTTTTGCCAATTTATTACCATAAAAAAAAATCCACAGGAACCACGGAAGTCCATTTGGAGGTCCCACGACTATCCCCATCTTCTTCGTCCAGTCTATGGAGTCCCGTTCAGAGAGCACAGACTGGAACTGCAGCCTATGCCGGTTCTCAAACTGCATTGCGCGAGAAACTGGCTGCTGTGACAAGTGTGACGTCAGTGAGGTTACCACTGGTCACAGCTGCTGTACTGCGGTTATCTTACTGATGTCACCGCTTGCCACGTGAGAACTTACTGTGTAGCTGAGAACCGGCAGTAAGTTCTCACGCTGGAAGAACCTTGCCCCTTCCTTGACTATTAAGACCAGCTCACAGCTGCCTGCTTTCCCTTAGCTGGTTATTAAAAATAAGGGGGACCCCACTCCATTTTTTAAATGTATTCCTCTGTCTGTCTATCTTTCTACAGTATCTATATAACTATTTATAACTGTATATAAGATTGCTTTATTGCTTAGCAAACTAGCTTTAAATTACATAGAGATTACTGAATGTAAAAGATGATGTTAAAAAAGCAATTTTTTGAGCCCTAAAACAATATACTGCAACCAGTTTGCTTATATCAGCAAGTTCCCGGCTTGATCAGTTTAAATAAATAAAATGTACCTACGGTCTGAGTGAAAAAGGTCATTGATAAAAGGGAATAAATCCCTTTTCATTTGTCACCTCTGGCAACCTTGCCTGAGATACATCCCTTAGTAACAGCATCGGAAATGAATGTCGAAAATATATTCAGCTCTCACTTCAATCCACAGTATCTTAGGTTTGATCACTATAGCCAGAGTTTCTAAATCGCAGCTCCAGCTGCAATCTAATCTTAAAGTCATTCCCTTGGCAGGGAAAGGGAACTTATTATTCTGTTTTTAATAATATGAAGAAATATTTTTACGTTTATTTATGGTGTGGTATTTTAGAGAAAACTTTGAAGAGCCTGGCAGGGACTATCACCCCGATTTGCCAAGATGTTTACTGCAGAATATTGGCATAAAAACACCTTCACATGTTGCAAAATTTTAACTCAAGAATAGGTTGCACAAAAATGTTGCAACTTTTGGCGTTTTCACTCCAATTTGTGAATGTTATAGATAGGTATGCAGGACGCATGCGGAAGTAGGTGAAGAAGTCCGCAGCACCACGCTGCGGACTCGAACGCTAATGTGAACCCAGCCTTAGAGAACTTGGTTTCTTTCCCATCTTATCAGTCCCATCTTGCGCTGATAATTCACTCCTAATAACTACTCAGGTCTGTCTGCAGATGTGTCTACACACTGAAGGATCAAGTTACACCTTCTGCCTATAGAAATGCTGGTAATGCAGATAGGAAAACTAAAGCCCCCGTCTCACATAGCGATATCGCTACGAGATCGATGCTGAGTCACTAGTTTTGTGACGCAGCAGCGAGCTCACCAGCGATATCGCTGTGTGTGACATTCAGCGACGATCAGCCCCCTGCTGGTATCGCTGATCGTCGCTGAAAGGCCAGGACATTTTTTTGATCGCTGGTCTCCCGCTGTCAGGCACGCATCACTGCGTGTGACAGGCGGGAGACCAGCGATCCGCTGGTAACCAAGGTACACAGCGGGTTTCCAGGCACCGCGCAGCGCCTGGAAACCCGACGTGTACCTTGGTTACCAGCTCCCTGCATCAGGGCGCTGGTATCCAAGGTACACTGCGGGTAACTAAGCGATGTTACCCGCAGTGTCGCTTGTACTGATCGCTGCCTGAGCTGCCTGTTTGGCAGCTCAGCAGCGATAATGTAGCGATACACCAGCGATCCTGATCGTTGTCGGGATCGCTGGTGTATCGCTATGTGAGACCCAGCCTTAAGTGACCAGGTCTAAATGAACTTTATTTTTTTTGTGTCTCCTCTTTTCAGCAGTCATAGGGCCCGATTCATTAAGACTGGCATTTTGCTTACCAGTCTTACTGAATAGGTCCACTGGTCTGTGATGCACCTAGTTCATTATAAGGCACAAAAATGTAGCAAATTTAAGGTATTTTAGTCTAGAAAACTGGCAAAACACCTTCATGAATCAGGATCAAAATCTTTTTCTTTTTTTTCATAGATGCAGTTGTATAAGGCATTGTTTAATTGTATTATTTTTTTATCGCTGTTTTGGGGGTACATTTAAATTACTTTGTAATTTATATCATTTTTTGAGAAGCAAACACAGAAATTAGCAATTTTATACATTTTTTGTTTTGATTTTTTTATACTGTTCATATTTCACAAAAAATAACCTGTTGAATTAATTCTTCAGGTTATTATGGTCAAGTGGATGCCTAATATGTGTTATATTTTATTTGAAAACTTCCTTCTTTTTTATATTTTTTTGTAGCTGAAACTTTTTTAAAGGAAAAAGTTTAGTGTATCCTTTGACAAATTACGGTATATAAACATGTGAAAAATGTATACAGAATACATAAGGAAATAAAATCTACAGTATGATCATTTTCCTAAGGCCTCATTCAGACGTCTGATGTTCTTATATGAGTGCTCTCCATGGTTTTGTACCTGTGATACTCTACGGGGCTATTTACGAGTCTGATTTTTCGTGGTCCATGGAAAATTGCGGAGATTTGTTCCTTATTGATTCGAGGGTTGTATCAAAATCGGCAATGCAAGTCAATGGGACTTCCGAGTGTGGTTGGATGTTCACTGACTTTCAGAAGAGAGAAGGTGCAGAAACATTTTTTGGCTCTACATATGAAAAAAAATCACTCGGACCACATCACTCTTATCCAACTCTGATCAAAATAATTGGCTCGATTTTCTCAAACGTGAGAAAATTAGACGAGTGAATGAGGCCTAATCCATATACTGCCTCTCACTCTAGCCCTGCCCTTACCCCTCACTGTAATGTTATGCTAAAGTTTTAGTCTTTAGGTCTAATGAGGTGACAGCACAAGGTGCTTTATAAGCATGGAGAGACTTTTTTTGCTATTTTATTGGGAGGAACCTGTGCCTTTCTACGGCTGGCTTCACATTAGCGTTCAGGGGCTTTGCGGAGGGCTGTGTACTTCCTCCATTAAACCCCGCCTACTTCCGCATACTTCTGCATGCGTCTGCGTACCTATCTTTAATTAATCTTTATCTGTAATTAATTTAACATTGGGTAAATAACAAACCTCTGCACTCTGGCACTCGTGGTTGGCGCCCCCACATCATTCAGGCATGTAAGGAGACTAGGTCCCATTACCTGTGACCCCCATCTACAGCAGATTCAGCTTAAGAAAGGAATGTTCATGCCGAAACGTTGCGGAAGTTAATCTGTTTTTCCATTAGGTCATCCTGTATTTTTCCCTTTAGTGTATGGTGGTGGTATTTGCCTCATTGGTCTACTTTTGGACAATAAAATTTTCTTTTGAGTGCCCAAGCTTTTTTTGCTATTATTGCTAACTAATACCTTGGAGCACCACCTCAGATGCACAGTGAGCACCCCCTATATTCCCTAAAGTTTTTAACATTGGGTACGCAGGACATGCGGATGTATGTGGATTCATCGTTTTGATGCGCCCGCCGTCCGTGCAAAACGCAACTTGTTGCGTTTCCGTGCTGTCGGTGGGCACGTCAAAACACCGTATCTGCATACATCCACAAACATCCGCATGTCCTGCATACCCAATGTGAAAGATAGATACGCAGAACGCATGCAGAAGTATGCGGAAATAGGTGTGGCTTAACGGAGGAAGTATGCAACCCTCCGCAAAGCCCCAAATGCTAATGTGAACTTAGCCTTAGCTGGTGCCTTCCCCAATAGCAAGTACACTACCCCTGATAACTTCTTCTGTTAGAATGAAAGGATTTTTTTTCTGGGGTATTATGAAAGGCAGACTTTGGTACTGACATTGTTATGGCGGGAGTCAATTCAAGGGGTACAACGGAGTAGATTTAGGAGATCAAGTCTACCATTATGGACACAACTTTGATCCTGCCTGCATGTGAATTGGGTTAGATCCACACTTTTTTATTTTGTTTCACTGTTGATGCACTACAATTATTATTAATTTTTATTATTATTATTTTTTATTATTATTTATTTATATAGCACCATTGATTCCATGGTGCTGTACATGAGAAGGGGTTACATACAAATTACAGATATCACTTACAGTAAACAACTAACAATGACAGACTGATACAGAGGGAAGAGGACCCTGCCCTTTCGGGCTTACATTCTACAGGATGGTGGGGAAGGATACAGTAGGTTGGGGGGTTGCGGCAGTTCCGGTGTTGGTTGAGGCGGTAGCTCCGTAGTGTTGAGGAGGTAGCGGGTCATTGCAGGCTGTAAGCTTTCCTGAAGAGGCAGGTTTGCAGCTTCCGTCTGAAGGATCCGAATGTGGTTGATAGTTGGGTGTGTTGGGGCAAAGAATTCCAGGGAAGGGGGATATTCGGGAGACGTCTTGGAGGCGGTTGGGTGAGGAGCGAATAAGTGTGGAGGAGAGAAGGAGGTCTTGGGAAGACCGGAGATTACGTGAGGGAAGGTATCGGGAGATTAGTTCAGAGACATATGGAGGAGACAGGTTATGATGGCTTTGTAGGTCAGTATTAGTAATTTGAACTGGATACGCTGAGGGAATGGGAGCCAGTGAAGAGATTTGCAGAGGGGAGAAGCGGAAGAGTAGCGAGGAGAGAGATGAATTAGTCGGGCAGCAGAGTTAACCCCTTAACCCCCAAGGGTGGTTTGCACGTTAATGATGGGCCAATTTTTACAATTCTGACCACTGTCTTTTTATGAGGTTATAACTCTGGAACGCTTCAACGGATATTCGCGATTCTGAGATTGTTTTCTCATGACATATTTTACTTCATGACAGTGGCAAAATTTCTTCTATATAACTTGCGTTTATTTATGAAAACAATGGAAATATGGTGAAAATGTTGCAATTTTGAAACTTTGAATTTTTATTCCCTTAAAACAGAGAAATATGTCACACAAAATAGTTACATTTCCCACATGTCTTCTTTACATCAGCACAATTTTGGAACCAAAATTAGTTTTTGTTAGGAAGTTATAAGGGTTAAAAGTTGAACAGCGATTTCTCATTTTTACAACAAAATGTACAAAACCATTTTTTTTAGGGACCACCTCACATTTGAAGTCATTTTGAGGGGTCTATATGGCAGAAAATACCCAAAAGTGAGAACATTCTAAAAACTGCACCCCTCAAGGTACGCAAAACCACATTCAAGAAGTTTATTAACCCGTCAGGTGCTTCACAGGAGCTGAAGCAACATGGAAGGAAAAAATGAACATTTAACTTTTTAGTCACAAAAATGATCTTTTACAAACAATTTTTTTATTTTAACAAGGGTAAAAGGAGAAAATGGACAGATAAAGTTGTGCAATTTCTCCTGAGTACGGCGATACCCCATATGTGGGGGAGAACCACTGTTTGGGCGCACGGCAGGGCTCGAAAGGGAAGGAGTGCCGTTTGACTTTTTCAAACCAAAATTGGCTGGAATTGAGATTGGACGCCATGTTGCGTTTGGAGAGCCCCTGATGTGCCTAAACAGTGGAAACCCCCCACAAGTGACACCATTTTGGAAAGTAGACCCCTAAGGAACTTATCTAGATCTGGGGTGAGCACTTTGAACCCCCAAGTGCTTCACACAAGTTTATAATGCCTGGGAGTGAAAAAAAAAAAATTCCACAAAAATGATTTTTTAGTCCACAATTTTTGACTTTTCCCTAGGAAATTGGACCCCAAAAGTTGTTTCCAATTTGTCCTGAGTACGATGATACCCCATATGTGGGGGGGGGAACTGATTGGGCGCACGGTAGGGCTTGGAAAGGAAGTAATGATGTTTTGGAATGCAGACTTTCATGGGTGTCATATTCAGTTTGCAGAGCCCCTGATGTGCCTAAACAGTGGAACCCCCCACAAGTGACCCTATTTTGGAAACTAGACCCCCTTAATGAACTTATCTAATCTGTGGTGAGCACTTTGAACCCCAAATGCTTCACACAAGGTTATAATGCCCAGGCATGAAAATAAAAAATCCTATTTTTTTCCAACAAAAAAAATCTTTTAGTCACCAATTTTTTATTTTCCCAAGGGTAACAGGAGAAATTGGACCACAAAAGTTGTTGTCCAATTTGCCCTGAGTACGCTGATACCCCATATGTGGGGGGACTATTGTTTGGGTGCACGGCAGAGCTCGGAAGGGAAGGAGCGCCATTTGACTTTTTCAAACCAAAATTGGCTGGAATCGAGATTAGACGCCATGTCGCGTTTGGATAGCCCCTGATGTGCCTAAACAATGGAAACCCCCCACAAGTGACCCCATTTTAGAAACTAGACCCCCTAAAGAACTTATCTAGATCTAGGGTGAGCTCTTTGAACCCCAAGTGCTTCATACAAGTTTATAACATAGAGCCATAAAATTAAAAAATCATGTTTTTTTCACAAAAATGATCTTTTCACCCCAATTTTTATTTTCCCAAGGGTAACAAGACCTCAAGAGTTATTGAGCAATTTGTCCTGAGTATGCCGATATCCAATATGTGGGGGTAAGCCACTGTTTCGGTGCATGACAGAGCTCGGAAGGGAAGGAGCACCTTTTGACTTTTTCAACGCAGAATTGGCAGGATGCCATGTCGCATTTGGAGAGCCCCTGATGTGCCTAAACAGTGGAAAGCCCCCACACCACTTTGGAAACTAGACCCCTAAGGAACTTATCTAGATCTGTTGTGAGCACTTTGAACCCCAAGTGTTTCACTAAAGTTTATAATGCCTGGGCGTGAAAAGAAAAAAAAATTTCCACAAAAATGATTTTTTAGTCCCCAATTTTTGATTTTTCCCAAGGAAATTGGACCGCAATTGTTGCTGTCCAATTTGTCCTGAGTACGCTGATACCCCTTATGTGGGGAGGGGGGAAATACTGTTTGGGCACATGGCAGGGCTCGGAAAGGAAGTAATGACGTTTTGGAATGCAGACTTTGATGGGTGTCATGTTCAGTTTGCAGAGCCCCTGATGTGCCTAAACAGTGGAAACCCCTCATAAGTGACCCCATTTTGGAAACTAGACCCCCTAAGGAACATATCTAGACCTGTGGTGAGCACTTTGAACCCCCAAGTGCTTCACACAAGTTTATAATGCCTGGGCATGAAAATTAAAAATCCAATTTTTTTCCCACAAAAATGATCTTTTACTCACCAATTTTTTATTTTCCCAAGAGTAACGGGAGAAATTGGACCCCAAAGTTGTTGTCCAATATGTGGGAGAAAACTACTGTGGGGCACACGTCGGGGCTCGGAATAGAAGTAGTGACGTTTTGTAATGCAGACTTTGATGGAATGGTCTGGGTCTCATGTCGCGTTTGGAGAGCCCCTGATGTGCCTAAACAATGGAAAACCCCACAAGTGACCCCATTTTGTAAACTAGACCCCCAAGGAACTTATCTAGATGTGTGGAGAGAACTTCAAACCCCCAAGTGCTTCACAGAAGTTTATAACGCCGAGCGTAAAAATAAAAAAATATTTTTTCCACAACAGATTTTTAGTCCCCAATTTTTTATTTTCCAAGGGTAACAGAGAAATTGGACCCCATGTTGTTTATCAAATTGTCCTGAGTACGCTGATACCCTATATGTGGGAGAAAACTACTGCATGGGCACACATCGGGGCTCGGAAGGGAAGTAGTGACGTTTTGCATTGCAGACTTTGATGGAATAGTCTGTGGCTGTCATGTCGCGTTTGGAGAGCCCCTGATGTGCCTAAACAGTGGAAACCCCCACAAGTGACCCCATTTTGTAAACTAGACCCCCCAAGGAACTTATCTAGATGTGTGGAGAGAACTTTGAACCCCCAAGTGCTTCACAGAAGTTTACAACGTAGAGCCATAAAAATAAAAAATCATATTTTTTTCCACAAAAAAATTTTCGCCCCCAATTTTTTATTTTTCCAAGGGTAACAGAAGAAATTGGACCTCACAAGTTATTGTGCAATTTGTGCTGAGTACGCTGATACTGCATATGTGGGGGTAAACTACTGTTTGGGCACATGGCAGAGCTCAGAAGGGAAGGAGCACTGTTTGACTTTTTCAATGCAGAATTGGCTGGAATTGAGAGCAGACACCATGTCGCGTTTGGTGAGTCCCTGATTTGCCTAAACAGTAGAAACCCCCCAATTCTAACTCCAACCCTAACCCCAACACACCCCTAACCCTAGTCCCAACCCTAACCATAACCCTAACCACAAACCTAACCCTAACACACCCCTAACCCTAATCCCAACCCTAATCCTAACTTTAACTCCAACCCTAACCCTAACTTTAGGCCCAACCCTAACCCTAATGGGAAAATGGAAATAAATACATTTTTTAAATTTTATTATTTTTCCCTAACTAAGGGGTGATAAAGGGGGGTTTGATTTTCTATTTATAGCGGTTTTTATGTTTGGCAGTTGTCACACACCAAAAGACACTTTTTATTGCAAAAAAAAGTTTTTGCATCGCCACAATTTGAGAGCTATAATTTTTCCATATTTTGGCCCACAAAGTCATGTGAGGTCTTATTTTTTGCAGGACGAGTTGACGTTTTTATTGGTACCATTTTTGGGCACTTGACATTTATTACTATTTTTGGGAGGCAGAATGAACAAAAACCAGCAATTCATGAATTTCTTTTAGGGGGGCGTTTATACCGTTCCGCGTATGGTAAAATCGATAAAGCGGTTTTATTCTTTTGGTCAGTACGATTATGGTGATACCTCATTTATATAATTTTTTATGTTTTGGCGCTTTTATACAATAAAAACAATAATATATTAAAAATAATTGTTTTTGCATCGCTTTATTCTACGAGCTATAACTTTTTTATTTTTTCGCTGATGATGCTGTGTGGCGGCTCGTTTTTTGTGGGACAAGATACATTTTCAGCGGTACCATGTTTATATCCGTCTTTTTGATTGCGTGTTATTCCACTTTTTGTTCGGCGTTATGATGATAAAGCATTTTTTTTGCCTTGTTTTTTTTTAAGGGGTTCACTAAAGGGGTTAACTAGTGGGACAGTTTTATAGGGCAGGTCATTACGGACTCGGCAATACTAAATATGTGTACTTTTATTGTTGTGGGGTTTTTTTTACATTAAAGAAATTAATTTATTGGGGAATTTTTTTTTTTCTTTATTTAGGAATTTTTTTTACACGTTATTTTTATTTTTTTACATTTTTACTTTGTCACAGGGTGGGACATCACTGTATAATTTAAGATCGCTGGTCTGACAGTTTGTGCAACACTCTGTCAGACCAGCGATCTCACAGGCAGTGCTGCAGGCTTTCTCAGCCGCCTCCCTGCAAGACCCTGAAGGACCCCATGGCCATCTTGGATCCGGGGTCCTGCAGGGAGGAAGCGATGTGACCGCGCTGTTCTGAGGGTCTCAGGGAAACATGCAGGGAGCCCCCTCCTTGCGCTATGCTTCCCTATGCCCTGGTACACTGCAATCTTCTTTCATCTCGCAGAGGTGGGCGGAGGAGTGAGTTAAAAGTTTTGAATAACTATTTGGGGTTGTAGGATAGGGAAATACAAGGGTTGTGAAGTAGGGCTGTTTAGCAGAGGTGATGGCAGATTTGAAAGCAAATGTTGCCTGTTTGAATGCAGTAAAGTCGTCTTGCGAATTTGTTTTCTTCCAACACCGCTCTGCAATCCTGGACACTTGCCGGAGCTTTTTAGCGGTGTTATTGTGCCAGAGTTGTCTTTTGGTACGTCACACTTTGCCATGAATGAGAGGGGCAACCGCGTCAAGAGCTGATGCGAGAGTGGCATTGTAGAAAGCAGTGGCACTGTCTGTGTCGTGGAGTAGGGATATCGATGCCAGTGGTAGAATAGAGTCAGAGAGTGTGGGGGTGTCTAGGTGTGCGAGGTTTCTGCGGGAGTGCGCATGTTGCTGGGCATGGGTGACAGGGGAGGAGGACAGGGATGAGAAAGTGAGTAGATGGTGGTCGGATAGAGGGAGAGTGGAGGTAGTGAAGTTAGATAGAGAGCAGAGGTGGGTGAAGATCAGGTCTAATGTATATCATCTGTGTGGGTGGCTGAGGAGGACCACTGAGTAAGTCCAAAGGATGAAGTAAGGGACAGGAGTTTGGAGGCTGCTGACTGAAGGGTATCAGTAGGGATGTTGAAGTCACCCATGATGAAAGTGGGGATGTCAGTGGAAAGAAAGTGAAGAAGCCAGGTAGAGAATTGGTCAATGAAGGCAGTGGTAGGGCCCGGAGGTCGGTATATGACGGCCACTTTGAGGTTGGAGGGAGAGTAGATGCGGACACAGTGGACTTCAAAAGACGGGAGGTTTAGGGAGGGAAGAGGTGGGATTGGGTTAAAGGTGCAGTTAGAAAAAAGAAGATCCACTCCTCCACCGTGTCTGTTGCCAGGGCGAGGAGTGTGGGTGAAATGGAGGCTGCCATAACACAGCGCAGCAGGGGAGGCGGTGTCAGAGGGTGTCAGCCATGTTTCTGTGAGGCCGAGGAAGTCAAGATTGCGAGAGAGAAAGAGGTAATGGATCACATGAAGCTTATTGCAGGCATTCCAGAGTGCACCAGAGAGAGGGAGAAGGGGGGTGGGTGTCAATGGCACGGGTTTTACGTTGGAAGATTGTGGTAGTTCTTATTAGATAGGGAGCGGTAGGAAGTGGTAGTAATGTGAGGTATGAGCTGTGGGGGTCCAGGATTGGAAGATATGTCGCCAGCAGTGAGGAGAAGCAGAGAAAGGGAGAGCAGGTGGGAGAAGAAGAGAGGGCAGCTTGTTTTATGTTTTATAAGGACAGATTTGAGGAGGAGGAGCAGGTCAGGTGGGGAGGAAAGAGGGAAGGGGAGATGATTATTTTATGCGATAAAGTCTTATCATTGATATTCAGGATTTAGTGGATCCAGTATTGTTCTTGTTGTCAGTTAATCACAATTGATGAAGAAAGGGCAATGTGGTTTGTGTTAAACCTGATATCCTGTTATTGTGAGGGGTTTTCCAAATTGATTCTCTGTTTACTTTCTCATCAGACTGGGGCAATATTTTGTTTTAAAAAATTGTTACCATTAAAACTTATATTTTAGAGTGTCCTCTTAGCTTGGTTTTAGGTTCTATGGGAGGTATCAGTTACTGATGGCAGGAACGTTGCCATTCGCCTTCTGGTGAAAATGGGCCGAACAGCTTGTATTAACAGAATCCACAGCATCACTGATTAAGACAAATCCATAAAACCACATAAACTGGGCCCTACGCCCTAAATACACTAATATGGACCCCAAACCATGAACCATTTGACCATCTTAGCCCCCAAAAACAACACCCCATAGCACTATGTACTTAGCCACGTATGCAGTTAAGAATAAAACCCCACAAGTTCTTTATTACGAAGGACTCCATGTCCTCTATTACAGTATGACCCCTATTAGTCCCTATTACAATAGAGCATTATCCTGCCTACTATACATTTGGGCTACTTCCCAAACCAGATGAGATAGCTCCACTCTAGATGCTTCTTGTGCCACATCCCTTATCAGTTAGAGCTCCCTAACTTCTTAGACACTTCTGAGTCCCCCATGTCTATATACAGTAGAACTCACTGTGTACACATAGCCTTACATTGCTTCCTATATACACTGTTGAATTATTCAGACCTGCAATTTTTGTACTGAAATGGAGTTTGACATTTCTTTACGCACAGGTTACAAAGCGCATGCTACAACGTCAAATTGGTTCATTAGGATGAAAATAACTAGGACAACATATACTTCACTGTCATGACTATTCCCCCCTTTCTCAGACCGGAGTCTGCTGCATTTCAGTACAAGGCTTGGTCAAACTCCATATGAGTACAACTCCCTGGATGTCATGCCCATTCCTAAGCTAAAACTGTCAGCCCAATCAAGTTAGATTTTCTCTTCTCTGAATCGCTACTCGCCCTCCCAGGCTATACTCTACTGGCGGCTCGTTAAACGTGCACTGTCATCGGCGCCAGTGCCGGTCCGTTGGCTATGGACTCCAGTAAAAGCGGACCATGCAGTCAAAAGGATACTAAGATTTTAATAGAAGTGTTCGTACACTCCTGTGGTGGCATAAGATGTAGTCGCTCAGATCAGTCCACTGGAAGTTTTTATGAGGAGTTTTTCTAGCCCTCCACATGCAGATGCTTTAGCCATTAGATTTTAAATATGCAGGTTGAGTTGCAGAAGGTATAAAATCAGAAACACACAAGCAGTCCTTCTTTATGGTCTGTGCATCAGTCCGAGCACACGTTCAGATGTTGGCACTGTAGAGTGAAGCATTGATCTTTTTCATGGGTGTGACCTCCTTTTATGCTTTCTGTAAGGTACTTTGCTTAAACTCTAGCTCTTACTTCTCTTCTGCTGAGAGATCTCCATGGCTGCTTTCTTGTTAGTTGGGACACGATCTTTCGTGAGGGGGCTTATACGCACACATTCTTCAGGCCTCTCTGACTAAGTGGGAGCTTGCTCAAAGACCTCTTCCACAGTCCTTCTCTAACCATTTCAGCCAACTCTTACATCCGCTCTGAGCCTCTGATCGTGTTTGTCCTGCATGGCCGGCAGAACTAGGTAGTGGACACTACTGTAATTTCCTTCTTTGTTCGGGCATGCATCCTCCCCCTGGAGAGGCGGGATTGTGGCACCGAATGCCTGCAACATCCCCTAGTACGTCGTCCACGGCGAGACTTACGCAAAACATAAATATTACATGGACAACAGTCATCATAATTTCAGTCCTATTTCTCAACTACAAGTCTTACTTAAACCTCAGCCTCTGATAAGGCATATGCATTGGACTTTTCGTGCCACCAACTTTTTTCCATCAGCGCTTTTACATCTTGCCTGGTCACTTCAGAGTCCATGACCAATGTCCAGTATAACTACATACAATGATATAATTCTCAATTTCTTCAACAGCTCAATGTGCATTATGTTCAGTTTCAGAGTCCTGTCTTTCACCTTAGTCTTCGCCAGGGAACCGACCAACTGTACAACATCTTCAGATGCCATCCTCCGTCCGACTGCAAGGTCAGCCTCAGCCTTCCTCTCAGGACTCTCAATCTCCTCTGCTACCATGCCTTCCTCACTTGCACTGGTTGCTTTATTGTCATCAGATGACTCACTATCACTATCTGACCCCTTTTTCTCAGCCACATCTGGCTCACTGTCAGGGCTATACACTTCATTTTCATTCACATCCTGCTCACTGTCAGGGTTATACAATTCATTTTCATTCATATCCTGCTCACTGTTAGGGTTATACAATTCATTTTCATTCACATCCTGCTCACTGTCAGGGTTATACAATTCATTTTCATTCACATCTTGATCTGGAACCTTAGTTAAATGTCATCCACAACATTAACTTCACCATCTGGTCCCTCAAGTATGTGACTATGTGACAACCCAGCACTATACTCTATATAGTTCAGGCACTAGGAGCTGACTCACAACCTCTCCCTGGACTTCAGTGTTTATGGCAACATGAGAGAACCTCTCCTCAGAGTCAGGCTCCTGGGAAACCTCATTTAGAACAATCATATTTTCCTGTGCTGTTTTAAGAGAGGGTTCTCGCCACTGCTCACTCTCAAAACCGTCACAGGACACAGGCAAGTCAGGGACACTCGGTTCCCGAGAACCACCATCCTCGTCTCCCAACATCACCTGCAAAGGAATTTCATCACTATCATTATCAGCATCAGCACCATTTTCATGGTCATCATCATTATCAGGATCATCATCATCATTAGCATTATCATCATCATTATCACATAATTTTAACATCCCACTAGCATCGTGTTCCGCCCCTCGGGACTGCGTACCCTCAGTAGGGGCTTCATCACACTGTCCATCAGAATCACCCCTCCCCATAGATCCTTAGACCGGGGAAAGTCATTACCCAATATAACGGGTTGCACCAGGGTCTTCACTACCCCCACTTCACATGAAATCTCCCGAGTTTGGGGACCAAGTCCACGGCAGTCTCTGGGTAGACTTTGGTGTCTCCATGGATGCACACCATACTCAAGTGCTTATCAGGATGAAGTCCCTATCACTCAGGCTGTCACATACGGAAGTCACTGGACTCTCTGAGTCCAAGAGGGCCTGTGCTGGGCAGTCACTTACAACCACCGGGGACCCCTGTGGTCCAGTCTCTTCGGCTGAGGTGGACACACACACACAGGTTCTGCGCAGAGAGAGAGGGATCTGCCATCATCACAACACATAGGCTCCCCCTCTATTGGACAGTTGGCTGCAATTTCACGCCAGCTCCAACACTGTCCATCACACTCTCCCACCCACATGTCCCCTCGGGCCTGAACCCGCTTATCAGCATACCCCATGTCCCCAACAGCTGGAACGCTCTTACCGCGAGAGTTCAGCGTCCGGGAACTCCGAAGTGACGACCTCTCAGATGGCTGTACCTCAGGAGGACGTGCTTGGGTGTAGCGGTCCACTATCACCTTTTCAACTCCATAATCAGGCCTGCTGACTGCAGACTCCCAACTGTATCTCCAGTCACGAACTCCCCTGGCACGGGCTGTCACCGTAACACCCAGCCGGGTAAGAATCGCCGCTTTCAACTTGGGATAGTCTTCGCTGTCCTGCTTGCTCAGGTCAGCCCAGACTTTTTGGGGTTCCCCAATCAGATAGGGTACGACCGCCATGGCCCATTCAGATAGTGGCAGATTCTCCTTCTCTGCCAGTCTCTCAAACCTAGTAAGATATACCTCCACATCATCACGAGGTGTCATTTTTCTCAAGGACCGTCTTACCGCCTTCTTTATAGCGGACAACGCCGGTGCCTTCACAACATTGCTTCGGGACGCGGCACCGAAATCCTTTTTTGGTGCTGTCATCTGCTCAATAAATAACAGGTTATTCTCCTGCTGCTGCTGCAGGAATTGCTGCCGGTCCTCCTGCATGCGCTGCTGGTGCTGCAGGCGCTGCTGCTCCATGCTCTGCTCCATGCTTCGCTGGGGCCCGGGCCAGGTACTCAATGAGCTCCTCCATACTGCCGGACTCATCTGTCTCAACCACGGCAGTTTTATGTTGCACATTAACTTGTGCCATTTGTTCAAACAGCGCCTCCATGCTGTCATCCATGCTGTCAGACTTCTCTGTCTTAACAACGGCAGTCTTCACTCAAGACATACACACTACACAGCTTTTTTTCCACAGAAAATTCAGCCTTGCTGTGCAACCACTTTTTTTTTTTTTTCTTTTGCAAAGTCTATTAGGGCTACTGTCTCTTTAAGACTGCTCCACAAACTTTTCTTTTGCTGCTGCACATTCCACAGTCATTTTCACAACAAGTTCAGCTTTGCTGTGCATACATTTTCTTTCTGCAGACCCTATCAGGGCCACTGTCTCTCCAAGACTGCTCCAAACAGACGTTTCTGCTGACACACTTTTTTTTTTTTTTTTCTGTTGCTATTTCAATAGACTTCACCTTTAATGCTGTCTCTCGCCACTGTGCTGCATGCACACTCCAGCACTAACTGTACCAGGCCCTGCGCTGCCCCAGCATTCTTCACCAATTGTAAGCTTCCGGGGGGTTTAGCTCTAGGATCGCTGTCTGGGTAGACAGAATGGCACGGAAACAGTTCATTCAGACAGCAGTTTGGTGAAAACTGGCCGCAACCAGTTTTATTAAAGTCCACAGCACACAGATAAAAACAAATCATAAACAGAAACCCTGGGCTTGTCTAGCCACTAAATTACACTTAGATAGATGGCCTCTCTATCCGGGACCCAGACTCTACCAGTCTGTGCCCAAAACAACACATATCACATATGTTACCAGTATGGAGTTTCACAGACACTCCTCTTTATGTCCGAAGGCAACTCCAATGTCCAGACTTGAGAGAGGTCACCTCCTATTCAGTCGCTATTCGCACGGATTCTCACTGCGACTACTCCTGTGTCCGGGGTACTTCCTGCACCCAGACTGAGATAGCTCACACTCTTAGAGACTGCTTCCTTGTGCCAGGACACCTCCCTGTGTCCGGGCTAAAGACAGCTCCCACACTCTTGGAGACACCTTCTGTGTCTGGACCCCTTGTCCAGACTGAATGAGCTCTCTGACTGTGCTCACAAGCACCTACTTCGGCTTCCTAATCAACACCTGAGTGGATTCAGGTCTGAGCTGCAAGCGTGTACTGAATGGCAGGTGTAGTGACCTTTCTTTACCACCAGGTTTACAAAGCCACACATTTCGCTCATACCAGTCAGCAAGGTACTTAGGTGAAATATACACCTCATTCACCACATATTCCTTCACTGTCTCACAGTCCTCTTAGCTGGTTATATATTGAGGAGGTTCATATTGAGGAGGTTATCATGTTACTTGATTAAAGCAGGAAGGTTTGCTACAATTCCTTCAATCAGGACAAGAAAAGGAGGCCATAAGCTGTATTGCAACGAGAATAACAGCTCACTGACTTAGGCAATATGCCCCAGTAGCCCTCTACATACAATATGAGCCCCATACAGCCCCTATACACAAGTATGACCCCACACACAGCCCCATGCATACAATTTGAGCCCTCACTTAGCCCCCAATATACAGTATGAGCACCCACATAGCTACCTAGATACAGTATGAGCCCACGTATAGCCTCCTAGATAAAGAATAAACCCCCACACAGATTCTATATACAGCATGAGACTCCATGTAGCCTCCTATATACAGTATGAGCCCACATATAGCTCCCTATATACAATATGAGCCCTCATATAGCCTCCTATATACATTATGAGCCTCCACATAGCTCCCAATATACAGTATGAGCACACAAATATGTCCCTAGATACAGTTTGTGCCACCATATAGCCTTCTATATACAGTATGAGCTCCCCGTATAGCTTCTTATAAACAGTATGAGTCCCCACATAGCCTGCTATATACAGTAGGAACTCAATATATACAGCATGAGCCTTCACATAGACTCCTATATACACTGGCTTGCAAAATTATTCAGCCCCTTAGCATTTTTTATTTTTTGTTACTTCACAACCTGGAGTTTCACAGTTTTTTTGACGGTTTGCATCAGTTCATTTAAAGAGCATGACTACAACTGTAAATATTTGGTTTTCATTTTATTGTGATGCAAACAATAAATAGGACAAAATAACTGAAAACTTCAGTGTGCATGACTATTCACGCCCTTTACTTCAGTACTTTTTAGAGCTTCCTTTTGCTGCAATTACAGGTACAAGTCGCTTTGGAAAACTCTCTATGAGCTTTCCACATCTTGCCACTGGGAATGTTTGCCCATTCCTGAAGGTAAAACTGCTCCAGCTCCTTCAAGTTAGATGGTTTCCTCTGCTGAATGTAGATCGCCGCCAGGGCAGTGGAATACTCGGTACTGGGCCGCTTCTTAAAGGGGCAGTGTCACGGCAGCAGTGACCCGGTCCGTGGCCATGGACGTCCAGTAAAAGGGGATATGATGAAAAGGGATAATAAAGAGTTTGTAATAAAGTGTTCGTGACAACACCTGTGGTACTCGGCAATAAAGATGTTAGCCGACGCTGCAGATTCAGTCCACTGGGACAGTTGTTGATGCAGCAGAGTTGGTTCAGCCCTCCACAGGCAGAGCTATGTCCCAGTTAGGATATTAAAGATAATGTTGGAGGTGAATGTGGTGCAGGACAGGTGATGCAGGAAAGATTCAGAAAACACAACAGAGTGCAGTTTCCTTTACCTTTTACTGAGCTGTGCAGGTACAGTCCGGGGCTCACGTTACAGATGGTTCTGCCATCGGTCAGCATGAAAGCAATTTGGGAATCTCCTTATTCAGGTGGGTTGTGAGGCCTCCTTTCTAGTGCTATTCTCTAAGGTACGTTCTGCTGTAAACTCTATTCAAATTCCTCTCTCTGTCTGCTAGCAGGTAGCTCACATGTGCTGCTGTGTCGTTGAGTATCAGTTGGGGACAGAGGATCTGTGGTCTTCTGCCCTCCGGATTCTGCTGCTGGGGCTTTAGTACGCACACAGCCTTGGGCTCCAGGGCCCGGTCTCTGGCACTAAAGCCTGGGGTGAGCTCTGCTCCAAAGACCTCTTCTCCACACGTCCTCTCTCAACCATGTTCAGGCTCTAACTCTTTACTAACTTCCTGCTTCTGACCAGCCCTCCTGAAGTCGGGTTAGAACTCCCCCTGCTGGCCCGGAGCAGGAACTATGATGTATGCTGGAACTACCTGGTAAGGGGATTCCTTCTTTGCTTCCAGGCATGACATCACTCCCCCCTGGAGGGAGGCAAGGCCATTGTGGCAACCGAACTCTTCGGGTGCAACATTCCCCCCTAGTACAGTTTAGTACTCCCGGACTGAGGAAACATAAAAGAAACAAAACATAAATATTTACAAGATTTTGACAACAGATATATAAATTTTGGCGAAGTCCTGAAATGGGGTGTCCTTTTCAACCTAACAAAGTACAATATAAGGGAACCCGTCTCAAACCCCCAAAGTAGGCCCTGGGCGTGACTACAGTGCATTAGTGGTCACCAAGTTGGACTATTTCTTCGGTCACGCCAGACGGTTTTTGTTCTGTAGCCATCAGCGCTATTTACAATCATTGTCCTGGTCACTACGAGTCCAGTGACCCAATCGTCCATATAATTAAGGAAACAAGAATACTCAAAAGTTCATCCAGTAAGTTTCTGTAGGCTCACATGCTTAATGGTGGCAATTATGAACATTATTAACTTATTTACATTAGCATTACACTTATATTTTAGTCCTTATACCTGGCTGGGATCTGACCTCTAGTACTATGGGTTGATCTACGCAGTACAGGTGTCTGTAGTGATCTAGCCTGATCTAGTGTGTTTATTGGTAAGCTGGGCAGTAGCCGTCTGCGACTGCTTAGACTCACAGTGGGACTGACAGATTCACCGCTAACAGGGGGCAGATTTTCGCGTTCCACTGCAGATGTGGCTTCTGTTACTTGAGCTTGCAGATCTTCAGGCTGGTCTTGAATCACTTCTCTTTCTGGCACTTCCAGCTGGGGAAAGGTTAAGATGGACATGACTGTGGCTTGGTTCACTCTTGTCCAATTTTAAGGGAACTCGCCGAGTACAGTGCTGAACTTTTCTTCTACCTCTTTCAATGGCTGAAGAATGTCTTGGTTTTCAATCTTTTCCTTCAATTGGTCAGGGCATGATTTTAGATGATCCCTTGACACTGCTGCTGAGGTTTCTCCTCCATCTTTGCTGATGAGGCACACCTTGGTGTTATTAAAGTCTGAAGGCATGACGGTGTATGGTTCAGCCTCCCACTGGTCATCAAGTTTATGAAGTCATCTTTTTCTTTTGAGTACCTGTTCTCCAGGTGACAGGGGAACTGCGGGAGTGTGCTGATTATAATTTCTTTCTTGCTTTTTTCTTGCCTGGGCCAGACTCTTCTCTACGCACTTTGCGGTACTGCAGCTGCCGCTATGTATCCCAATCTACATCTGGTGATGTTACTTCAGGTGTTAAGACTCCCATGTCCAAGTCAATTGGTAACTTGCTAGGTCTTGCTCTCATCAAGTAGGCTGGAGTACAATTGGTGAAGTTTACAGTGATGTGATTGTAGAGGTCTACCAGATCCGGCAACTTCTCTGGCCACAGGTTTCTCTCTTCCAGGGGCAAGGTCTTCAATAGTAACATAGTAACATAGTTATTAAGGTTGAAGGAAGACTTTAAGTCCATCTAGTTCAACCCATATTCTATCCTAACCTGCCCTAACATGTTTATCCAGAGGAAGGCAAAAAAAAACCCAAGTGGCAAACAGTAAGCTTCACATTGGGGAAAAAAATTCCTTCCCGACTCCACATACGGCAATCAGACTAGCTCCCTGGATCAACGCAATATCTAGGAAACTAGTGAA
Source organism: Oophaga sylvatica (assembly GCA_033576555.1). Lineage (NCBI taxonomy): Eukaryota > Metazoa > Chordata > Amphibia > Anura > Dendrobatidae > Oophaga > Oophaga sylvatica. Next base: position 99,607,934 of record JARQOD010000006.1, read on the forward strand.
TATAGCCTGTAATCTTATACTTTTCAAGAAAGGCATCCAGTCCCTTCTTAAATTTTAGTAGGGAATCACTCATTACATTATACAGCAGAGAGTTCCATAGTCTCACTGCTCTTACAGTAAAAAATCTGCGTCTGATTATGACTAAAACTTCTTTCCTCCAGACGTAGAGGATGCCCCCTTGTCCCTGTCACAGGTCTAAGAGTAAAAAGATCATTAGAAAGGTCTTTGTACTGTCCCCTCATATATTTATACATTGTAATAAGATCACCCCTAAGCCTTCGTTTTTCCAAACTAAATAACCCCAAGTGTAATAACCTGTCTTGGTATTGCAGACCCCCCAGTTCTCTAATAACATTGGTCGCTCTTCTCTGCACCCGCTCCAGTTCAGCTATGTCTTTCTTATACACCGGAGACCAGAACTGCACACAGTATTCTACTAAGTGTGGTCGTACCTTGTATAGAGGTAATATTATGTTCTCCTCATGAGCATCTATGCCTTTTTAATGCATCCCATCATTTTATTTGCCTTTGCAGCAGCTGCCTGACACTGGCCACTAAATGTGAGTTTGTCGTCCACCCATACACCCAGGTCTTTTTCAGTGACAGTTTTGCCCAGTGTTTTACAATTAAGCACATAATTATACATCTGGTTTGTTCTACCCAAGTGCATGACCTTACATTTATCCCCATTAAAGCTCATTTGTCATTTATCAGCCCAAGCTTCTAGTTTACATAAATCTTCCTGTAATATAAAATTGTCCTCCTCTGTATTTATTACCCTGCAGAGTTTAGTGTCATCTGCAAATATTGAAATACTATGTATGCCCCCTACAAGGTCATTAATAAATATGTTAAAGAGAAGCGGCCCCAATACTGACCCCTGTGGTACCCCACTGCTAACCGTGACCCAGTCTGAGTATGCTCCATTAATAACCACCCTTTGTTTCCTATCCATGAGCCAGTTCTTAACCCACTTACACATATTTTCCCCTATCCCCATTGTTCTCATTTTATGTATAAATAAGTAGGTCAATTACCACTTGGTTCATTTTCTCACACATGCCATTTGTCTGTGGATAGTACTGCATTGTCCTGATTTTCTTGCAGCCGTACAGGTTACAGAACTCCTGGAACACTTCTGCTTCACAGGCTGGACCTTGGTCGGTAAGCACTTGTTCAGGGTAACCATGTGGTTGACAAAAGTGTTGTTGAAATGCCTTGGCCGTTGTCTTTGCTGTTTGGTCCTTGACAGGCACGACTACCAGGAATCTTGAGTAATGGTCAACGATGGTGAGGGCGTAGACATAGCCTGAACGGCTTGGGGTCAGCTTCACGTGGTCCAGGGCTACCAGTTCAAGCGGCTGTTTGGTGATTATTGGCTGTAAAGGGGCTCGCTGGCTGTTATGGTCCTTCCTGCGCAGGTTGCATGGTCCACACTCTCGGCCCCACTCTTCAATGGCCTTCCTCATACTAATCCAGTAGAATCTCTCGCAAAGTAGAACTTCCAACTTCTTCCATCCGAAGTGTTCTGCGCCATCGTGGTACGCTTCCAGAACCATTGATGCCTGCCTACACACAGATGCGCACACATACACAGCCGCGCACACACCCGCAGACCCCTACAGACACACGCACACACATATAGATACACACAGATACCCGCACACAGACATGCACATATTCACTGCTTACACATAGTCTCCACCCACACTTCGCCCACACACTCTTCCTCCTCCCTATATGCAGCGTTTCTCACATGCAACTCCGCAGCAAAACCGCAGATCTTTTTAAACCTGCGGAATTGACTGATTCAATGCAAGTCAATGGGTGCAGAAACGCTGCAGATCCACAAAAAGAATTGACATGCTGTGGAAAAAAAAAACGCTTCAATTCAGTGCGGATTTTTCCGCTGCATGTGCACATCAATTCTCAAATTCACATAGACTATCATTGGCTGTGCACTAAACTGCGGAATTGATGCAATTCCGTGCATCCAAAAACGCTGCGGATCCGTATCTAAATCCGCAACGTGTGCACATAGCCTTAGAGATACAGTATCAAACTATACTTCTGCTTAGGCCGGGATCACACATGCGAGTAAGTCGTCCGACACTCGCATGTGAAATCCCAGCTCTGGCTCCGGCATTCGGGAGTGGAGCGCGCGGCTGCCTAGAACTACATGCAGCCGCGCACTCCACTCCCGAGTGCCGGCGCCAGAGCTGGGATTTCACATGCGAGTGTCGGACGACTTACTCGCATGAGTGATCCCGGCCTTATAAGAATTTTCTTATTTATAGAGGCTCGGGACTGTGGTAGTAGTTTAGGACAGGGTTCCCCAACTCCAGTCCTCAAGGCCCACCAACAGGTCATGTTTTCAGGATTTCCTTTGTATTGCACAGGTGATGCATTTATCACCTGGGCAATACTAAGGAAATCCTGAAAACATGACCTGTTGGTGGGCCTTGAGGACTGGAGTTCGGGAACCCTGGTTTAGCACACTGCTAAGCATACTGATTTAGGAAATTGCTCAACTTAAGAATCCAAAGTGGTTTTAACCCCTTTCTGCCATCCGACGTACTATCCTGTCCATGGTACCTGGGCCCGTATGACCATGGACGGGATAGTACGTCGCATGCAATCGGACTGGAGCGTGGCCGATCACGGCCGGGTGTCAGCTGATTATCACAGCTGACACTCGGCACTATGTGCCAGGAGTGGTCACGGACCGCTCCCGGCACATTAAACCCTGGAACACCGCGATCAAACATGATCGTGGTGTACAGGGGGCATAGGGAAGCATCGCACAGGGAGGGGGCTCCCTGCGTGCTCCCCTGAGACCCTCAGAACAGCACGATGTGACCGCGCTGTTCTGAGGGCCTCTTCCCTGCAGTACCCCGCATCCAAGATGGCCGCCGGGTCCTGCAGCGAGGCGGCTTCCTCAGTGCCTGCTGAGAGCAGGCGCTGAGGAAGCCTGCAGCACTGCCTGTCACATCACTGGTGTGACAGAGTGCTGTGCACACTGTCACACCAGCGATCTGACCCTATACTGTGATGTCCCACCCTGGGACAAAGTAAAAAAGTTAAAAAAATAAAAATCACACATGTAAAAAAAAATTCCCAAATGAAGAAAAAAAAATATTCCCAATAAATTTATTTCTTCATGTAAATAAAAAAACTCAAACAATAAAAGTACACATGTTTGGTATCGCCACGTCTGTAACGAACCGCCCTATAAAACTGTCCCACTAGTTAACCCCTTTAGTGAACCACTTAAAAAAAACAAAAAAAAAACAAAAAACAATGCTTTATCATCATACCGCCGAACAAAAAGTGGAATAACACGCAATAAAAAAGATGGCTATAAATAAACATGGTACCGCTGAAAACGTCATCTTGTCCCGCAAAAAACAAGCCACCATAGAGCGTCATCAGCAAAAAAATAAAAAAGTTATAGCTCGCAGAATAAAGTGATGCAAAAATAACTATTTTTTATATAAAATTGTTTTTATTGCATAAAAGCGCCAAAACATAAAAAAAGATACAAATGAGGTATCGCCGTAATCGTACTAACACGAAGAATAAAACTGCTTTATCAATTTCACCACACGCGGAACGGTATAAACGCCCCCCCAAAAGAAATTCATGAATTGCTGATTTTTGTTCATTCTAATCTCCCAAAAAATTTAATAAAAAGCGATCAAAAAATGTCACGTACCCAAAAATGGTACCAATAAAAACATCAACTCGTCCCGCAAAAAATAAGACCTAACATGATTCTGTGGGCCAAAATCTGCAAAAATTATAGCTCTCAAAATGTGGTGATGCAAAAACTATTTTTTGCAATTAAAGCATCTTTTAGCGTGTGACAGCTGCCAATCATAAAAACCCGATATTAGTAGTAAATCAAACCCCCCGTTATCACCCCCTTAGCGAAAAATAATAAAATGTATTTATTTCCATTTTCCTATTTGGGTTAGGGTTGGGGCTAAAGTTAGGTTTGTGGTTAGGGTTATGATTAGGGTTGGGATTAGGGTTAGGGGTGGGTTGGGGTTAGGGTTTGAGTTAGAATTGGGGGGTTTCCACTGTTTAGGCACATCAGGGGCTCTCCAAATGTGACATGGCGTCTGATCTCAATTCCAGCCAAGTCTGCGTTGAAAAAAGTCAAGCGTTGCTCCTTCCCTTCTGAGCTCTGCCATGAGCCCAAACAGTAGTTTACCCCCACATATGTGGTATCAGGTACTCAAGTTCCTTGGGTGGTCTAGTTTCCAAAATGGGGTCATTTGTGGTGGGTTTCCAATGTTTAGGCACATCAGGGGCTCTCCAAACGCGACATGACACCCGCAGACTAGGGTTGAGCTTTCCGATACTGCAAATATCGGGTATCGGCCGATATTAGCTGTATCGGACTTCCGATTCCGAGTACCGATATTTTCGTCATATCGGATACCGGAATCGGAATGTCACTGTCACTGTCAGTGTCCGTCGGTCGGGTCTGTCAGGAGTCAGCGGCACTTACCTGGCAGAAGATCTCCGGCGGTCACGTCCTGGACTGCTTTGATGGCCGCCATCCTCTTCTCCCTGGCTGTCACATGCAGTTTCTCGCGATAACTGCAGTGACTGCTTGGTAATCGCGGCCGTAAAGCAGTCCGATGACGTCACCGCCGGGGAAGCAGGTAATCAGCTGTGCTGCGTCGGGATGTTAGGCCCTGCCTGGCATTCCGATGTAGCAGAGCTGGATCGTCGTGGGACACTCATTACTATGGACTGCGTCGGACAGGTGGTATACTGTTGGTTTTTTTTTTTCTTTTTTTACAGGAGATCGATGGCGTCGCAGGAATGAGAGAGTAATAAAATTAATGAAAACTGTGTTGTCTCTTTTATTTCATTAAAATACTTTTTTCTGGCTGTGTCTTTTTTTTAAACATTTAAAAACTTTGGGATTAATAATGGATCGGTGTCTTATTGACGCCTCTCCATTATTAACCGGGCTTATTGTCACCGTGCAATCAATGGTGACATTAACCCCTTATTACCCCGCTTGCCACCGCTACAGGGCAAGTGGGAAGAGCCGGGTAAAGTGCCACAATTGGCACATCTTTTGATGCGCCAAATGTGGGGCTGCTGTAGCCTGGTATTATCAGGCTGTTGAGGGCCAAAATCCATGGGCCTTGACAGTCTTTTAATACCAGGCCGCAGCAGTCTGCATTTTACTTGGCTGGTTAACAAAAATAGGGGGACCCCTACGCCGTTTTTTTTTTTCGAGGGATCCCCTATTTTTGTTAACCAGCCAAGCTAAACAGACTGCTGTGGCCTGGTATTATCAGGCTGGCAAGGTCCATGGATATTGGATCCTTACCAGCCTGAAAAACCAGGCCTCAGCAGTCTGCTTCATCTGGCTGGTTAACAAAAATAGGGGGGACCCCACGCCAATTTTTTTTTGAGGGGATCCCCTATTTTTGTTAACCAGCCAAGATATGCAGACTGCTGTGGCCTGGTATTATCAGGCTGGCAAGATCCATGGATCTTGGCTCCTTAACAGCCTGAAAAACCAGGCCTCAGCAGTCTGCTTCATCTGGCTGGTTAACAAAAATAGGGGGTACCCCATGCCAATTTTTTTCGAGGGGATCCCCTATTTTTGTTAACCAGCCAAGATATGCAGACTGCTGTGGCCTGGTATTATCAGGCTGGCAAGGTCCATGGATCTTGGCTCCTTAACAGCCTGAAAAACCAGGCCTCAGCAGTCTGCTTCATCTGGCTGGTTAACAAAAATAGGGGGGACCCCACGCCAATTTTTTTTCGACGGGATCCCCTATTTTTGTTAACCAGCAAAGATAAGCAGACTGCTGTGGCCTGGTATTATCAGGCTGGCAAGCAGGGTCGGACTGAGCCACCGGGACACCGGAGAAACCTCCGGTGGGCCCCAGCTCCTGCGTGGTGGGCCCTGATTTGAAAGGATAGGTCGCACAGCACGCCGATACAGTTACATTCTGCGGCAGAGCAGGGAGAATCGCTCTCCCTGCTCTGCTGCCCGGAAGCTATGGGGCCTGAACAGGCGGTGGGGGGGCCCGGTGCCAGCAGTGGGCCCCCCACCCGTCATCGGAGGGTCAGCTGTATCGGCATCCAGCCGATACAGCTGACCGCATAGAGAGAGAAGGAGCGAGCGCTCCTTCTCTCCCATAATCCCCCTCTCAGCGTCTGACAGCGGGCGCGATGACATCACCTGCCGGCGCCCGCTGTCAGACGCTGAGAGGGAGAACAGTGAGCAGCACAGGAGCCGGGAGGTGAGTATTGTTTTTTTTTTTTATTTAATGGGGGTGCATTATACTACAGAGGCTGTATATGGGGGGTGCATTATACTACAGAGGCTGTATATGGGGGCTGCATTATACTACAGAGGCTCCATATTGGGGTGCATCATACTACAGAGACTCCCTATGGGGATGCATTATACTACAGAGGCTGCCTATGGGGGTGCATTATAATATAGCGGCTGCCTATGGGGGTGCATTATAATATAGCGGCTGCCTATGGTGGTGCATTATATTATAGACTCTGCCTATGGGGGTTTATTATAATATAGAGGCTGCCTATGGGGGTGCATTATACTATATTGAGGACTATCTGGTGTATTATGCTGTATGGATGCTATCTAGGGGCCATCATACAGTGTTGGACCCATTAAATAGTTTGGGGACATTAAGGGGTCAGTATATATCCAGTGAGGGGGCATTATTCTGTGTATAGGGGAGATGTACAGGGGGAGACTTGGGACATTATTAAATGTAAAGTGGACACTTATTGTTATAGGGGAACTCGGGTTACTGTGACTGTCAAAGGGGCACACAGGGCATTATTACAGTCTAGGGGACAAAATGTGGGCACTGTTTTCTAGGGCACTTGCACCCGGCATTACTATATTCTAGAGGGGTGCTTTAAAATTTAGAGGTCACACAGAACCACACAGCAGGTGCAGTAATAGGGACACATACGGCAGCAGCAGCTCAGTATTGGGGTATCAGGTGCAGTAATAGGGACACATACGGCAGCAGCGGCTCAGTATTGGGGTATCAGGTGCAGAAATAGGGACACATATGGCAGCAGCGGCTCAGTATTGGGGTATCAGCAGGATGAGGAGTTTGTGCAGGTTGAGAATAGTCCAATTGGTCACCGTGACAGTGCTAAAAATATGAGAAGTGAAATGTGTCTTTGTTGTAATCTCTGCAGTCGAGTCCTGGCTGGAGAAGTCGTCATGTCGGTCTGGGCCAGATGGAAAAGACATGAAAAGTGAACAATTCCATTAGAAAGAACATCAGCGGTAAGTCATTATCTGTACCTGTGCTGTAATCTATTATATGTTCTGTAGGACTGGTATTATTTACCACAGACCATATGGCGGTAATATCAATATTGGTCTTTTTATATATAGATTATTTTTGGCAACAGCGCGGTCATTTGCTGAGGTTCTCTGATTAGGGGCCCACTCAGAAGTTTCGCCCCCACTAAACCAAAACCCTAGCTACGCCTCTGGCTCTCTCTCTAGTCTTTCTTTCTCTCTCTAGTCTTTCTCGCTCTCTGTTCTTTCTTTCTCGCTCTCTGTTCTTTTTTCTCTCTGTTCTTTCTTTCTCTCTCTCTTTTCTTTCTTTCCTCTCTTTCTTTCTCTGTTTGTTCTTTCTCTCTCGCTGCTCTTTCTTTCTTTTCCTCAGTACCAGCCACTGTGCCCTCATTACCAGTCAGTGTGATCAGCAGTGCTAAATGGGTACGCTTGGGGCGAGGATATGGGTGTGATTAGCTGTGAAATGGGTGTGGTCGCGCCGCAGCCTTTAACCCTCTTTCCTGTCTTCAAAACTTGGGAGGTATGCTGTATGACCTCCCTACAACTTCTGGGCATGCTCCTGATGAGCGCGACGGATGGTCTCCTGAGGGATCTCCTCCCACACCTGGACTAAAGCATCCACCAACTCCTGGACAGTCTGTGGTGCAACGTGACATGGCCTAAAATTTGCTGCAGCAGGCACAGCGTGCCACAGCCTTTGTCCCTCTTTCCCTTCTTCAAAGGTTGGGAAGTATGATGGTGGGCCCCAAGAATAATTTTTCTCTGGTGGGCCCAAGGTACTCCAGTCCGACGCTGCTGGCAAGGTCCATGGATATTGGCTCCTTAACAGCCTTAAATACCATGCCTCAGCAGCAGCAGGGGCGTACATAAAAATCATGGGGCCCCATAGCAAAAGTCTGAATGGGCCCCCCCCAAAAAAAAAAACCCAGAGCCATTGTAAATGTAAAGTGCCAGCACAGTGAGGGGACACATTAAACAAAAAAATGTATTATGCCCCCATAGATTGTGCCCCCATAGATGCTCCATAGATCATGCCCCATAGATTGTGCCCCCATAGATTGTGCCCCCATAGATGCTCCATAGTATAGGCCCTTATGCTGCCGCCGCAGCTGCTGCAACCAAAAAAAAAAAAAAAGACATACTCACCTCTCGTCGCTGGGGGCCAGGTGCCGGTGTCCTGAGCAGGGGGTGACACCAGGTGCTGATGTCACCGCTCGCTCAGGGCCCCGGCACCTGAGATATTTACCTGTCCTCTCTCCACTGCTGAGTGCCGCTGTCTTCGGGGTCCTCCAGCAGTGAATGATCAGGCAGAGGGCGCGGCGCGCACTAACGACGTCATCGTGCCCTCTGACCTGAACATTGCAGCAAGAAGACGCGAGCAACGGTGGAATGGGACAGGTAAATATCCCTTATACTCACCCTTCCGCCGGCGCGGTCTCTGCAGCCCCTGCTCTTCTCCCGCGGTCTCTGCCGCCAGTGTTCAGCGGTCACGCGGGACAGCTCATTAAAGTCATGAATATGTGCATATTCATGACTGTAATGAGCGGTACCACCTGACCGCTGAACACAGGCGTCGGAGACCGTGGGAAAAGAGCAGGGGCTGCAGAGATCGCGCCGGCGGAAGGGTGAGTATATAGAAGAGCTGCGCTCCCCCTCCCCCGCCGACCCCCTGGTAGTACTGTGTCAGCACAGCTACCCGACCGTCGCGGGCCCCCTCACCTGTCCGGGCCCCATAGCAGCTGCATGGTCTGCTTCATTCACGGTACGCCACTGCTCAGCAGTCTGCTTCATCAGGCTGGTTAACAAAAATAGGGGGGACCCCACGCCATTTTTTTTTCGAAGGGAACCCCTATTTTTGTTAATCAGTTCCCTCTGACGTCACTGATTGTGTCCCTGGCTGACCTGAAGTGAAAGTGGAAAGCAATCAATTAAGCTTTCCACTTCCTCTCCTGTCAGCCAGGAGAGGAACTCATTCATTTGGGGGTTTACTGTGAGGCTGCAGCATTAGCTGCGGTCCCTGCAGTAAACATTAACCCTTTCTGAAGGATTACACCGTGGGACCTGACTGTGCATGGGATAGGTAAGAATAATTTTGCTTTTTTATTTTATTTTTATTACAGGAAATGGTTTTTGCAGTAAAATAAAAGATGGTCAAAAACATGTGTCTTTATTTCATTAAAATGATTTTTAATTAAAGTGTGTGTGTTTTATTTTTATTTCATGCAATAGGATTAATAATTGATAGTTGTCTAATTGACAGCTCTCAATTATTAACCTGGCTTAAGGTCACCTTTCAATAGCAAGGTGACATTAACCCCTTATTAACCCATTCGCCACCGCTACAGGGCAATGGGAATAGACGGGCAAAGTGCCAGAAAGGGCGAATCTAATTATAGATTTGTCTTTTCTGGGTGTCTGGGGGCAGATGTTTGTAGCCAGGGGGGGGGGCAAAAATAATGGTCCCTCTCTGGGCTATTATTATCTGCCCCCACTCGCTGGCTTTGTCTGTCTGGTTGCGAAAATAGGGCGGGAGCCCACGCATTTTTTTTCAACGAATTTACACTTTAATTAACCCCTACATGTCTGAAATTTTGCACAAATACACTCATGTAATTGTAAGTTCTAAACAAATATCAAAATACAGGAAATGACATGGTTAACTGTGTGGAAACAATGTATCATTTCATGTCGGCTTCTGTGATTTCACAAAAGCCGGCAATTGAATTGAATTATAGTTCATACACTTCTACATAGTATAATAGCCGCTAATTCAATTGCCGGCTTTTGTGAAAATGCAGAACCCGACATGAAATGACACATGGTTTACATAGAGTTAACCATGTCATTTCAAGTTGTTTGATCTATTGTTTTCACTAACAATTACATGAGTGGCTGTGTGCAACATTTCACACCTGTAGGGGTTAATTAAAGGTGTAAATTCGTAGCAAAAAAGTCCGTTTTTTTTACAACGAATTTACACCTTTAATTAACCCCTACAGGTGTGAAATTTTGCACACAGCCACTCATGTAATTGTTTGTGCAAATCAGATATCAAACGACATGAAAAGACATGGTTAACTCTATGTAAACCAAGTGTCATTTCATGTCGGGTGCTTCTGTCTTTTCACAAAAGCCGCTTTACCCGGCAATTGAATCAGAGGCTATTTTACTATTTAGAAGTGTATAAACTATTAATATATGTATATATATGTCACAATGACATGTGTATATATATATATATATATATAATATGTATCTATGTGTGTATATTTAGTGTTTACAAGGAAAGAAAGAGGTTTTTTTAGTTACGATATTTCTGTCCCATAGACTTACATTGGATTTCCGGTATCGGTATCGGGTATCGCCGATATTTTTTGGATATCGGCGATACCATTCCGATACCGATACTTTTGGATATCGGAAAGTATCGCTCAACTCTACCGCAGACCATTCCATCAAAGTCTGTAATCTGAAACGTTACTACGTCCCTTCCGAGCCCCGACGTGTGCCCATGCAGTAGTTTTCTCCCACATATAGGGTATCAGAGTACTCAGGACAAATTGGACAACTTTTGGGGTCCAATTTCTCCTGTTACCGTTGTACATTATAAGCTTCTGTGAAGTACTTGGGGTTCATAGTGCTCACCACACACCTAGATAAGTTCCTTGGGGTGGTCTATTTTCCAAAATGGGGTCACTTGAGGGGGTTTTCACTGTTTAGGCACATCAGGGGCTCTCCAAATGCGACATGACGCCTGCAGACCATTCCATCAAAGTCTGCAATCCAAAACGTCACTTCTTCCCTTCCGAGCCCCGACGTGTGCCCATACAGTAGTTTTCTCCCACATATAGGGTATCAGAGTACTCAGGACAAATTGGACAACAACTTTTGGGGTCCAATTTCTCCTGTTACCGTTGGGAAAATAAAAAATTGGGGGGAAAATATCATTTTTGTGCAAAAAAATTATTTTTTATTTTTATGGAACTACGTTATAAACTTCTGTGAAGCACTTGGGTTTCAAAGTTCTCCCCACACATCTAGATAAGTTCCTTGGGTGGTCCATTTTCCAAAATGGGGTCACTTGTGGGGGGGTTTCCACTGTTTTGGCACATTAGGGGCTCTGTTGTGAATGTGTTAGAAATGAATTCTGAGCAGAAGCTCCCTCTGGTGGTTACAAACAGTACTGAACTATTCAATGAAGATTGGCAATCAGGTGTTACAGACTGGTCTTATATAAGGGAGGTTTCCTCCCATCAGGGTTGCCGGTGATCAATTGTTCTTGTCTCAACTTTGGTTCCTGGTTCACTTGGAATCTTGCTGTGTCTTGCCTGCATCTTCTGCTAACAGATAAGATATTTTCTGCTTTTATTTTTGTGCTTGCTTTTTGCATTTGTCCTGCATTTTTGGAGGTCAGCCAGGTCCCCTCCGGGGGCTTGTGCTCCTCTCAGTTTATCTGAGCCACTGTTATTTGTTCATTTGTCTTTTCCAGTTTTTTCAGTGGCTGCTGCTTAGTTTTGTTACACCAGAGAACTAATTTAGGTGGTAGAGGTCTTGTGATCTCAGTGTTTTTGCAATTAGTGAGTTGGTATTTTTTTTAGGGTTTTTTGGATTGCAGTAAGTGTCCTTCCTATCCTTTTCTTTCTAGGAAGATTGGGCCCCAACGTTTGCTCATACTATTTTCTGTCTGTGTCTGTATTTCCTCTTGTCTAACCGCCATGACATGTTTGGGGGGTTCCTTTGTTCTTTGGGGATCTGCTCCGGGCAGATAGTTTTCCTCTTTCTATCTTTAGGTGTAGTTAGCTTCTCAGGCTGTGACGAGGCGTCTAGGACCAACGTAGGTACGCTCCACGGCTGCCTTTAGTTGTGGTGGTTAGTCAGGGTAGTGCAATCCAGTAGATTCCAACCTCTCTGGTGTATTGCCTTTTTTGCCTGCTCTCCTCAGCTACCAAATCATAACAGTATCACCGGCCAAACTGAAAATTATATGGTACTGACAGAAGGGAAAGATAGTGTAAAAAAAAAAAAAAAAAAAAGTTGTCAGAGTTGTCAGAGATATTTTTTTTTTCTTTCCCTCTTTTTCTCTGGGTGCTGAAGATTTTTTTTTCTCTCAATGGAGTTTGCACAGTTGTCTGGCCGTGTGGATCAGCTTGCCACTAAAGTTCGGAGTATTGCTACCTATCTTGCAGGGTTGCCGGTTGTGGAACCTAGGATCCCCATGCCAGATTTGTTTTTTAGGGAATCGAGCTAAATTTCTAAATTTCAAAAATAACTGTAAGTTGTTTTTTGCCTTAAAACCTAAGTCCTCAGGGAACGCAGCACAGCAGGTTCAAATTGTCATCTCTCTCCTGCGTGGCGATCCTCAGGATTGGGCTTTTTCCCTGACACCTGGGGATCCTGTTTTGAGTAATGTTGATGCATTTTTTCTGGCTCTGGGGTTATTGTACGAAGAACCTAATGTCACTGATCAAGCTGAAAAAGCCTTGTTGGCATTAAATCAGGGGCTTGAGGACGCTGAGTTGTACTGTCAGAGATTCCGAAGGTGGGCAGTCCTGACCAAATGGAATGATGATGCTTTGGCAGCCATTTTTCGGAAGGGTCTGTCAGAGAATGTAAAAGATGTTATGGTGGGTTTCCCTGCTCCCTCTGGTCTCAATGATTCTATGTCATTGGCGATTCAAATTGACAGACGTTTGCGTGAGCGTAGAGGTATGCGTGGAATAGTGTTGCCTTGTGAACCAGCTTCTGAACCCATGCAGTGTGATAGAGTGGCTTCTGGGGCACAGCGTCATGAGTTTCAAAAACGCAATGGGTTATGTTTCTACTGTGGTGACGCCTCTCATGCTATTTCAGTCTGCCCTAAGCGGGAAGACGTTTTGCACGCTCAGTTGTCTTGGGTAGTGTTCAGACTAAATTTCTGTTGACTGTTACCCTGATTTGCTCCCTGTCCACATTTTCTGCTCAGGCTTTTGTTGATTCGGGAGCAGCTATTAACCTGATGGATTTTGATTTTGCTAAACGTTGTGGGTTTCCCTTGATACCCCTACGGAAGTCTATTCCCCTACTGGGGATTGATTCTACCCCTTTGGCTGAGAATAAACCCCAGTTCTCTACTCAGGTGATAATGAGGGTTGAACCTGATCATCAGGAGAGTTGCAAATTTTTGGTGCTGTATAATCTGCATGACATTATTGTACTAGGTTTCCCTTGGTTACAGTCTCATAATCCTGTTTTTGGATTGGAAATCTGTGTCTGTAACCAGTTGGGGCTGCCAATGTGTTAATGCCATCACTCCTGTTTTTTCTGCCTCTCCCCAGGCTCAGGATGTTCCTGACTTTTTGACTGATTTTTCTGATGTGTTTAGCGAAAGTAAATCTGCATCCTTGCCCCCCCATAGGAGCTATGACTGCGCTATTGAATTAGTGCCTGGTAGTAAATTCCCCAAAGGACGCCTTTTTAACTTGTCTGTACCTGAATATGACGCTATGCGGTCTTATATGAAGGAGTCATTGGAGAAGGGTCATATCAGACCATCCTCTTCACCCTTGGGTGCCGGTTTTTTCTTTGTGGCCAAAAAGGATGGTTCATTAAGGCAGTGTATTGATTATCGTCTCTTGAACAATATCACTGTGAAATATCAATATCCGTTACCCTTGATTTCTGACCTGTTTTCCAGGGTGAAAAGTGCTACTTGGTTTACCAAGCTTGACCTCAGGGGGGTGTATAACCTTATTCGCATTAAGCACGGGGATGAATGTAAGACGGCATTTAATACCCCAGAGGGGCATTTTGAGTACCTAGTGATGCCCTTTGGGCTCACTAATGCTCCTTCCGTCTTCCAGTACTTCATGAATGACATTTTCAGGATTTTGTGGATAAATTTCTGATTGTTTATTTGGATGATATCTTGATTTTTTCCAATGACTGGGACTCTCATGTGAAACATGTCCGGACTGTGTTCCAGATTTTGAGAGAGAATGCTGTTATGTTTCGGTAGCTGAGGAGTGCAGGTAAAAAAGGCAATACACCAGAGAAGTTGGAATCTATGAGATTGCAGTACCCTGACTAACCACCACAACTAGAGGCAGCCGTGGAGCGTTCCTACGTTGGTCCTAGACGCCTCGTCACAGCCTGAGAAACTAACTACACCTAAAGATAGAAAGAGGAAAGCTATCTGCCCCGGAGCAGATCCCAAAGAACATAGAAAGCCCCCAAACATGTAATGGCGGTTAGACAAGATGAAATACTGACACAGACAGAAAATAGTATGAGCAAACGTTGGGGCCCAAACTACCTAAATAGAAAAGGATAGGAAGGGCACTTACTGCAATCCCAAAAAACCCTGAAAAGCACCAACTCTACTAATTTCAAAATCACCTGAGATCACACGACCTCTACCACCTAAATTAGTTCTCTGGTGTAACAAAATCAAAACAGCAGCCACTGAAAAAACTGGAAAAAGCAAAAGTACAAACCAGTGGCTGAACTAAACTGAGAGGGCAAAAGCCCCCGGAGGGGACCCTGAAAGCCCCCACAGAAGTGCAGGACAAAATGCAAAAATCAAGCACAAAAACAAAAAGAAGAAAATGTCTTATCTGTTAGCAGGAGATGCAGACACGACACAGCAGGCTACAAAGGAAACAGGACTCAAGGATTGAGACCAGAACAATTGATCACCGGCAACCCTGATGGGAAGGCGACTCCCTTATATAAGACCAGTCAGTAACACCTGATTCCCACTCCTCACAATCTTCACTGGACAGTCCAGTACCGCTTGTAACCACCAGAGGGAGCCTCTGCTCAGAACTCATTTCAAGTCCATTCACAACAGAATGCTCTGTATGTGAAGGGATCAAAGTGTCTTTTTGGCGTACAGAGGATTTCATTTCTGGGATTCATTTTGTCTCCATCTGTTATTGAAGTGGACCTGGTCAAGGTTCAGGCCATCTGTGATTGGGTCCAACCTACTTCATTAAAGGCTCTTCAGAGATTCTTGGGTTTTGCCAATTTTTATCGTAAATTTATTGGTAATTTCTCTGTTATTGTTAAACCATTGACTGATTTGACCAAGAAGGGTTCTGATGTGGTGAATTGGCCTCCTGAGGCAGTCTCTGCGTTTTAGGAACTTAAGCAGAGATTCACTTCTGCTCCTGTTCTACGGCAGCCTGATGTTTCTCTGCCATTTCAGGTGGAGGTTGATGCCTCTGAAATTGGGGCAGGTGCCGTTTTGTCCCAAAGAGATCCAGAGACCTCTAAAAGTAACCCTTGTGCCTTTTTCTCTCGAAAATTTTCTCCAACTGAACTTAATTATGACGTGGGTAATCGGGAGTTATGGGCCATGAAGTGGGCTTTTGAAGAGTGGAGACATTGGCTGGAGGGAGCCAAACATCAAGTGGTGGTCCTCACGGACCATAAGAATCTGGTTTATCTGGAATCAGCCAAGCAACTTAATCCTAGACAGGCCAGGTGGGCTTTGTTTTTCACACGTTTTAATTTTGTGGTTTCCTTTCTTCCTGGCACTAAGAATGTTAAAGCGGATGCCCTCTCGAGGAGTTTCCTTGCGGACTCTCCTGAGTTATCTGATCCTGCTGTTATTTTGAAAGAGGGTGTAGTTCTTTCCGCCATCTCGCCCAATTTGAGACTGGCTCTGGAAGGGTGTCAGGAGGATAAACCCGAGCGCTGCCCTATTGGGAAATTGTTTGTCCCAGACCGGTGAAAAAAGAGTGTGATGTCTGAGATTCATTGTTCCGCGTTGGCCGGTCATCCCGGAATTTTTGGTACCAGAGACTTGGTTAGTCGGTCCTTTTGGTGGCCTACTTTGTCTCGTGACGTCAGGGAATTTGTGCAGTCCTGCGGGACTTGATCTCGCTCCAAGCCTTGCTCTCGCTCTAGTGGTTTGTTGATGCCATTGCCTGTGCCCAAGAGACCATGGACCCATATCTCTATGGATTTCATTTCCGACCTCCCTGTTTCTCAGAGAATGACCGTTATATGGGTGATTTGTGATAGGTTTTCCAAAATGATACATCTTGTGCCATTACCTAAGTTGCCTTCCTCCTCCGAATTGGTGCCTTTGTTCCTTCAGCACGTGGTTCGGTTACACGGCATTCCTGAGAACATTGTGTCTGACAGAGGAGTCCAGTTTGTTTCCAGATTTTGGAGTACTTTTTGTTCTAAACTTGGTGTTCAATTGTCTTTCTCCTCGGCTTTTCATCCTCAGACCAATGGACAAACTGAGAGAACAAACCAGACATTGGAGACTTATCTGAGATGCTTTGTGTCTGCTGATCAGGATGACTGGGTCTCTTTTTTGCCTTTGGCTGAGTTTGCTCTTAATAATAGGGCTAGCTCTGCCACTTTGATGTCTCCATTTTTTTGCAATTTTGGGTTTCATCTTCGATTTTCTTAGGGACAGACGGAGGCTTCTGTCTGTCCAGGTGTTGACTATGTTGTGGAGCGTATGCAGCAGATTTGGGACCAGGTAGTGGAGAGGTTGTCCCTCTCTCAGGAGAGGGCCCAGCGGTTTGCCAACCGGTATAGGACTGATGGTCCTCGGTTTGAAGTGGGGGACTTGGTCTGGTTGTCCTCAAGAAATATCCCTATGAGAGTTGCATCTCCTAAGTTTAAGCCTAGGTTCATTGGACCTTATAAGATCATGGAGATTCTTAATCCTGTTTCCTTTCGTTTACTTCTTCCAGGGACATTTAAGATCCATAACGTGTTCCACAAGTCCTTATTGAAGAGGTTTGTCGAGCCAGTGGTTCCTATGGCTGCGCCTCCTGACCCTGTTTTGGTTGAGGGCAATCTGGAGTATGTGGTTGAGAAAATATTGGATTCTCGTTTTTCTAGACGGAAACTCCAGTATTTGGTTAAGTGGAGAGGTTATGGTCAGGAGGACAATTCTTGGGTGTTTGCTTCGGACATCCATGCTAGGAGACTGATCCGTGTGTATCACAGAGCTCATCCTGACCGACCTGGTTGCCCAAATGAGGGTTCGGTGACCCCTCTTCAAGGGGGGGTACTGTTGTGAATGTGTTAGAAATGAATTCTGAGCAGAAGCTCCCTCTGGTGGTTACAAACAGTACTGAACTATTCAATGAAGATTGTGAAGATTGGCAATCAGGTGTTACAGACTGGTCTTATATAAGGGAGGTTCCCTCCCATCAGGGTTGCCGGTGATCAATTGTTCTTGTCTCAACTTTGGTTCCTGGTTCACTTGGAATTTTGCTGTGTCTTGCCTGCATCTTCTGATAACAGATAAGATATTTTCTGCTTTTATTTTTGTGCTTGCTGTTTGCATTTTGTCCTGCACTTCTGTGGAGGTCAGCCAGGTCCCCTCCGGTGGCTTTTGCTCCTCTCAGTTTATCTGAGCCACTGTTATTTGTTCATTTGTCTTTTCCAGTTTTTTCAGTGGCTGCTGCTTAGTTTTGTTACACCAGAGAACTAATTTAGGTGGTAGAGGTCGTGTGATCTCAGGTGTTTTTGCAATTATTGAGTTGGTATTTTTTTAGGGTTTTTGGATTGCAGTAAGTGTCCTTCCTATCCTTTTCTTTCTGGGAAGATTGGGCCCCAACGTTTGCTCATACTATTTTCTGTCTGTGTCTGTATTTCCTCTTGTCTAACCGCCATGACATGTTTGGGGGCTTCCTTTGTTCTTTGGGGATCTGCTCCGGGGCAGATAGTTTTCCTCTTTCTATCTTTAGATGTAGTTAGCTTCTCAGGCTGTGACGAGGCGTCTAGGACCAACGTAGGTACGCTCCACGGCTGCCTCTAGTTGTGGTTAGTCAGGGTACTGCAATCCAGTAGATTCCAACCTCTCTGGTGTATTTCCTTTTTTGCCTGCTCTCCTCAGCTACCAAATCATAACAGGGCTCTCCAAACACGACATGGCGTCCAGCCAACTCTGCTTTGAAACAGTCAAACGGCGCTCCTTCCCTTCCGAGCTCTGCCATGCACCCAAACAGTGGTTTACCCCCACATATGGGGTATCATCGTAATCAGGACAAATTGCACAATAACTTTTGTGGCCTTGTTATCCTTGGGAAAATAAAAATTGGGGTGAAAAGATCATTTTTGTGTAAAAAATATTATTTTTTAATTTTACGGCTCTACGTTATAAACTTGTGTGAAGCACTTGGGGTTCAAAGTGCTCACCACAGATCTAGATAAGTTCCTTAGGGGATCTAGTTTCCAAAATGGGGTCACTTGTGGGGGGTTTCCACTGCTTAGGCACATCAGGGGCTATCCAAACGCGACAGACATGGCGTCCAATCTCAATTCCAGCCAATTTTGGTTGGAAAAAGTCAAACGGCGCTCCTTCCCTTCCGAGCTCTGCCATGCACCCAAACAGTGGTTACCCCCACATATGGGGTATCAGCGTACTCAGGACAAAATGGACCACAACTTTTGTGGTCCAATTTCTTTTGTTACCCTTGGGAAAATAAAAAATTGGTGACTAAAAGATAATTTTATGGGAAAAAAATAGGATTTTTTATTTTCATGCCCGGGCATTATAAATTTGTGTGAAGCACTTGGGGGTTCAAATGCTCACAACAGATCTAGATAAGTTCCTTAGGGGTCACTTGTGGGGGGTTTCCTGTTATGTTTCGGTAACTGAGGAGAAATAGCAAAAGCGGTAATACACCAGAGAGGCTGGAACCTATTGGATTGCAGTAACCTGAACTAACCACACAACTAGAAGTAGCCGTGGAGCGTTCCTACGGTGATCCTAGACGCCTTATCACAGCTTGAAGATAACTACACCTAAAGGCAGAAAGATGAAAGCTATCTGCCCCGGAGCAGATCCCCAAAGAAAATAGGAAGCCCCAAACATGTAATGGCGGTTAGACAAGAAGAAAGCACGGACACAGACAGAAATTAGAATGAGCAAACGCTGGGGCCCAATCTGTCTAGACTGAAAAGTACAGGAAAGAATTCTGACTGCAATCTAAAAAAAAAACCCTAACAAAAATACCAACACTTCTGATTGCCAAAAAAACCTGAGATCACACGATCTCATCCACCTAAATCAGATCTCTGGTGTAACAAAACGCTATTCAGCAAATAAAAAGTAACAAAGGAGCAAAGCAAAAGTGCAGAAACAAACGGAGCACAATTGCAGCGCCAGACCCCCAAAAGTGGACAGGCTGCAGTCCACTGCAAGCAGGAAACCAGCAGAGAAAATCAAACAGAGGAAAAAAAAAACAGCAAACACTTATCTGAAGGAGAGCAGGAAACTAGCAGTGCTTCAAGCAAGACCAGAAGGAACAATTGATAACCGGCAAGGCTGCTGGGAACTCAGGCCACTTATATCCTACCATTCAGCGCCAGCTGAAGGCCATTCGGTAATCAGTTCATTACCCTCAGCAACCACCGGAGGGAGTCCCAGCTCAGAAGCCGCCTCCAGCATATTCACAACAGTTTCCACTGTTTAGGCACATCTGGGGCACTGCAAACGGAACATGACACCCATTTAAAGTCTGCATTTCAAAAGGTTACTTCCTTTCCAAGCCCTGCCGTGCGCCCAAACAGCTCCCCCCCACATATGGGGTATCAGCATACTCAGGACAACAACTTTTGGGGTCCAATTTTCTTGGGAAAAATCAAAAATTGGGGACTAAAAAATCAAATTGCTGTTTTTTTTTCACACCCAGGCATTATAAACTTTTGTGAAACACTTGGGGGTTCAAAGTGCTCACAACAGATCTGGATAAGTTCCATAGGGGGTCTAGTTCCCAAAATGGTGTGACTTCTGGGGGTTTCCACTGTTTAGGCGCATCAGGGGCTCTCCCAATGCGACATGGCCTCCAATCTCAATTCCAGCCACTTTTGGTTTGAAAAAGTCAAATGGCGCTCCTTCCCTTACGAGCTCTGCCGTGCACCCAAACAGTGGTTTTCCCCCACATATGGGGTATTGGCGTACTCAGGAGAAATTGTACAACAACTTTACCTGTCCATTTTCTCCTTTTACCCTTGTGAAAATAAAAAAAATGTTTGTAAAAGATAATTTTTGTGACTGAAAAGTTAAATGTTCATTTTTTCCTTCCACGTTGCTTCAGCTCCTGTGAAGCACCTGAAGGGTTAATAAACTACTTGAATGTGGTTTTGAGTCCCTTGAGGGGTGAAGTTTTAAGAATGGTGTCACTTTTGGGTATTTTCTGCCATATAGACCCCTCAAAGTGACTTCAAATGTGAGTTGGTCCGTAAAAAAAATTGCTTTGTAAATTTTGTTGTAAAAATGAGAAATCGCTGTTCAACTTTTAACCCTTATAACTTCCTAACAAAAAAAAAATTTTGGTTCCAAAATTGTGCTGATGTAAAGTAGACATGTGGGAAATGTTATTTATTAACTATTTTGTGTGACATATTTCTCTGTTTTAAGGGAATAAAAATTCAAAGTTTGAAAATTGTAAAATTTTCACCATATTTGCGATTTTTTTCAAAAATAAATGCAAGTTTTATCGAAGAAATTTTACCACTAACTTGAAGTACAATATTTCACAAGAAAACAGTCTCAGAATCGCGAAGATCCGTTGAAGCGTTCCAGAGTTATAACCTCATAAAGAGACAGTGATCAGAATTGTAAAAATTGGCCCGGTCATTAATGTGCAAACCACCCTTGGGGGTTAAGGGGTTAACATTCACAACCAGAGTGCACTTAGGTTATAAGTCCATCTTCACTGAGATTTGCTGCATACCATTTAACATTCTGACAGTTGGAGCTTAGAATCTTGAAAACACTGTAAGTTCTGTTCACATGTCCAATAGTTAGTTCCCTTTTTTAATCTGTTTTATAATGAAAATAACAGAAATTAAATTATCCAGGACAGGATACATTCATCTGGTGAGAAAAGAAATGTAATTTAAATTTTCACTGCATTGTTTTCTGCAGACAAAACCTGATCTCTTGGCAGTAAGAAGCTGCTTACAAAAAGCAGGTTTTGTTGTGTTTTTGCTGCATTTTTTGCTGCGTTTTTCAGGATCAGAAAGTTCAGCTTCGGTTCCACCACAGAAGAATAAACACAGATCACTAATGCAAGACATACCGTGTGTGAAACCATCCACTTTTGGAAAAAGGGCAATTTGATCAAATTATTTAGTGGAAAAAGATTTTTGTGTCTGAAAATAGTGACTATTCTGAACAAAAAAGTTCAAATGAGTTCATGAAAAAATACACAATTACAAATGTAACAGTGTAGGAAGGTTAATTGGTCAGGAATGGTTTACCTGAGACATGGATAGAGCATTGAGTTTGTAGGACACTGTTTACTTTCACGCTTTGGTCACTTGAGTTGATCAGGTATTGTTCAAATTCACACCTCGGTTGGCCAATGTTTACTTTGCGTCACTTCACTAATTTAATTATATTGTGCTAATCCTAAACTGCCATTCTCAGGTGAGAACACCAAGACATTATGGTATAAACTTGGGAAAAATACATACCTGCTTTTTTTCACTAAAAACACAGAAAAACTCTGCGTTTTTTCTGTATTTTTGCTGCCATTTTGCACTGATGCATTTCTTTGTGTGGGTGAAAATAGCTGCAAAAACGCTGAAAGAAGTGACATGCTGCAGGTATCAAATGCATAGCAGTTTTGCAATTCAGTAAGGAAAAAAATAATGTGCGTGCATGAGATTTCTGAAATCTCATAGCTTTTGCTTGTACTGTAAAACGCAGCTTTTAATATGCATAAATAACAGCAAAAATGCAACATATAAACATAGCCTAAAGTGTCACCGGGTTTTGCCAATATAAAGTACGGCCAGCACTTTTAGAGCCTCTTTTACAGTATTGTTGTATACTGTATGTAAATCCCCAATCCCCTCTGCATATTGCAAAAAATAACTTCTATTACACCCCCTTACAGAGCAGTCTGTTCCTTCAGGGTGCCTCCTCTCTCGTCATAATCGCCTTCCTCCTGCCCTGTTTCATGTGGATGACACTTCGTACATCATCCACACAGTGTGTCCCAATTGGGCTCCTGTGCAGGTGCACTTCACTCTTTCCTGCTGAGGGTAGATAAAAGTACTGCAATGCGCATGTGCCATCTTTTCTTCCAGGTCATCGGCACACTTTGGTCTCTCCCGTGCATGCACAGTACAATATCACTGACCTCAGCAGAAAAGAGTGAAGTACACTTGTGCTGAAGCACCATTGGGGTACACTGTGTGAATAATGTAGGACGCATCATCGACATGAAGCAAGGCAGGAGGAAGGCCTTTTGGCACCGAAGAATGACCAGCGACACCCATTGGACTGTACCGCGCCATATGGGGATATAATAAAAGTAATTTTGTGTATTATGCAGAGGGGATTGTGGACATACTGTACATACAGCTAAATAGAATATTGTAAAAGAGGCGTTAACCCCTTAATGAACAGGGGTATTTCAGGTTTTTGAATTTTGGTTTTTTGCTCCCCTTCTTTTAGTGTAGATACAATCTTTTGATCGCCCGTTATTGCTTTTTGTTGCATTGTAGCAGTGACCAAAAAAACGTAATTCTGGTGTTTTTAATTT
This sequence comes from Oophaga sylvatica, assembly GCA_033576555.1. Lineage (NCBI taxonomy): Eukaryota > Metazoa > Chordata > Amphibia > Anura > Dendrobatidae > Oophaga > Oophaga sylvatica. The sequence goes on from JARQOD010000006.1 coordinate 99,630,782, forward strand.
TTTTCTCTTTACAACGTTTAGCAATCGGGTTAACTCTTTTTTTATATTGATAGATCGGGCGATAATGAAGTTGGCGATAACAAACATGTGTATTTGATTTTTTTATTGTTTTAATTTTCAACAGGTGAAAGGGAGGTGATTTGAACTACAATTTTTTAATTTTTTTTAAAACATTTTTTTTCTACTTTTTGCATACTTCAATAGTCTCCATGAGAGACTAGAAGCTGCAATACTTTGATCGCCTCTGCTACACACAGGTGATGAATCGCCTGTGTGAAGCAGAAATATTCACTTGCTATGAGCGTTGACCATGATGCAGCGCTCATATCAATCTGGCAATGACAAACATATAGCTCTGCTGCAGACCTCTGGTTGTCATGCCGACCCATCAGTGACCCGCAAACATGTGACGGGTCATAGATGGGTGGGATTATCAACAAGCTTCCGTTAAGCGCGAGTTAAATGTCAGAGATTGACAGCGGCATTTAACTAGTTAACAACCACGGGTGGATCGCAATTCCACCCACGGCTGTTATGGGCACATGTCAGCTGTATTGATCAGCTGTCATATGCCTGGAAAGGTGCGGGCTCAGCGGCGGAGCCTGCACCAAACAGGAGGAGTCCGACATGGGCATACTATTACGACCAATATCTGAAAGAGGTTAAAGATGGTGGCCATAGTTTATATTGGGAAAACCTGGTGACAGGTTCAGTTTAAATGTTCTTTGTCTTTTTTCCAACTGCACTCAATTTTTTGCCTAGATCAAAAAATGTAGCCTGTACAACTCTTTTGCCTAAGCAAAAACAAAACAGATTGCCACTAGAACCGTTTTTTGCTAATACAGATCCATTCAAAATCAGAAACTTTGATTTGCATTTTGCATTCATTTTTGCTACATTTGTAAAGGATCTGTGGAGACACAGGGGTCAGCGGGTGCTCTAGTCCGCTAGCCAAAACCACATGGACCAGTGCTCATCCCAGTGAACGCCCGCTCTCCTTTTAGTGTGGGTGTAATACTACTCAGACAACACAGGGTGAGGGTAAAACCGTGTGGCAATACTTTATTTAACCACAAAACAGGCAAATAACACATAGAACAGTCCCTGCAAAATACCAAAGATGTTGCAAAATTTCCGCATTTCACCCTTCCACTGACTCGCCAGGATAAGAGCAGCTGACTTCAGAGCTTTGAGGGCAAGCACAGAGAGGAGGTAACGACAAACTTAGGAAAATGTGAAGTAGAAATACTTGGCACTCATATAGATGTGTTTAAGAATTTATTTATTGGATGAAGAAATTCCAGAAAAATGAGACGTTTCGGTCAATACCTGACCTTCATCAGTCTTGTAACAAGAAATGCAAAAAGCCATAAACAAAAAGAAACTGTACAGTCATGGCCAAAAGTTTTGAGAATGACACAAATATTATATTTTCACATGATCTGCTGCCCTCTGGTTTTTATGTGTGTTTGACAGATGTTTTTATCACAGACAGAAATATAATAATTGCAAACATATGAATAACAAAAGCTTATATTGACAGTTAGAATGAGTTAATGCAGCAAGTCAATATTTGCAGTGTTGACCCTTCTTCTTCAGGATCTCTGCAATTCTCCCTGGCATGCTCTCAATCAACTTCTGGACCAAATCTTGATTGATAGTAGTCCATTCTTGCACAATCAATGCTTTCATTTTGTCAGAATTTTTAGGTTTTTGTTTGTCCACCCGTCTCTTGATGATTGACCACAAGTTCTCAATGGGATTACGATCTGGGGAGTTTCCAGGCCATGGACCCAAAATCTCTATGTTTTGTTCCCTGAGCCATTTAGTTATCACCTTTGCTTTATGGCATGGTGCTCCATCATGGTGGAAAAGGCATTGTTGATCACCAAACTGCTCTTGGAGGGTTGGGAGAAGTTGCTCTTGGAGGACATTCTGGTACCATTCTTTATTCATGGCTGTGTTTCTAGGCAAGACTGTGAGAGAGCCAATTCCCTTGGCTGAGAAGCAACCCCACACATGAATGGTTTCAGGATGCTTAACAGTTGGCATGAGACAAGACTGGTGGTAGCGCTCACCTTGTCTTCTCCGAATGAGGCGTTTTCCTGATGTCCCAAACAATCGAAAAAGGGATTCATCAGAGAAAATAACTTTACCCCAGTCCTCAGCAGTCCACTGCCTGTACCTTTTGCAGAATATCAGTCTGTCCATGATGTTTTTTCTGGAGAGAAGTGGCTTCTTTGCTGCCCTCCTTGAGACCAGGTCTTGCTCCAAGAGTCTCCGCCTCACAGTGCGTGCAGATGCACTCACACCTGCCTGCTGCCATTCCTGAGCAAGCTCTGCACTGCTGGTAGCCCGATCCTGCAGCTGAAACACTTTTAAGAGACGGTCCTGGCGCTTGCTGGTCTTTCTTGGGTGCCCTGAAGCCTTTTTGGCAACAATGGAACCTCTCTCCTTGAAGTTCTTGATGATGCGATAGATTGTTGAATGAGGTGCAATCTTTCTAGCTGCGATACTCTTCCCTGTTAGGCCATTTTTGTGCATTGCAATGATGACTGCACGTGTTTCTTTAGAGATAACCATGGTTAACAAAAGAGAAACAATGATGCCAAGCACCAGCCTCCTTTTAAAGTGTCCAGTGGTGTCATTCTTACTTAATCATGACAGATTGATCTCCAGCCATGTCCTCATCAACACCCACACCTGTGTTAATGGAGCAATCACTGAAAAGAGGTTAGCTGGTCCTTTTAAGGCAGGGCTGCAATGATGTTGAAATGTGTTTTGGGGGATAAAGTTCATTTTCTAGCCAAATATTGACTTTGCAAGTAATTGCTGTTAAGCTGATCACTCTTTATAACATTCTGAAGTATATGCAAATTGCCATTAGAAAAAGTGAAGCAGTAGACTTTGTAAAAATTAATATTTGTGTCATTCTCAAAACTTTTGGCCATGACTGTAGAAAAACACCATAATTCAAATCATATCTTTAAATAAAAAACATAACTTCACAGATTTTCAACTTAACTGCAGGTATTTTGGAATTTAAAATATTTTTTACAATTGGGTTTCATTTAAAGTACCATGCCAGCATTTGTTTTTTTTATTGCACCACTGGAGTGCTGCTTTCAACATAATTCCTCTGCCTCATACTTACCAGTAGTGTTGAGCATTCCGATACCGCAAGTATCGGGTATCGGCCGATATTCGCTGTATCGGAATTCCGATACTTAGTTCCGATATTTTTCCAATATCGTATACCGGAATCGGAAGTTCCCATAATTCTTTGAGAGGCAATGTGGTTTTAGTCAGCCAATGAGGAATCTTATGAAGTGTGGGCACATCCTGTAATGCTGCGGTCATCTTAACTAATGGCATGGCTGTGATTGGCTGCTGAAATGATGTCAGAATGCACTATAAAAGGCGCCGCCGCCATTTTAGCGTCACTGTGCTGTGAACTCAGTTAGGGACAGAACGCTGTTCTGCTGACTTTGAGGGACAGTTAGACATTGCGATTTTGTGTACTGTGCTTTAGGCAGGCTAGTTTACCAACCGCTATGTAAAGCTTCCTTTTGCCAGTGTTGTTTTAACAGCTCTGTGCAAGGTGTGTGTGAGAGTGCAGGTGACGCTGCAGTTTGCTCTGCATCCACCGCTGTTTGTAGGCATCTGCACGTGTCACTCACTGACTCTTTTTTTTATTTTATTTTGTGGAATTGGTGCAGCTCCATTATATTTGAAAAAAATCTAATCTATTAGTGTGACGCGCTTCCATCCGTATACAATACATTGGTTGCAAACACTATAGAAGTACAGAAAGGAGCCTTTCACAGATAGTGAACAGTTGTGTTTCAGTGTTCACTGCAGTCTGTGAGGTTTTGATTTTTTGAGTGCAGATCACGCTCCAGTTAGTTCTTCAACCACTGCTGGTTGTAGTCTGCTGAGCGTGTGTCACTGCCTCATCCTTCACATTTTTCTCTAATTGGTGCTGCTCCATTATATTTGAAAAAAATCTAATCTATTAGTGTGACGCGCTTCCATCCGTATACAATACATTGGTTGCAAACACTATAGAAGTACAGAAAGGAGCCTTTCACAGATAGTGAACAGTTGTGTTTCAGTGTTCACTGCAGTCTGTGAGGTTTTGATTTTTTGAGTGCAGATCACGCTCCAGTTAGTTCTTCAACCACTGCTGGTTGTAGTCTGCTGAGCGTGTGTCACTGCCTCATCCTTCACATTTTTCTCTAATTGGTGCTGCTCCATTATATTTGAAAAAAATCTAATCTATTAGTGTGACGCGCTTCCATCCGTATACAATACATTGGTTGCAAACACTATAGAAGTACAGAAAGGAGCCTTTCACAGATAGTGAACAGTTGTGTTTCAGTGTTCACTGCAGTCTGTGAGGTTTTGATTTTTTGAGTGCAGATCACACTCCAGTTAGTTCTTCAACCACTGCTGGTTGTAGTCTGCTGAGCGTGTGTCACTGCCTCATCCTTCACATTTTTCTCTAATTGGTGCTGCTCCATTATATTTGAAAAAAATCTAATCTATTAGTGTGACGCGCTTCCATCCGTATACAATACATTGGTTGCAAACACTATAGAAGTACAGAAAGGAGCCTTTCACAGATAGTGAACAGTTGTGTTTCAGTGTTCACTGCAGTCTGTGAGGTTTTGATTTTTTGAGTGCAGATCACGCTCCAGTTAGTTCTTCAACCACTGCTGGTTGTAGTCTGCTGAGCGTGTGTCACTGCCTCATCCTTCACATTTTTCTCTAATTGGTGCTGCTCCATTATATTTGAAAAAAATCTAATCTATTAGTGTGACGCGCTTCCATCCGTATACAATACATTGGTTGCAAACACTATAGAAGTACAGAAAGGAGCCTTTCACAGATAGTGAACAGTTGTGTTTCAGTGTTCACTGCAGTCTGTGAGGTTTTGATTTTTTGAGTGCAGATCACGCTCCAGTTAGTTCTTCAACCACTGCTGGTTGTAGTCTGCTGAGCGTGTGTCACTGCCTCATCCTTCACATTTTTCTCTAATTGGTGCTGCTCCATTATATTTGAAAAAAATCTAATCTATTAGTGTGACGCGCTTCCATCCGTATACAATACATTGGTTGCAAACACTATAGAAGTACAGAAAGGAGCCTTTCACAGATAGTGAACAGTTGTGTTTCAGTGTTCACTGCAGTCTGTGAGGTTTTGATTTTTTGAGTGCAGATCACGCTCCAGTTAGTTCTTCAACCACTGCTGGTTGTAGTCTGCTGAGCGTGTGTCACTGCCTCATCCTTCACATTTTTCTCTAATTGGTGCTGCTCCATTATATTTGAAAAAAATCTAATCTATTAGTGTGACGCGCTTCCATCCGTATACAATACATTGGTTGCAAACACTATAGAAGTACAGAAAGGAGCCTTTCACAGATAGTGAACAGTTGTGTTTCAGTGTTCACTGCAGTCTGTGAGGTTTTGATTTTTTGAGTGCAGATCACGCTCCAGTTAGTTCTTCAACCACTGCTGGTTGTAGTCTGCTGAGCGTGTGTCACTGCCTCATCCTTCACATTTTTCTCTAATTGGTGCTGCTCCATTATTTTGAAAAAAATCTAATCTATTAGTGTGACGCGCTTCCATCCGTATACAATACATTGGTTGCAAACACTATAGAAGTACAGAAAGGAGCCTTTCACAGATAGTGAACAGTTGTGTTTCAGTGTTCACTGCAGTCTGTGAGGTTTTGATTTTTTGAGTGCAGATCACGCTCCAGTTAGTTCTTCAACCACTGCTGGTTGTAGTCTGCTGAGCGTGTGTCACTGCCTCATCCTTCACATTTTTCTCTAATTGGTGCTGCTCCATTATATTTGAAAAAAATCTAATCTATTAGTGTGACGCGCTTCCATCCGTATACAATACATTGGTTGCAAACACTATAGAAGTACACAAAGGGGCCTTTCACAGCTACTGAACAGTTGTCTGCAGTGTTCACTGTAGTCTGTGAGCTTTTCATTTTTTGAGTGCAGATTACGCTCCAGTTAGTTCTTCAACCACTGCTGGTTGTAGTCTGCTGAGCGTGTGTCACTGCCTCATCCTTCACATTTTTCTCTAATTGGTGCTGCTCCATTATATTGAAAAAAATCTAATCTATTAGTGTGACGCGCTTCCATCCGTATACAATACATTGGTTGCAAACACTATAGAAGTACACAAAGGGGCCTTTCACAGCTACTGAACAGTTGTCTGCAGTGTTCACTGTAGTCTGTGAGCTTTTCATTTTTTGAGTGCAGATTACGCTCCAGTTAGTTCTTCAACCACTGCTGGTTGTAGTCTGCTGAGCGTGTGTCACTGCCTCATTCTTCACATTTTTCTCTAATTGGTGCTGCTCCATTATATTTGAAAAAAATCTAATCTATTAGTGTGACGCGCTTCCATCCGTATACAATACATTGGTTGCAAACACTATAGAAGTACAGAAAGGAGCCTTTCACAGATAGTGAACAGTTGTGTTTCAGTGTTCACTGCAGTCTGTGAGGTTTTTGATTTTTTGAGTGCAGATCACGCTCCAGTTAGTTCTTCAACCACTGCTGGTTGTAGTCTGCTGAGCGTGTGTCACTGCCTCATCCTTCACATTTTTCTCTTAATTGGTGCTGCTCCATTATATTTGAAAAAAATCTAATCTATTAGTGTGACGCGCTTCCATCCGTATACAATACATTGGTTGCAAACACTATAGAAGTACACAAAGGGGCCTTTCACAGCTACTGAACAGTTGTCTGCAGTGTTCACTGTAGTCTGTGAGCTTTTCATTTTTTGAGTGCAGATTACGCTCCAGTTAGTTCTTCAACCACTGCTGGTTGTAGTCTGCTGAGCGTGTGTCACTGCCTCATCCTTCACATTTTTCTCTAATTGGTGCTGCTCCATTATATTTGAAAAAAATCTAATCTATTAGTGTGACGCGCTTCCATCCGTATACAATACATTGGTTGCAAACACTATAGAAGTACACAAAGGGGCCTTTCACAGCTACTGAACAGTTGTCTGCAGTGTTCACTGTAGTCTGTGAGCTTTTCATTTTTTGAGTGCAGATTACGCTCCAGTTAGTTCTTCAACCACTGCTGGTTGTAGTCTGCTGAGCGTGTGTCACTGCCTCATCCTTCACATTTTTCTCTAATTGGTGCTGCTCCATTATATTTGAAAAAAATCTAATCTATTAGTGTGACGCGCTTCCATCCGTATACAATACATTGGTTGCAAACACTATAGAAGTACACAAAGGGCCTTTCACAGCTACTGAACAGTTGTCTGCAGTGTTCACTGCAGTCTCTGAGGAATAACCACACTTAGGCCTTATAAGTTTTCTGACTTTCTTTATCAATCTACCAAGATGAAGAAGGCAGGGAGTAAGGCACGTGGTCGTGGCCGTGGAGTTTCAGCAGGGAGAGGACGTGGGGATTCTGTGGCTGCTGCCGCACCCAGTGACACAGCATCCACCAGTTTTCCCCGTGAGCGTTCCTTTATGCGCACTTTTGTAGGAGCTCAGCGTACCCCCCTGCTGCGGGAAGAACAAATTGAAGCCGTTGTTGGTTGGATGGCAGCCAATGCATCGACTTCAATTGCTTCCACCTCCTCTCAGGACCACAGCACTGTTGAACAACCATCTGTCTCTTCACCGCCTGCCAAATTGCCCAGGCAGTCAGAGAGTTCTGAACTGGAGCCAGCTGAGTCTCTGCTTCTGTTCTCAGAATCTGTTGGCTTGCAAACAGGGGCCCAGCCAAGCAGCATTCTGGAATGTGAAGAAGAGGCAGTATGCAGTGATGCGCAACAGCTGTGTCTCTCTGAATCTGAAGAGGCGGGTGAGCCAGTGCCGATGGTCAGCACACCGCAGAACGCATCTGATGATGATGACACTCAGGTGCCAGTTTCTGTTGAGCATGGTGCTGGCCAGACCACCCAACAGCAGCAGGTGTTGGAAGAGGGTAGTGGAGATGATGAGGTCCAAGACCCAACATGGCGTGAGGAACAGGAAGGTGGTGGTAGCAGCTCTGAGGAAGAGATTGCCCAACGGTCCAAACAGTAGGGAGAGGTAGGCTGCAGACTCGGTTGCCTGTAGCCTCCAGTTTGGCACCCGTTCGTAGCAGTTCTCTTCCAACAGCAAAAACGGGCGCTCCCAGGACTTGCACTGCGTGGTCCTTTTTTGACACACTTGCAGATGATATTTGCTATGTCAAATGCAAGCTGTGTAATCAAAGAGTAAAAAGAGGTAAAAGTGTCAGTAACCTTAATACCACAAATATGTGGAAACATGTGCGGTCAAAGCATGTGGTTGAGTTACAAAGACACACTGGAGATGTAGGCCAACCTACAGCAGCACCTACATCTTCAGCTCGTGTTGGAGCCTCTTCCTCCAGCTCACACACAGCTGGTTCGGCTTCCTCACAGGATCGCCATGGAAGAACCTCTGTCACTGTTGTCCAGAGACCCAGTGTTATTCCACCCACAGCTGCAAGTTCCCTGTCATCCTCACACTCCCAGGCCACAAAACAGCCATCGGTAGCACAGGCATGGGATAAAAGACGGCCATACTCGGCAAACCATCCACGAGCACAGGCTCTGAATGCTGGCATTGCAAAACTCCTGTCCCTTGAAATGCTGTCATTCAGGCTGGTGGAGACTGACAGTTTCCGTAACTTAATGGCATTGGCAGTCCCACAATACAATGTGCCCAGCCGATTTTATTTCAGCAGGCAAGCCATCCCTGGTCTGCAAAAGCATGTTGAGTAGAGTTGAGCGATACTTTCCGATATCCTAAAGTATCGGAATCGGAATGGTATCGCCGATATCACTAAAATATCGGCGATACCCGATACCGATACCGGAAGTCCCATGTAAGTCTATGGGAACAAAATATCGAAATTAAAAAAAACCCATTCTTGCCTTGTTGGTTAATTGTACATGAAGGAAAACAAGAAAGAGTAATGTAGAATGTATTGGGGAAGGTTGAGGAGACATTAAAGGCATAGATGTTTAACCCAATCAAATGGAATAGCATAAATATTTTTTTTTTAAAGATGTTCGGATTGACGAAGAAATTGACAATGTTAACGTTTTTTATATTTTGGCAAATATGTATATTACACAACTTCCATGCTCTTCATCTTCACCTTTTTAACTTTTCACACACTTTCTCCTTCATAATCTTCTGCAGCATCATCTTTTTCATCAAATTATTCTTCATCTTCACCTTCTTTATCTTCTTCTTAAACTTCTTGCTATTCATCTTTGTTAACATTACTCATATTCTTCTTATTAAACTATTATTCTTATTCATATTCTGCTTCATCTTCTTCATCATATTCTTATTTGTGACAGAGAATCCTGTACTTGTAATCTGTCAAAGTATGAATTTTTCATCCTTCCGTTCTTGCTGTCACAAAAGATTTAAATTACAACAGTATTTGTCCGTGTTCAGTTTAGCCTGCAGCAGCAGGCATTTTCCAGGGGCACCACGAGGAGGAACGGACTCACCCCCATACACTGCTTAGTCTTCTTCTGCTTAGAATTTAGAGCATATATTTTGCTCTTCATTTTGGTCTTATACTTCATGTTCTTCTGCTTTTAGATCTTCTGCTTATTGTTCTTGTGTCTCTTGTTCCGTATCTTGTATTTGTAGCACAATCTTGTACCAGCTGATGTTACTGGGACACGGTTACTAAGCAGGAGGTACCTGTGCTCCAAAGCACTACCAAGGACCAGCAGACGTTGCTGGAACTCGGATACCGAGATGGAGGCACCTAGGCCAAAGGCACTGTGGAGAACCAGCTGACGGTACTGGAACCCGGAGGGGCAGCAGAAGGAAAAGAGCCAATGGCACAACCGAGGACCAGCTGACGTTACTGGGACACGGTTACTAAGCAGGAGGTACCTGTGCTCCAAAGCACTACCAAGGACCAGCAGACGTTGCTGGAACTCGGATACCGACATGGAGGCACCTAGGCCAAAGGCACTGCGGAGAACCAGCTGACGGTACTGGAACCCGGAGGGGCAGCAGAAGGAAAAGAGCCAATGGCACAACCGAGGACCAGCTGACGTTACTGAACCCCAGTAACACAGGAGCAAGTGTTGACTGTGCTAACAGCACTTCCGATCAACAACTGGCGGTGTTGGAGCCCAGGGTCAAGGAGGATGTTTAAATACTAGATCAAGTAATTTCCTTGTTACCTGTCAATTTTAAATGTCTATACTTCAAACAAGAGAAAGATAACCTTTACTACCATAAGATGATGATTTCATTTAAACTAATATCTAGATAAATAAAGAATTGACAAACATAAACACATACATTAACATGTTGAACAGCAATGCAAACCACAAAATAAATTAGTTAAGGAATCTGCTATACGGTTGTACATAAAAGCATACAAGTACATATCTGAATCCATTAATGATGGATAAGTAACAGTATGTACACCATTTTTATTGTATAGACAATGAATGTCTGACTTCAAAACATCATCAGCATTACAAGTTATCTGTGATATTACTAAAATGTTCCATTTGCTGAATAATGTCCCTAAATATTTTATACAAAATTATACAATTTCCATCATGTAATACTCATAATATGTGGCAATAATCATTTTTATTAACAAACATAACCTTTAAAAAGTGCATAGTGCATAGTGAAAATTGCTATTTATGGCTGACTGTCGACTTGGAAGCATGACAACAGATAGATAAGGTATATATAGATGACACTGCATAGCCACAGATGGTGAATGGCAATGTAATACTGTACCTCAATAAAGTGTGCGTCACTACTACATATTTTTTTTTATATAGCTGTATAAACAGGGTACATGGATGTATGCTTGTGCCTTTGTTTTGACGCACAGACTGCCTTCCTGCTGAGACGCATTGGGTAGTGAACAGTTGTGTGCAGTGTTCACTGCAGTCTCTGCGGAATAACCACACTTAGACCTTATAACTTTTCAGACTTTCTTTATCAATCTACCAAGATGAAGAAGGCAGGGAGTAAGGCACGTGGTCGTGGAGTTTCTTCAGGGAGAGGACGTGGGGATTCTGTGGCTGCTGCGGCCCCCAGTGACACAGCATCCACCAGTTTTCCCCGGGCCGTGAGCGTTCCTTTATGCGCACTTTTGTAGGAGCTCGGAGTACCCCCCTGCTGCGGGAAGAACAAATTGAAGCCGTTGTTGTTTGGATCTCAGCCAATGCATCTACTTCAATTGCTTCCACCTCCTCTCAGGACCACAGCACTGTTGGGCAACCATCTGTCTCTTCACCGCCTGGCAAATTGCCCAGGCAGTCAGAGAGTTCTGTACAGGAGCCAGCTGAGTGTCTGCTTCTGTTCTCAGAATCTATTGGCTTGCAAACAGGGGCCCAGCCAAGCAGCATTCTGTAATGTGAAGAAGAGGGAGTATGCAGTGATGCGCAACAGCTGTGTCTCTCTGAATCTGAAGAGGCGGGTGAGACAGTGCCGATGGTCAGCACACCGCAGAACGCATCTGATGATGATGATGAGACCCAGGTGCCAGTTTCTGTTGAGCATGGTGCTGGCCAGACCACCCAACAGCAGGTGTTGGAAGAGGGTAGTGGAGATGATGAGGTCCAAGACCCAACATGGCATGAAGAACAGGAAGGTGGTGGGAGCAGCTCAGAGGAATAATAATAATATTTATTTATATAGCGCCATCATATTCCGCAGCGCTTTACAGTTTAGCAGTTTCAGAACACAAGTCATAAGTAACAACGTTAACAATACAATAATTTAAGCTAAATAAGTCGCCCCTGCTCGTGACAGCTTACAATGTACAATGAGATGGGGGAGATACAAAGTATAGGTGTTTATATACAATGGTGCATTTACAATGATGTTCCAGCCATCTTAAGGGACTGAGGGATGGAGATAGTGAATGGGCTAGAGACACACACACACTTACACAGAATACATAGAATGACTTTGATTAGTGAATGTGATAGGCCGCTCTGAACAAATGTGTTTTGAGGGAGCGCCTGAAACCATGCAAATTGTGGATAGTCCTAATTTCTTGGGGTACAGCATTCCAGAGGATTGGCGTAGAGCAGGAGAAGTCTTGGAGTCGGGAGTGGGAGGTACGTATTAGTGCAGAGGTTAGTCGAAAGTCGTTTGCAGAGCGCAGCAGTCGGTTAGGCCGATAGATAGAAATGAGGGAGGAGATGTAGGAGGGGTGCTGCACTGTGGAGAGCTTTGTGGGTGAGAACCAGTACTTTGGTTGAAAGCTGGGAGAGGCCTAGAGAAATGGTTAGTGATAGAAGGAAGATAGAGGAAGACATTGCCCCAACGGTACAAACAGGAGGGAGAGTTAGGCTGCAGACTCGGTTGCCTGTAGCCTCCAGTTTGGCACCTGTTCGGAGCAGTTGTCTTCCAAAAGTCAAAACGTGCGCTCCCAGGACTTGCACTGCGTGGTCCTTTTTTCACACACTTGCACATGATATTTGCTATGTGAAATGCAAGCTGTGTAATTAAAAATTAAAAATAGCTAAAAGTGTCAGTCACCTCAATACCACAAATATGTGGAAACATGTGCGGACAAAGCACATAGTTGAGTTACAAAGACACACTAGAGATGTAGGCCAACCTACAGCAGCACCTACATCTTCAGGTTGTGTTGAAGCCTCTTCATCGAGCTCACACACAGCTGGTTATGTTTCCTCACAGGATCGCCATGGAAGAACCTCGGCCACTGTTGTCCAGAGACAAACTGTTATTCCACACACAGCAGCAAGTTCCCTGTCATCCTCACACTCCCAGGCCACAAAACAGCCATCGGTAGCACAGGCATGGGATAAAAGACGGCCATACTCCGCAAACCATGCACGAGCACAGGCTCTGAATGCTGGCATTGCAAAACTCCTGTCCCTTGAAATGCTGTGATTCAGGCTGGTGGAGACAGACAGTTTCCGTAACTGAATATCATTGTCAATCCCACAATACAATGTGCCAAGCCGATTTCATTTCAGCAGGCAAGCCGTCCCTGGTCTGCAAAAGCATGTTGAGGGAAAAATTAAACATGCGCTACTAAAAGCCCTCAGTAGCAAGGTCCACCTGACCACCGATGCGTGGACCAGTACCCATTGTTATGATCTGCTACAACCAGTAAGGAAAGAAGGGAATTCTGTCCCTACAATACAACTAAGCTGAATCCCTACGATGTAACGGGGAACCTGATCCTGCGACCAGACCCGCTAAAGTCCTCATCTAGTGTGAACGAAGACCTATAGTTGCGAGGGAGTAATCCCTACAAGATCTAGGGACTGTGAGAAAAGGTGGACACCTCCTAACATAAATTGTAGCATGGATAATTAAACAGAAAAATAAATACTTTGTGATCCTAACATCAAGCAAAACTGACAGATTAAGGCACCTAAGCACCCGGCTAGCTTAACAGTAGATAATACAATGAAGTCAAGCAAAGCCAGAAGGGCGGAGCCAGACTAAATAGGGAAAAAAGGTCATGTGACCAGCAAACTGAAACAAAACCTAACAAGAGGGTTCTAACACCCATGGCCAGGGACAATACCTTTCCCTCACTGCCCATTGGGTCAATGTTGTGCAGCCGGGTACTGATCTTGCGAGTGGCGCTGTACGTGTTCTGCCAACTCCAAGGATTGCAGGAATCAAGTCTGTACACATTGATTCCTCCTCCTATTCCAGTTCCTCAGAATCATCGCTGCAGGAGCCGTCACGGTCTACCTCCACATGGACCCGTGAACGTTTACCTGTTGCGACCGATATGAGCACAGCCGTGTCGAAATGTCAACAGGCCATCCTGAAATTAATTTCCATGGGGAATCTTAGCCACACAGCGCAGGAGCTCTGTAATGCCATAAAGCAGGAGAGCGACGTGTGGTTTTTGGAAGAGAATCTACAGGCAGGCTTGGTAGTGTGTGACAATGGCCGAAATCTGGTGTCAGCTCTGGGCCTTGGCAACCTCACTCACATACCATGTCTGTCATATGTGCTCAACTTGGTCGTGCAGAGTTTTTTGAGGGACTATCCGGATCTTGATGCACTGCTGCACAAGGTCCGCCTAGAGTGCGCTCACTTGCGACGTTCCAGCATGGCCAGATCGCTGATTGCAGCTCTGCAACGCAGATTTCACCTTCATGAACATCGCATCATATGTGACGTACCCACCAGGTGGAATTCCTCGTTACATATGTTGGAGCGGTTGTGTGAGCAGCAGCCAACAGTAATGGAGTATCAGCTGCATCAGGCGCAGTCAACTCGCAATTTGCGGCGTTCACACTTCACCACTACTGAGTGGGCCTCTATAATAAGAATAATAATATTATTTATTTATATAGCGCCATAATATTCCGCAGTGCTTTACAGTTTAACAGTTTCAAAACACGAGTCATAAGTAACAACGTTAACAATACAATAATTAAAGCAAAATCAGCCGCCCCTGCTGGTGAAAGCTTACAATCTACAATGAGGTGTGGGAGATACAAAGTACAGGTGTTTATATACAATGGTGTTTTTACAATGATGGTCCAGCCATTTTAAGGAAGTGAGGGATGCATGGAGATAGTGAATGGGCTACACACACAGAATTACACATAGAATGACTTTGATTAGTGAATGTGATAGGCCACTGTGAACAAATGTGTTTTGAGGAAGCGCCTGAAACCATCCAAATTGCGGATAGTCCTAATTTCTTGGGGTAGAGCATTCCAGAGGATTGGCGCAGCGCGGGTGAAGTCTTGGAGTTGGGAGTGGGAGGTACGGATTAGTGCAGAGGTTAGTCGAAGGTCGTTTGCAGAGTGCAGCAGTCGGTTAGGCCGATAAATATAAATAAGGGAGGAGATGTAGGGGGGTGCTGCGCTGTGGAGAGCTTTGTTGGTGAGAACCAGTAATTAGAATTGGATCCTATAATGAATGGGCAGCCACTGCCAGTGTAATGAGTGGCGAATAACTCTATGAAGGATATCTGCCACGTTTTGCGTGCGTTTGATGAGTCAACGCGGATGGCGAGTGCAGATGATGCACTAGTCAGCCTGACTGTCCCCCTTATCTGCCTGCTTCAAAAAACACTGCAAGCACTAAGGCATGAGGTTTTGGAAGAGGTGGAGGATGAGGAGTCACAAATTCCATCACCTTCTGGACAGTCAGCGCAACGTGGTTCCTCACAAAGGGCTGGAGGACTTTCAAAGTACCATGCTGTATCAACAATTGAACCTCCAGAGTCGCTGTCTATATTTTCATAACCATTACAAACTTTTAATGTATTTACAAAGCACATAATGTACAGTTTTTGTCTATCCTTTTGTAATGCTATTGTGTTTCCATAAACTGATGTTACAGAATTATGATACAAAGTTTTTAAATTTTGAGTTTTAAATTTTGTAAATTTATATGTATTTGAAGGACTTTGTGAGGAGGATGAGGAGGAGTCAATGGAGGAGGAAGACATCGCTCCAGAGGGAGGTAGACAATGCTCTAGTCAGTATGTAGACCAAGGGTGGGGTGATGCACAGCAGGCGGAGATGACGCCTCTTGCAGGGGACAACGTTTCTTGGCCAGTTGGGAGTCTGCAGCACATGGTTGATTTCATGCTGCAGTGGCTGAGAAACGACCGCCGCATCGAACACATTCACACCACGTCTGATTATTGGGTGTACACCCTCCTAGACCCTCGCTACCGGACAACTTACAAAGCCTCATCACACCGTTGAACCGGGAGCGTAAAATGCGGAAGTACCAAGACACACTGGTGCAATCCATAATGTTCTCCATTCCAGCCGAGAGCACTGCTGCTGCTACTGATTTACAAAGCAGCTCTGTGCGTCGAGGCAGTGGAGACAGCTCTGCAACAAGAGGGAGCACAAGCAGCGCCTCTGCACAGGGCAAGAACAGTATGTTCCAAATGTGTCGAAGTTTTGTGGCAGCGCCACCAATGTCTACACCATCCGAGACGGCTCCAGTCAGCAGGAGGCAACATTTCCGTAAGATGGTGACAGACTACATGTCTTGCCCTCTCAGTGTACTCCCAGATGGCTCTTCCCCATTCAAGTTTTGTGTCTCTAAGCTGGATACATGGCCAGAGCTTAGCCAGTATGCATTGGAGGTGCTGGCTTGATCTGCTGCCAGTGTATTATCGGAGCGCGTCTTTACTGCTGCAGGTGGTGTACTAACAGACCGTTGCATGCGACTATCCTACGATAATGTAGAACGGCTTACTTTTCTGAAAATGAACTAGGCATGGATCTCGCCTGAATTTGCCTGTCCGGTTTCAGATTAACTAACTGGTTGGCAACGTTTTCCATGTCTCCTGTTATGTTCATCTTTCTACCACCTGAGCTATACTCCCTGGGCTACAACACTGCCAGTTGCTGCTCAGAAGTGTCGTGTCCACAGACCAATACACAAGCTATAGTGATAGTGGGGTTCAGTAACGCCTGCTGTTCCCCTGCTGTGTGTCCGGCAAAAATTACTGCTACCTAGCTACACATGTTTAAAAAAACATGACATGTTAAAGTGGCTAGTGCTACACATAGATATCAGGCTACACCCTTATTTCTAAGCTGTAAACAAGTGAAACGTCAAATTTAAAACCATTCAATGATTAGTGTTGGTAACAAATCTGTAACTAAATAATTGTGACATATTATGGCAGATATCCACATGTCTAACACAAATGCTAACACAAAAGCATACTTATGCTATAGGGTACTGATGGTGAACCTTCTCACTCCATAACTTTGACCAATCCAACTCACATCATGCCTCAAATGCTGCAATGTTGGAAGTGCATAATGTGGGTTGAACTTTGACAACAGCTGCAGTGCGAAGGTTATCCTTCTGTGTTCTTGGCTTTTAAATAAAAGCATACAAGTAAATATAATAATACATTGTTGATTAAGGACATGATGTACACCTGTAATATTGTGCAAACAATGGATGTAGGACTATTCCTCTTCAACATTACTTATATTTGTGTCATTTGAAAAAATACATATTTTAGTTAAAAATTAAAAACCCATGTTCAGTAGCTGTGAAAGGCCCGTTTGTGTACTTCTATATTGTTTGCAACCAATGTATTGTATACGGATGGAAGCGCGTCACACTAATAGATTAGATTTATTTTAAATGGAATGTAGCAGAACCAATTGGAGATAAATGAAAAGGATGAGCCACTGAGACACGCTCAGCAGAGTACAAGCAGCAGTGCTTGAACATGTAACTGGAGCGTGATCTGCACTCAAAAAAGTAAAAAACACAGACTGAAGTGAACACTGAAACACAACTGTCCACAATCTGTGAAAAGCTCCTTTCTGTACTTCTATAGTGTTTGCAACCAATGTATTGTATACGGATGGAAGCGCGTCACACTAATAGATTAGATTTATTTTAAATGGAATGTAGCAGAACCAATTGGAGATAAATGAAAAGGATGAGCCACTGAGACACGCTCAGCAGAGTACAAGCAGCAGTGCTTGAACATGTAACTGGAGCGTGATCTGCACTCAAAAAAGTAAAAAACACAGACTGAAGTGAACACTGAAACACAACTGTCCACAATCTGTGAAAAGCTCCTTTCTGTACTTCTATAGTGTTTGCAACCAATGTATTGTATACGGATGGAAGCGCGTCACACTAATAGATTAGATTTATTTTAAATGGAATGTAGCAGAACCAATTGGAGATAAATGAAAAGGATGAGCCACTGAGACACGCTCAGCAGAGTACAAGCAGCAGTGCTTGAACATGTAACTGGAGCGTGATCTGCACTCAAACAAGTAAAAAACACAGACTGAAGTGAACACTGAAACACAACTGTCCACAATCTGTGAAAAGCTCCTTTCTGTACTTCTATAGTGTTTGCAACCAATGTATTGTATACGGATGGAAGCGCGTCACACTAATAGATTAGATTTATTTTAAATGGAATGTAGCAGAACCAATTGGAGATAAATGAAAAGGATGACCACTGAGACACGCTCAGCAGAGTACAAGCAGCAGTGCTTGAACATGTAACTGGAGCGTGATCTGCACTCAAAAAAGTAAAAAACACAGACTGAAGTGAACACTGAAACACAACTGTCCACAATCTGTGAAAAGCTCCTTTCTGTACTTCTATAGTGTTTGCAACCAATGTATTGTATACGGATGGAAGCGCGTCACACTAATAGATTAGATTTATTTTAAATGGAATGTAGCAGAACCAATTGGAGATAAATGAAAAGGATGAGCCACTGAGACACGCTCAGCAGAGTACAAGCAGCAGTGCTTGAACATGTAACTGGAGCGTGATCTGCACTCAAAAAAGTAAAAAACACAGACTGAAGTGAACACTGAAACACAACTGTCCACAATCTGTGAAAAGCTCCTTTCTGTACTTCTATAGTGTTTGCAACCAATGTATTGTATACGGATGGAAGCACGTCACACTAATAGATTTGATTTTTTTCTAATATAATGGAGCTGCACCAATTCCACTAAATAAAATAAAAAAAAAAAAAAAAAAAGTGACACGTGCAGATGCCTACAAACAGCGGTGGATGCAGAGCAAACTGCAGCGTCACCTGCACTGTCACACACACACCTTGCACAGAGCTGTTAAAACAACACTGGCAAAATGAAGCTTTACACAGCGGTTGGTAAACTAGCCTGCCTCAAGCACAGTAGTACACAAAATCGCAATATCTAACTGTCCCTCAGAGTCAGCAGAGCAGCGTTCTGTCCCTAACTGAGTTCACAGCACAGTGACGCTAAAATGGCTGCGGCGCCTTTTATAGTGCATTCTGACATCATTTCAGCAGCCAATCACAGCCATGCCATTAGTTAAGATGACCGCATCATTACAGGATGTGCCCACACTTCGTAGGATTCCTCATTGGCTGACTAAAATCACATTGCCTCTCAAAGAATTATGGGAACTTCCGATTCCGGTATACGATATGGAAAAAGTATCGGAATTAAGTATCGGAATTCCGATAACGCGAATATCGGCCGATACCCGATACTTGCGGTATCGGAATGCTCAACACTAATGTTGAGGGAAAAATTAAACATGCGCTACTAAACGCCGTCAGTAGCAAGGTCCACCTGACCACCGATGCGTGGACCAGTACCCATGGCCAGGGACGATACCTTTCCCTCACTGCCCATTGGGTCAATGTTGTGAGCCGGGTACAGATCTTGCGAGTGGCGCTGTACGTGTTCTGCCAACTCCAAGGATTGCAGGAATCAAGTCTGTCCACATTGACTCCTCCTCCTACTCCAGTTCCTCAGAATCATCGCTGCAGGAGCCGTCACGTCTACCTCCACATGGACCCGTGAACGCTTACCTGATGCGACCGATATGAGCACAGCCGTGGCCAAACGTCAACAGGCCGTCCTGAAATTAATTTCCATGGGGAATCGAAGCCACACAGCGCAGGAGCTCTGGAATGCCATCAAGCAGGAGAGCGACGTGTGGTTTTTGCCAGCGAATCTCCAGCCAGGCTTGGTAGTGTGTGACAATGGCCGAAATCTGGTGGCAGCTCTGGGCCTTGGCAACCTCACTCACATACCATGTCTGGCACATGTGCTCAACTTGGTCGTGCAGAGTTTTTTGAGGGACTATCCGGATCTTGATGCACTGCTGCACAAGGTCCGCCTAGAGTGCGCTCACTTGCGACGTTCCAGCATGGCCAGATCGCGCATTGCAGCTCTGCAACGCAGATTTCGCCTTCCTGAACATCGCATCATATGTGACGTTCCCACCAGGTGGAATTCCACGTTACATATGTTGGAGCGGTTGTGTGAGCAGCAGCCAGCAGTAATGGAGTATCAGCTGCATCAGGCGCAATCAACTCGCAATTTGCGCCGTTCACACTTCACCACTACTGAGTGGGCCTCTATGAAGGACATCTGCCACGTTTTGCGCGCGTTTGATGAGTCAACGCGGATGGCGAGTGCAGATGATGCACTAGTCAGCCTGACTGTCCCCCTTATCTGCCTGCTTCAAAAAACACTGCAAGCAATAAGGGATGAGGTTTTGGAAGAGGTGGAGGATGAGGAGTCACAAATTCCATCACCTTCTGGACAGTCAGCGCAACGTGGTTCCTCACAAAGGGCTGGGCAGGGCTCACTTTGTGAGGAGGATGAGGAGGAGTCAATGGAGGAGGAAGACATCGCTCCAGAGGGAGGTACACAACGCTCTAGTCAGTATGTAGAGCGAGGGTGGGGTGATGCAGAGCAGGCAGAGATGACGCCTCTTGCAGGGGACAGCGTTTCTTGGCCAGTTGGGAGTCTGCAGCACATGGTTGATTTCATGCTGCAGTGCCTGAGAAACGACCGCCGCATCGCCCACATTCTCACCACGTCTGATTATTGGGTGTACACCCTCCTAGACCCTCGCTACCGGGACAACTTACAAAGCCTCATCACACCGTTGAACCGGGAGCGTAAAATGCGGGAGTACCAAGACACACTGGTGCAATCCATAATGTTCTCCATTCCAGCCGAGAGCACTGCTGCTGCTACTGCTTTACAAAGCAGCTCTGTGCGTCGAGGCAGTGGAGACAGCTCTGCAACAAGAGGGAGCACAAGCAGCGCCTCTGCACAGGGCAAGACCAGTATGTTCCAAATGTGGCGAAGTTTTGTGGCAGCGCCACAAATGTCTACACCATCCGAGACGGCTCCAGTCAGCAGGAGGCAACGTTTCCGTAAGATGGTGACAGACTACATGTCTTTCCCTCTCAGTGTACTCCCAGATGGCTCTTCCCCATTCAAGTTTTGGGTCTCTAAGCTGGATACATGGCCAGAGCTTAGCCAGTATGCATTGGAGGTGCTGGCTTGCCCTGCTGCCAGTGTATTATCGGATCGCGTCTTTAGTGCTGCAGGTGGTGTACTAACAGACCGTCGCATGCGACTATCCTCCGATAATGTAGACCGGCTTACTTTTCTGAAAATGAACAAGGCATGGATCTCGCCAGAATTTGTCTGTCCGTTTTCAGATTAAATAACTGGTTCGCAACGTTATCCATGTCTCCTGTTATGTTCATCTTTCTACCACCTGAACTCTACTCCCTGGGCTACAACACTGCCAGTTGCTGCTCAGAAGTGTCGTGTCCACAGACCAATACACAAGCTATAGTGTTAGTGGGGTTCAGTAACGCCAGCTGTTTCCCTGCTGTGTGTCCGGCAAGAAGTCTCCTGTTCCCCACACATGCACAGAAAAACCCATGTCGAACATGGTCCAAATAGGGAAGAGCCGTCACCCTGATTGTTATGCTTAAAACAGGAAATTGTGAAGTTTTCCAGGCCTAGAATGATAAATTTTTATGACAAATATGGACAAATAATAATTTGTCATCACAGCGCATATCTGCACATGTCTATTAGAAATGGTAACAAAAACTAAAACATAGTCTTCACTTTTTGAAATTAATGCATAAAAGTACATTTCATACTTATCAATTAATGCTTTTTAAGGAACTTTATCTGTACCTGTAAGATAATGCAGTCAATGGATGTACGAATCATAAAATCCTCATCATCATCATCACGAGTTTTATTTATGACAGACATTATAAAATACACATACTGATGCCAACTGTAACTTCACACACCATATATGAAATGGCCAGCATCTAAACCTGGTAATAATGTGCAATAATAAATTATTACATCTAGAAAGTGCATCATGCATACTGACAATAGGTAGTTATACCTGCAAGTGCTGTTGAAACAACCACAACAGATATAAATTAATAATGGTATATAGGTATCACAGTGCATAGTTACTCATGGACAATGTCGATGTAATACTGTACCTCAATAAAGTCAGCGTCAACCATTATGCTTGTTAGTCTTGTAGATTGTTAAAGAGGGAACGGTCTTTTTTTGTTGGTCATAGGTGGAGTATTAGACAGTAAATGATTACTGCTGTCGTATTTTTGGCGTCCCTAGGGCGCAATAACGCTGCGTAACGTCACATTTTATAGAGTCATCTAATTGACACACGCTACCCTACCCTACGCGTGACAGTAGGAAGGTAGTGTTGACGGATAAAGTCTTGCGCAACCAGACATGCTTTTACCCTCTTCAACACTGTACAAGCAAAAAATGCATGATTGCAGCTGCAGACTTTATTGACGTACAGTATAACATCGCCATTACCCATCAGAGGCTGTACACTGTCTGATACAGACATAGAATATACCTTTACTATCCGTAGCCTTTGTTTCACCTACAGTTGCAGGCACACACTTAAATTGTGACAATGCATTATGTTTTTTTAAATGGTTATTTTTTATCGTACATTATTGTGTCATCACATTGATGAGTCCATGCTGGACATGTCATACATGCTGTACAAAGTAACGATTTTATTAACTTAAATAATTGAAATGTCTGTGACTGTCACATCTAAATTGCAATGATGATGATGATGAGTGACTATTACAAAATCCATTGTCTTCACTATGTTATGGTTTAACATAGCGTTCCTTAAGCATTATTCATAAATACAAAAATGGACTTTTATTCTTAAATTTACAACACTATATTTTGTAACCAATTTTTTGGGTGGTGTGTTGTTCCATTTCTTGTTGGCATGTGCATATATGCGTTTATATTTGCACTGTCTTTATTTTTATTCTTGAAGTTAGGAAACATGTGTATCTTCGTACCGTGTTAGCCAGTAGATAGAAAAATATTTAGACTTGAGAGTCCGCAGTGGTTGATACCTTTGAATGGATAACTGAAAAGATGGTAACAAATTGCAAGCTTTCGAGGCTACTCACGTCTCTTCATCAGGCAAACACTAAAACAAAAAATGAAGCATCACATATTTCTATACACAACAGGACACAGGAATAGTGCAATAGGTAAGACAAGTAAGTGACGTGTAGCAGAACTGTCATTATCACAGAGGGATGAACATAAATATTGGAACAGTTCCTAGATAAGGATAGAAAGTTTTATTGCCCTCTGATTGGGGTCTGGTTTTGTGTTTTCATGCCCCTGGAAGGGCAGTAACGCAGATTCCTTAATTGATATAGAATGACATAAATCCGTGTGATCTATTCATTCCATCACTAACAGTGTCAAAGGTCATGATGAGCTTATATTCTGAAACCTTTGTATCTTTCTCATATTTGAAGTTATATTTTAATACCAGTAATTCCATATCCATCATGCTATGACCGGGCATACAAAAGTGTTTTGCCACAGGTAAATCCATTATTTTTTCTCTTATTGTGTGGCGCTGATAATTCATCCTTGTTCTCATTTTTTGGCCGGTCTCCCCTCACTTGTCCCTCCCTCACTTGTCTTACCTATTCCTGTGTCCTGTTGTGTGTAGAAATATGTGATTCTTCATTTTTTGTTTTAGTCTTAGCCTGATGAAGAGACCTGAGTAGTCTCGAAAGCTTGGAATTTGTTACCATATTTTCAGTTAGCCATTAAACGGTATCAACCACAGAGGACTCTCAAGTATAAATATTTTTCTATTCTTGGAATTGAAATTCATCATTTTATTGTCCTAGTAAAACTTCATTTATTCTTGTTTGAAGTACATACATTTGCAATGGCCACGTAACAAGGCAATAACTCAATATTTTATGCCTACACCCTCCTTGACCCTGGGCTTCAACACCGCCAGTTGCTGCTCAGAAGTGTTAGATGCACAGATGAAAACAATCGCTGATGTGTTTGTGGGGTTCAGTAACGCCTGCTGTTCCCCTGCTGTGTGTCTGGCAAAAATTACTGCTGCTAACTACAACTTCAACTTCAAACATCTCATACTAGGCCTCTGCCTACACCCTCCTTGACCCTGGGCTTCAACACCGCCAGTTGCTGCTCAGAAGTGTTAGATGCACAGATGAAAACAATCGCTGATGTGTTTGTGGGGTTCAGTAACGCCTGCTGTTCCCCTGCTGTGTGTCTGGCAAAAATTACTGCTGCTAACTACAACTTCAACTTCAAACATCTCATACTAGGCCTCTGCCTACACCCTCCTTGACCCTGGGCTTCAACACCGCCAGTTGCTGCTCAGAAGTGTTAGATGCACAGATGAAAACAATCGCTGATGTGTTTGTGGGGTTCAGTAACGCCTGCTATTCCCCTGCTGTGTGTCCGGCAAAAATTACTGCTAGCTACCTAATCATGGTGAAAAAAACATGACATGTCAAAGTGTCTAGTGCTACACATAGATATGAGGCTACACCCTGATTTCTAAGCTGTAAACATTTGAAACGTCAACTTTAAAACCATAAAATGATTAGTCTTTGTCACAAATCTGTAACAAAATAATTGTGACATATTATTACAGATATGCACATGTCGAAAACAAATGCAAACACAAAAGCCTACTTATGCTATAGGATACTGATGGTCAACCTTGTCACTCCATAGCTTAGACAAATCCAACTCACATCATGACTCAAATGCTGCAATGTTGGAAGTGCATAATGTGGGTTGAACTTTGACAACTGCTGCAGTGCGAAGGTTATACTTCAGTGTTCTTGCCTTTTAAATAAAAGCATACAAGTAAATATAATAATCCAATGTTGATTAAGGGACGTGATGTACACCTGTAATATTGTGCAAACAATGCATGTAGGAATAGTCCTCTTCAACATTACTTATATTTGTGTCATTTTAAAAAATACATATTTAATTAGAAAGTTAACAGCCCATATCATAAAGGTCCTTCATGTAAACATGATAATCGCTAACAAAAATCATGCATTACCTTGGTAAAGTCAATAGTGCATAGTCACAATAGCAAAATATATACCTGTAAGTGGTGCTGAAAGAACGACAACTGATAGAATAGGTGAATGATATCTATTTATCAGACTGAATAGCGACACCTGTACAATGTCGATATAATACTGTACCTTAACAAAACAGCTGTGTCACACCTCACACTCGTTTTTCTTGTAGCTTGTTATGTAATAGGGCACATGCGTGTATGTTTCATCATAGGTGCATGTTTACTGAGTAAAGCAGTCATGACAACGCCTTTGTGTTGTCGGTACGCTTGCGATGATGAACGATGCGCACCGTGAATGTTAGTCTGCGTCATAAGACGTACAGACGCTCCAATACCCAACGCGTCACAGCAGGAAGCCAGTCTGTGCGTCCAAACAAAGGCGCAACCATACATGCACGTAACCTTTTATAAAGCTATATAAAAAAAAAGGATGTAGTAGTAACGCACACTTTATTGAGGTACAGTATTACATCGCCATTCACCATCTGTGGCTATGCAGTCTCATCTATATATACCTTATCTATCCGTTGTCATGCTTGCAAGTCCACAGTCAGGCATAAATATCTGTTTTCACTCTGCACTATGCACTTTTTAAATTTTTTGTTTGTTAATATAAATGATTGGCACATATTATCAGTATTACATGATGGAAATTTTAGATATTTTTAAAAAAATTTTAGTGATATTATTCACCAAATGTAAAGTTTTATGTATGTCAAAGATAACTTGTAATGCTGATTATGTTTTTAAGTCAGCCATTCATTGTCTACACAATAAAAATGGTGTACATACTGTTACTTAGCCATCATTAATGGATTCTGATATGTACTTGTATGCTCTTATTTTAAACCGTATAGCAGATTATTTAACCTATTTTAATTGTGGTTTGCATTGCTTTTCAACATGTTAATGTATGCGTTTATGTTTGTAAATTATTAATTTACATATATTTTTTTAAGTAAAATCATCATCTTATGGTACTAAAGGTTATATTTCTCTTGTTTGGAGTATAGACATTTTTAATTGACACGTAACAAGGAAAATACTTGATATAGTATTTAAACATCCTCCTTGACCCTGGGCTCCAACACCGCCAGTTGTTGCTCGGAAGTGCTGTTAGCACAGTCAACACTTGCTCCTGTGTTACTGGGGTTCAGTAATGTCAGCTGTTCCCCTGCTGTGTGTACGGCAAACAGTCCTGCTGCCTCCACCCTGTTGTCTTCTCATCCCTGGGCTACAACACCGCCAGTTGTTGCCTGGAAGTGCTGTTAGCACAGTGAACACTTGCTCCTGTGTTACTGGGTTCAGTAATGTCAGCTGTTCCCCTGCTGTGTGTACGGCAAACAGTCCTGCTGCCTCCACCATGTTCTCTTCTCATCCCTTGGCTACAACACCGCCAGTTGTTGCTCGGAAGTGCTGTTAGCACAGTGAACACTTGCTCCTGTGTTACTGGGGTTCAGTAATGTCAGCTGTTCCCCTGCTGTGTGTACGGCAAACAGTCCTGCTGCCTCCACCCTGTTGTCTTCTCATCCCTGGGCTACAACACCGCCAGTTGTTGCTTGGAAGTGCTGTTAGCACAGTGAACACTTGCTCCTGTGTTACTGGAGTTCAGTAATGTCAGCTGTTCCCCTGCTGTGTGTATGGCAAACAGTCCTGCTGCCTCCACCCTGTTGTCTTCTCATCCCTGGGCTCCAACACCACCAGTTGTTGCTCGGAAGTGCTGTTAGCACAGTGAACACTTGCTCCTGTGTTACTGGGGTTCAGTAATGTCAGCTGTTCCCCTGCTGTGTGAACGGCAAAAAGTCCTGCTGCCTCCACCATGTTCTCTTCTCATTCCTGGGCTACAACACCGCCAGTTGTTGCTCGGAAGTGCTGTTAGCACAGTCAACACTTGCTCCTGTGTTACTGGGGTTCAGTAATGTCAGCTGTTCCCCTGCTGTGTGTACGGCAAACAGTCCTGCTGCCTCCACCCTGTTGTCTTCTCATCCCTGGGCTACAACACCGCCAGTTGTTGCTCGGAAGTGCTGTTAGCACAGTGAACACTTGCTCCTGTGTTACTGGAGTTCAGTAATGTCAGCTGTTCCCCTGCTGTGTGTACGGCAAACAGTCCTGCTGCCTCCACCCTGTTGTCTTCTCATCCGTGGGCTACAACACCGCCAGTTGTTGCCTGGAAGTGCTGTTAGCACAGTGAACACTTGCTCCTGTGTTACTGGGGTTCAGTAATGTCAGCTGTACCCCTGCTGTGTGTACGGCAAACAGTCCTACTGCCTCCACCATGTTCTCTTCTCATCCCTGGGCTACAACACCGCCAGTTGTTGCTCGGAAGTGCTGTTAGCACAGTGAACACTTGCTCCTGTGTTACTGGGGTTCAGTAATGTCAGCTGTTCCCCTGCTGTGTGTACGGCAAACAGTCCTGCTGCCTCCACCCTGTTGTCTTCTCATCCCTGGGCTCCAACACCGCCAGTTGTTGCTCGGAAGTGCTGTTAGCACAGTGAACACTTGCTCCTGTGTTACTGGGGTTCAGTAATGTCAGCTGTTCCCCTGGTGTGTGAACGGCAAAAAGTCCTGCTGCCTCCACCATGTTCTCTTCTCATTCCTGGGCTACAACACCACCAGTTGTTGCTCGGAAGTGCTGTTAGCACAGTCAACACTTGCTCCTGTGTTACTGGGGTTCAGTAATGTCAGCTGTTCCCCTGCTGTGTGTACGGCAAACAGTCCTGCTGCCTCCACCCTGTTGTCTTCTCATCCCTGGGCTCCAACACCGCCAGTTGTTGCCTGGAAGTGCTGTTAGCACAGTGAACACTTGCTCCTGTGTTACTGGGTTCAGTAATGTCAGCTGTTCCCCTGCTGTGTGTACGGCAAACAGTCCTGCTGCCTCCACCCTGTTGTCTTCTCATCCCTGGGCTACAACACCGCCAGTTGTTGCCTGGAAGTGCTGTTAGCACAGTGAACACTTGCTCCTGTGTTACTGGGGTTCAGTAATGTCAGCTGTTCCCCTGATGTGTGTACGGCAAACAGTCCTGCTGCCTCCACCCTGTTGTCTTCTCATCCCTGGGCTACACACCGCCAGTTGTTGCCTGGAAGTGCTGTTAGCACAGTGAACACTTGCTCCTGTGTTACTGGGGTTCAGTAATGTCAGCTGTTCCCCTGCTGTGTGTACGGCAAACAGTCCTGCTGCCTCCACCCTGTTGTCTTCTCATCCCTGGGCTACAACACCGCCAGTTGTTGCTCGGAAGTGCTGTTAGCACAGTCATCACTTGCTCCTGTGTTACTGGGGTTCAGTAATGTCAGCTGTTCCCCTGCTGTGTGAACGGCAAAAAGTCCTGCTGCCTCCACCATGTTCTCTTCTCATCCCTGGCTCCAACATCGCCAGTTGTTGCTCGGAAGTGCTGTTAGCACACTCAACACTTGCTCCTGTGTTACTGGGGTTCAGTAATGTCAGCTGTTCCCCTGCTGTGTGAACGGCAAAAAGTCCTGCTGCCTCCACCATGTTCTCTTCTCATTCCTGGGCTACAACACCGCCAGTTGTTGCTCGGAAGTGCTGTTAGCACAGTCAACACTTGCTCCTGTGTTACTGGGGTTCAGTAATGTCAGCTGTTCCCCTGCTGTGTGTACGGCAAAAAGTCCTGCTGCCTCCACCATGTTCTCTTCTCATCCCTGGCTCCAACACCGCCAGTTGTTGCTCGGAAGTGCTGTTAGCACAGTCAACACTTGCTCCTGTGTTACTGGGGTTCAGTAATGTCAGCTGTTCCCCTGCTGTGTGTACGGCAAAAAGTCCTGCTGCCTCCACCATGTTCTCTTCTCATTCCTGGGCTCCAACACCGCCAGTTGTTGCTCGGAAGTGCTGTTAGCACAGTCAACACTTGCTTCTGTGTTACTGGGGTTCAGTAATGTCAGCTGTTCCCCTGCTGTGTGTACGGCAAAAAGTCCTGCTGCCTCCACCATGTTCTCTTCTCATTCCTGGGCTACAACACCGCCAGTTGTTGCTCGGAAGTGCTGTTAGCACAGTCAACACTTGCTCCTGTGTTACTGGGGTTCAGTAATGTCAGCTGTTCCCCTGCTGTGTGTACGGCAAAAAGTCCTGCTGCCTCCACCATGTTCTCTTCTCATTCCTGGGCTACAACACCGCCAGTTGTTGCTCGGAAGTGCTGTTAGCACAGTCAACACTTGCTCCTGTGTTACTGGGGTTCAGTAATGTCAGCTTTTCCCCTGCTGTGTGAACGGCAAAAAGTCATGCTGCGCGTCCACCATGTTGTCTTCTCCTATTCCTGGGTTCAAACCGCCAGTTGTTGCTACGGAAAGATCAATTAGCACGGTAACTGATCCTGTAACTGGTCAGCACGCTCGTTTCCTGTCATGTAAACTCACATAGGCCTCCTAGTTGTCCTGTCGTTGCGTCGGGTTCCGACCAGTCAGTTGGTGCTCCATGTGCTTGGCGGGATCATCCAATAAGCTTGTTTCCGAGTGTACAAGACAATCCTCCATGTGTCCTTGGTGTTCGGTAGACCTCCTGCTTGTCCGTGTCTACGCGGCTGTCAACTAAATTTCCATGTGGTACCTTCTGCTACCCGTCCGGGTTCCAGTACGTCACGTTCTCCATCGTGCCTTGCACTAGGTCCTGTACCTATCTTACCCGTCGGTTCATACCGTCAGTGTTTTCCGCAAGTGCTTGCCTGGTGCTCCCTTGGTATCCGAGTTCCAGCACGTTGCTGCTGGAGCTTGAGCACAGGTACCTCCTGCTTAGTAACCGTGTCCCAGTAACGTCAGCTGGTCCTCGGTTGTGCCATTGGCTCTTTTCCTTCTGCTGCCCCTCCGGGTTCCAGCACAGTCAGTTGGTCCTCGTTACTTGCATTGGCTCTTGTACCTTCTGTTACCCGTCCGGGTTCCAGTACCGTCAGCTGGTTCTCCGCAGTGCCTTTAGCCTAGGTGCCTCCATCTCGGTATCCGAGTTCCAGCAACGTCTGCTGGTCCTTGGTAGTGCTTTGGAGCACAGGTACCTCCTGCTTAGTAACCGTGTCCCAGTAACGTCAGCTGGTCCTCGGTTGTGCCATTGGCTCTTTTCCTTCTGCTGCCCCTCCGGGTTCCAGCACAGTCAGTTGGTCCTCGTTACTTGCATTGGCTCTTGTACCTTCTGTTACCCGTCCGGGTTCCAGTACCGTCAGCTGGTTCTCCGCAGTGCCTTTAGCCTAGGTGCCTCCATCTCGGTATCCGAGTTCCAGCAACGTCTGCTGGTCCTTGGTAGTGCTTTGGAGCACAGGTACCTCCTGCTTAGTAACCGTGTCCCAGTAACGTCAGCTGGTCCTCGGTTGTGCCATTGGCTCTTTTCCTTCTGCTGCCCCTCCGGGTTCCAGCACAGTCAGTTGGTCCTCGTTACTTGCATTGGCTCTTGTACCTTCTGCTACCCGTCCGGGTTCCAGTACCGTCAGCTGGTTCTCCGCAGTGCCTTTGGCCTAGGTGCCTCCATCTCGGTATCCGAGTTCCAGCAACGTCTGCTGGTCCTTGGTAGTGCTTTGGAGCACAGGTACCTCCTGCTTAGTAACCGTGTCCCAGTAACGTCAGCTGGTCCTCGGTTGTGCCATTGGCTCTTTTCCTTCTGCTGCCCCTCCGGGTTCCAGCACAGTCAGCTGGTCCTCGTAACTTGCATTGACTCTTGTACCTTCTGCTACATTTACAAATTGAAGATTTTTTCAATGCTTTTTTGGTAATCACTCTGGATCTCCAACAATGAAGACGACGACCCTGATGACCACCCCGAAGAAGATGACGACCACAAGGACGACGAGCATCAAGCCAACCAGCCTAAACACCATCACAAAGAAGAAATAAAAGATTACCAAACAGGACTAAGAAGGTTAAGACAAACTACAAGATACAGAACAAAAGACTTAAGAACAATAAGTAGAAGATCAAAAAGCAGAAGAACATGAAGTATAAGACCAAAATGAAGAGCAAAATATATGCTCTAAATTATAAGCAGAAGAAGACTAAGCAGTGTATGGGGGTGAGTCCGTTCCTCCTCGTGGTGCCCCTGGAAAATTCCTGCTGCTGCAGGCTAAACTGAACACGGACAAATACTGTTGTAATTTAAATCTTTTGTGACAGCAAGAACGGAAGGATGAAAAATTCATACTTTGACAGATTACAAGTACAGGATTCTCTGTCACAAATAAGAATATGATGAAGAAGATGAAGTACAATATGAATAAGAATAATAGTTTAATAAGAAGAATATGAGTAATGTTAACAAAAAGATGAATAGCAAGAAGTTTAAGAAGAAGATAAAGAAGGTGAAGATGAAGAATAATTTGATGAAAAAGATGATGCTGCTGAAGATTATGAAGGAGAAAGTGTGTCAAAAGTTAAAAAGGTGAAGAGCATGGAAGTTGTGAAATATACATATTTGCCAAAATAGAAAAAACGTTAACAACATTGTCAATTTCTTCGTCAATCCGAACATCTTTAAAAAAAAAAATATTTATGCTATTCCATTTGATTGGGTTAAACATCTATGCCTTTAATGTCTCCTCAACCTTCCCCAATACATTCTACATTACTCTTTGTTGTTTTCCTTCATGTACAATTAACCAACAAGGCAAGAATGGGGTTTTTTTAATTCCGATATTTTGTTCCCATAGACTTACATTGGATTTCCGGTATCGGTATCGGGTATCGCCGATATTTTTTGGGTATCGGCGATACCATTCCGATTCCGATACTTTTGGATATCGGAAAGTATCGCTCAACTCTACTTACCAGCCGACTTCATTATTTTACAACGTTTTTCCTTTCAGTCTCCAGCGAAAGTGACCTGCCTGCAGCTCCAGTGTTTCATGGAGTTGCGCGGATATCACTTTTCAATACAAATCTATGAGAATCTCATTCTGGCCTCATTCTAGCTCTCATAGACTTGCATTGAGAGCTTGTGATGTAGCTTCTGACTTCCGGACAGTCAGAAGCTGCAATGACAAGATGGAATCACAGTACCGGACCGCAAAATGGAGAAGATGCCGAAGGATGAGTATATGGCAGAGGGTTTATATTTAAAGCACCATTCCGGTGCTGAAAAACAAAAAACACTGGAGTGGTGCTTTAGGATTTTGCAACTTTTGGCTTTTGTAGCATAACCATTGTATTAATTATTATTTAATAAATAAAAACTTCACATGAAACTAAGATGTAATACATCTTTCCAGAAAAACCTGCTTCTTTCTCCTCCTTGACAGATCATTCATTTGTAAAGTTCTCAATTCACAGGTAATCAATCAATCGGATTTTAATACATGGTAATTTACTGCTATATATAAATTTTATAGATAAAAAAACCCAGAATTAAGATTCAAAAAATTGAACCAATGGGGTACACTCCAAAAATGATTATAAGCAAAAAGACCAACGGAGCCAAATTACCCAATAATATAAAAATTGTATATTTATTACAAATAAGTAAAATTTATATTTCCAACAATATGTAACTACAAAACGTACAATTTTAGTACATAAAAGTGAAGGTCACAAACACAAAGCCAATTCATGACATGCTAACCTAATATATGACTGGGGCATATAAACTCACATAACATGTAAACCAATGCCACTTATAAAGTGCTGAATCACCGTTAAGTATACTCTAACACAGGCCTAAGTAGCGATAATAAGTAAAAGAGTCTCACCCAAAATACGTCCTGGAGAGCAGTCAGAAAAGGCGGCCCCGACGCGCGTTTCGCGTGGGCTTTCTCAAGGGGCTGTGCATGTATGTGTGTACAAAAATCCCTCTATATATCCCCCATACAGCTGATGTAAATGTGGACATAATAACCGGCGCATGAGAGTGAAGACGCAGGGCCGGAAGTGACGTCAGTCCCTGGCCTCCGTGCCGCGCACGCCAGACTGAGCGGCCGCCATAGCAACCCAGACCGGCGAGCACGGCACTAAGGACGCCGGAAGTGACGCTCCGAGGCCTGCACGTCACGGACATGCGCACTAGTCCATCAAGCCATGTCTGAGATTCATAAAAGCCGATGTGTGGCCCTAATAATGCTGGTAAATAACATGAATTGCGGCCATTCAGGGAGATGCTGAGGGCACCAGATAAACCAGCGCACAACGGCACAGCCAAAGGGATCCGAAATCATGTCAATCTAAAACATAATAAATCATTACAAAAAATATATAATAAATCATTACAAAAAATATATAAATAGTGTCACATCAATTCATATAAGTAGTGAACCCATATAGGAAATGAACACGTGATAATTACATAATAATATATACATATATACACAAGAACATGTGAACGTGATCAAACGTAAACAAAAGCAAAAAGTGCATAATCATATAATAATGAATCATGAATAAACATATAACATATGTATTCATCATAATCTATAGTGATAAAGTCTTCTTTGAATGGTTCATGTCATATATTCGGATTCCAGCAATTCATGATAGCATAAGGATATGCATGGGAGAATATTCGCATCTTAGGACTATTGACAATAAAGGGAGGAAGGATAACCTATCCTATGTTCAACGTCAGGCATTAGAAGATCTTAGGAAGTTAGATGATGTGGTTATTAAGCCTGCAGACAAAGGGGGAAATGTGGTGGTATGGCCTATAGGGAAATACGAAAAGGAGGTACTTAGGCAGTTGCGTGATAGGACTACATATGCGTTACTTCAAGAGAACCCTATAAGGAAGTTCCAGACTCAAATAGAAAGTATACTGGATATTGCATTTGAGAGGGGGGTTATCTCCAAAAAAATCAGGGATGGACTTCTCATTCCCTTCCCTAAAATGCCCACGTTCTATCTTCTCCCTAAGGTCCATAAAGATCTGATCAGTCCTCCTGGGCGTCCGATTGTCTCTGGCATAGGAGGGCTATGTGACCATATATGTAAATATGTGGATTATTATTTGAGAACACAGGTTGAGACTTTGCCCTCTTATGTCAGAGACACTACGGACGTCCTGAGGAGACTGGACGGTATAATTTTGGAACCTGACATGTTGCTGGTGACGGCTGATGTAGAATCCTTATATACGTGTATTGATCACGAAAAGGGATTAATGGCATCACAATTCTTTTTGGAAGCCAGTAATTTGGATCCTGATGTGCGGAGCCTTGTGATTGAGTTATTGCAGTTCATTCTCACACATAATTGTTTTACCTTCAAGGATCGGTTTTATTTGCAGAAACGCGGGACCGCCATGGGGGCGGCATGTGCGCCTGCGTATGCAAATCTATTTTTAGGTTTTTGGGAAAGGTTTATCTTTCCTGACGGCGCACATGCCGCCTCCCACATTGTTGGGTGGTTCCGCTATATTGATGATATTTTGTTTATTTGGCAAGGTACAGTAGAGGAATTAGATGGATTCATGACTAATCTGAACTGCAATGACTCAAACATAAGACTCACGTATAATTACCATCAAAAGGAAATTTCATTTTTGGATATTAAAATTCAAGTACAAAATGATGGATCCATTTATACGGATGTATATAGGAAAGAAACATCGGTTAACGCCTTACTTCATGCCTCATCAGCACATGTCGGGTCAACCATTAAATCTATACCTACCGGACAATTTATTCGGATGAAAAGGATATGTACCTCCTCTAGTCAATTTGAGGAGCAGGCGGCTGACCTTAGGGAGAGATTTTTGGAGCGTGGGTACAGTAAGAGATGTATCAAGAGGGGATATGAGAGAGCAAAGAGAATAGATAGGAATTCCCTTCTTTCAGGATGCAATAATAAGAAAAATGATGGTGAAAAACAGAGTGTTGTGAGATTCATTTCCACATATAATCATAAATGGGAGTGTATGAGAGCAATTATGTCCAAGCACTGGCCTATATTAATGACTGATCCTATCCTAGCAAAAAACTTACCTGAGAGACCAATGATGACGGCAAGGAGATCTAGGAACTTGAAGGATATATTGGTGGACAGTCATTATGTGGCAAAGCCAATTGACCACTTTGGGGCCGGAACCCCGAGGGTGGGCTTTTTTCCATGTGGCAACTGTTTAGCTTGTAATAATTTAACTAGAGCGACATCTTTCACCTCTAGTGATGGTTGTCGTGAATTCAAAATTCGTGAATATATCACGTGTAGTACGACTCACGTGGTATATTATGCTCGTTGTACATGTTCATTGATTTATGTGGGTCTTACCACGAGAGAGCTTCGGATTAGAATACGTGAACATGTGAGAGATATTGTTGCTGCGTCCAGTGCCGTGGACGTGGATGCTCTCAAGACTATCCCTAAGCACTTTAGGGCAAAACATAATTGTAATCCGAAGGAACTGATGTTTTTTGGTATCGATAGGGTTC
Organism: Oophaga sylvatica; assembly: GCA_033576555.1. Taxonomy (NCBI): domain Eukaryota; kingdom Metazoa; phylum Chordata; class Amphibia; order Anura; family Dendrobatidae; genus Oophaga; species Oophaga sylvatica. The sequence continues at coordinate 99,665,885 of JARQOD010000006.1, forward strand.
GGTTAGGGATTCGAGGAGGCGATTACAAGCGGGCACTGGCCCAAAAAGAGTGCAAGTGGATCGCAACTCTTGGCACTGTTGTTCCGTCAGGCCTCAATGAGCAAATCAGTTTTGCTTCTTATCTTTGAGATGGATTTGGTTTTATTGTGTTTGTGTGTCTTTTTAATATTAACCATTTCTATAATTTTTTTACTTAGACTTACCATTGGCATACTGTGAATTGAGTTCTTTTTGATGCCCTCTATGCGAATATTCTCCCATGCATATCCTTATGCTATCATGAATTGCTGGAATCCGAATATATGACATGAACCATTCAAAGAAGACTTTATCACTATAGATTATGATGAATACATATGTTATATGTTTATTCATGATTCATTATTATATGATTATGCACTTTTTGCTTTTGTTTACGTTTGATCACGTTCACATGTTCTTGTGTATATATGTATATATTATTATGTAATTATCACGTGTTCATTTCCTATATGGGTTCACTACTTATATGAATTGATGTGACACTATTTATATATTTTTTGTAATGATTTATTATATATTTTTTGTAATGATTTATTATGTTTTAGATTGACATGATTTCGGATCCCTTTGGGCTGTGCCGTTGTGCGCTGGTTTATCTGGTGCCCTCAGCATCTCCCTGAATGGCCGCAATTCATGTTATTTACCAGCATTATTAGGGCCACACATTGGCTTTTATGAATCTCAGACATGGCTTGATGGACTAGTGCGCATGTCCGTGACGTGCAGGCCTCGGAGCGTCACTTCCGGCGTCCTTAGTGCCGTGCTCGCCGGTCTGGGTTGCTATGGCGGCCGCTCAGCCTGGCGTGCGCGGCACGGAGGCCAGGGACTGACGTCACTTCCGGCCCTGCGTCTTCACTCTCATGCGCCGGTTATTATGTCCACATTTACATCAGCTGTATGGGGGATATATAGAGGGATTTTTGTACACACATACATGCACAGCCCCTTGAGAAAGCCCACGCGAAACGCGCGTCGGGGCCGCCTTTTCTGACTGCTCTCCAGGACGTATTTTGGGTGAGACTCTTTTACTTATTATCGCTACTTAGGCCTGTGTTAGAGTATACTTAACGGTGATTCAGCACTTTATAAGTGGCATTGGTTTACATGTTATGTGAGTTTATATGCCCCAGTCATATATTAGGTTAGCATGTCATGAATTGGCTTTGTTTGTGACCTTCACTTTTATGTACTAAAATTGTACGTTTTGTAGTTACATATTGTTGGAAATATAAATTTTACTTATTTGTAATAAATATACAATTTTTATATTATTGGGTAATTTGGCTCCGTTGGTCTTTTTGCTTATATATATAAATTTTGTAATTTTTGGTGTATACATTACATAGTGGGCGAAAAATTGTCCTTTTCTCTTGACCTGCTTGGTTTGTGATACTCTATTATAATTGTGTAATTTGTGTTTAACTATTAAAATTGAGAAATTTAAAAACAACTCTGGATCCCTGCCTTATATGTGGGGTTGGTTAGGTGATTACAATCAATGTGGTGTGTTGGGAACCATTTGTGACTGTAGAACGGTCTTGCCTACTAACTGCCCTAGCCTGAAATGTCTTCTAATTGAGGAGCAGTCCAGACTTCAAATGAAAGGCTTATTTAATATAAAAAGTAAACAAGGGTTAGCAAAATAATAAAGAAACAGAGAAAATAGCAAAACCTTCCTTCAATATCTTATAGTAGGAAATAATACATTAACAAATATATACTCCTTGAATGTTAAAAAACCCTACTACTGTTAAGACCCTTGTAGCATAGCTGGGTAGGGCTGGGTTAAATCCTAGTGCTACAGGTCTTAATTTGATTCACCTAACTTGATTTAACTAAGAACCAGGGTCTGTATTCGTTATAGGACGGTGGCAGTCTACTAAATGAAGCAGAATCGGGTGTGCTGCTGGTGAATGTCCAGACAAAATATGAGCTATACCTGGGAGAGAGACATGCCAGATTCTCTCTCTGAATGGAGACTCCATGGGTCAGCTAGGAAAGCTGAGTTGTCTGTGTGTTGGAGCTGCAGAGAAATGTGTGGAAGCTGCAGTTTGTTCAGTGTGAACTGTGCTTACAGTTGAACACTTCTGTTTGGTGCCACCAGAAATTGCTGGACCTCAGGACAAAAGGGATACCGAGACTGGTGGGATAAGGCCTCTCTTTGCTAAGTGTAACCTGTTTGGGTGAGCCCACACTGACATATACTGTCTGTGCCCTGCTAAATGAACTATTTATTTGAGGTGATAACTTTGTGCCCGAGGAGTCTCCTTTTTGTTTTGAATCCTTTGAAGTTTTATGAAAGCAATAAAACTGCACGTTTGGACCAAACCATATTGCCTACCTAAGAGTGTGAACCCCTTCAATTGGTAAATGAAATGTAGTTGTGAAGTCCAGGTGAGCACAGGAGATTGCAGTGTAAAGATTGAAGGCCCAGAGTAAGGGCAGTTGTAGCATAGCAAACACAGTTGGAAAGTATAGCGGAGCTGTCTTGCCGAAAGATGACATTGCTACGGTGTCATGACATTGCTATGTCTTTAAGTGGAGTTATGCGGAGGAAAACTAAGGTCCGCAATGCTTGGAGCGAGGTTCACATAGTACATTGATATAGAAAGATTCTGGAACTGACAAAATTCTGTGAACCAATGGACTGCTGCTAGGGCTGGTGCAACGCCTACTTCGCCTAACCAGCCTGGAATGCTGTTACTCATCCTGGCAAGGGGCCTCAGGAATGCCAAGTGACTGTAAACAGTGTCCAAGTGGTGGAACTTCGGGAGTCAGAGAGTTTGGTGACCCTGGAAAGGGACGCAATTCTGCATGTGCTAGTCCCTGGGGTGTGGGTAAGGTGTATTGATAGAGATGCCAAAAACTATCCCATGCCCCAAGTGAATATACACACAGTCTATGGTTCCATGTCCCACCAAGTGAGAGTCGTGAAGGACTTATTGCATGCTATTGCCATACGTCAAGATTTTCCTTTGTTTTGGGACTTGTGAGCTAAAACTGTAGCACCCAGTAGTCCAGTATGCTGCCAGCGGTCAGCTATAGTAACAAGGTCACATAATGTAAATGATGAATTTCCTTTCACTACTGATTGGAGAGAAGGATGGAGTGTACTGATTATGTGTTGCAAAGTTGTGTATCCGCAGACTAATGTGGTACTTGGTTAAGTGTTGTGAATGGGTTTGAGATGAGTTCTGAGCAGAGGCTCCCTCTGGTGGTTACAAGCAGTGCTAGTCTGTCCAGTGAAGATTGTGAGGACTGGGAATCAGGTGTTACTGACTGGTCTTATATAAGGGAGTCACCTTCCCATCAGGGTTGCCGGTGATCAATTGTTCTGGTCTGAATCCTTTATTCCAGTTTCCCTTGTAGCCTGCTGTGTCGTGTCTGCATCTCCTGCTAACAGTTAAGACTTTTTCTTCTTTTGTGTTTGTGCTATATTTTTGCATTTTGTCCTGCACTTCTGTGGGGGCCTTCAGGGTCCCCTCCGGGGGCTTCTGCCCTCTCAGTTTTGTTCAGCCACTGATGTTTGTACTTTTGCTTTTTCCAGTTTTTTCAGTGGCTGCTGTTTTGATTTTGTTACACCAGAGAACTAATTTAGGTGGAAGAGGTTGTGTGATCTCAGGTGTTTTTGAAATTAGTAGAGTTGGTGCCTTTCAGGGTTTTTCTGGGATTGCAGTAAGTACCCTTCCTATCCTTTTCTATTTAGTTAGTTTGGGCCCCAGCGTTTGCTCATACTATTTTCTTTCTGTGTCAGTATTTCATCTTGTCTAACCGCCATTACATGTTTGGGGGCTTTCTATTATCTTTGGGGTTCTGCTCCGGGCAGATAGCTTTCCTATTTCTATCTTTAGGTGTAGTTAGTTTCTCAGGCTGTGACGAGGCGTCTAGGACCAACGTAGGAACGCTCCACGGCTGCTCTAGTTGTGGTGGTTAGTCAGGGTACTGCAATCTCATAGATTCCAACTGCTCTGGTGTATTGCCTTTTTTACCTGCACTCCTCAGCTACCGAAACATAACAGTATCACCGGCCTAAAAATTGAAAATTGTATGGTACTCACAGAAGGGAAAAAATATTGTGAAAGAAAAAAGGTTGTCAGAGTTGTCAGAGATATTTTTCTGTTTGGTGCATTTTTTTTTTTCCCTCTGTATCTCTGGGTGCTGGGGAGGATCTTTTCTCTCAATGGAGTTTTCACAGTTGTCTGGCCGTGTGGATCAGCTTGCCACTGAGGTTCGGAGTATTGCTATCTATCTTGCTGGGTTGCCTGTTGTGGAACCTAGGATTCCCATGCCAGATTTGTTTTTAGGGGATCGAGCTAAGTTTCAGAATTTCAAAAATAATTGTAAATTGTTTTTTGCCTTAAAATCCAAGTCCTCAGGGAACGCAGCGCAGCAGGTTCAAATTATCATCTCTCTCCTGCGCGGCGATCCTCAGGATTGGGCTTTTTCCCTGATACCTGGGGATCCTGTTTTGAGTGATGTTGATGCATTTTTTCAGGCCTTGGGGTTATTGTACGATGAGCCTAATGTCACTGATCAAGCTGAAAAAGCCTTGTTGGCATTAAATCAGGGGCTTGATGACGCTGAGTTATTCTGTCAGAGATTCCGTAGGTGGGCAGTCCTGACCAAATGGAATGACGACGCTTTGGCAGCCCTTTTCCGGAAGGGTCTGTCAGATAATGTAAAGGATGTTATGGTGGGATTCCCTGTCCCCTCTGGTCTCAATGATTCTATGTCATTAGCGATTCAAATTGACAGACGTTTGCGTGAGCGGAGAAGTATGCGTGAATGGTGTTGCCTTGTGAACCAGCTTCTGAACCCATGCAGTGTGATAGAGTGGTGTCTGGGGCACAGCGTCATGAGTTTCGAAAGCGCAATGGGTTATGTTTCTACTGTGGTGATGCCTCTCATGCTATTTCAGTCTGCCCTAAGCGGGGAAGACGTTTTGCACGCTCAGTTGTCTTGGGTAGTGTTCAGACTAAGTTTTTATTAACTGTCACTCTGATATGCTCTCTGTCCTCATTTTCTGCTCAGGCTTTCGTTGATTCTGGAGCAGCTATTAATCTGATGGATTATGATTTTGCTAAACGTTGTGGATTTCCCTTGATACCCCTACAGAAGTCTATTCCCCTACTGGGGATCGATTTTACCCCTTTGGCTGAGAATAAACCCCAGTTTTCTACTCAGGTGATAATGAGGGTTGAACCTGATCACCAGGAGTGCTGCAAATTTTTGGTTCTGTATAATCTGCATGACATTATCGTGCTGGGTTTTCCTTGGTTACAGTCTCATAATCCTGTTTTGGATTGGAAATCTGTGTCTGTAACCAGTTGGGGCTGCCAATGTGTTAATACCAACACTCCTGTTTTTTCTGCCTCCCCCCAGGCTCAGGATGTTCCTGACTTTTTGATTGATTTTTCTGATGTGTTTAGCGAAAGTAAATCTGCATCCTTGCCTCCCCATAGGAGCTATGACTGCGCTATTGAATTAGTGCCGGGTAGTAAATTCCCTAAAGGTCGCCTTTTTAACTTGTCTGTACCTGAACATGACGCTATGCGGTCTTATATCAAGGAATCATTGGAGAAGGGTCATATCAGACCATCCTCTTCACCCTTAGGTGCCGGTTTTTTCTTTGTGGCCAAAAAGGATGGTTCATTAAGGCCGTGTATTGATTATCGTCTCTTGAACAATATTACTGTGAAATATCAATACCCGTTACCCTTGATTTCTGACCTGTTTTCCAGGGTGAAAAACGCTACTTGGTTTACCAAGCTTGACCTCAGGGGGCGTATAACCTTATTCGCATTAAGCACGGGGATGAATGGAAGACGGCATTCAATACCCCTGAAGGGCATTTTGAGTACCTGGTGATGCCCTTTGGGCTCACTAATGCTCCTTCCGTCTTCCAGTCCTTCATGAATGACATTTTCAGGGATTTTGTGGACAAATTTCTGATTGTTTATTTGGATGATATCTTGATTTTTTCTAATGACTGGGACTCTCATGTGAAACATGTTCGAACTGTATTCCAGATTTTGAGAGAGAATGCTCTGCATGTGAAGGGATCAAAGTGTCTTTTTGGCGTACAGAGGATCTCATTTCTGGGATTCATTTTGTCCCCATCTGTTATTGAAATGGACCCGGTCAAGGTTCAGGCCATCGGTGGGCCCAACCCCTCTTCATTAAAGGCTCTTCAGAATTTTTGGGTTTTGCCTTTTTTTAATCGTAAATTTTTTGAAATTTTTGGGGTTATTGAAAACCCATTAACTGATTTCCCCAAAAGGGGTTTCTGTGGGTAAATTGGCCCCCCTGGGGCAGTCCTGCATTTCGGAACTTAAGCAAATTCACTTCTGCCCCTTTCACGGCACCGATGTTTTTTCTTCCATTCGGTGGGGTTGATGCCTCTAAAATTGGGGCAGGTCCGTTTTTCCAAAAAAATATCCAAGACCTCTAAAGAACCCCTTTTGCTTTTTCTCTCGAAAATTTTTTCCAAATGAAAGTAAATTTTGACGTGGGTAAACGGGGTTATTCCTGAAGTGGGGTTTTGAAGAGGGAGACATTGGTGGAAGGGCCAAACTCAGGGGGGGGTCCCTTTCGGACCAAAGAATCGGTCTATCTAACTCTGCCAATGACTCAATCCAGACGGCCAGGTGGGCCTTTTTTTTCACACTTTTAATTTTTTGGTTTTTCCTTTCTTTTTGGCACAAAAAAATTTAAGGCGGATGCCCCTCGGGAGTTTCCTTGGGGGCTCTCCCAGTTATCTATTTCCCTTTTGTTATTTTGAAAAAGGGTGTAGTTTTTTTTCCGCCACTCGCCCAATTTTTAGACTTGCTCTGGAGGGGTGTCAGGGGGAAGGCCCGGTGTCCTGTTGGAAAATGTTTGTCCCCCAGTGGAAAAAGAGTGTGTGTTTGAGATTCTTGTTCGCTTTGGGTGGGGACCCGAAAATTTTGGGACCAGAGATTGGTTATCGGTCCTTTTGGTGGCCCACCTTGTCTCTGATGTCAGGGAAATTTTTGCAGTCCCGGGGCTTTCTCTCCTCCAAGCCTTGCCTCGCTCTATGGTTTGTTGATGCCATTGCCCGTGCCCAAAAGACCAGGACCCATTTCTATGGGTTCATTTCGACCTCCTGTTTCTCAGAAATGACCCCATCTGGTAATTTGTGATGGGTTTTTCCAAAAAGATACATCTTTTGCCCTTACCTAAGTTGCCTTCCCCCTCTGAATTTTTTTTGGGGGTTTTTTTTTTTTTGGGCCCTTTGGGGGGGGAAAAAGGGGGAAAAAAAAATTTTTTTTTTTACCCCCAAAAAAATTTTTTTTTGCCTTTTTTTTTTTAAATTTTAAAAGGGGGTTTGGTTTTTTTTCCCCCCAAAAAACCCCCTTTTTTTTTAAAAACCCAAAACCCCCCCCCTTTTTTTTTGGGGGGAAAAAAGGGGGGGGGCAATTTTTCCCCCCTTGGGGGGGGTTTTGGTTTTTTCCGGGGGGGGAAAAAAAAATTTTTTTAAACCCGGGGGCCCTTTTTTTTTTGGGGGGGGGGGGGCCCCCCCCCCCTTTTTTTTGGGGGGGGCCCCTTTTTTGGGGGGGGGAAAAATTTTTTCCCCGGTTTTTTTTGGGGGGGTTTTTTAACCCCCCCAATTTTAAAAAAGGGGTTTTGGGGGGGGGGGGGAAAAAATTTTTTTTTTAAAAATTTTTGTTTAAACCCTTTTGGGGCTGGGGGTTTTTTTTTTTAAAAGGCCTTGGTTTGGTCCTTTTTAAAAACCCCCCCGGGGGGAAAATTTTGGGGGAACAAAAAAAACCCCCCCCGCCTTTTTTTTTTGGGGGAAAAATTTTTTTTTCCCCCCCCCTTTTTTTCCCCCCCCGGGGGGGGAAAAAAAAAAATTTAAATTTTGGGGTTTTTCCCAAAAAATTTTTTTTAACCCCGGTTTTTCCCCCTTTTTTTTTGGGGGGGGCCCCCCCCCTTTTTGGGGGTTTTGGCTTTGGCCCCGGGGGAATTTTTTTTTTGGGGGGTTTTTTTTTTTTTTTTTTTCCCCCCCTTTCCCCGGGGCAAGGGGCCCCCGGGGAAAAAAAAAAAACCCGGGGGGGGTGGGGTTTTTAAAACCCGGGGGTTTTTTTGGGCCCTTTTTCCAATTTAAAAAAATTTTTTTTCCCCCGGGGGGTTTTTTTAACCCCCCTTTTTGGGAAAGGGGGTTTTGCCCGTCCCCCTTTTTTTTGGGGGGGGAAAAAGGGGAAAAAAACCCAATTTTTTTTTCCCCCAAACCCGGGGGGGGGGCCCCCGGGGGCCCCCAAAAAGGGGGGTTTTTTCCCCCAAAAAATTTTAAAAACCCCCCCTAAATTTTTCCTTTTGGGGGAAGGCCCCCAAAAAAATTTTTTTTTTTTTTTTTTTTTTCCCCCGGGGAAAAAAATTTTGGGAAAAAATTTTGGGCCTTGGGGCCGGGGCCCGTGTTCCTTTGGGGGGGAAAAAAAATTTTTTTTTTCCCCCCTTTGGGATTGGGGGTCCCTGGCTGACCTAAGTGAAAAGGAAAGCAATCAATTAAGTTTTCCACTTAAGGGCCCGTCTCACATAGCGATATCGCTACCGAGATCGCTGCTGAGTCACTAGTTTTGTGACGCAGCAGCGAGCTCACCAGCGATATCGCTGTGTGTGACATTCAGCGACGATCAGCCCCCCTGCCGGGTAATCGCTGATCGTCGCTGAAATGTCAGGACCTTTTTTTGATCTCTGGTTTCCCGCTGACAGGCACACATCGCTGCGTGTGACAGGCGGGAGACCAGCGATCCGCTGGTAACCAAGGTACACAGCGGTTTCCAGGCGTGGGGCTGTGCCTAGAAACCCGCTGTGTACCTTGGATACCAGCGCCCTGATGCAGGGAGCTGGTATCCAAGGTACACAGCGGTTTCCAAGCGCTGCGCGGTGCCTGGAAACCCGCTGTGTACCTTGGTTACCAGCGGATCGCTGGTCTCCCGCCTGTCACACGCAGCGATGCGTGCCTGTCAGAGGGAAACCAGCGATCAAAAAAAGGTCCTGACATTTCTGCGACGATCAGCGATACCCGGCAGGGGGGCTGATCGTCGCTGAATGTCACACACAGCGATATCGCTGGTGAGCTCGCTGCTGCGTCACAAAACTAGTGACTCAGCAGCGATCTCGGTAGCGATATCGCTATGTGAGACGGGCCCTTAAGCGATGTTACCCGCAGTGTCGCTGTCCCAGATCGCTGCCTGAGCTGCCTGTTTGGCAGCTCAGCAGCGATCATGTAGCGATACACCAGCGATCCTGACAAGTGCATATCGTTGTCGGGATCACTGGTGTATCGTTATGTGACACCCAGCCTTTACTCTCCTGTTAGGCAGGAGAGGAACTCATTCATTTGGGGTTTACTGTGAGGCTGCAGCATTAGCTGCGGTCCCTGCAGTAAACATTAACCCTTTCTGAAGGATTACACCGTGGGACCTGACTGTGCATGGGATAGGTAAGAATAATTTTGCTTTTTTATTTATTTTTATTACAGGAAATGGTTTTAGCAGGTAAATAAAATATGGTCAAAAACTGTGTGATTATTTCATTAAACTTCTTTTTTATTAAAGTGTGTGTGTTTGATTTTTCTTTCATACAATAGGATTAATAATTGATAGTTGTCTAATTGACAGCTCTCAATTATTAACCTGGCTTAAAGTGACCTTTCAATTGCAAGGTCATTTTAACCCCTTATTAACCCATTCGCCACCGCTACAGGGCAATGGGAATAGACGGGCAAAGTGCCAGAAAGGGCAAATCTAATTAGAGATTTGCCCTTTCTGGGGTGTCTGGGGGCAGATGTTAAGTAGCCGGGGGGGGCCAAAAATAATGGTCCCTCTCTGGGCTATTATTATCTGCCCCCACTCACTGGCTTTGTCTGTCTGGTTGCGAAAATAGGGCGGGAGCCCACGCATTTTTTTTCAGCAATTTTACACCTCATATATATATATACATGTCATTGAATTTGTGACACATATATTATATATATTTATATTTGTAGTTCATACACTTCTACATAGTATAATAGCCGCTAATTCAATTGCCGGCTTTTGTGAAAATGCAGAACCCGACATGAAATGACACTTGGTGTACATAGGGTTAACCATGTCTTTTCATGTCCTTTGCTATCTAATTTGCACAAACAATTAAATCAGACTATGTGTGCAAAATTTCACACCTGTAGGGGTTAATTAAAGGTGTAAATTCGTAGCAAAAAAGTCCGTTTTTTTTACAACGAATTTACACCTTTAATTAACCCCTACAGGTGTGAAATTTTGCACACATAGTCTGATTTAATTGTTTGTGCAAATTAGATAGCAAAGACATGAAAAGACATGGTTAACCCTATGTACACCAAGGTTTATCCTGTCTTTTCATGACCTTTGCTATCAAAATTTGCACAACAATTAAATCATACATATGTGTCAAATTTTCACAACTGTAGGTTAATTAAAGTGTAAATTCGTAGCAAAAAAGTCCGTTTTTTTACAACGAATTTACACCTTTAATTAACCCCTACAGTGTGAAATTTTGCACACATAGTCTGATTTAATTGTTTGTGCAAATCAGATAGCAAACGACATGAAAAGACATGGTTAACCCTATGTACACCAAGTGTCATTTCATGTCGGGTGCTTCTGTCTTTTCACTGAAGCCGGCTTTACCCGGCAATTGAATCAAAGGATATTTTACTATGTAGAAGTGTATAAACTATACATATATGTATATATATATGTCACAATGACATGTATATATATATATATGTATTCTATGTGTGTATATTTAGTGTTTACAAGGAAAGAATGGGGTTTTTTTAGTTGCGATATTTTGTTCCCATAGACTTACATGGGACTTCCGTATCGGTATCGGGTATCGCCGATTTTTAGTGATATCGGCGATACCATTCCGATTCCGATACTTTAGGATATCGGAAAGTATCGCTCAACTCTAGTCAGTGGGCAATGAGGTATCCCAGTCTTTAACAGTTTCTGAGAGCTGTCTTAACAGTGCCTTGCCTTGTATGGTCAAAGGAGCTACAAACCCCAGAGGATCATAAAGCCTGTTCACTACTGAAAGAACTCCACGTTTGGTGAATGGCTTGTCTGCATGACTGACCTGAAAGATGAATGAATCCTTCCGCAAGTCCCACCGCAATCCTAAGCTTCTTTGAACAGGCGGGTTGTCGAGACCCAGGTTCAAGTCTCTGAATTCCACAGCATGGTCGCTAGGGTGGAAGGCTTCCATGACGGCGGCGCTGTTGGATGCGATTTTGTGTAGTCTCTAGTGTTGAGCGATACTGCTCGATATCTAAAAATATCGGATCGGAATGGTATCGCCGATATCACTAAATATCGTCGATATCCGATTCCGATACCGGAAGTCCCATGTAAGTCTATGGGAACAAAATATCGCAACTAAAAAAACACTTTCTTTCCTTGTAAACACAAAATATACACACTTAAAATACATATATATATATATATATATATATATATATATACATGTCATTGTGACATATATATATACATATATTTATAGTTTATTCACTTCTACATAGTAAAATAGCCTCTGATTCAATTGCCGGGTAAAGCCGGCATTTGTGAAAAGACAGAAGCACCCGAGGGTCCAGTCGCCACAGAGATGTTGCATCGCACCCAGCGAACAGGATTCAGAAGCTCGCTATAAGCGAGTCCTGTGTGCCTTAATTGAACTGTTTTTTTGCTTGAGAATTGCAAAAATCATCATAGACTGTATTTGCCATTTTTCCGTCATATCTGCGCCACGAGGCACAGGTGAAGAATAAAGGGGTGCTCTCGTGGGCGTATACTCACTCCGGGTGCGAAAACGATGTCCGCACACTCTAAATGTTACTGCAATGTAAGATCGTGCCCCACAGCTCTGGAGTTCCGCCTCCTCATCCTCCTCAGTGGGCGTAAACGAACGCGAAGGTCCCGCCTCCCTACAAAAGATGTCGCCTCTCCTGATGCTAATGACACATGTGACTTTGCTGAGATGGCGAATGGACGTGAGCAGAAGTGGGAAGGGATGGAGGAGTCAGAGCTCTCCCCCCACGGAAACGACCCGATCGCCACAGAGCCATCGTTTGGCACCCGGCCTGGAAACCCTCCTACGCTGGAAGAAGCGGAGGATACCCTGAGAGACCTGGCCCGGCACCGGGAGGAGGTCGCCAGGATGGAAGCGAGCTGGCGGGCCCTAAAACTACAATTGGAGCGGCGCCAATCCCTCTTATCCCCTGAAGTGTCTTTACTGGAAGGTGAGGCACCCGTTCCAGTAGAGGAGGCCGTGCGGGCATCCCAGCCCTTGCAATCTGAACCGGTTGCCAGTATCTCAGTGGAGGCACCCGTTCCAGTACAGGAGGCCGTGCGGGCATCCCAGCCCTTGCAATCTGAACCGGTTGCCAGTATCTCAGTGGAGGCACCCGTTCCAGTACAGAAGGCCGTGCGGGCATCCCAGCCCTTGCAATCTGAACCGGTTGCCAGTATCTCAGTGGAGGCACCCGTTCCAGTACAGAAGGCCGTGCGGGCATCCCAGCCCTTGCAATCTGAACCGGTTGCCAGTATCACAGTGGAGGCACCCGTTCCTGCAGAAAACGCCGCACCAGCACCCCAGATCCCGCTGTCTGCCCCCGTCGCTGAGGCAGAAGAAGCGACACCCGTCCTCATGGAGGAGGCCGCGCAGGCACCAGAGCTCTACCTGCCTGTACCGGAGCCCTGACCGTCATCTGTTCCAGAGCCGGCTGCTTCCGCCACAGGTGAGCGCCGCCAGGACTGGCGGGCGCCAGGAGAGCTGCCGCAAACCGTACATCGTAAGCTGGCGTTTGATGGTGGAGACATGGAGATGCTGGTGGAGGAGAATTACAACCGGCGTCAGGAGGAAGAGTGGAGACGTCGGGAGCGGGAAGCAGAGCGACAAAGGGAGCAGCGAGAATCCCAAAAGCTTCGGCAACGTCACCTGGAGAAGGACCTGGCAGAGAAGGCACGTATGAGAAAAGATAAAAGTACGGTGAGGGAGCCGCGGCGTAAGGGTGCAGTACGGAACTTTAAGTTAAAAGGTGGTTGGGGCTTCATCCAGGAGCCTGGACTTTATTTAGAAGTTTTTGTAACCCGGCGGGACGTGGAGGCTCACCTCCCAGAAGGACACCCGGGGAGGGACCTGTTGCCAGGAGACTTGGTGACTTACACCCGCACTGGGGTTACAATGGATGGTACGCCCTAAATGTTACCAGGTGCGACCCCTACTCCCCAGAGTGTCAGGAAACTGACAGACCCTACGAGCCTTCAGCCTCCCCCAACCAGGCCTCTGCACAAGTGCCCACCCCATGCCGTAAATCTCCCCAGCCTCCCTCAGTGGTCTCCTCAGCAGCCCCAGCTATGGACATGATAATGATAGCTGGCCCGTACCCGGCGCCTGTTAGGCCCCCTGGGGTTCGTACAGTCCGGGACATAGGGTTCCAGACCCGGAGGGAGACGAAAGAGGTGGCCACACAGACCCAGATAGCGGGTCACGACGTCACTGTACACGCCACAGGACGTCATCAGGTCTGGGTGGACCCTCCTGTCACGGATGTTTGGCAAGCTCCAGAACAGTACCAGGTAGTACCTGGAAGAGGCCAGCCAAAGAAGTCTAAATAACCCGGACAGGGTCTCTGTATGTAAATAGTTAAATTATTGATGTACCCGGACAGGTGAATGTTCATAAAAAGAAGTTTATTGTTGCCTTAATATACCCATGTTGGGTAATGGTTTGATGTACCCGGACGGGTGAATGTTCAGAAGAACAAGTTTATTTTTGCCTTAATATACCCATGTTGGGTAATGGTTTGATGTACCCGGACGGGTGAATGTTCAGAAGAACAAGTTTATTGTTGCCTTAATATACCCAGGTTGGGTAATGGTGTTTACTGTAATGAAAATGTTGAACTTTGAAGCCATGAACTGTACTGGCTCGCAAACTTTTCTGTAAATAGTTGGCACTTCGGTGCTCCATCTTGGTTTTACAAAAAACTTTACTGTGCACAATTTTCAACTACCTCAGAAACTAAAAACCCGTTTGGTGTGGCCGAAAGTGAGGTCTGCTCAAGGAAAGTCTTGCAGCCCACCCAAGACCACAGTTGGAGGTTTGGAGCGGGTCCTCCACAAGCACAAGTAAAGGGCACTGTGAAGTTACCCCGGTGGGGGTAGTCCTAAGAAGTCTCCACGAACTTCGGCACTAATGCTATTTGCACTTTTGTTGAATATGTATTTATTAACACACATGTATAACACATATCAAGGGTATGAACAGTAACAAAACATGTCACATAATATAAGCCATTTGCACTTTTGTAATGTTATTATTAAAAATTTTATTATGCAACGTTTAACTTGAAGTGTTTCCTGCTTTCTTACTACGTCGCATAGTCCACTCTGCTACATCACTTTGCACCATTGCTCTATCTCACATCTATCTGCCCTGGAAGGATAGCGTGTTACCTGTAGAAGACTTTTCACCTACCTGCACTACACCATCCCTTCCAGAGGACCTGCACAGCAGCGCTGGACACCCTGACCAGGTACTACAGGTGGCGTCACGACAAACTACACGAACATTCTATCATCCCCTGGAAATATCCCACATTCCAGTGATCGCCCAGGTCACGGACCGAGCTGTGCTACTCGTGACATCCCCCATAGAAGTCGACGTGATCGGTGCGAAGTACCCCCAAAACCCCTGTCTCTGTGCGACTCAACTTCCCTCACTGTGCTGGCACTTTACATTTACAATGCCTCTGTGTTTTTTTTTTGGGGGGGGTGGGGAACATTCAGACTTTTGCTATGGGGCCCCATGATTTATATGTACGCCCCTGCTGCTGAGGAATGGTATTTAAGGCTGTTAAGGAGCCAACATACATGGACCTTGCCAGCCTGATAATACCAGGCCACAGCAGTTTGCTTAGTTGGTTGGTTAACAAAAATAGGGGATCCCCTCGAAAAAAAAGGCATAGGGGTCCCCCTATTTGTGTTAACCAGCCAAGTAAAATGCAGACTGCTGCCGCCTGGTATTAAAAGACTGTCAAGGCCCATGGATTTTGGCCCTCAACAGCCTGATAATACCAGGCTACAGCAGCCCCACATTTGGCGCATCAAAAGATGTGCCCATTGTGGCACTTTACCCGGCTCTTCCCACTGCCCTGTAGCGGTGGCAAGTGGGGTAATAAGGGTTAATGTCACCGTTGATTGCACGTGAGAATAAGCCCGGTTAATAATGGAGAGGTGTCAATAAGACACCGATCCATTATTAATCCCAAAGTTTTTAAATGTATAAAAAAAAAGACACAGCAAGAAAAAAGTATTTTAATGAAATAAAAGAGACAACACAGTTTTCATTTATTTTATTATACTCTCATTCCTGCGACGCTATCGATCTCCTGTAAAACAATAAAAAAAACAAAACAACAGTATACCACCTGCCTGACGCAGTCCATAGTAACGACTGTCCCACGGCAGAGCCTGTCATCTCGACGCAGCACAGCTGATTACCTGCTTCCCCGGCGGTGACGTCATCGGACTGACTGCTTTACGGCCGGGATTACCCAGCAGTCACTGCAGTTATCGCGAGAAACTGCATGTGACTGCCGGGGAAAGATGATGGCGGCCATGAAGCAGTCCAGCCCGTGACCGCCGGCGATCTTCTGCCAGGTAAGTGCCGCTGACTCCTGACAGACCCGACCGACGGACACTGACAGTGACAGTGACAATCCCGATTCCGGTATCCGATAAGATGAAAATATCGGAACTAAGTATCGAAAGGCCGATAGAGCTAATATCGGCCGATACCCGATACTTGCGGTATCGTATCGCTCAACACTAGTAGTCTCAGATTGGCCTTGGAAAGCATACCTTGTGTCCTTTTTAGCAGATCAATGGCCTCTTCAGCCGTGGGCAAGGACTTTAGGCCGTCGTCCACATAGAAATCTCTTTCTACGAAGTTTCTTGCATCCTTCCCATACTCTGATTCACCATCGAAGGCTGTCCTATGTAAGCCATATGAAGCAACCGCCGGTGAAGGACTATTGCCAAACACATGTACTTTCATGCGGTATTCTGTCACTTCCTGCTTGATATCATTGTCTCTGTGCCATAGAAACCGAAGGTAATCTCTGTGGTCTTCTCTTACTACGAAACAATGAAACATCTGTTCTATATCAGCGGTGATGGCAACCGGCTCCTTCCTGAACCTCATGAGCACTCCTACAAGGTTATTAGTCAAGTTGGGACCAGTGAGGAGGACGTCATTCAGGGATATGCCTTGATATTTGGCACTTGAGTCGAACACCACTCTGATCTGTTTGGGTTTCCGCGGGTGATAAATTCCAAAAGAGGGTAGATACCAGCATTCTTCATCCTCTAGCAATGGTGGAGCTGGTTCCGCGTGGTCATTGTGAAAGATTCTTTTCATAAAGGCCACAAAGTGATCTTTCATTTCAGGCTTGTTTCGGAATGTTCGTTGGAGTGAGTAGAATCTGGATAGAGCCTGCTCCCGGTTGTTAGGGAGTCTAGCTCTTGTATCTCGAAATGGCAGGGGCGCGATCCAATGGTTAGACTCGCCCTTGAAGAATCCACTATCCATTATTTTCATAAACTCCTTGTCTTCTGTAGATAGAGCTATTTTGTCATCTTCACGTGTTGTGCAGAACACAGATTTTTCTATGTCATCATAGGCAGTAAGAACAATGTCGTACTCCTGAATGGTGTTGATAAACTTCTCCTTCACCTCGTAATGATGAGGACATGGTTTGAAGTGAGTTGTGCGACTATTGTTTAGCACATAGGTTTTGAAGGAGTTTACCCTGGATGGTTTGTGGCATTTTTCCATGCATACATCACCCATAATCACCCAGCCTAGGTCGAGTCTTTGTGCATATGGGGCATCATCTGGACCATTGCATTGTTGACGCACCTTATGGACCCTCAGGATATCCCTTCCGAGCAGGATCAGGATGTCAGCATTCGTGTCTATAGGAGGAATTTCTTTAGCTAGGTGCTTTAAATGGGAATGGTGAAGTGCAGCCTTTGGAGTGGGAATCTCCTGTCTTTCATCAGGTATATGGTCACACTCAATTATTGTCGGCAAGGGTATAGGCATGTTCTCTTTGATTGAAGAGATAACATACCCAATGGCTCTTCTGCCAAATGTCTCTACCCGACAGGAGCAGGTATTGAGAGTGTATGGTGTTGCTGGTCCTTGTATGCCGAAGATGTCAAAGAATTTGGGCTTTGCTAGAGACCTGTTGCTTTGCTCGTCTATGATGGCGTACATCCTAGTGGCTTTCTCAGGTTGCCCCTCAGGATACACTTTGACAAGACATACCTTGGCACAACACTTGGGGCTGCTTTCTTCTCCACATACTTCCATGCACGAAGAGGATACAGCAGTTTTAGTTGGCTCATGGCCTTGTGTCTCCCCGCCATACCTTGACTCGGGCTTAGATACTGAAGGTTGGGTATTGTCTTCAGATGTATTTGGATGCATAGCTGTCACATGCTCATTGCTACTGCATTCAGCACACTTAACAATGGTTTTGCAGTCTTTAGCGATGTGGAATGAGGAGGCACAACACTTGTAGCATATTCCAAGCTCCTTGAGGATGTCTTTGCGCTCCTGCACGGGTTTTGCCCTGAGCCCACGGCATTCTCTCAGGGAATGAGGACTTCTATGGATAGGGCACATAAGACTGAGATTCTTTGCATTGCCTAGAGGGAAGCCTTGCTTAGTAGATGACGATGTTGCAAGTGGAATGTCTGTCTTTCTCACAGATACCGTCCCTTTGAAGTCTTTATATGCACTCATTGTTTTACCTTGCTTTGAGAATGATGATGAACAGGTCAAAGTAGGTTCGGCAAAGTCAAAGCTGGGATCATTCCTCTTCTGAGGTTGGTCGCTGATAAACCTGGAAAAATAAGAGAAAGATGGAAAAGACACTTTATGCTCTCTCTTGTACCTTGATCCCAAGTCTGCCCATTTGTCTTGCATGCCGTGTGGTAGCTTAGTGACCACCGGGTTCACACCATGTGCGGTGTCTAGGTAGCTCAGTCCTGGAAGACGAGGGTCTTGTTTGGCTAACTCCAATTCC
This sequence comes from Oophaga sylvatica, assembly GCA_033576555.1. NCBI lineage: Eukaryota > Metazoa > Chordata > Amphibia > Anura > Dendrobatidae > Oophaga > Oophaga sylvatica. The sequence continues at coordinate 99,684,069 of JARQOD010000006.1, forward strand.
TTCAGCAGATCACTTAGATCCTGCAGTTTGCGATTGTCTTTGTTAGTTATCTTTGGGAAGTTTTGCAGTTTCCTAAATAATGCGCTTTCTATAGCTTCCCGCTGCCATAGGTTTGCTCCAGCCTCTCCCATGCTGCAGTGAGACCCGCATCTAAATGGCCAACATGGATTGCTCTTAATGTTCTGATGCGCTCTGTGGATTCTGGGCCTAGCCAATTGACAAGCAAGTCCAGTTGTTCCTTGGCGGTAAGGTTAAGACCTGTGATTACAGCTTCAAAGGTTGACTTCCAGGATCTATAGTTTTCAGCAGAGTCATCAAACTTTGAGAGACTACTGTTTACTAGTTCCCTGCGTATCATATAGTTGGCAAACTCTGACATGTCTGTGTTCTCGTTCCTTGTTGCAAGATTGACTTGTGGTACCTCTGAGGTGTGTAAGTCCCTTGGCGTGTAAGGATGAGACACTTGAGGCCAGAATGATGTTGCACGAGGGTTTAGGTGTAGTTTAGTCTCTGGAGGTCTGCTTGTCGTAGCTGAAACTGTGGGTTGGTGCTGAAAGTTACCTTGTCACTATTGGGCAGTAGAATCTGTGGCTGGGCAGGAGCGTCTATGTGGTAGCTTGGGAGAAGTACCGATGTGTGAGGGTTTAAGGCTTCTGACTCGTGATTTAGGTCATAATTAGCAGGATGTGTGGATGTTTGGTGTTTTAACACGTAATCCTTGGTACGTATAGCCGGATCTTCTATTTCTTCTAGGAAAGGACAGTCTAAGGTGGTCTCGTCAGCTACTGCTTGCTCAAACACCTTCAATTTAGCCATGGCAGCGGCTTCTTCCTTTTCTGTTTGGAGGATTTTCATCTGGGCCTCTGCCTCTGCTTCCTTCACTTTCAGCTGGGCTGCTATCTCTGCTTCCTTCCTAGCAAATGAACTCCTTACTCTGGCTTTTTCTGCATCAGCACGGATTTCTATTAGCTTCTCAGATAACGCCGATCTTTTGGAACGAGAAGATCTGGAGGATCGAGATGTGATTTTAGTTGAAATCGATCGCTGTGACCTCACTTCTTGCATGTGTGTGATGCGGCACTCTGCCTTGTCTTTGGCATCTTGCACGATAGCATTGTTTCTTTGGAGTAAAGTCTTTCACTCAGTTAACTCTGCTAAGGCATCGTCCATATCAGAATTACCCAGAAATGTGGCATACTTTGTGGATAGCCGCTGATAGCAATCATAGGCTTCAGATAACCGATGCAAAGCTGTGGTTAGATCTGCTGTGTTATTCTTATGGCGTGAAATAGCTGCAATACACCGCTCGGTTCTTTCCCATAAGATACTCAGGTTATTGAGGAACTCATCTCTAGTTGCCTCAAAGTTCTCTCTGACCTTTTGCGTGGGTTTATTTGTGCGCTTAGGTCGGACACTTTGTTCAGGGATCAGCATAGAGTCTGCTTCTCGTGCATCTGTGTTGTCTGAGACGTGATGCGTCTGTTCTGATTCCACAGCACAGGGATCCATACTATCTTTCATGGACATGTTTCTATACTTGTGAGATGTGGATGGCGCACACTTGCTGGCAGACTGTATCATATACACACAGGCACAAAGGACTTGGGCTTCCTATGCAAGCAGGAGTAAGAGGTGTCTTTCCTGGTTAACAGTCTGTGAGGTAAACATGCAATAGGCCGCAACAACAGCTCCTTTTAGACTATTCTGCCACCGATATATGTAAGAGACAGCTCTGATCCTTGTGAGTGACAATCTCCGATATAAGCAATGGTAGATAGTGAATTCGCTATAACACTTCCCTCCTAATCTTAATCGTGCACAGATATCTTCTTGAGAAGGTGAACTTAATGTAACTGAAAGGTTTATTGGCATTACAATACCTTGTGCAGATGAATACATACAATTTCCTTCAGGCAAGAGGTATCAAGGTGGCTTCAGAAGAAAGGATATAGAGGTCTAAAAGGAATGCTGTGTTGAAGCTCCTAGCATGAATGATGAGACACACAGAATGACGAAGCACACAAGATGGATGCCGGAAAGGGAAATAGTTGGGAGGAGTGAGAGAGAGCAAAGTATTATGGGAAATAGAACCCAAGACAGCACTAAACAATAACCACTAGGTGGCAGCAAAGTACACAGTAACTATGAAATGTCACATTAATACTGGCTGAGACAGCATACTATGTGATAAGCTTCTGCGAGAGATGTCTAACAGCGGCTCTCATAGAGAACACAGGAACGCTTTATGGGAGAGCCGGAAAGATAGCTGACGGTTGAACGATCGGACAGCTGTCTATAGTGTATAGTCGCATTAGTCAATTTTTTGTTCGGCTGGCAGACATTCAGACTGGTGTATTTTTAGTCCAGCACACTGACCCTATAATGTTTTTATATCGAGTCTGATAAATTAAAAATTACAACATCTACATGACTACATCACTAGAACCTCCATCAGTACAGTAATACATCACCAGAACCACTGTCAGTGCAGTAAAACATCACTAGAACCACCGTCAATATAGTAATACATCACCAGAACCATCATCAGTATAGTAATGCATCACAGAACCTCCATCAGTACATGAATACATTGTCAAGCTTAGTACAGCATTTAATTGTAGTGTGAGGTTAGCGCCATATACAATTGTATCACATTAACCTACAACTCCCAGTATGCCCTTAACAATGGTAAGAAGATGCTTGAAGTTGTTGTTACCAGTCATCATGAGTCTTTGGACCATACAGGAATCACAGTACTGTTTGGGCTTATAGAGGAGCTTTATTAAACACTTAAAGAGTAACTTAGTTTTTGAAAGATATCTTATATGTGTTAGGTCCATTAATTCTTAGCAAATTGGTGTGAGTCTGAAGTTGGCTAAGCGTGGAGAAGAGGCATCGTGGGGTGGTACCTGAACCCCCCACCGATTGCTCAAAAGACCTCTTAGAAGTGCACAGCTCAGGATACAGAACTATGACTTTCTATTCACTTGATCTACTCTGTGTTGTGTGCATGCTCTCGTGTCTCTTGAGCTGCGGTCTTCTAGGAGGTCTTTTGGTAAATGACTGGTGAGTGCCACAGAACTGGGTGACCCACTGATCTACTCAGAATGGGCATAAAACAAAAAATATTCCAAAAGCTTAGATATTTTTTAAAGTGAACCTGTCAGGAGGATTTTGCTAAATAAACTACAGGCATTGTCAGATTGACAGTGTTAAACTAATTAAAATGATACCTGGGTTGAAGAAATCCATCTTGTGGTTCTTGTGTAATCAGTGTTAGAAGTTTTCAGTTAATGATATGCCCGTAGTCTGGGGCGGGACTGTAGGCAGGTCTTATCCTCTTGCTTTATGCCAGAGAAACCAAGCAAAGACCTGCCCACAGGCCATGCGAAGCACGACTAGTCTGTCTCTCTTTCTCTCTCTTTGTCTCTATGATGAGGAAAATGTTTGTGCTTTGGGGTGGGCCTGTAGTCAGGTCTTTCCTTGGTTTCTCTGGTCAGGAAGATAAGACTCTGCCTACAGTCCCATCCCGAAGCACAAGCATCTCACTAGCTGAAAACTTCTAACACTGACTGCACAAGAAGCAGAAGATGGATTTCTTCACCCCAGGTATCATTTTAATCAGTTTAATACTGCCAACCTGAGGGTGCCTGTAATTTAATTAGCAAAATCCTGCTGACAGGTTCGCTTTAAAGTGGATATCTCAAGTTTGAAAGTTATTCTCTATCCACGGGATAGGGAATAACTTTCTGATCACTGGGATCTACGCGCCGTGGTTTCCACTGATCCCGAGGGCCAGGGATCTGAAGAGCACCAGTTCAATGCAGCAGAGGCATCCGCACTACTGCTCCATTCATTCTATCATGCAATATACATACTCCCAATCACAATTTGACTAGATGGTCGTGACCTCGCTCAATTTACCTGCATAGTAGGATTGTGTCTGGAAGAATTCAAATCACATACTTGCAGTTACATAACCACCGTTCGCTGACACAGAGTATCCTCACAGCAAGCAGTGTGTGATGTGAGGATTCACAAGTCTGCAGTAACAGAGTGATTGCAGATTTGTAGTTTTAGACCAGACAACCCCTTTGACACTGCAGCCAATAATGGGAAACTGATTATCGATATATCTGAACATGCTGTCAATCACCGCATGCACGAGAAAAACGTTCATTTGTTGGGTGAAATAAATTTTAAGCTTACTGAAAGGGAGTCTGTCACCCCAAAATGACAATTGGATTGCATAAAATTTTTTATAGGGGACGTAGCCCCTACTAAAATAATACCAGGCCCTTACTGAAATATTACCAGGCATATACAGTTTAGCATTATATTTGTTGAAAAAACAACATTTATTTAATATGTACATGAAGACACTTTTGTGCATCCTTGACGTGGCCTAAGCCTTGGTGCCAAAGGGAACGACAGCAACACGGGAGGCGAGTATAGGGTTTATTATTTTTTTGGGCTGAACATTTAGTTTAAGAAGGGGTTATCCTAGTAGTGGACGACCCCTTTAAAATTCAATAGTTTGTTTTTTTCAGATAGTACATTTTGTTGTATAGCTTGATATTAACATGGTTTCTTTCTTTTCAGAGGGAAGTTTTATTGACGAAAGTTTAGAAAATGAAGGAAGTATTTGTGGGAGTGACTCAACATTCTACAGGCAGACTCAAGGTAACATCTATTTTTCATAATATTAAAGAGGTTATCCAGCCATGTAAGTGTGATGACTTATCCTTTAACCCCTTCCCGACCGCCCACTGTACATAAACATCTGCACTTGCTGGCTCTCTGCAGCGCCGACGTTTATGAGTGGTCCGTGGGTCTCGCAGCGCTCAGGACCCACAGGGTCCTGCAAGCGCTGCAATTCCTGTGCAGAGCAGTAGCTCTGACAGATGACATCATCAGAACCTGATTATAACCCTTTGCTATCTTCTAGCTGCTGCAATTGCCAGATAGCAGAGGGAGACCACAGCTGTACTCACCTCTGCCACGCCGCCGTGATTAGATATGATCACATCACGGGGATCCCGCATTTTCCCAGCAGCCTTTGGTCATGTGATGACCTCTGGGTCTGCTAGCTACAGTGGCTTGTTAGACTCAGTCTAACAAGCGATCTGCGTGTGTAACACTTGCAACTCTCATACAATGCAATACATACGTATTGCATTGTATGAGACCAC
>JARQOD010000006.1:99689360-99751514 GCA_033576555.1 Oophaga sylvatica
AGGTTATTTTTTTAGTTAAATTTTGTCTCTCTAATTTAAATGAGTACATTTTAAAAATTTTTTAAAAAGTATTTTTGGGGGGGAATCTCAGCCAGCAGGGGAATTCCCTACAGTACGTCAGTAAAGTGCGCAGTTAAAAAGCTTTTTAAGGATCGGCTGGGGCCAGAAGGCGTTCCGCAGCACCCCCTGCCCCTTGGGGGGCCCCCACGATGCTTTCACTGATGTAGGGGGCCCCCAAAGTTTTCCCTTTTAAAAAAAATTAAAGGGCCCCAAATAAGGGGTGTAGCTTGTTTAACAGCGGGTTAATCCCCTGACTAGCACATGTGCTGGCCCCAAAATTATTGCGGGCTGATGCAGAAAAAATTTGTAATTGAACTCTTTGGGTCTGAAAAGCTTCCAAGGCCCCCTGGCCCCCATTTATTCTTTTAAAAATTTTGGGGGGGGCCCTTTTTAGCCAAAATCGGGGCCCGTATCGAAACCCCGTCAGCTGGCTGAAGATAAATGGAACATTTCTCTTTTCTAACACCAATGGGAAAGGCAGGGATGTCCTTTCCCCCTCTCTTATAACCGTGATGGACACCTGCTGTATCAATTCAGTAATCCAATAGGGGGGGGGTTTGAGGGGAAGCACGGTAAATGTCTGCTTTGCTGAAAATGATGTCCTGTATATATCACCCCCGTTTATCCTTGTTAGGCTGAAATAGTCATTTGGACATGGAAAAATTTTAAAAAAATTGCAGCGAGTCTGGGCCCCTCGTTTTTTCCCTCCCAAATCATCGGATTTATACACCCCTTTTTCCCCTTTCCTCCCCTCACAGGGTTAAATATTGGAAAATTTGTATTATAGAGACCCCCCGCCCTATTTTTTCTTATTTTGGGGCCCCTTTTAAAAACTCCTGGTCTTTTTTGGACGGTGAAGGTTTTTCCTGGTTCGGCAGAATAAAAAAAAAATGGTCCTCCCCAAACTTTTCCCTCTTCCAAACTTCCCCCTGGAAATTCCCCCAAATTTTTTTAAAAGATAGATAGCTTTTGCAGTTTTCTGGGAAAAGGGGGGGGCCCGCTTGGGCGGGGTTTTGTTAAACCCCCCCGGGGGCCCCAGCCTTGGTTGTGGGGGGTTTTAAAAGGCAGAGTACAGCTAACCTGACTTTTCCTCTTTATGGGGAAATTGGGGGTTTCTAAATAGCCAATCATTTGCCCAAAATCTTTCACTCTCCGGGTGCCCCTTTTAAATTTCCCCCCTTGGTTCATGTCTATAGTATTATGCCACTGCTTTGCCTTTGGACCCAAAAAAAAAAGATTTTTCCTAATCGACCCCCCGGCCCCCTCCCTTCAGTATTTAAACATATACGCTGTGGGTAAACACAAAAAAAGTGGGTACAAAAAAAAAAAAAATGTGAAACAGAAAAAAACCCTAAAGAACATGTTTTAAAAAAAGGAGAAAAAAATCATGGTGAAAAAAAAATATATTATAAAAAGGTTTTAAAGTTTTTTTTTTTTTTATTGTATGAAAAATTTCCCCAATAACACAAGAAGATCTTAAAAAACATAGAAAAAACAATTGGACAGGGGGTAACAGGGGAATGCCTCCGATAAATAGACAAAAATACTTGTGGTAGTGGTGAGGAGCCGGATATAGCCAATATAACTTCAGTAAACCCCATGTTAGGGGAAAAAAAGTGCTATACCGCAATCACTGAACCCCAAACCCCCGAGCATGTCGCAAAAAAAGGGAAGTTACATGACCACAAAAAATGTGCAGCGCTGCCCCGGTAAAAAAAGCAAAACCTGCTCACGTAAAAAGGATGGTAAGCGGAGGGCGCCCCGCAAGAGTGTCGCCCCTGTTAATATTTTTAAAGCAAAAATACAAGCAAGAATAATCAATCTAAAAATTATAATTTCAAAAAAATTCGTATTTTTTAAAAACAAAAAACTATAGTATAAGTCATTAGATTAGGAGGTGTAACAGATTTGTAGAAGTATCACCACGGGGGATCCTAGTGATTGGTGTTCTTTAAAAGAATCCAAAAAAAGGGGAAAGGCCCCAAGAAGGGCAGGGTTGCAATAGGTTGGAAAAACTGAAAAAAATATAATTAAAAGCAAAATTTTAAAAAAAACACAAAAGAATCAAAGGAGGGACTCAAAAGGAACAAAACATTATTTATAAAAAGGAGGCAAAACTCAAAGACTCATTTAGGCCATTGGGCACCATTGTGTCCAACTGGACAATCCAACGGGCCTCCATTTGAGCCAAAATTTATAGCACTTCTTTTTCCCCTAGACATATGGGTTTACTGACATAGTTATATTGTGCTATATCCGGCTCCTCTACCACTACCACAAGTGATTTTTGTCTATATTATCAGGAGCGCATTCTCCCTGTATATGCACCTGTCCTAATTGTGTGTTTCTATTGTCCTTTTTATATGTATCTTCTTGTGTTACTTGAGAATTTTTCATACAATAAAAAAAAAAATTACCTTTTTATAATATATATTTTTTCACCGATGACTCTTTTTCTCCTTGTTCTTAACGATTTCAGATAATCCAGATTTCCCACCAGGACTATCTGCGAATAGATTTCTCGGTTCAAATAAATCCCATCCGATATTATTTTCTCATGTCATCTCCAATACTTTGCTGCTCTCCCTCAATGACTTGTTACAGGGAAGAGCCACTTCCCCTAAGTCAAATTTTGAATATAGCCAGTTACAACACTTCTATTCAACTGTGAAGAACGCACACATCTTCAGAGATCTCACAAACTTTCAAAAAATGAGCCTATCATTGTCACCCCCTACACACTCCATCTCCCTACTGTATAATCTCCTCATTGCCCAGGTAACTGACAATAGGCCAGGATTCTGCTGTGCATGGGAAAGGGAACTGGGAAGTCCTTCTCTGACTCACAATGGGATAAATGTTTCTTCCTAACACATAAAACCTCAATAGGGTCCAAAGCTCAGGAAACCTCCTTCAAAATTATCTCTAGATGGTACCGGGTACCAGCAGTCCTTCATAGATGGTATCCAGTGGTCTCAGATAGATGTTGGAGATGTGGGGAGGGGGAAGGGACAATGTCACACATATGGTGGGCATGCTCTATAATAAATGCATTTTGGGCAAAGGTGGTTCCCATGATTGAGAAAATAACTGGTTTGACTATCCCTAATATGCCAGAGGCCCTCCTTTTATCAATGTTAACAATAAGTAAACGTAGTTAATAAAAGGTCATCAATAGCCTACCTAATACAGGCGGCTAAGAATGTCATTCCACGACACTGGAAAAGCAGAGACCCACCCACTGAGGAGGAATGGTTTGCGCAGATCTCCCTCCTTAATAGGGTGGAGCATCTGATTGCTATCTCACCGGCTGATGTTGATAGATACTGTGTGATTTGGAGGATTTGAATTGATTTGCAAAACTCTGACGCCTACCATCTAGCCCCCAACTAAAGTTATCCGTGATGTCGGCACAACAATGATCATAATCGCACTCTATTGATTGGTGGTCTGCCGTGGTCCGCTCCCTCTCTCTCTATCTTTCATATGGAAAAATACATGCTTGATCTGGATATTGATGGAAAACCCTCCCTGTACCCCCCAATGTACTGTCATTATGCATAGATTTATAGTTATACTACCCCTTTTACTATGTATATTGTATTTTCTTGTACTTTTTCACCACAAAAATAAAAAAAATTGAATTTGAAAAAAAAAATTGTAATTAGATCTACAGCCGGTGGCTGAAGCTTTGGAGCAGACCTCTGATTCCTAGGCTATAGTATGAGTAAACAGCTCTTCAGAGTCAACCATCTGTGTTACCCCAAGCCATAGTGTATGTAGTTTCTTACGGTTAAAAGGGGGGTGGGAAAGACCCAACCCACCTGTAATTGACGATGCCAACGTCACGTAAAACACAGCAAGGGGACTCCAAAAAGAGTCTCCATTTTTTCAAAAAATTTGGGGCACAGACACCACTTAAGTGGCATCAATTGCCCAGAGTTGCTTAAAACGGTTGGTGAGGTGATTTTAACAAATCCTCAAGCTTTTACTCTCCCCAGGATGACACAGGGGTAGAAAAGTCCTTGCGGATCCATGATTTGTTCATCTTTATGAACGTGAGTCTGTCTACATTGTCAGTGGACAGCCTCGTGCACTTATCTGTAAGCACACCACCAGCAGCGCTGAACACACGTTCAGAGAGAACGCTGGCTGCGGGACATGACAAGATCTCCAAGGCGTAAGTGGCGAGCTCCGGCCATTTATCCAGATTGGAAGCCGAAAAAGAGCAAGGGTCCAGTGACACAGTCATGGCTTCGATGTTCAGTTGGAGATACTCCTGTACCATCGTCTCTAGGCGTTGACTATGTGTCTGACTTCTTGTCTCCTGTGGCCTTGCAAAGGATGGGCTAAAAAAGTTGTGAAAGGATTCCGCAAAATTGCTGTTAGCACCAGCAGATACTGTGTTTCTGTTACGGTTTGAGTGCTGAAGACTTGACAGTCTCATGGTTGGCAAGTTACAACTGTGAGATTCACTACGTGCACCACTGGTGTTTTGTGGAAAAGCACATGTAAGATTCTGCAACAGTCTCTGCTGATACTCCTGCATGCGTGAATCCCTTTCTATGGCAGGAATTATTTCGGCAAATTTACTTTTGTACCTGGGATCTAAGAGTGTGGCTACCCAGTAGTCAGGATTATTTCGAATTCTGACAATTCGAGGGTCATGTTGCAGGTAGTGCAGCAAGAAGGCACTCATGTGTCTTGCGCATCCAGGAGCACCAAGTCCCTGTTGTGTTGGTGGCGAGGTAAGAATCATGCTTCCTTCCTCTGCCCTCTCCCCCCATCCTTGCACAACAGAAATGTGATCAAGGTCTCCCTCATCTGATGAGTCTTCCATGCCCATCGCCAGTTCGTCCTCCACTTCTTCCTGGGCTCCTGCACCTTCCTCACTAGTTTGGCTGCTACCATGCGCCCTGGTTAATCCCTCTCCCCCATCCTCCTAATTGACAACTCTGGAGTTGTTTGCACAAAAAACGATGGATGGAAACTGAGCAGAGCTGAGTGGCCAAATTGTGGTACTAGCCCAAAAGGATTGACTAGGTTAGAAGCAGTAAAACAATTTTATTAGATACACAGGTGGTGGAGCTTGGTATAGATGACCTAATAGAATGAGTACCACACACTGCTACTATGCCCAAAATATTGTCCAGGCAAATACAGCTAAAAAATTCATAGTTATTTGAGCTGGTGGAGCTTTGTATAGATGGCCTAATAGAATGAGTACCACACACTGCTACTATGCCCAAAATTATTGTCCGGCAAGATGCAGATAAAAATTATTAGTAATTTCAATGCTGGTGGAGCTTAGTATAGATGGCCTAATAGAATGAGTACCACACACTGCTACTATGCCCAAAATTATTGTCCAGGCAAGATGCAGATAAAAATTTAGTAATTTCAACGCTGATGGAGCTTAGTATAGTTGGCCTAATAGAATGAGTACCACACATTGCTACTATGCCCAAATTATTGTCCAGGCAAGATGCAGATAAAAATTATTAGTAATTTCAACGCTGGTGTAGCTTAGTATAGATGGCCTAATAGAATGAATACCACACACTGCTACTATGCCCAAAATTATTGTCCAGGCAAGATGCAGCTAAAAATTCGTAGTTATTTGAACGCTGGTGGAGCTTGCAAAAGTGCTAATAGAATGATGTACCACCTAAAGCTGCATTACAAATAGTCCAAAAGTTATTGTCCATTAGGCAAGACTGCAGCTAAAAGTGCTAGTAAATGCTGGTGAACTAGTAAAGATGGCTAAATTTACAAATAGTACCACCACTTGCCTACCTTCTGTCCACAAATTTGTCATTGGGCAACAGAAAAAAATTATTAGTAATTTCACGCTGATGGAGCTTAGTATAGTTGGCCTAATAGAATGAGTACCACACACTGCTACTATCCCCAAAATTATTGTCCAGGCAAGATGCAGATAAAAATTATTAGTAATTTCAACGCTGGTGTAGCTTAGTATAGATGGCCTAATAGAATGAATACCACACACTGCTACTATGCCCAAAATATTTGTCCAGGCAAGATGCAGATAAAAATTCGTAGTTATTTGAACGCTGGTGGAGCTGGCAAAAAGTGATAGGAACTGATGTAACCTAGCCCTCAAAAGGGCTGCAATTACAAATAGTCACTACTCCCAAGTTGACCTATCTGTCTATTTAAGAGCACAGACCTGCCTGCTAAAAGTGCTAGAAACTGCTGTAACCTAGCCCTCAAAAGGGCTGCAATTACAAACTAGTCCACTCCTTCTCCCTAAACCTTTCTGTCGATTTCTGTGAAATTTCGCTTCAAATTTGCTGGTGCACCATATAGCACTCACAGCAGCAGCAGTGCCGTCGAACACTCTGCTGCAGCAGTGAGAAAATGGTGGCGACGGGGAAAATGGCTGTGACATACACAGCCAATGACACATGCCCTTGCTTGTGTGAAAAAAAAGCACTTCGCTCCGTGTGAGCGCTGCTGATAGGCTGACAGACTGCACCTCCCACTGGAAATGTGGGAAAGAGAAAAAAAAACGGAGATTTTCATTATTTCTGCAGAGATTCATCCCATGCCCCTCCCACCGTCCTGCTGTACACTCAAACTGTGTATTAACAGTGATTCTCAGCATTACTGTGAAAAAATCCAGTTACGATTTTGGTGCACGAACAGTTATCGAACATAACCTCGAACAGCCGGATTTTTTCCAAATCGTTCGGGTTCGTTCAACGGCTCGAACACCGCCCAAAACAGCTCGAATTTGAGATTGGCGAACAGTTCGATTCGAACACCCTCATCTTTAGTGATGTATGACCCAGTTGTTGACCCGGATTGGCATCCATTGGGGAAGAGGGTGCCGCTGGCAATAGCTTAGAAGAGGAGGAGGATCCGCAGCAGGCATCGACATCGCAGCTGCGGTTATCTGGCAGACCCGTAGCAATCCAAAAATGTGTTAAAAAAACAAAAAGAGTTGCAGGACAGCTTGGCCAGATGGTCAATTTAGCACAGCGTGCAAGCCTTGAAAAGTTTTCCCATAGTAGGAAGAGTGCAGTGTGGCACTTTTTTGACCAAAATCCTATTGCTGAGGCAAAGGTTATCTGTAAGAAGTGTGGAAGGACCTTTAGCCAAGGGAAAAAGCTCCGAAATTTTAATACCAGTTGCATGCTTAGACATGTAAACTCCATGCACTTGCAAGCGTGGACGGACTACAAAACTTCAGGTAGCACACGTGCACCTGCTCCGACTGAAGGTAGCCAGCAACGCTACATCGCTTCCCCCACTGTAAGCCCACCGGTTAGCACACCACCAGCAAGAAATGTTGAGGTGTCGTCGCAAGGCCAAAGCAGTCAGGGAATCCCAATGGTTTTCCAACCAAAGACTGCATCTAGGCCATCACCATCACCACAACCATCACCAACCCCCTCTCAGTTCCCCATGTCCACCGCTAGTTCCACCATATGCAGCTCTCAAGTCCAGCTCACCGTAGAAGAGACTCTGAGTAGGACAAGAAAGTACTCATCCTCTCATCCGCGTGCACTGGCTTTGAACGCCTACATTGCCAAACTGATCTCATTAGAGACGATGCCCTTCCGTTTGGTTGAAAGCGCAGCGTTCCGAGAGCACATGGCCTACGCTGTCCCACGCTATGACCTACCCAGTCGGCACTTCTTTTCTAGAAAAGCCATCCCTGCCCTCCACCTGCATGTGAAAGACTGCATTGTCCATGCACTCAAACAATCAGTGAGTGGAAAGGTGCACCTCACAACAGATGCATGGGCCAGTAGGCATGGCCAGGGCCGTTACGTGTCCATCACTGCGCACTGGGTTAATGTGGTGGATGCAGGGTCCACAGGGGACAGCGGCAGTGGGACAGTGCTGCCTAGCCCACGGTATAGGCAACAGTTGGCTGTAGGCGTTCGACCCTCCCCCTCCTCCTCCAGAAGCGAAAGCTCATCGACAGAGCGCACTCCATCCCCAGCTGCCAGTGTTGCACACGAAGTATCACACTATCGAACAGCTAGTGGTAAGCGTCAAGTTTTAAAGATGATGTCTTTGGGCGACAACAGACACAGCGCGGAGGTACTGGCCGACTACGTGCAGCGAGAAACTGAGTCATGGCTGGGCAGTCTACATCTTGAGCCAGTCAAGGTAGTCAGTAATAACGGCCGTTATTTTGTGGCGGCCATAGCCCTGGCAAAACTCAGACACATACCTTGCCTGTCTCACACCTTGAACCTGGTGGTGCAGTGCTTCATAAATAATTATCTGGAGTTACCAGCCCTGCTCCATAAGATGCGAAGACTGTGCTAGCACATGCGTCACTCGCCCATTGACTCCAGTCGTATGCAGAGGCTGCAGCGATTGCTCCACCTCCCCAAGCACCACCTAATCATAGACGTTGCAACAAGGTGGAACTCCACGATGCACATGGTTGAGAGGCTGTGTGAATAGAGGCAGGCTGTAATGCATTTTGTGGGAAGATACACAGGCAGGCAGTTTGAGGGCAGACATCGAGTTGTCGGGTGTGCAGTGGTCAAAGCTGAAAGACCTCTGTAAAGTCCTTCAGTGTTTTGAGGAAAGCACACGGCTGGTAAGCGCAGACGACGCCTGTTATGATTTGGTAGCTAAGGAGGACAGGAGCAAAATACATCCAAAGCAGCAAGACACCAGAGAGGCTGGAACCTAACAGTGTTGCACATCCCTAAACTAACCACACAACTAGAAGTAGCCGTGGAGCGTACCTACGGTGATCCTAGACGCCTCGGCACAGCCGGAGAGTTAGCTACACCTGAAGATAGAAAGAGGAAAGCTAACTGCCCTGGAGTAAAGCCCCCAAACAAATAGGAAGCCCCCAAACATGTAATGGCGGTTAGACAAGAGGAAAACACGAACACAGACAGAAAATAGAATGAGCAAATGTTGGGGCTCAAATCTGTCTAGAAAGTAAAGTATAGGAGAGAAATTTTGTCTGCAACCCAGAAAAACCCTAATAAAAATACCAGCACTTCTGATTACAAAAAACCTGAGACCACACAATCTCGACCGCCTATATCAGATCTCTGGTGTGACACACAGCTACCCAACAATAAAAAATATCAATGGAACAGAGAACAAGTGCAAATACAAAATGAGAACAGAGGGCAGCGCAAGCCCCCAAAGGGGACCTGGCTGAAGTTCAAGGCAAGACTGCAAAAAGCAAGGAAAATCCAACCACAGAAAAAAAATAGAAAGTCACTTTTCTGAATGATAGCAGGAAAGCAAGCTGAAATTCCAACAAAGACCTGGAAGCAACAATTGATTACCGGCTAGCACATTCACAACAGTACCCCCCTTGAGGAGGGGTCACCGAACCTAACGTGCGCTACCAGGCCGATCAGGATGAGCTTGGTGATAGGCACGGATAAGTCTCCTAGCATGGATGTCCGAAGCAAACACCCAAGAATTGTCCTCCTGACCATAACCTCTCCACTTAACCAAATACTGGAGTTTCCGCCTAGCAAAACGAGAATCCAATATTTTCTCAACCACATACTCCAAATTGCCCTCAACCAAAACAGGGTCGGGAGGCGCAGCCATAGGAACCACTGGCTCGACAAACCTCTTCAATAATGATTTGTTGAATACATTATGGATCTTAAATGTCCCTGGAAGAAGCAAACGGAAGGAAACCGGATTAAGAATTTCCATGATCTTATAAGGTCCAATGAACCTTGGCTTAAATTTTGGAGACGCAACCTTCATAGGGATATTTCTTGAGGACAACCAAACTAAGTCCCCCACTTGAAAACGAGGACCATCAGTGCTATGCCGGTTGGCAAACTGCTGGGCTCTCTCCTGAGAGAGAGACAACCTCTCCACAACTTGGTCCCAAATCTGCTGCATTCGCTCCACAATAGAGTCAACACCCGGACAGACAGAAGCCTCCAACTGTCCTGAAGAAAATCGAGGATGAAACCCAGAATTGCAGAAAAAAGGAGACATCAAGGTGGCAGAGCTAGCCCTATTATTAAGAGCAAACTCAGCCAAAAGCAAAAAAGAGACCCAGTCATCCTGATCATCAGACACAAAACATCTCAAATAAGTCTCCAAGGTCTGGTTTGTTCTCTCAGTTTGTCCATTGGTCTGAGGGTGAAATGCAGAGGAGAAAGATAACTGAACACCAAGTTTAGAACAAAATGTCCTCCAAAATCTGGAAACAAATTGGACTCCTCTGTCAGACACAATGTTCTCTGGAATGCCGTGCAACCGAACTACCTGCTGAAAGAATAAAGGCACCAATTCGGAGGAGGAAGGCAACTTAGGTAGTGGCACAAGATGTATCATCTTGGAAAATCTATCACAGATCACCCAGATAACGGTCATTCTCTAAAAGACAGGGAGGTCGGAAATAAAATCCATAGAGATATGGGTCCATGGCCTCTTGGGCACAGGTAATGGCATCAACAAACCACTAGAGCGAGAGCAAGGTTTGGAATGAGAGCAAGTCCCACAGGACTGCACAAAGTCCCTGACGTCACGAGACAAAGTAGGCCACCAAAAGGACCAACTCACCAAATCTCTAGTACCAAAAATACCGGGATGACCAGCCAATGCGGAGCAATGAATCTCAGACATAACATTCTTCCTCCACCGGTCTGGGACAAACAATTTCCCAACAGGGCAGCGTTCAGGTTTATCCTCCTGACATCCCTCCAGAGCCAGTCTCAAATTGGGCGAGATAGTGGAAAGAAATACCTCAGGAGAATCCGCAGAGAAACTCCTCGAGAGGGCATCCGCCTTAACATTCTTAGTGCCCGGGTGTCATGTGTGCATTGCCACGAAGATCGTCGCGGTTGCACATTTTGACTTCTCACAGCTGAGTTGCTGTTTCTTTGTGTTTGGCAGCTAGGGAGTTAATTCTGTCTGTGCTCGGTGCTGGGACTGGGTCAGTTTCTCCCGGCTGCAATTGATTATTTGTTGATTGGTTTCCTTTAAGTTTCTGGTTGTCTGCTTTGGGAGTTGCCAGTGAAACACTTCATGCAGACCACAGATAGGAATGAATCTGTATAGACTCTAGTTGAGAGCTCCTTAGTTGTTTTAAGCTTAACTTGCTTAGAGTTTATTTCCCAGACCATTTATGTTCCTTCGGTGTTTGAGTGTGTATGCAAGAGAGTGCTATCCTGTCTGTCTTATATGTCTAATCTGTGTATTTAGCTGAGATCAGCCCATATCCCTTTGGTGGTAATCAGGATCCTTCTTTGGACTGATTACAGGGTTCAGGGTCTGATAGGAGACAGGGTTAGGCTGGAGACTTGGACCTCTGAACCATTATCAGTACCTCCAAGGTAAGGGATTAGTTAGGACCCCAGTGTAGGGTCAGGTTAGACCCCGGTCCTCCTCTTTCCTGTTACAGCTCATCAAGTCCTCAAGATTAACCCTGAGTTCAACTGATATCGTCTCTGCACATCTAGTCCTCAAGATTAACCCTAAGTTCTGCTGATATTGTGTCAGGTAAATCTATTTTATACTTACATTCTTATGTTGCTAAACTATATGTTGTATAGAGTGTGGTTCCTGTATAAATAGTTTACTGACATTGTAGTCATATCATTAGACAGCGTGACATTTTCACTGGCCTTAAAAAATTATCTCTAGTTACCATGGATCCAGTAGCCCAGCTGGCTCTGCAGTTGCAGGGATTATCCATGGAGCTGACGGACATTAAGTCCAAAGTTTTGTCTCCCCTGGAGCAAACCAGAGTTGAACCTAAGGTGGCTCTTCCAGATAGGTTCACTGGTGGGCGAGACAAATTTTTTACCTTCCGGGAGGCATGTAAATTATATTTTCGGCTTCGGCCGCGATCATCAGAGAGTGATGTGCAGAGAGTGGGAATTGTTATCTCACTTCTTCAAGGGGACCCTCAATCCTGGGCATTTTCCCTTCCTCCGGGATCCCCGGCTCTACAGTCTGTAGATCAATTTTTTACTGCTCTGGGATTGGTATATGATGACCCAGATCGGGTCTCTCTTGCTGAGACTAAATTACGTAAGATACAGCAGGGAGATCGTCCTGCGGAGGAATTTGCTTCTGAGTTTCGTAGATGGGCCACGGATACTCAGTGGAATGACCCAGCTCTTAGGAGCCAGTTTTGTCATGGGTAGAGTTGAGCGATACTTTCCGATATCCTAAAGTATCGGAATCGGAATGGTATCGCCGATATCACTAAAATATCGGCGATACCCCATACCGATACGGAAGTCCCATGTAAGTCTATGGGAACAAAATATCGAAATTAAAAAAAAACCCATTCTTGCCTTGTTGGTTAATTGTACATGAAGGAAAACAAGAAAGAGTAATGTAGAATGTATTGGGGAAGGTTGAGGAGACATTAAAGGCATAGATGTTTAACCCAATCAAATGGAATAGCATAAATATTTTTTTTTTTAAAGTGTTCGGATTGACGAAGAAATTGACAATGTTAACGTTTTTTATATTTTGGCAAATATGTATATTACACAACTTCCATGCTCTTCATCTTCACCTTTTTAACTTTTCACACACTTTCTCCTTCATAATCTTCTGCAGCATCATCTTTTTCATCAAATTATTCTTCATCTTCACCTTCTTTATCTTCTTCTTAAACTTCTTGCTATTCATCTTTGTTAACATTACTCATATTCTTCTTATTAAACTATTATTCTTATTCATATTCTGCTTCATCTTCTCATCATATTCTTATTTGTGACAGAGAATCCTGTACTTGTAATCTGTCAAAGTATGAATTTTTCATCCTTCCGTTCTTGCTGTCACAAAAGATTTAAATTACAACAGTATTTGTCCGTGTTCAGTTTAGCCTGCAGCAGCAGGCATTTTCCAGGGGCACCACGAGGAGGAACGGACTCACCCCATACACTGCTTAGTCTTCTTCTGCTTAGAATTTAGAGCTATATTTTGCTCTTCATTTTGGTCTTATACTTCATGTTCTTCTGCTTTTAGATCTTCTGCTTATTGTTCTTGTGTCTCTTGTTCCGTATCTTGTATTTGTAGCACAATCTTGTACCAGCTGATGTTACTGGGACACGGTTACTAAGCAGGAGGTACCTGTGCTCCAAAGCACTACCAAGGACCAGCAGACGTTGCTGGAACTCGGATACCGAGATGGAGGCACCTAGGCCAAAGGCACTGCGGAGAACCAGTTGACGGTACTGGAACCCGGACGGGTAGCAGAAGGTACAAGAGCCAATGCAAGTAACGAGGACCAGCTGACTGTGCTGGAACCGGAGGGGCAGCAGAAGGAAAAGAGCCAATGGCACAACCGAGGACCAGCTGACGTTACTGGGACACGGTTACTAAGCAGGAGGTACCTGTGCTCCAAAGCACTACCAAGGACCAGCAGACGTTGCTGGAACTCGGATACCGAGATGGAGGCACCTAGGCCAAAGGCACTGCGGAGAACCAGTTGACGGTACTGGAACCCGGACGGGTAGCAGAAGGTACAAGAGCCAATGCAAGTAACGAGGACCAGCTGACTGTGCTGGAACCGGAGGGGCAGCAGAAGGAAAAGAGCCAATGGCACAACCGAGGACCAGCTGACGTTACTGAACCCCAGTAAACAGGAGCAAGTGTTGACTGTGCTAACAGCACTTCCGAGCAACAACTGGCGGTGTTGGAGCCCAGGGTCAAGGAGGATGTTTAAATACTAGATCAAGTAATTTCCTTGTTACCTGTCAATTTTAAATGTCTATACTTCAAACAAGAGAAAGATAACCTTTACTACCATAAGATGATGATTTCATTTAAACTAATATCTAGATAAATAAAGAATTGACAAACATAAACACATACATTAACATGTTGAACAGCAATGCAAACCACAAAATAAATTAGTTAAGGAATCTGCTATACGGTTGTACATAAAAGCATACAAGTACATATCTGAATCCATTAATGATGGATAAGTAACAGTATGTACACCATTTTTATTGTATAGACAATGAATGTCTGACTTCAAAACATCATCAGCATTACAAGTAATCTGTGATATTACTAAAATGTTCCATTTGCTGAATAATGTCACTAAATTTTTATACAAAATTATACAATTTCCATCATGTAATACTCATAATATGTGGCAATAATCATTTTTATTAACAAACATAACCTTTAAAAAGTGCATAGTGCATAGTGAAAATTGCTATTTATGGCTGACTGTCGACTTGGAAGCATGACAACAGATAGATAAGGTATATATAGATGAGACTGCATAGCCACAGATGGTGAATGGCGATGTAATACTGTACCTCAATAAAGTGTGCGTCACTACTACATAATTTTTTTATATAGCTTTATAACAAGGGTACATGGATGTATGCTTGTGCCTTTGTTTTGACGCACAGACTGCCTTCCTGCTGAGACGCATTGGGTGGTGAACAGTTGTGTGCAGTGTTCACTGCAGTCTCTGCGGAATAACCACACTTAGACCTTATAACTTTTCAGACTTTCTTTATCAATCTACCAAGATGAAGAAGGCAGGGAGTAAGGCACGTGGTCGTGGAGTTTCTTCAGGGAGAGGACGTGGGGATTCTGTGGCTGCTGCGGCCCCCAGTGACACAGCATCCACCAGTTTTCCCCGTGAGCGTTCCTTTATGCGCACTTTTGTAGGAGCTCGGAGTACCCCCCTGCTGCGGGAAGAACAAATTGAAGCCGTTGTTGTTTGGATGTCAGCCAATGCATCGACTTCAATTGCTTCCACCTCCTCTCAGACCACAGCACTGTTGGGCAACCATCTGTCTCTTCACCGCCTGGCAAATTGCCCAGGCAGTCAGAGAGTTCTGTACAGGAGCCAGCTGAGTGTCTGCTTCTGTTCTCAGAATCTATTGGCTTGCAAACAGGGGCCCAGCCAAGCAGCATTCTGTAATGTGAAGAGGGAGTATGCAGTGATGCGCAACAGCTGTGTCTCTCTGAATCTGAAGAGGCGGCTGAGACAGTGCCGATGGTCAGCACACCGCAGAACGCATCTGATGATGATGAGACCCAGGTGCCAGTTTCTGTTGAGCATGGTGCTGGCCAGACCACCCAACAGCAGGTGTTGGAAGAGGGTAGTGGAGATGATGAGGTCCAAGACCCAACATGGCATGAGGAACAGGAAGGTGGTGGGAGCAGCTCAGAGGAATAATAATAATATTTATTTATATAGCGCCATCATATTCCGCAGCGCTTTACAGTTTAGCAGTTTCAGAACACAAGTCATAAGTAACAACGTTAACAATACAATAATTTAAGCTAAATAAGTCGCCCCTGCTCGTGACAGCTTACAATGTACAATGAGATGGGGAGATACAAAGTATAGGTGTTTATATACAATGGTGCATTTACAATGATGTTCCAGCCATCTTAAGGGACTGAGGGATGGAGATAGTGAATGGGCTAGAGACACACACACACTTACACAGAATACATAGAATGACTTTGATTAGTGAATGTGATAGGCCGCTCTGAACAAATGTGTTTTGAGGGAGCGCCTGAAACCATGCAAATTGTGGATAGTCCTAATTTCTTGGGGTACAGCATTCCAGAGGATTGGCGTAGAGCAGGAGAAGTCTTGGAGTCGGGAGTGGGAGGTACGTATTAGTGCAGAGGTTAGTCGAAAGTCGTTTGCAGAGCGCAGCAGTCGGTTAGGCCGATAGATAGAAATGAGGGAGGAGATGTAGGAGGGGTGCTGCACTGTGGAGAGCTTTGTGGGTGAGAACCAGTACTTTGGTTGAAAGCGGGAGAGGCCTAGAGAAATGGTTAGTGATAGAAGGAAGATAGAGGAAGACATTGCCCCAACGGTACAAACAGGAGGGAGAGTTAGGCTGCAGACTCGGTTGCCTGTAGCCTCCAGTTTGGCACCTGTTCGGAGCAGTTGTCTTCCAAAAGTCAAAACGTGCGCTCCCAGGACTTGCACTGCGTGGTCCTTTTTTCACACACTTGCACATGATATTTGCTATGTGAAATGCAAGCTGTGTAATCAAAAATTAAAAATAGCTAAAAGTGTCAGTCACCTCAATACACAAATATGTGGAAACATGTGCGGACAAAGCACGTAGTTGAGTTTACAAAGACACACTAGAGATGTAGGCCAACCTACAGCAGCACCTACATCTTCAGGTTGTGTTGAAGCCTCTTCATCGAGCTCACACACAGCTGGTTCTGCTTCCACAGTCGCCATGGAAGAACCTCGGCCACTGTTGTCCAGAGACAAACTGTTATTCCACACACAGCAGCAAGTTCCCTGTCATCCTCACACTCCCCAGGCACAAAACAGCCATCGGTAGCACAGGCATGGGATAAAAGACGGCCATACTCCGCAAACCATGCACGAGCACAGGCTTGAATGCTGCTTGCAAAATCCTGTCCCTTGAAATGCTGTGATTCAGGCTGGTGGGAGACAGACAGTTTCCGTAAATGAATACATTGTCAACCCACAATACCATGTGCCAAGCCGATTTCATTTCAGCAGGCAAGCGTCCCTGGTCTGCAAAGATGTTGAGGGAAAAATTAAACATGCGCTACTAAAGCCCTCAGTAGCAAGGTCCACCTGACCACCGATGCGTGGACCAAGTACCCATTGTTATGATCTGCTACAACAGTAAGGAAAGAAGGGAATTCTGTCCCTACATACAACTAAGCTGATCCTACGATGTAACGGGAACCTGATCTGCGACCAGACCCGCTAAAGTCTCAATTGTGTGAACGAAGACCTATAGTTGCGAGGGAGTAATCCCTACAAGATCTAGGGACTGTGAGAAAAGGTGGAAACCTCCTAACCTAAATTGTAGCATGGTAATTAAACAAAAAATAAATCTTTTGTGATCCTAACATCAAGCAAAAACTGACAGATTAGGCACCTAAGCACCCGGCTAGCTTAACAGTAGATAATACAATGAAGTCAAGCAAAGCCAGAAGGGCGGAGCCAGACAAAATAGGGAAAAAGGTATGTGCCAGCAAACTGAAACAAAAACCTAACAAGAGGGTTCTAACACCATGGCCAGGGACAATACCTTCCCTCACTGCCCATTGGGTCAATGTTGTGCAGCCGGGTACTGATCTTGCGAGTGGCGCTGTACGTGTTTGACCAACTCCAAGGATTGCAGGAATCAAGTCTGTACACATTGATTCTCCTCCTTTTCCAGTTCTCAGAATCATCGTGCAGGAGCCGTCACGGTCTACCTCCACATGGACCCGTGAACGTTTACTGTTGCGACCGATATGAGCACAGCCGTGTCCAATGTCAACAGCCATCCTGAAATTAATTTCCATGGGGAATCTTAGCCACACAGCGCAGGAGCTCTGTAATGCCAATAAAGCAGGGAGAGCGACGTGTGTTTTTTGGAAGAGAATCTACAGCAGGTTGGTTAGTGTGGGACAATGGCCGAAATCTGGTGTCAGCTCTGGGCCTTGGCAACCTCAACTCACATACCATGTCTGTCATATGTGCTCAACTTGGTGTGCAGAGTTTTTTGAGGGACTATCCGGATCTTGATGCACTGCTGCACAAGGTCCGCCTAGAGGGCGCTCACTTGCGACGTTCCAGCATGGGCCAGATCGCTGATTGCAGCTCTGCAACGCAGATTTCACCTTCATGAACATCGCATCTTGTGACGTACCCACCAGGTGGAAATTCCTCGTTACATATGTTGGAGCGGTTGTGTGAGCAGCAGCACAACAGTAATGGAGTATCAGCTGCATCAGGCGCAGTCAACTCGCAATTTGCGCGTTCACACTTCACCACTACTGAGTGGGCTCTATAATAAGAATAATAATATTATTTATTTATATAGCGCCATAATATTCGCAGTGCTTTACAGTTTAACAGTTTCAAAACACAAGTCATAAGTAACAACGTTAACAATACATAATTAAAGCAAATCAGCCGCCCCTGCTGGTGAAAGTTACAATCTACAATGAGGTGGGGGAGATACAAAGTACAGGTGTTTATATACAATGGTGTTTTTACAATGATGTTCCAGCCATTTTAAGGGAGTGTGGGATGATGGAGATAGTGAATGGGCTACACACACAGAATTACACATAGAATGACTTTTGATTAGTGAATGTGATAGGCCATGTGAACAAATGTGTTTTGAGGGAGCGCCTGAAACCATCCAAATTGCGGATAGTCCTAATTTCTTGGGGTAGAGCATTCAGAGGATTGGCGCAGCGCGGGTGAAGTCTTGGAGTTGGGAGTGGGAGGTAGGGATTAGTGCAGAGGTTAGTCGAAGGTCGTTTGCAGAGTGCAGCAGTCGGTTAGGCCGATAAATATAAATAAGGGAGGAGATGTAGGGGGGTGCTGCGTGTGGAGAGCTTTGTTGGTGAGAAACCAGTAATTAGAATTGGATCCTATAATGAAAAGGGCAGCCACTGCCAGTGTAATGAGTGGCGAATAACTCTATGAAGGATATCTGCCACGTTTTGCGTGCGTTTGATGAGTCAACGCGGATGGCGAGTGCAGATGATGCATAGTCAGCCCGACTGTCCCCTTATCTGCCTGCTTCAAAAAACACTGCCAAGCACTAAGGCATGAGGTTTTGGAAGAGGTGGAGGATGAGGAGTCACAAATTCCCCACCTTCTGGACAGTCAGCGCAACGTGGTTCCTCCAAAGGGTGGAGGATTTCAAAGTACCATGCTGTATCAACAATTGAACCTCCAGAGTCGCTGTCTATATTTTCATAACCATTACAAACTTTTAATGTATTTACAAAGCACATAATGTACATTTTTTGTCTATCCTTTTGTAATTGTATTGTGTTTCATAAACTGATGTTACAGAATTATGATACAAAGTTTTTTAAAATTTTTAGTTTTTAAATTTTGTAAATTTATATGTATTTGAAGGACTTTGTGAGGAGGATTGAGGAGGAGTCAATGGAGGAGGAAGACATCGCTCCAGAGGGAGGTAGACAATGCTCTAGTCAGTATGTAGACCAAGGGTGGGGTGATGCACAGCAGGCGGAGATGACGCCTCTTGCAGGGGACAACGTTTCTTGGCCAGTGGGAGTCTGCAGCACATGGTTGATTTCATGCTGCAGTGGCTGAGAAACGACCGCCGCATCGAACACATTCACACCACGTCTGATTATTGGGTGTACACCCTCTAGACCCTCGCTACCGGGACAACTTACAAGCCTCATCACACCGTTGAACCGGGAGCGTAAAATGCGGAAGTACCAAGACACACTGGTGAATCCATAATGTTCTCCATTCCAGCCGAGAGCACTGCTGCTGCTATGATTTACAAAGCAGCTCTGTGCGTCGAGGCAGTGGAGACAGCTCTGCAACAAGAGGGGAGCACAAGCAGCGCCTCTGCACAGGGCAGAACAGTATGTTCCAAATGTGTCGAAGTTTTGTGGCAGCGCCACCAATGTCTACACCATCCGAGACGGCTCCAGTCAGCAGGAGGCAACATTTCCGTAAGATGGTGACAGACTACAGTCTTGCCCTCTCAGTGTACTCCAGATGCTCTTCCCATTCAAGTTTTGTGTCTCTAAGCTGGATACATGGCCAGAGCTTAGCCAGTATGCATTGGAGGTGCTGGTTGATCTGCTGCAGTGTATTATCGGAGGGTCTTTACTGCTGCAGGTGGTGTACTAACAGACCGTTGCATGCGACTATCCTACGATATGTAGAACGGCTTACTTTTCTGAAAATGAACTAGGCATGGATCTCGCCTGAATTTGCCTGTCGGTTTCAGATTAATAACTGGTTGGCAACGTTTTCCATGTCTCCTGTTATGTTCATCTTTCTACCACCTGAGCTATACTCCCTGGGCTACAACACTGCCAGTTGCTGCTCAGAAGTGTCGTGTCCACAGACCAATACACAAGCTATAGTGATAGTGGGGTTCAGTAACGCCTGCTGTTCCCTGCTGTGTGTCCGGCAAAAATTACTGCTACCTAGCACACATGTTGAAAAAAACATGACATGTTAAAGTGGCTTGTGCTACACTAGATATCAGGCTACACCCTTATTTCTAAGCTGTAAACAAGTGAAACGTCAAATTTAAAAACCATTCAATGATTAGTGTTGGTAACAAATCTGTAACTAAATAATTGTGACATATTATGGCAGATATCCACATGTCTAACACAATGCTAACACAAAAGCATACTTATGCTATAGGGTACTGATGGTGAACCTTCTCACTCCATAACTTTGACCAATCCAACTCACATCATGCCTCAAATGCTGCAATGTTGGAAGTGCATAATGTGGGTTGAACTTTGACAACAGCTGCAGTGCGAAGGTTATCCTTCTGTGTTCTTGGCTTTTAAAAAAAAGCATACAAGTAAATATAATAATACATTGTTGATTTAAGGGACATGATGTAACCTGTAATATTGTGCAAACAATGGATGTAGGATATTCCTCTTCAAAAATTACTTATATTTGTGTCATTTGAAAAAATACATATTTTAGTTAAAATTAAAAACCCATGTTCAGTAGCTGTGAAAGGCCCGTTTGTGTACTTCTATATTTTTGCAACCAATGTATTGTATACGGATGGAAGCACGTCACTGTAATAGATTTGAATTATTTAAATAGAATAAAGCAGCACCAATTTTAGAAAAATGACAAGGATGAGCAGTGACAGACATCAGCGAGTACACGCAGCGGTGGTTGAAGAAGTAAATGGAGCGTGATCTGCATTTTAAAAAATAAAAATAAAAATACCTCAAGACTGCAGTGAACACTGAAACCAACTATTCACAATCTGTGAAAGGCTACTCCTTTGTCTACTTCTATAGTGTTTGCAACCAATGTATTGTATACGGATGGAAGCGGTCACACTAATAGATTAGATTTATTTTAAATGGAATGTAGCAGAACCAATTGGAGTAAATGAAAAGGATGAGCCACTGAGACACGCTCAGCAGAGTACAAGCAGCAGTGCTTGAACAAGTAACTGGAGCGTGATGTGCACTCAAAAAAGTAAAAAACACAAACTGAAGTGAACACTGAAACACAACTGTCCACAATCTGTGAAAGGCTACTCCTTTGTGTACTTCTATAGTGTTTGCAACCAATGTATGTATACGGATGGAAGCGGTCACATAATAGATTAGATTTTTTTCCACTAAAATGGAGCAGCACAATTAGAGAAAAATGTGAAGGATGAGGCAGTGACACACGCTCAGCAGACTACAACCAGCAGTGGTTGAAGAACTAATGGAGCGTGATCTGCACTCAAAAAATCAAAACCTCACAGACTGCAGTGAACACTGAAACACAACTATTCACTATCTGTGAAAAGTCCTTTCTGTACTTCTATAGTGTTTGCAACCAATGTATTGTATACGGATGGAAGCGCGTCACACTAATAGATTTGATTTTTTTCTAATATAATGGAGCTGCACCAATTCCCCTAAATAAAATAAAAAAAAAAAAGAGTCAGTGACACGTGCAGATGCCTACAAACAGCGGTGGATGCAGAGCAAACTGCAGCGTCACCTGCACTGTCACCACACACCTTGCACAGAGCTGTTAAAACAACACTGGCAAAATGAAGCTTTACACAGCGGTTGGTAAACTAGCCTGCCTCAAGCACAGTAGTACACAAATCGCAATATCTAACTGTCCCTCAGAGTCAGCACAGCAGCGTTCTGTCCCTTACTGAGTTCACAGCACAGTGACGCTAAAATGGCTGCGGCGCCTTTTATAGTGCATTCTGACATCATTTCAGCAGCCAATCACAGCCATGCCATTAGTTAAGATGACCGCAGCATTACAGGATGTGCCCACACTTCGTAGGATTCCTCATTGGCTGACTAAAATCACATTGCCTCTCAAAGAATTATGGGAACTTCCGATTCCGGTATACGATATAGAAAAAGTATCGGAATTAAGTATCGGAATTCCGATAACGCGAATATCGGCCGATACCCGATACTTGCGGTATCGGAATGCTCAACATAGTCATGGGCTTTCTGACAAATTAAAAGACGTTTTGGCTCAGTATGAGTCTCCTCCTTCTCTGGAGGCTGCTATGGCCTAGCTATCCGTACTGATAGACGGCTTCGGGAGAGGGGTGAGGTAACTCCACTCCTGTTGTTACTCCACCTACTACTAAAGTCCCTTATGTTGAGGTTCCCCTTGTCTGTTCGGATGAGCCTATGCAGTTGGGAGGGACATCTTTCGTAGTAGGGATTGGCGGCACGCCGCAGGACTAGAAGGTTTTTTTCTGCGGGGAAAGAGGGACATTTTGTTGGAGAATGTCCATCCCGTGTCTTGTTAAGTAAAAAGTCGCCGGAAAAACTGCTAATCCAGGTTGTGTGGTGGATGACAACCTGGGAGTATGTATTTCATCCGCCCGGTTCTTCTCAGTTCCTTGTACAGTGGAGGTGATGTTTGGTACTAGAGTGAAGAGATTGTCTGTTCTTCTGGATAGTGGTTCGGCGCCAATCTGGTTGACGCTCAGTTTGCTCAGGCTCAAGGTATGCATCTGAGTGTATTGGTCAAACCGATCCCTATTTTTTCCATTGACGCCAGGCCTCTCGGCCAAGGTGCTTTGTTCATGAGGTTCATAACATTGACCTTCGGGTAGGGGCAATACTAGGGAACAATTATTTGTTTTGTGTTGGAGGGTCTACCTACTCCCATTGTGTTGGGACTTCCTTGGCTGGTTAAACATAACCCTGTAATTAATTGGCAGTCCAGAGAGATAAGCCAATGGGGTGAGTTTTGCAAAAGCAACTGCATGAACACAGTCATCAGTGCGGTCGTACCTAGTACATTGCCTCCTTTTTTGGAGGATTTTGGGCATGTTTTATTCTGAGGAGGGGTGTCGGGAGTTGCTCCTCATCGTGTGTATGACTGCTCTATTAATCTTCTTCCTGATGCTAAGTTACCTAAAGCTAGGTTGTATAATCTTTCTGGTCCTGAAAGACAGGCTATGAAAGATTATATTTCCGAAAGTCTGGCCAAAGGGCATATTAGACCTTCATCTTCCCCTGTAGCCGCGGGGTTCTTCTTTGTGAAGAAAAAAGATGGAGGCCTACGCCCTTGTTTGGATTTCCGCGAACTTAATCGGATTACTGTTCGAGATCCGTATCCACTCCCTCTTATTCCTGATCTCTTCAATCAAATTGTTGGCGCCAAATGGTTCTCTAAATTGGATCTCAGGGGGACGTATAATCTGATTAGAATAAAAGAGGGGGATGAGTGGAAAACGGCGTTTAACACGCCGGAGGGACATTATGAAAACCTGGTTATGCCTTTTGGTCTGACTACTGCACCAGCAGTATTCCAACATTTTGTTAATGACATTTTTCGTCACCTTGTGGGGGTGTTTGTGGTCGTATATTTGGATGACATTTTAATTTACTCGCCAGATCTTGTGTCTCACCAGGAGCATGTGAGACAGGTGTTGCAGATCTTGCGAGACAATAAACTATACGCCAAACTGGAGAAGTGTGTTTTTGCCGTACAGGAACTTCAGTTTTTGGGTTTTTTGGTGTCAGCCTCCGGTTTCCGTATGGACCCTGAAAAGGTGAGAGCAGTGCTTGAATGGGATCAGCCAGGGGATCTTAAGGCTCTGCAGCGTTTTTTGGGGTTTGCTAATTACTACCGGAAATTTATTTGTAATTTCTCGTCTGTCGTCAAACCTCTCACGGACATGACGAGAAAAGGGACGGATTTTTCTAGGTGGTCGGACAAAGCTTGCCAAGCCTTTTCCTCTTTAAAGAGATGTTTTGCTTCGGCACCCGTTCTCATCCAACCAGATGTATCTCAGCCGTTCATTGTGGAGGTGGACGCGTCTGACGTAGGGGTGGGTGCTATATTGTCCCAGGGTCCGTCCCCTGGTAAATGGCATCCGTGCGCTTTCTTTTCTAAGAAATTGTCGTCCGCCGAAAGGAATTATGATATCGGCAATAGGGAACTTTTGGCCATTAAATTGGCTTTTGAAGAATCGCGTCACTTTTTGGAGGGGGCAGTCCACCCGGTCACTGTTATTACTGATCACAAGAACCTGCTGTATTTAGAATCCGCTAAGCGTCTGAATTCCAGACAAGCTCGATGGTCGTTGTTTTTTACCAGGTATAATTTTGTCGTCACTTATCGTCCGGGGTCTAAGAATGTAAAGGCTGATACTTTGTCTCGCAGTTTCCCAGGGGCCGGGAAAACGGATGACCCGATTCCTATCCTTCAGGAGGGGGTGGTAGTGTCGGTTGTATGTTCTGAGCTTGAGGAGGAGGTGTTAGAGGCTCAGGGGGACGCCCCTGCAGGACCTCCAGGGAGACTGTTTGTCCCGAATCAGTTGAGACAAAAGGTTATTGAGGCACATCATAATTCTGCTTTAGCAGGACATCCAGGGAGTAAGGCTACTTTAGATCTCCTTTCTCGCCGATTTTGGTGGCCTAACGCTAATAAAGATGTTATAACTTTTGTCGCGTCCTGTGGGGTTTGTGCTCGCTCTAAAACTCCTCATACCCGTCCATCTGGGACCCTTTTACCCTTGAAACTTCCGGAGCGTCCATGGACTCATTTATTTATGGACTTCATTACGGATCTTCCTCCGTCGTCAGGGAATACTGTCATACTGGTGGTTGTTGACAGGTTCAGTAAGATGGCACATTTCGTTGCTCTTCCTGCACTCCCTAATGCTAAAACTCTGGCGCAGGTGTTCATTAGGGAGATCGTGAGACTTCATGGGTTGCCTTCTGATGTGGTGTCAGATAGGGGGTCTCAGTTTGTGTCCAAATTTTGGAGGGCATTTTGTTTACGTCGGGGGATGCAATTGTCGTTTTCCTCGGCTTTTCATCCACAGACCAATGGTCAGACGGAGCGTCTGAATCAGAGTTTAGAGACATATCTCTGGTGTTTTGTCTCGGAGAACCAGGAGGACTGGTCATCTTTCTTGCCTCTGGCAGAGTTCGCTCTTAACAACAGGCGGAGCGAGTCCACTGGTAAGTCCCGTTTTTTGGGGCATATGGTTTTCATCCCAGTTTTGTACTTTCAATGGGGGGGGTCCTTCTGGGGTTCCTGAGGAGGAGCGTTTCTCGTCGTCACTTGCTTCTGTGTGGCGAGGTGTTTTGAATAATTTGAGTACGATGGGGAACCGTTACAAACGTATGGCTGATAGGAGGAGAGTTTCTGGTCCAGATCTGAATGTGAACGATCTGGTATGGTTGTCTACCAGGAATATAAAACTTAAAGTGCCCTCCTGGAAACTGGGTCCCAGATTCATCGGGCCGTACAGGATCAGTTCCATAATTAATCCTGTGGCATTTCGTCTGGAACTCCCTTCTACTTTTAAAATTCATAATGTGTTCCACAAGTCATTACTTAAAAGGTATGTGGCACCAGTCATACCGTCACCTCTACCTCCTCCTCCAGTGTTGGTCAATGGTAACTTGGAATTTCAAGTATCAAAAATCATTGACTCTCGCCTGAATCGCCGGTCCCTTCAGTACTTGGTGCATTGGAAGGGGTATGGTCCGGAGGAGAGGACGTGGGTCCCTGCGTCTGATGTTAACGCAGATCGTTTGGTTCGGACCTTCCACAGAACTCACCCGGGCAGGCCTGGCCCTGAGGGTCCGGAGGCCCCTCATAGAAGGGGGGGTACTGTCATGTGTGCATTGCCACGAAGATCGTCGCGGTTGCACATTTTGACTTCTCACAGCTGAGTTGCTGTTTCTTTGTGTTTGGCAGCTAGGGAGTTAATTCTGTCTGTGCTCGGTGCTGGGACTGGGTGCAGTTTCTCCCGGCTGCAATTGATTATTTGTTGATTGGTTTCCTTTATGTTTCTGGTTGTCTGCTTTG
Organism: Oophaga sylvatica; assembly: GCA_033576555.1. Classification (NCBI taxonomy): domain Eukaryota; kingdom Metazoa; phylum Chordata; class Amphibia; order Anura; family Dendrobatidae; genus Oophaga; species Oophaga sylvatica. The sequence goes on from JARQOD010000006.1 coordinate 99,715,198, forward strand.
GGAGTTGCCAGTGAAACACTTCATGCAGACCACAGATAGGAATGAATCTGTATAGACTCTAGTTGAGAGCTCCTTAGTGTGTTTTAAGCTTAACTTGCTTAGAGTTTATTTCCCAGACCATTTATGTTCCTTCGGTGTTTGAGTGTGTATGCAAGAGAGTGCTATCCTGTCTGTCTTATATGTCTAATCTGTGTATTTAGCTGAGATCAGCCCATATCCCTTTGGTGGTAATCAGGATCCTTCTTTGGACTGATTACAGGGTTCAGGGTCTGATAGGAGACAGGGTTAGGCTGGAGACTTGGACCTCCGAACCATTATCAGTACCTCCAAGGTAAGGGATTAGTTAGGACCCCAGTGTAGGGTCAGGTTAGACCCCGGTCCTCCTCTTTCCTGTTACAGCTCATCAAGTCCTCAAGATTAACCCTGAGTTCAACTGATATCGTCTCTGCACATCTAGTCCTCAAGATTAACCCTAAGTTCTGCTGATATTGTGTCAGGTAAATCTATTTTATACTTACATTCTTATGTTGCTAAACTATATGTTGTATAGAGTGTGGTTCCTGTATAAATAGTTTACTGACATTGTAGTCATATCATTAGACAGCGTGACACCGGGAGAAAAGAAACCACAAAATTAAAACGTGTGAAAAACAAGGCCCACCTGGCCTGTCTAGGATTAAGTCGCTTGGCTGATTCGAGATAAACCAGGTTCTTATGGTCCGTGAGGACCACCACCTGATGTTTGGCTCCTTCCAGCCAATGTCTCCACTCTTCAAAGGCCCACTTCATGGCCAATAACTCCTGATTTCCCACATCATAATTACGTTCAGCTGGGGAAAATTTGAGAGAAGAAGGCACAAGGGTTACTCTTAGAGGTCTCCAGATCCCTTTGGGACAAAACGGCACCTTCCACAATCTCAGAAGCATCAACCTCCACCTGAAATAGTAGAGAAACATCAGGCCGCCGCAGAACAGGAGCAGAAGTGAATCTCTGCTTAAATTCCTGAAACGCAGAAACTGCCTCAGGAGGCCAATTCACCACATCAGAACCCTTTTTGGTCAAATCAGTCAGTGGTTTCACAATACCGGAGAAATTACCAATAAATTTACGAAAAAAATTAGCAAAACCCAAAAATCTCTGAAGAGCCTTCAATTGAACCCAATCACAAATGGCCTGAACTTTGACCGGGTCCATTTCAATAACAGACGGAGACAAAATGAATCCCAGAAATGAAACCTTCTGTACGCCAGAAAGACATTTTGATCCCTTTACCTGCAGTGCATTTTCTCTCAAAATCCGGAACACCGTCCGAATATGTTCCACATGAGAGTCTCAGTCGTTGGAAAAAATCAAGATATCGTCCAAATAAATGATCAGAAATTTATCCACGAAATCCCTGAAAATATCATTCATAAAGGGCTGGAAGACGGAAGGGGCATTAGTGAGCCCAAAAGGCATCACTAGGTACTCAAAATGCCCCTCTGGGGTATTAAACGCCGTCTTCCATTCATCACCGTGCTTGATGCGAATAAGATTATACGCCCCCCTGAGGTCAAGCTTGGTAAACCAACTAGCACTTTTCACTCTGGAAAATAGGTCAGAAATCAAGGGTAACGGATATTGATATTTAACAGTGATTTTATTCAGGAGACGATAGTGAATACACGGCCTCAATGAACCATCCTTTTTGGCCACAAAGAAAAAGCCGGCGCCCAAGGGTGAAGAGGAAGGTCTGATATGACCCTTCTCCAAAGACTCCTTGATATAAGAACGCATAGCATCATGTTCAGGTACAGATAAATTAAAATGCCGACCCTTAGGAAATTTACCACCAGGCACTAACTCAATAGCGCAATCATAACTCCTGTGAGGAGGCAAGGATGCAGACTTACTCTCACTAAACACATCAGAAAATTCGGTCAAATAGTCAGGGACATCTTGAGACTGGGGGGAGGCAGAAAAAACATCTTGAGACTGGGGGGGGGCAGAAAAAACAGGAGTGTCAGTATTAACACATTGGCAACCCCAACTGGTCACAGACACAGATTTCCAATCCAAAACAGGATTATGAGTCTGTAACCAAGGGAAACCCATTAAAATAATGTCATGCAAATTATGCAACACCAAAAATTTGCAACTCTCCTGATTGTCCGGGTCAACCCGCATTATCACCTTGGTAGAAAACGGGTTTATTCTCCTCCAAAGGAGGAGAATAAATGCCCAGCAAAGGAATAGACTTCCGAAGGGGTATCATGGGAAACCCACAACGTTTGGCAAAGTCAAAATCCATCAGGTTAATAGCTTCTCCTGAATCAACAAAAGCCTGAGCCGAAAATGTGGACATGGAGCAAATCAAGGTAACAGTCAACAGAAATTTAGTCTGAACACTACCCAAGACAACTGAGCGCACAAAACGTCTTCCCCGCTTGGGGCAGACGGAGATAGCATGAGAAGCATCACCACAGTAGAAACACAACCTATTACGCTTTCGAAACTCATGACGCTGTGCCCCAGAAGTCACTCCATCACACTGCATGGGCTCAGGAGCTGACTCACAAGGCAACACAATCTCACGCATACCTTTGCGCTCACGCAAACGTCTGTCAATTTGAATAGCCAATGACATAGAATCATTGAGACCAGAGGGAACAGGGAATCTGCTATATATACCTGTCAACCAGTTAATTGACCTGCAAAATACAAGGATACATATATTAGTGTAGAGAAAATATTATATCTGAAAATAGTAATAAAGAGTAGAGGAAAACAATACATAACCAGCACAATTAATATTATTTATAGAATATCTCATATTCTCTATTAAGACCATAAGGCTCTATAGTATTAAGTATGTAAATCCAAAATGCCTCTCGTTGTTTCAATCTCAAAATTCTATTTCCTCCCCTTCTTGATATAGGTGCAGATTCTATAACTTGGAACCGCAACTGTGCTATGCTATGGTTGGCAGCAATAAAATGAGCAGGGATTGGTAACATCAAACTTTTACAGCGGATAGTAGATTTATGCTGGGAATTGCAGTCTCGGACATGCTGGGTGGTCTCCCCAACATATCCGCGACCGCACGGGCATTTAATAAAGTACACAACATAGGACGAGTCACACGTGTGAAATCCATTACTAGAAAACCGTTTGCCGGTTCTTGGGTGAAAAAATGATTCCCCTTTTGTGACATTGGAGCATTGAAGACAATGTAAACATGGGTATGTTCCCTTCCATGGTGTACTTAAAAAGGTTTGTGTATCCCTGTGTGATGTTGATCCAATATCGGCTCGAATCAATAGGTTGCGTAAATTATTAGGTTTCTTATAACATATTAGAGGGGGATTAGAAAATTCAGAGATATTGGGTGTGAATACTTTTCCGTCCAATGATGACAAAAGTATTCTCAGAGTGATACCTTTATTGGCTAACCAGAAAATAATATGTTTGGAAGCTTTCAGAGCACAGAGGCTCCTTCATCAGGCAAGATTACAATTGGATTAATAAGAAAAAAGGCACAACATTTAAGGCATACTACAGTAGGAAATTTGCTCATGAGGTGGGAGGTGTGATGCCTTCTAAAGATAAGCAAAGGAAATCGAACTAGCATTTTCTTACAAATGGAGAGGCAGTGGGAATGATGTTATTAGCTATCTGGAGGCCTTCTGGTGAAGGTGTGAACTGTGTTCATGTAGTGAGTCATAAATCCAGGTGTTAAATTGAGTCCTAGTGTCAAAGTATTGAACATACTTATAAGTTTGAATTCCCATATTTTTCTCTCTCTGTTATCCTTAAAATTACCTTTTAGTATTAGGACTTTTGAGTCTGACATACAATGTCCAGTTCCAGAGAATTGTTTTCCCACAGGCGTGTCCATTTCATTCCTGATTGTATGTCTGTGTAAATTCATCCTTGTTTGTAGTTTTTGCATGGTTTCCCCAATATAGATAGCTCCAGGGCATCTCGTACATTGTATCATGTACACCACATTGGAGGATGTACATGAAAAGGAACCCATGACCTTATAGTCCTGATTTGTGTTTGGTATGCGGACTGTATTTGTTGGTAATATGTGGGTACAAGTTTTGCATTTTTTATTGTTACATGGGAATGTGCCAGTCACTGATGGTGATGAGAGGACACTTCTGACAAGGAGCTTCCTTAAGTTAGGGGGCTGTTTGTATGAGAGAAGTGGTAGTTCTGGGAATGTCTTTCAATTTGTGGTCCCTGTGGAATATGGGTTGGAGATCAGCACCAATTTTCCATAGGATGCTCATGTGGGGGTTGTATGTGACCACAAGAGGCACCCTGTTGTTGTCCTCTTTCAGTTTGTAATCCAGGGAGCTGCTTCTTGGGATTCTTGTAGCCCTGTGGATCTGTTCATCTATTACCAGTGGATGATATCCTTGTTGTAGGAACGTATTCCTCAGTGATAGCAGCTGTAGTTCCCTGTCCTTGCTGTCTGAACAGATCTGAATATATATCAGAGCTTGACTGTAGATGATGGAGTTGTTTGTGTGTCTTGGATGACAGCTGTTCCATCTAAGATATGCCGGACGTCCTGTGGGCTTATGGTAAATTGATGTTTGTATGGCGTTGTCCTTGATGTATATGGTCATGTCCAAAAAATGTATTTGGGACTTTGAAAAGTTGAGGGTGAGCTTGATGGTTGGGTGGTATTTGTTGACGTTATTGTGGCAGGTGAGCAGATCATCTTTTGAGCCTGTCCAGATTATTAGCAGATCATCAATGTGGCGGAAGTATGCAAGAGGTTTAATAGAGCAAGATGACAAAAACTCCTCCTCCAGTTTCGCAATAAATAGGTTAGCATATTGTGGGGACATTTTGCTTCCCATGGCACTGCCCATACTCTGTTGGTATAAATTGTTCCCAAAAGAAAAATAGTTGTGATAGAGCACAAACCTGATGAATTGCAGTGTTGGTTCTGTGGCTAGATTGTTCTTTTGAAGGAAATATTTGCATGCTGCGATTCCATCCTCATGAGGAATGTTGGACTAGAGAGACTCTACATCCGTGGTGGCTAGTATCGTGTCCTCCGGAAGTGGGCCCAGCGCTGACAATTTGCAAAGAATATCTGTGGTGTCCTGAATATAGCTGGGTGTGCGCCTCACTAAGAGTTTCAGAATGTTCTCCACCCAGGCGGAGATATTCTCAGTTAAAGTCCCAATACCAGAGATGATAGGCCTCCCAGGATTACCTTTTTTATGTATTTTAGGCAACATGTAGAAGGAACTTATTTGGGGATTGCCTGGTATTAGTTCCAGCAGTGAGGATGAAGTAGAATCAAAACCATTGATGATACGTGTTAGTTCCTCTGTGTATTTTTTGGTGGGATCTTCCTGAAGTGGAGTGTAGTATTTTGTATCCAAGAGTTGTCTGTTTGCTTCCTGGATGTAATCTGTGGTGTTCATGATGACTACAGCTCCTCCTTTGTCTGCTGGTTTGATGATGATATTGTTGTTGGCTTTTAAGGATTGTATGGCTTTTCTTTCCTCCATGCTGATATTGTTTGGCACTTTATGGTGTCTGTCCAAAATGTCAGATTTAACTTTTTTGCGGAAACAGTCTATGTAGTGATCCAGAGTTTGGTTGTGCCCAGGTTTCGGGGTTCAGTTTGTCCTCTTTTTCTTTTTTGTTGTGTCGTTCACATTGTCTTGTGATGTGATATCTGCATGGTTATGAAAGAATTCTTTGAGTCGCAATCTGCGGAAGAATTCCTCTATATCACTACAGAACTGAGCCATATCAAGCTGTTTTGTAGGACAGAATGTTAGTCCCTTTGATAAAACATGCATTTCTCCTGTGCTTGGCTTGTATTGTGAGAGGTTCACAACAGAGGACAATGCAAATGATTCTGTAAATAGGGCTTACCTTCAGCTACATTGAGACCTGCTTTCTTCCTGAGTCTGTCCAGTTTCTTTTTCTTGTTGATAATGAGGTGATGTTGGAATAAGATCATTTTAAAATAGGCCAATGTTTCTGAATGATACCATTGAAGCATTTAGAAAGCGGGTGGAAGGTATTCACAAAACAGTTCTAGGTGTAGTAATACTCTGATTAGGAGATACAGTTGTCTCAAAAATGAGTCTGGATAACCCCAATCTTTAAATTTACATTTCATCTCATTGAGGCGAATGGTGCGAATAAAATTGTCAGATACTATTCTATTTATACAGCAAAATTGAGATTTAGGGAGGGATTTTTTATGTGTAAGGGGTGGCAGCTTGAAAAATTAAGAAGACTGTTCCTGTCTGTACTTTTGATGAATAAATCAATGGACAGAGTACCATCACTTTGGATGATAATGTTAGTGTCCAAAAAATTGATTTTATTGAAATCAAACTGCATTGTAAATTTAAGGTTAGGAACAAAATGATTAATAGCAGTATGAAATAGCTGCAAAGACCCTAAATCCCTTTCCATATGATGAAAATATCATCAATGTATCTCTTCCAGAGCAAAGCATGCTTCTGGAAGAGTATATTGGTGTAGATGTACAGTACAGACCAAAAGTTTGGACACACCTTCTCATTCAAAGATTTTTCTGTATTTTCATGACTGAAAATTGTAGAATCACACTGAAGGCATCAAAACTATGAATTAACACAAGTGGAATTATACATTACACTTTGCAAAACAGTGTGAAACAACTGAAAATATGTCTTATATTCTAGGTTCTTCAAAGTAGCCACCTTTTGCTTTGATTACTGCTTTGCAAGCAAAAAGGTGAACGCATGGACACTACATGCCTGGTTCCCACCGTGAAGCATGGAGGAGGTGGTGTGATGGTGTGAGGGTGCTTTGCTGGAGACACTGTTGGGGATTTATTCAAAATTGAAGCGGTGAGCAGTCCCGCTCACCCACACCATCTCGATTGAGTTCAGGTCTGGTGACTGTGGAGGCCAGGTCATCTGGCGTAGCACCCCATCACTCTCCTTCTTGATCAAATAGCCCTTACACAGTCTGGAGGTGTGTTTGGGGTCATTGTCCTGTTGAAAAATAAATGATGGTCCAACTAAACGCAAAACGGATGGATTAGCATGCTGATGCAAGATGCTGTGGTAGCCATTCTGGTTCACTATGCCTTCAATTTTGAATAAATCTCCAACATGCAAAAGAGGACTTCAAGAAATAGACGCCTAGTAGTGGGCCGCAATGTAAAGGGAAAACAGCGTTGCAAGCTACACCAGTAGCCAAAGGGGGGGCGCTGAAGCGGCGAGGAGGCATACACGTGGGTCAAAGCCAGTAGTCCTCTTTTGCATCCTTATACAGCGCTTTTATACGGCTACATTTTGCCACCAGCGCCAGATCTTTCATCCATTATACTATTTCTTCAGTTATCTCTGTACATATTATCTGAAGAAGGCTGTTGTATTACGGCCAAACGTTCATGTATTGTGTACTCCTCTGTTGTTCACATATGGATGCAATTAAAAGAAAAACCACAAGCACTAACAGTTTTTTCATCATTCATTCCTACTGAGTGCAAGTCTTCTTTCTACGTATTTGGCTGGAGACCCTACTTGGCACGATATCGTATTACATTCTTTGAGTGCATGTTTATTTATGTTATAATATGTGGTTAGTCACACAATGTTTTCCATGTTTGGATAAACTGTGAACAATGCCTTTATGGCCGAAACTTTGGTTATTTTGCCATATGAGCCAAGCGTATGTCTATGACACATGAAGATTACTATATAAGAATTTTCTAATAAATTAATCACTTTATGCATGAAGTCAGTGCCTCAACATTTTTCCTTACATTATTGGATTTTTTCCTGGGAAGCACTGTGTGCTGGTCAGCAATCCTCTTTACCGTGTTTTTTGTAAGACTCCCCAAAGAGCCTGCCACCCGTGCTCAGTCCTGCAGTGTGCTGCCCCTCACCTGCGCACCCCAGCCAAGCAGGATCACATGTCCTCCTGCAAGCGGCTCTGGCCAGTCTCAATACTCAGGACCAGGCCACCTGTGACAATCTCATGGCAGTGTGGGAACACTAGGCAGAGTGGGAGGCTACATAACGCCGTGAAGCTACATAGCGCCAGGCAGAGCGGGATGCCACCGAACGCCATGAAGCTGCAGAGCGTAAGCACCAGTTGGAGATGGCTCAGTACCGGTCCCCATCAGACACCTCAGCACCTCAGGAAACCAAGTCTTTCAAAGTCCGCTCTGAGGACTTCCCCTTGTTAGAAAAGGATGGAGACCGGACTCATTTCTGCTGGCCTTTGAGCGGACCTGCCGCCAACACCATCTGGCCCTGGATCAGTGGGCCAAGGACCTGACCCCCCGTTTGAGGGGTAAGTCCATGTACATAGTGGGGGTCTTACCTGTCGGGGGAGGAGAAGGACTATGATCCAGCAGTTCAACCTCACCGCGGAGTCTTACCGCAGGAAGTTCTGTAGCCTGCAGAGGGATCCAAAGGACCTGGGCTGACTACATGCGGGCCCTTATGAGAGCTGCTGAGCACTGGACCAAGGGTCTGGAGCTCATCACCCACCAGGAAATTTAGGAGCTATTTGTAACAGAACAATTCCTGTGGAACTGCCCAGTTCATCCGTGAATTGAAACCAAAGGGGAACTCTGTTACCACCGCCCTGGCACATGAATATGGCAACAATAGGGCACCTGAGGCCAAGAGGGCTGCCAGCAGCACCTGGAGAGGGGTTAAGACCAATCCTGCTCCTGTTTCCCCTGCCCCTAGAATGCTTGGGGCGCACCTCTCTGCTTCCCTCTCCAGGTCAGGGGTGGAACCCCGCCGATGTCATCATTGCAACCAACCAGAACACTTCAAGGCCCTGTCCCAGAAACCGTCCACTGTTTTGTGTGTGGGAGGGGGTAGGTCCCTTGACAATTACCAACCCGTCACCATTGGCCGTGCAGCGGTCATGGGACTCTGGGACACCAGTGCTGAGATGACCCTTGTACGGCCTGAGGTGGTGTCTCCCTGGGATTTAATACCTGGAAAAACCCTTTCCATCTCTGGGATTGGAGGTGTCGAACCGGCGCTGCACATTGCCAAGGTGTATTTGGACTGGAGCGCCAGGAGGGGGTATCGGCAAATATTCCATGCAACGTTTTGCTTGGGACCGATTTAGGGCGGCTAGTGTCCCAGTATGTGGCCACTGAACTGCCAAGTTTGGCTCCCTTAGACTGTCTTGAAATGTCCACTGCTAGTGCCGTTGATGTTGATGTACTGAATGTGCCTCCTGCTGTGGAGTGGGAAGCGAAATCTGAAACTTTCTCATACACTGACACTACATGCACAGGGCTAGCAGCTGTGACAGGCGATAGGTGTGGAGATGCCCTCAGGTGTGATTAGCCAGTGTGATGAGATCTATTATCTTCTACTGTAGATGGAAGAGACAGGGGGCATGGAGCTGTGGGGGGAGACTCAGAGTTGGTGGGGGGGCTGCCACGGGAAGTGCAGGTCCCGTATATGAATCCAGGCTGCTGAGTTCAGAACCGCTGCAGGGAAAGGAATAGACCCTGTGGAGTAGGGGTGTCACACAAGATGCGGAGCCACCAGGTAAGGCCCCAGGGCAGGAGATCCCCGCCTCTGGGATGTCAGGAGGCCAGGTTAGTCTGCCTGACCCGGCAACTTGGTCATGAGCCGAGCGGAAGCGGGCACTATCCACGGTTGCAGCGGTTGTGGCCACTGTCACCAGGAGAAGGAGCGCCAGAGTCCAAATCACCTCAAGTAGGTCCGGCGGCTTCACCACCTCCGACCAAGTGGCTGCCGAGTCAGTCGGAGTCCAGGAGACAGGTCCGAGGAACTGACGGACGACGTGACAGTTTCTTCTATTCTGGCCACGTCTAGTCAGGGGTTTCAGGCGGTGCTAGAAGCTGACGACAGCCTGAAACTCTTAAGGAGCAGGCTGCACAGCCTCCCATAGAGTCAGACTGCGAGCGGGTGGTCTTGGGCTAGGGATGGCTGTACCGGGTAATGGTCCAGCAGGGTTCACCAGAGGCTTGGCCCAGGGACCGACAGTTAGTGGTACCCTATCTGTTTAAGACGTAATTGTTGCGGATCACACATGAGATTCTGATGGCCGGACACCTAGGGATCGCTAAAACCAATTCCAAACTAGCCCAGCATTTCTACTGGCCTATAATGGGGGCCGATGTGGCTGCCTACTGCCATTCGTTTGACACCTGTCAGAGGGTGGGGAAGGTGGGGCCGCACCCCAAAGCCCCACTGGTAACTCTGCCCATCATTGAAGAGCCTTTCAAGAGGGTATCTGTGGATCTCATTGGACAGCTGTCCATTCCCAGCCACTCCGGGAAATGTTTCATACTGACAGTAGTAGATTATGCCACCCGGTGCCCGGAAGTGGTAGCTTTGTCCTCCATTCGGGCTGAAAAGTTGGCTACCGCCTTACTGTAGATTTTCTACCGAGTGGGGTTTCCCCAGGAAATTCTCACCGACTGAGGAACCCAGTTCATGTCCCAGCTGATGGAGTCTCTCTGTAAGCAAATAAATATGCAACATCTAGTGGCCCACCCGTACCATCCACAAACTAATTGCCTGTGTGAGCTGTTCAATGGCACCTTGAAGCAGATGCTTAACATGTTGGTTGGCTCCCATGGGAGAGACTGGGAGTGATACCTCCCACACCTTTTATTTGCCTACCGGGAAGTTCCACAGGCTTCAAGAGCTCCTGTATGGGTGACGTGTGCGGGGGCCCCTGGCTCTGGTGAAAGAGGCATGGGAAGGTTACTTGCAGGGCCGGCATCAGCACCCAGCGCACCCGGGCAAGTGCCGGGGCCCTGAGCAGGTGAGGGGGCCCACTCACAGTCGGGGACACCGGTATGCTATGGGGGCCCGATGCCTGTGCCAGTAAAGGGGGCCGGTGCCTCGAGCAGAGCAGCTGCCAATGAGGAGAGGGGAGTATTTCATTTTTTTTTTTATGTTTGGCACAATATATGGAGACCATCATATGGGGCCCATCATACACTGGAGTATCATATATGGGGCCCATCATACACTGCAGCATCATATATGGGGCCCATCATACACTGTAGCATCATATATGGAGCATTACATGGTGCCTATCATACACTGGAGCATCATACATGGGCCCATTATATATGGAGCATTATATGGGGCCAATCATACACTGGAGCATCATATATGGGGCCCATTATATATGGAGCATTATATGGGGCCCATAATATACTGGAGCATCATATATAGGTCAATTATATATGAAGCATTTTATGGGGCACATCATGCACTGAAGCATCATATATGGGACCCATCATATACTGTAGCATCATATGGGGCCCATTATATATGGAACATCATATGGGGTCCATTATATATGAAACATCATATGGGGCCCATTATATATGGAGCATCATTTGGGGCCTATTATATATGGAGCATCTTATAGGGTCCATTATATATGGAGCATTATATGGGGCCCATTATATATGGAGCATTATATGGTGCTCATTATTCTGTATGGAGCTCTATGTGGTGACCATAATACTGTATGGAGCAATATATACGGTTCATTATTCTGCATAGAGCACTATGGGGTGCCCATAATACTGTATGGAGCAATTTATGGAGCTCATTATTCTGTATGGAGCACTATGTGGTGCCCATAATACTGTATGGATGACTATACTGTTTGTCTTTTGAACTATTGTAGAATTTACAATAGATATCACTCATGTAATGTAAGAAGTAAGTGAAATCTTTGGCATTGCATATATATTTCTCTGCCGTATCTGTGCATCATGAATTGTGGTATGTGTTAAAGGGGCCCATTGAGACTCTTTTGCCCGGGGCCCATTAAAACCTGGAGCCGACTCTGGTTACTTGGCCACCCCTGAAGTGTCGGTCATCGAGTATGTCGTGCACTTCCGGGACAAAATGACGGCCTTGACACGGATGGTGCATGACAATATGGCCCAAGCCCAGACTTACCAGAAGCACTGGTACAACCAGAATGCTTGTGAGAGGACCTACCAGGTGGGTCAAAAAGTGTGGGTACTGGTCCCCGTACCACAGAACAAGCTTCAGGCAGCCTGTGAGGGCCCATACCTCTTGAACCAGCAGCTCAACGCCGTCACGTACCTGGTCACCCTGGACCACTCCCATGGAAGGAGGAAGGCCTTCCACATGAACATGATGAAGGCTCATCATGAGCGGGAGGCCTGCACCCTTCCCATGTGCAACCTTCCTGAGGAAGGAGAGACAGAAACCCTCCTGGATCTGCTTTCCCAGGCCAAGGCGAGTGAATCCATTGAGGATACGAAGGTTGGCAACCAGCTCTCGGAGGACCAACGGTCCCAGCTGGGGGTCACCCTACACTCCTTCTGGAAGCTGTTCAGCAGCCTGCCTGGAAGGACAGACAGCTGTCCATGATGTGAACAACGAAAATGACTCCACCGATCTGGCGTTCAGCATATCGGGTCTCTCTCAAGGTGCAGAAGCACATGCGCCAAGAGATTGACGAAATGCTGAAGATGGGGGTGATCCAAGCATCCAGCAGCGTGTGGGCTTCACCTGTAGTACTCATCCCCAAAAAAGACTGAATGACCCAGTTCTGCGTGGACTACAGGGGGTTCAATGCTGTGACGGTCACCGATGCATACCCATACCACGCATCGATGACCTGCTCGACCAGTTTTCCGGGGCTAAGTACCTGACCATCAGGGATCTGAGCCAGGGATATTGGCAGATTCCCTTGACCCGTGAGGCATGGGAACTCTCCACCTTTATTACCCCTTTTGTACTGCACGAGTCCACAGTGATTACATTTGGCATGAAGAATGCCCCTGCCACTTTTCAGCGGATTGTCAATACACTGCACTAGGAACTTAAAGGGTGTGCGGCTGCATAACTGGATGATCTTGCCATCTTCAGTCCCATCTAGGAGGATCACCTAGAGCACCTGGTGCAGGTGCTTGGGTGGATCCAACGGGCAGGTTTGACCATCAAGCCGGAAAAATGCCAGTTGGGCATGAGCGAGGTCCTCTACCTGGGTCACCGGGTAGGCGGGGAGGATCTGAAGCCAGAACCTGGGAAAGTGGATGCCATAGCATCCTGGCCCACCCCCAGGACCAAGAAGCAGGTGATGTCATTCTTGAGGACCGCCGGGTACTATAGGAGGTTCATCCCACACTTTAGTACCCTGGCAAAGCCCCTGAAGGAACTCATCAAAAAGAAGCTACCCATCGCCATTGACTGGACAGTCCCCTGTGAGACAGCTTTCCAGTCGCTCAAAACTGCCCTCTCTAGCTTTCCAGTACTACAAGCCGCTGACTTTGAACAGTCGTTTGTAGTACAGACTGACGCCAGTGACTTTGGCCTCGATGCTGTGCTCAGTCAGGTTAACTCGACGGGCCAGGAACATCCCGTCTTGTACCTGAGCAGGAAGCTATTGCCAAGGGAGATGGCCTAATCCACAATGGAAAAGGAATGCCTGGCAATGGTATGGGCCCTGCAGCTTCTGAAGCTCTACTTATACTGGTGCCACTTCACCGTTGAGACGGACCACAACCCCCTCAGCTGGTTACACATGGTCTCCGGGACGAATGGGAGGTTGCTACCCTGGAGCCTCGCGCTTCAGCAATACCACTTCACCATTCGCCACAAAAGGGGGCATGACCAATGCTGATGGGTTATGCTGGCAAAGGGAAGTTGTGGAAGGGTGTGTGCTGGAACACAGGAATATGATACCCCCTAGCGCCCTCTAAAGCAAAGAGGTCTGAGGAATGAGGGAAAATCCATTTTGGATTTATTAATTCAGGCCTCTAGATTATCCAGAGATCTCCCTTCCACAGCAGGGAAGTGGCCCCCATCCTTGGAATAAGTACACAAATCCCCAAAAAGACAGAACTTCGCCATTTGGCCAGAAAATTAAATGCCACGTGTTAATGAAGGCGAGGAGGAGCAAAGCTTGGACCCCCTGCTGTTTTTTGTGCAAGGTGGCCCACATCAATTAGCTATCAATGGAAGCTCAGACCGAGCATCACCGACATCTAGAGTTGAATTATGAGAGTACCATGAAAGCATAGACAATTGGGCACCGACACCTAGAGAGGAATTATGAGAGTACTGTGAATCTCAGGGGTAAGTCCAATATAAATACAGAACCCTGGGAGCCCTCTGCACGCACCTCTGCATCTCATCTTTCTCTAGCAGTCCCGAGCTATCGAGACTGGCTCTCCAGAACCACTTAGCTGACCAAAGTTTGGACTATCCGTATCGGTCCAGTGCCAACGAAGCCATTGAGATGTCAGTCGTCCTGTTTGGACTCTCCCTAGGAAGTTATGACCCATCCTAGATATTGTGAATTATTTCAGCTAGGAGGTCAAGGGAGGAGAATTCTGTCCAATCCATAGGGGTGGTAGCAAATATGGGAGGGGGCGAGCTAGGGGTTAAAAGCTAGCTGCACACCTTTAGCCTTTGTCATTGTTCTGCCATGGAAGCCGCGTCACGTCACACGTGGAGACGGACCAAAAACTAAGAAGGTGCCTGTGGATATGAGAGCTTCCCTTCATCCACAAGTTATAAGGAATGGTAACGTGACACATACAGCTAACTGCTATCCTCAACCTGTGCCCTACTTTTATCTGTACTTCTGGCTGTAATATCTGCATATTACTCTGTATATGTTTGTAGTATCTAGTGTGCCTTTCGGCAATTAAGATATCAATTAATTTTGGGCTACTCTCTTATCTCGAAACCCGATTTCCCACGTCCATGAGTTTGGCTAGTACTTATACTCTTCCTGGGGTTGGTTTCTGACCCAATATAAGCTGGTTAATGGACCGGGCTTATATCTAATGAGTAACTGGTGGCAGCATACCGTCCTGGTGTTATTGGGGGGATCCTGGCAGTGATGAACCAGAGGTTTATATATATATTCCCGGCCTGGGACTGGTGATATATATACCGCCCTCACTGCAGAGTGCCCCGATAAACCAGTACATATTGGTGACGGTGGGGGGGATATCTGTATCCCCCGACTCTCGTCGTATGTTTCCCTTACACTCCCTGACCTGTAGATCTGAAATTGTATCTAGTCTATTTGACAGAACCAGATCGAGCAGGTTACCTCCCCTGGTTGGTTCATCTACCAGCTAGCTGAGAGAGGTAATTGTCCTGAACTGTGGATAAGAAATTGTAGATTTCAACACAACCAGAAGATTCTATGTCCCATTGAATGTTTGGATAGTTAAAATCCCCTATTATAAGAACCCTATCACAGTTTGCTGCCTTTGTAATTTGCTACAGCATTTCATCCTCTACCTGTTCAGCTATATTAGGAGGCTTGTAGCAAACTCCAATTAGCAGCTTACCATTATTGCCATTCCCATGTACATTTACCCATTGTGACTCTACATTGCTGTAACTCCCCACAGTGTCTTCATTGAGCACAGGTTTTAATGTACATTTTACGAAGATGCATACCCCTCCACCTTTTTTATCTTTCCTGTCTTTTTTAAATATAGTGTAACGCTCTACCTTTGTTACCCAATCATGGCTCTCGTCAAGGTAGGTTTCCGTAATGCCCACCACATCGTATTCTGTGATCATCATAAGAGTATCCAGTTCATTCATTTTGCTTGCTAGACTTCTTGCATTTGCCTGCAGACATTTATATTAGCACATTTGTTATTTGTACTCAGCTTCCTGCTTTCCTTGCATATCCCAGCCCACCTAAATCCTCATTTACCCCTACTGCCTCCCTCTCACTGTCTACTCTATCTATCCCCTTATTAGCACAACTACTCTCCCTCCCCCAGATCCTAGTTTAAAAGCTCCTCCATTCATCTTACCATTTTTTCCCCAAGCACAGCTGCACCCTCCCCATTGAGATGCAGCCCGTCCCTACCGTAGAGCCTGTAGCCGACAGAGAAATCGGTCCAGTTCTCCATGAACCCAAACCCTTCCTTTCTGCACCAATTTCTAATCCACTTATTTATCTCTCTAAGCTCCTGCTGCCTATCTAGTGATGCTTTTGGCGCTGGAAGTATTTCTGAAAACACCACCTTGGAGGTCCTGGCCTTTAGCTTCTCTCCTAGTTCCCTGAAATCATTCTTAAGGACCTTCTACCTCCCTCTAACTTTGTCATTGGTACAGATGTGTACCATGACCGCTGGGTTTTCCCCAGGCCCACCCAGCAATCTGTCTGTATCCAGCAATATGTCAAACCCGAGCACCCGGCAGACAACACACTGTTTGGTATTCACGGTTTCAGAGGCAGATGACCGTGTCTGTCTGTCTAATTATAGAGTCCCCTACCACCAACATCTGTGTGGCCTTTGCTGCACACCAATTTCCTTCCTTCCTACAGCAGTCGTTTTCCTGGTTGCTAGGACCAACATCATGCTGCAGTGATCCCAGTCCTGGGCTTGCATAGCGAATAAGAGGTGACGTTCTTTCCAATAGAGTTGTTCACTTTTCCCTTCTTTTACACCTTGCTTAACCAGCATAACAACTTCTTACTGCCAGGATTCATCTGCAGAGTTTACAGCAAATACACATTTGACTTCTCACATTTCCAGCACTTTCCCCATCCATTCCCAATCTGCACAAACTCCTCATCCCAATGCTGAGCCTGTTAGAACCCTCTTGTTAGATTTTGTTTCAGTTTGCTGGTCACATGACCTTTTTTCCCTATTTAGTCTGGCTCCGCCCTTCTGGCTTTGCTGGACTTCATTGTATTATCTACTCTTAAGCTAGCCGGGTGCTTAGGTGCCTTACTCAGTCAGTTGTGCTTGATCTTAGGATCTCGTAGTAATTTGTTTTCTGTTTAATTATCCCTGCTACAATTTCTGTTAGGAGGTGTCCACCTTTTCTCCCAGTCTCTAGATCTTGTAGGGATTCCTCCCTCGCAACTATAGGTCTTCGTTCAGACTAGCTGAGGACTTTAGCGGGTCTGGTCGCAGGATCAGGTTCCCCGTTACATCGTAGGGATCCAGCTCAGTTCTATTGTAGGGACAGAAGTCCCATCTTTCCTTAGTGCTTGTAGCAGTTCATAACAGTAAGTCCAGCCTGAAAAAAAAAAAAAAAAATCTCTAAGGAAAGATCTTCTGTTTCCATCATGGTGTCGGTTCAGGATTTGGCTCAACGCCTGCAGGGTCTCTCTCTGGAGGTGGCTGAAATCCAGCAACACGTGAGTAGTTGTTCTGGAGCACATCTCGTGGAGCCAAAAGTACGTTTGCCTGATTTATTTTTTGGTGAACAACAAGATTTTTTTTCTTTTAAAAATGCTTGCTTGTTATATTTTCGTTTGAGACCCAGATCCTCTGGTGATGAATCACAGCGTATAGGGTTCATAATGTCACATTTGCACAAAGAACCTCAGGACTGGGCCTTTTCTCTGCAGCCTAGTGATCCATGCTTTAGATCAGTGGATAGTTTTTTTTCTGCTTTGGGGTTATTGTATGACGATCCTGATGTTTCATCAGCTGAGACAGAATTGAGACGTTTGAGACAGGGATCAGGTAATGTGGAAAAATATTGTACTCACTTCCGAAGGTGGTCCACTCAGCTGGGGTGGAACGATTCAGCTTTGAAAAGTTTATTTCTTGCAGGGTTAAGTGAAAGGGTTAAAGATTTGCTGATTGCTTATCCTATACCTGGTAACTTGCAAGAGGCTATGCAATTAGCCATACGGGTGGATAGGAGACTGCGTGCAAGGGTTAATGAGAGTAAATCTGCCTTGTCATCTCCAAGTCTGGAGAGGGACTGTACTGACATTGCAGAGCCGATGGAAATTGGAGCAAAGGCACCTCACTCTCGGGAAAAAGAACGCAGATTTGCTGAAGGTTTGTGTTTCTATTGTGGCAAATCTAAGCATTTTATTAAGAACTGTGCACTTCGAATGAATAAAGATAAAAAAAAAATGAGGTCAGTTTCGCTCGTATAGCTTGTTTAAACAATAAAGGTGTCTTTCTTTCTGCTACCACTGCTGTTAAGGAGGAATTAATGGAGTTTCGGGTATTTGTGGATTGTGGTTCAACTCTCAATGTGATTGATGGGAAATTTTTGGAAAAACTAAAATTAAAACCCAAACTTCTGTCTTCCCCTATTAATGTGGTGTCTGTGGATGGTTCTCCCTTGAAAAATGTTACTCACCATATCTGTGAATTTCCTCTTACTATTAATGGTGTTCATCAGAAATTGATTTGTAGTTGAAAATTTGCCTCAGTGATTTGGGTACTGTTAATTGCACAATCCGGTACTGGATTGGTCTGCCAATGAAATTAAGTCCTGGAGTCCTAATTGTTATGACAAGTGTTGTAATGGGCGTATTGCTGCTGTAGTTAAGGGGGAGTTACCTGTACCTATTCAGGATTTTTGGAACGTTTTTTCTGATAAGGAATCGCAGGTATTGCCTCCTCATAGAGAAGATGATTGTGCAATTGAATTTGTCCCTGGAGCTACTCTTCCTAAAAGTCGTTTATTTAATTTGACTATTCCTGAGAGAAAGGCTTTGGAGGAATACATACAAACAAGCTTGGCCGCCGGTCACATTAGGCCTTCCAAATCTCCTGTGGCGGTTGGATTTTTTTTTGTTAAAAAAAAGGACGGCGGTTTACGGCCTTGTCTAGACTTTCGTGAGATTAATAAGATTACTGTACGCAATCCTTACCCACTGCCATTGATTCCTGATTTGTTTAATCAGTTAGTGGGGGCCAAGTGGTTCTCAAAATTGATCTTCGAGGGGCATACAATTTGTTGCCATGAAGGAGGGGGATGAATGGAAGACTGCGTTTAACACTCCACTGGGTCATTTTGAGAATCTGGTCATGCCTTTTGGGCTTTCCAGTGCTCCGGCATTTTTTCAGAATTTATTAATGACATCCTTAGACCTTTGATCGGCAGAAGTGTGGTTGTGTATTTGGATGACATTTTGATTTATTCACCGGATTTGGAGTCTCATTGGAGGAGTGTACGTGAAGTATTACAGTTACTGAGTGATAATTCACTTTTTGCCAAACTAGAAAAATGTGAGTTCGCTGTACAGAGACTTAGTTTTTTGGGCTACATTGTCTCCAGTGAAGGTTTTGAGATGGACACGGTGAAGGTGCAAGCTGTGCAGGATTGGCCTAGACCTATTGGTGTGAAATCAATACAGAGGTTTTAGGGGTTCGCCAATTATTATAGAAAATTCATTAAAAAATTTTCTGTGATTGCCAAACCTCTGACCGATCTCACCAGGAAAGGTGCTGATGCGGTTCAGTGGACTACTGAGGCCATTGAGGCTTTTGTGTTGCTAAAGGAGAGGTTCAGCTCTGCTCCCATCCTTACGCAGCCTGATGTGACTAAACCATTTTTGGTTGAGGTTGATGCTTCTTCTGTGGGGGTCGGCGCGGTGTTGTCTCAGGAAAAGACGGATGGAGTACATCCCTGTGCTTTTTTTTCAAAGAAATTTTCTGAGTCTGAACTAAATTATGATATCGGTAATCGGGAATTGTTGGCAATTAAACTCGCATTTGAACACTGGCGTCATTTTTTGGAGGGAGCGGAATTTCCCGTTCAAGTCTTCACCGATCATAAAAATCTGATCTACCTTGATGCTGCCAAACGCTTGAATGCCCGTCAGGCTAGGTGGGCACTGTTTTCTCACGGTTTAATTTTACCGTTACTTACATCCCAGGTACTAAAAATGTTAAAGCTGATGCTTTGTCTCGCAGCTTTTCTCCTATGGTGGGTACTGAGGAGGAGGAAACATTTTGCAAGAGGGGGTTGTTATTGCTGTTTTGGACTCCGTGTTGGAAGATGAGATTCTTAAAGCACAGGAGAATGCCCCATCTAACACGCCGCATGGGAGGTTGTTTGTGCCTGGTACCCTGAGGAGAGATTTGTTTGTTGAATGTCATGACTCTCGGTTGGCAGGTCATCCTGGAATCTCTGAGACCAAGAGACTTGTGGATCGCAGCTTTTGGTGGCCTGGATGGCAGAAGGAAGTCATTAAGTGGGTGCGTCAATGCACTGTGTGTGCTAGATCTAAGTCTTCTCATACTCCTGCTGCAGGGTTGCTTTGCCCTCTGGAGGTCCCTAGTGCACCTTGGACACATTTGGCTATGGACTTTATTACTGACCTTCCCCCCTCTGAGGGTTTCACTGTCATCTGGGTGGTCGTGGACCGTTTTAGCAAGATGTGTCACTTGGTTCCTTTCATCAAATTGCCCTGCGCTAAGACTCTCGCTGAGGCCTTTGTCAAGGAAATAGTCAGACTACATGGCGTTCCTACTGACATTGTTTCTGATAGGGGACCTCAGTTTGTGGCGCGCTTTTTGTGACAGGTTGGGAGTTCATTTGTCGTTTTCATCCGGATATCATCCTGAGTCTAATGGCCAGACAGAAAGGAAAAACCAGGATGTTGAGCAGTTCTTGCGTTGTTTTGTGACTGATAATCAAGAGGGGTGGTCTGAGCTTCTGCCACTTGCTGAGTTTGCTCTTAACAACCATACATCCGCTTTTGCTGGTTGTTCGCCTTTTTTTTGTTGTACTGGGAGACATCCGTCTTTTGGGTCATTTTCCAAGTTGGGATCGGCTGTACCTGAAGAGGAGAATTTTTCTGGTGTTTTGGAGAGAGTTTGGACTGATGTGCGTGGTAATCTTCAGGAGGCTAACAAAAGATCCAAAGTGTATTTTGATAGAAAACGACAAGAGGTTTTGTTTGCTATTGGTGACATGGTTTGGTTGTCCTCTAAGAATCTGGAGGATTCCGTCTAAGAAATTGGGTCCCAAGTTTGTAGGGCCCTTTAAGGTGCTTCAGGTTATTAACCAGTCTGCTGTTAAGTTGGAGCTTCCTACCTCCTGGAAGATTAATCCGGTGTTTCATGTTTCTCTCTTGAAAAAACTGAGGTCTCAGATGGAGACGTCTCGGCCACTGTTCCCCTGGTGGTGGAGGACGGGCAATGTGAGATTTCCCGCATCCTAAATTCTAGACGGTATAGAGGGAGTTTGCAGTACCTCGTCGCTTGAAAGGGTTATGGACCCGAGGATAACTCATGGGTGAGGGCGGATGATGTTTCTGCGTCTAGACTTGTCAGAGCGTTTCACAAGAGGTTTCCGGATAAGCCTAAGTCCTAGGGGATCCGGAGGATCCTCTTAGAAGGGAGGGTACTGTTAGAACCCTCTTGTTAGATTTTGTTTCAGTTTGCTGGTCACATGACCTTTTTTCCCTATTTAGTCTGGCTCCGCCCTTCTGGCTTTGCTGGACTTCATTGTATTATCTACTCTTAAGCTAGCCGGGTGCTTAGGTGCCTTACTCAGTCAGTTGTGCTTGATCTTAGGATCTCGTAGTAATTTGTTTTCTGTTTAATTATCCCTGCTACAATTTCTGTTAGGAGGTGTCCACCTTTTCTCCCAGTCCCTAGATCTTGTAGGGATTCCTCCCTCGCAACTATAGGTCTTCGTTCAGACTAGCTGAGGACTTTAGCGGGTCTGGTCGCAGGATCAGGTTCCCCGTTACATCGTAGGATCCAGCTCAGTTCTATTGTAGGGACAGAAGTCCCATCTTTCCTTAGTGCTTGTAGCAGTTCATAACAGAGCCTACTATTGTGTCCCTATTACTTAGTGTCAATTATAATACCCACCATTGTGCCCCTTACAAAGTAAAATGTCTTTTATGCTCTCTAGATGTTAAAATTGCTCTCTAGAAAATATTAATGTCTTGTGCAACTGCCCTAGAAAACAATGCCCATATTTCACCCTCTAAAAAGTAATAATGTCCTCTGTGACCACTTTTGACTGTCACAATACCCTGTGTGCCTCTATAACTATAATGCCCATTCAACATTTAATAATTTCCTCTGAGTCCCCCTTTACAGCTCCCATATGCACATTATGATCTTTCAGAGTTTGCCATACAATGTATGATATCAACCACAGCTCCGCCCTTCCACAGTGTGATGCCCCAGCAGCGCCCCTATGCACAATTTGATGTCACTTCTGCTCTCCTATACAAAGGGTGATGCCCCTACAGGTCACTTATGCGCAGTGTGATGCCACCACTGCACCCCTATGCACAGTGTGATGGGCCCACAGCTCCCCTATACACAGTATGATGAACCCACAGCCAACCTATACAAAGTATGGTGGGCCTGCATCTCACCTATACATATTAAGATGAGATCACAACTCCCAGTATACACAGTATGATGGGCCCACAGTTCTTCTATGCACAGGAAAATGGGCCCACAGTTACCATATACATAGTTTAATGCACCCAACACTATATGATGGTCCCCACACTGTACGATGCCCTTATGCTGTATGATTGCCCCCTTTAGTAACCTCCAAACTGTCAGAAACAGACTCCATGAGGGTGATATGAGGGCCAGCCCAACACCGAGCGGGTGATTGGCATTTCCCAAAGAACAGCAAGATTGCCAGATTCAACACTGGCGCCCTATGCTCGGATGAGAGCAGGTTGACACTGTGCACATGTAACAGACATGACAGATTCTAGAGACACCATAGAGAATGTTCTGCTGCCTGCAACATCCTCCAGCATGACCGGTTTGGCAGTGTGTCAGTCATGGTGTGGGTAGGCATTTCTTTGGAGAGCTGCACAGCCCTCCATGTGCTAGCAAGAGGTACCCGGACTGCCATTAGATACCAGGATGAAATCCTTAGACACATTGTGAGACCATATGCAGGTGCAGTGGGCCCTGGGTTCCTTTTAATGCTTGACAATGCTAGGCCTCATGTGGCTGAAATGTATCAGCAGTTCCTGCATGATGAAGGCATTGATGCCATGGACAAGCCTGCCCGTTCCCCAGACCTGAATCCAATTAAGCACATCTGGGACATTATGTCTCGTTCCATCCACTAATGCCACGTTGCACCACAGACTGTCCAGGAGTTGACTGATGCTTTAATCCAATTCTGGAAGGAGATGCCTCAGGAGAACATCCAATGCCTCATAAGGAGAATGCTGAGGCATTGTAAGGAGGTCATACAGGCACGTGGACGTCACACACACTACTGAGCATCATTTCCTTATCTTGAGGCATTTCCACTGAAGTTGGATCAGTCTGTAATTTGATTTTCCACTTTGATTTTGAGTATCATTCCAAATCCAGACCTCCATGGGATATTAATTTTGATTTACATTGCTCATTTTTATGTTTTATTGTTCTTAACGCATTCCACTATACAATGAATAAAGATTTGCAACTGGAATATTTCATTCAGTGATATCTAGGATGTGGTATTTAGTGTTGCCATTATTTTTTGAGCAGTATATAAAGTATATAATCTGTTTAGGGCAATTTGAGGTACAGTGAGCAATTCTGTTTTTATTGTTTTGTTATTTCTTCCATTTTACGGGATTCACCACCTGTGTAAAATAATGTGATATTTTATTAGTTTACACCATTACAGATATGAAAATATTAGTACAGTTGCCCGTAGATTTTTCCATGTAAACCATTTAGTAATGTGGATTTAATATGTCATAAATGCTTGAACAGTGAGGAGTCTGTCAGGAACCCCACAACTCCAGAAACGGGGAGTACAGGGCTTTCTTTTCCATCACAAAAAGTGAAAAGTCACTTTATAATGCCTGTAGGAGATACAGAAAGAGTCAAGAGAACATGACCCAAAGCCAATGGAAACCCCCTTGGTAAATACTATTAGGAATCAGAGGTTTGCATGGCTTGTTATGTTGTTTTAATTTCGTTATTGTCATTAAGCATAAAATTAGACATCCAATGTAATACAAAAGGCAAGGGAAATAATGAGTGGTTATGTTCAATGTATTAATTACTGAAAGTTTATTTCATGTTGTGTCTCTAGACAGTGACACATGTTCTTTTCTAATAAATCTACCCCAGAACTTATTTTCTGCTTCACAGAATATTGTAAAACTGAGTCGAGGCAAATGTCATTCATAGGCTGTGTTTGTAAACTGTATTCCAAGCCTTGGTGCACCAATCTCAGGATTTTGAAAAATCTAATTGGCTTAATTCTGCCAACTCCACGCTATGCAAGCCCATTTCTCAAGTGAGAATTAACTCCAAATTTAAAGAGGACTTGTTACTTGCCATAAATAAGTATTCATGAAAGATAATTTGGTGTAAAATGTTTCACTATTTTAGCTTAACTCGACTTTTTGTTGCAAAACAGGGTAGAGACAATAATAAAGCGCAAAATTCATGAACAATGTGCCCCATTTTGATGAATTTTCATGCAAAAATACCACAAGACAAGACAAAAAGTGGCTTAAAAAGAAATCACAAATGATGAGGGACTTTAGATTTTTAGACAGGGAAGAGAGGGCCATACAGTATCTCCAAGGTGCAAGAAAACAAAAAAGCAATACCAGATTCAATAAACAACAATATTTAACCAGGTTAAGAAATACATAGTTATGGAAAGTGACAGGTCCTCTGAGAGTGACAGCTACATGAAAATGGGCGGTCTTACTAGTGATTAACAGCTTTCTGCACATGCAGCATGCAGTCACACAAGGAAAACTTTCACTCACTTAACCACTTCATGACATACTGTATGACATACAGTTATGTTATATTTCTTGTACCTGCCTTTGATGCAGGCTCGAAAGCCGAGCCCACACATTTCCCAGCAGATGATGGCTGATTTAATCAGCGACCGAGAGAGAGAATGCACGTGAATTTCCCCGCCACCTCCTTACAAACGTGCAGGACACCGGGGTCTGTACAAATGACATGTTCTGACTACCACTGCATGACTTTGGTTGAATTGCTTCTGAGGAGACAGGATAATACTAATCTGCCCTTTATTTTTTTTTTAATCTGAAGACAAACAAAAACATACAATAAAAGTAAAGAAATGTAAGTGGAACTTACTACAGATAGATGTTATGATGGCCAGTCAACCTTGCCCTGAGAAATGTTTGAACAGTATGGTGGTATAGAGAGGTATAGAGTATGTATTATACATTAGAACACTAGGGATTGACAGAAGGGGTGAGATGATTGTCTAGCCAACTACTACCATGCCTCTAACTTTAGGTAAGGAAAGCAAATTCTTATCTTTCTGCCTTTAGTGTTCAGATGGATTGTCCTACCTGTACAGTAGATAGAACAAATTTTCTACCTTTAAAAATATACTGCAAATTGGAGGATATTTAATTTGTTTCAAATTATAAAATATTTTTACGGTTTTGTGATAAAATCTCAGATTTAGGCCACTTTCACACGTTCAGTATTTGGTCAGTATTTTCCATCAATATTTTGAAGTCAAAACCAGAAGTGGGTGATAAATACAGAAGTGGTGACATGTTTCTATTATACTTTCCCTCTGATTGTCCCTCTCCTGGTTTTGGCTTACAAATACTGATGTGAAATACTGACCAAATACTGAACCAGTGAACATGGCCTTCATGTTACTTTTTAGCCATATAAAATCCTCTTCTGTATATATGACATTCTTATTATTACCTGACTGCAATGTCTTGTTTGGTTGTTATGGATGGAAGCAGCAGTTAGTATCCGGGAATTAAGTCATGACCTTGCAAAGCCCTCTACGGAGATGTGGGTTAATCTAGTATTGTGTCCTAGATTTCGTAAAGCAGTGACTTAAAAAATAAATGTTCTCTTTCCCTTCAGGATAAACAGAATGAGGCTTGTTATTTGCGGGAGCACAAGGAAGAACTGATTGAGGAACTGGCCACAACTATTGTACAAAAGGTAAGAGCATTCCTCTTCTTTGTTCTGGTTGCATCCAGAGAACTTTTGCAAAAGTTTCTTCTGCATTAAAAGCTTTTTTTTTGCAAACCGTGGAAATAATTCCTTTAAAGAGAACCTGTCACATGGAATACGTTGTTTGACCTGCCAGCTGTATGTTATAGAACAAGAAGAGCTGAGCAGATGGATATTTAAATTTGTGGGAAAAAAAATCAATAAAATTTGCATTTTATTCATTGAAATCCCTGCACATTCTATGCTTAAATGTCCAGTAGGTGATTCTACCTACTGATTGTCAGTAATTTGGATATGCCACCAAAATTTAGGTTTTCAGGTACCTTATATATTCATGTATAAGCCGACCCATGTATAAGCCGACCCCCCTAATTTTGCCACAAAAAACTGGGAAAACTTATTGACTCACGTATAAGCCTAGGGTGGAAAATGAGGCAGCTACAGGTAAATTACAAAAATAAAAATAGATACCAATAAAAGTAAAATTAATTGAGACATCAGTAGGGTAAAGGTTTTTGAATATCCATATTGAATCAGGAGCCCCATAAAATGCTCCATACAAAATACTCCCCATATGCTGCTCCATAAAGGTTATGCCCCCAGAAGATGATCATACAATGGGCCCCATATGGTACTCCACAGATTATGCCCCCATATGCTGCACAGATTATGCCCCCATATGCTGCACAGATTATGCCCCCATATGCTCCACGGATTATGCCCCATATGCTCCACAAATTATGCCCCATATGTTCCACAGATTATGTTCCACAGATTATGCCCCCAGATGTTCCACAGATTATGCCCCCATATGCTCCACAGATTATGCCCCATAGTTTACGTCCCTTATGCTGCCGCGCTGCTGCTGCAAAAAAAATGACATACCTCTCGTCGCTGGGGGCCAGGTGCCGGTGTCCTGAGCAGGCGGTGACACCGGTGCGCTATGGGGGACAGGTGCCAGTGTCACCGCTCGCTCAGGACCCCGGCACCTGCAATATTTGAATGATCAGGCAGAGGGCGCGGCGCGCACTAACGACGTCATCGCGCCCTCTGCCTGATCATAACAGCAAGAGGACGCGAGGACACAGAGGGGAGCAGCAGTGGCACGGGGACAGGTAAATATCGGTATACTCACCCCTCCGCCGGCGCGGTCTCTGCAGCTTCTCCTCTTCTCCTGCTTTCTCCGGCAGCTCTTCCTTCCTACAGTGGTCACGTGGTACTGCTCATTAAAGTCATGAATCTGTGCATATTCATGACTTTAATGAGCGGTACCATGTGACCGCTGCAGGAATGAGCCGGAGATCGTCAGAGAAGCAGGGGGGCTACAGAGACGCGCCGGCGGAGGGGTAAGTATGATCTGACACCCCCGCCGTATATGACTCGCATATAAGCCGAGAGGGGGACTTTCAGCCCTAAAAAATGGGCTGAAAATCTCGACTTATACACGAGTATATATACGGTACTTCTTACTTACTATTCACAGAAATTTAAGTGATTGAAAAACAAGTTAAGGCTCGTTCACACGAACAATGATCCTCTCTTCTGAGAGAATCGAATCGATTATTGCAATGACACCTGGCTCAAACACTCTATCAGAGTTTGAGCAAAATGTTATCTTACTGTGATCCGATTCTCTCGCATAACAGAATCGCAGCACAGATGTGGAGAAGATGGAGAACTTAATTTCTCCATCTTCTCCATTGTCTGTGTGCATGTAGATCGGACTGTACTCCGAAGACATCCGAGTGCAGTCTGATGTTTTATACGCACCCATAGACCTGTATGGGTCCGCGTGATCTGATTTCCGGAGGCACTCACAGCATGTTGTGATCTAAACACAGATCTGCACTGCCCCATAGTATAATTTTGGATCGAGTGCTATCCGATAAAACATTGGATAGCACTTGTCTGAGTTATACGCTTGTATGAGGGAGCCCTTAAACTAAATCTTTTCTGACAAATCAATCTGCTCAGTTCCTTCTGCTCTACAACATAGACCTACAGCATTCCCAAGCTGACAGTTTCCTTTTAAAACATTTTTAAAGCATATAGTAGTAGTAATCCAAATATGACATGGTTATATTTAGCATTACACAAGGAGCAAGGAATGCAAGGATGTAAGGGTCAAAATGACCGTAAAGGGAGAATGGGGTCACTGCAGCGAGGGACAGTGGCCTAGCTAAGAATAAAGGGTGAGGTGTATGACTGGTGCAGGAGGGGTTGTTTTGTGATTTTGTGTCACATTGCACTTTGTTATGTTTCCATTGTCATAACAGGAGATATTGAATGTTGGTGTAGTGTCATTTGTTTGGGAATAAAGAATTTAGTAGCCTTTATGATATATCATACCTATACCTATAGTTGATATTATACAATTCTAAGATACTACTCTATTTTGCCTTTGTACTGCAGTCTGAGGAAATGGGCTTCTGCTTCCCATTATGCACCACTACAGGGAGAAAGGATGGTGGCAAGAGAGGGAAAAAATAGCACCAACAGGTGAACTCCTAGATGGAGCCTGTGTACTGCGAACAAAAACTCAACCATGAAACCTAATGCTGAAGGCATGACAAGCATGTTTTTTGTGCTACATGTTTCTA
Organism: Oophaga sylvatica; assembly: GCA_033576555.1. Lineage (NCBI taxonomy): Eukaryota > Metazoa > Chordata > Amphibia > Anura > Dendrobatidae > Oophaga > Oophaga sylvatica. Next base: position 99,743,492 of record JARQOD010000006.1, read on the forward strand.
TAATCATAGCCAAAAATGTATGGCGGCACAAAGCACCCACCTCCATGCACATGCATAAGAAAGTTGAATAAATTGATACCTTGATATCTGTCGTATTGCAGATCCACATTTTCCTAATATGCAAATGAGCTGTTAAGATCTGTGGGCTGGACACTGACCTGCATGAGAATATGCCGACAGGACTTAAATGAAAGGGGTTGTTACCAGTGTGAGACATGTAATGACTAGAGATGAGCGAACATTGTCAGCTCCCTCCTTATTCTGCAAGCTATAGCGCTTACCAAAGAAGCTGCACCGGGAACCCGGATACCTGGAGCGCTCCTGATCAGGGGTCCGGCGCCACAGCTGCATGTATCGCGGCTGCGTGACAGTCACAACAAACAGGCTCTCCATACATGTGTTGTTACTGTCACACAGCTGTGACACATGCACCTGCAGCGCCGGACACCTGATTATCGGGAGCGCACCAGGCATCCGGGTTCCCTCTGCATCTTCTTCGGTAAGCGCTATAGCTTACCAAATAAGGAGGGAGCCGACGATATTCGCTCATATCTAGTAATGACTGACAGTCTGCTCTCCTGATCTACATGTCTCACACTAGTAATGCCCACTTTCATTTAAAATATTCTCTGGAGACAGATTGTCAGGAAGATCAGTGTCCAACCCATAGATCTTAACATCTCATTGACATATTAAGAAAATCATGGCTTTCTTGGGAATAAACCATCGGATCGCAGATGTCAAGGTATAATTTATTGACCTTCCTATGACCTATATGCCCATATAAACAGTTTAGGGGCATTGATCCTACTGACTGATTACCATTAATACATACAACCTTGCCATGTGCATGATGACTCAAATTTATCATGTTTTTAGACTATGTAGATTGATTTAATCAGTGTGTTTGGCATCTAGTATTTAACTTGTATAGTGCGATATGAAAATGTGCTTTTATTCTAATCATGTAGATTATTAAGAGAAAGAAGAGCAAAGGCGATCAGGCTGAGGCATTGTACGAGTGGCCGCAGTCCACGGCGAGTGTTCTGACCTCACCAGCAGCTTCTGAGAGAAGCATGCTGACCCTGCAGGAGAGAGGATCAGATATGTTGTGGGTAAGTGGACAGTACTCTGTGAATACTAATTCATTGATTACAGGGAAAACGGTCAGAAAATGAAACAATGCTTGAGCATTTAATGCGCTTCCTCTGGCTGACAGTCTCTGTAATGTCTAAAAATGATTCTCTTGACTCATAAGTATGTCATTTGATTAGGATATGTATATAGGTAGAATTTTCATGGTGTAATTTACCATAGAAGCCATTGTACAGAACGGCTTCTTCAAGAAAAGCCTTTTCCCTTGAATCCTAAACCATTGATTGTTTGGCAGCTGCATTATCCTTCTCTCGAGGAGCTTAGTAACCTTGCACGTATGATCAAGGACAGCTGGAGTGGTCGATTCTTGTATTTGACTCAAATCATTTAACTTATTATCAGTCACTTATTATAAAGGTGGATTTCATTTCTTTTACAGCAGCTTAATGCTTTTTTTATCCTTCCTTTGTGCAATTATTTCAGGGATAGCTGGGAAAATAGGTGTAAAAGAAATCAATATTTATGTGGTTATTGTCAAATTGACACTGCTATTGTTAGCTTACATATCCTATATTTATATTATGGGATATAACTGAATCTCAATGGGTGCAGAGGATGGCAACCAGATTATTAAAGTGAATGGGAGTACCGCAATACTCATATTATTTAACTTGGGGTTAATTTAGGAAAAAATCAGTTTATGGGGTGATTACACACAATGTACAGCTCCAATATCTATGCAATGATGTATTTATGCTAAAAACTGTGACCAGTGGGCATCCTAAATGCTTATAGGGAAGAAGGTTTCGCCATCACCATAGGTAAGGTTTCTTTACTGTAAGAGCAGCAAGGCTGTTGTGAAGATACATTTGCTGAAATTTCTCATGAGAGTATGAGTGACTTTATAATATTAATAATATTAGAACAAGTTATTGGTAAAAAAAATGAATGCTTCAAATGGGGGTCCGTCTTAGGCCGGGGTCAGACACAACTACAAAAAATCGGACCGTTTTAGTCGGTCGATTATCGGAACAAAATGAAAACATCACACATCCGCCTGGCATCCGATTTTCCTTCAAAGATGCGATTTAGTCGCATGTGTGTGTACCTTGTAACATCCGATTTTCATCCGACTTGCGAGAATTTCTCGCAGGCTTGCAAAACTGACATATAATGGATCCAAAAGAATAGTATTTAAATCACAAAAGAAAGAATAGATATATACACATAGAACACATATATATATATATACATGACATTGTGACATGTATATATATATATATTTATAGTTCCTAGACTTCTACATACTGTAATAGCCGCTAATTCAATTGCCGGCTTTTGTGAAATCACAGAAGCCGACATGAAATGATACATTGTTTAGACACAGTTAACCATGTAATTTCATGTATTTTGATATATGGTTTGAACTTACAATTACAGAAGTGTATGTGTGCAAAATTTCAGACATGTAGGGGTTAATTAAAGGAGTAAATTCATTGAAAAAAAATGCGTGGGCTCCCGCTGTATTTTCTCCACCAGACAGACAAAGCAAGCGAGTGGGGGCAGATAATAATAGCCTAGGGAGGGTACATTTTTTTGTGCCCCCCTGGCTACTAACATCTGCCCCCAGACACCCCAGAAAGGGCAAATCTCTAATTAGATTTGCCCTTTCTGGCACTTTGCCCGTCTATTCCCATTGCCCTGTAGCGGTGGCGAATGGGTTAATAAGGGGTTACAGCCACCTTGCAATTGAAAGGTGACTGTAAGCCAGGTTAATAATTGGAGAGCTGTCAATTAGACAACTATCAATTATTAATCCTATTGTATGAAAGAAAAATCAAACACACACAGTTTAATAAAAAAGAAGTTTAATGAAATAAAAACACAGTTTTTGACCATATTTTATTTTCCTGCTAAAACCATTTCCTGTAATAAAAATAAAATAAAAAAGCAAAATTATTCTTACCAATCCGATGTACAGTCAGGTCCCACGGTGTAATCCATCAGAACGGGGTTAACAGGTTACAGCTCGCAGAGAGCTAATGCTGTCTCCGAGCTCTAACCCCCTGAATGAATAACTTACTCTCCCAGCGAAAGGAGAGGAAGAGATTCATGAATGGAGCTTAATTGATTTATTGCCACTTTCACTTCAGTGACCTGACCTAACGTGAAAGTGGGACACAATCAATTAAGCTTCATTCATTAAGCACATCCTCTCCTGTGGGCAGGAGATAAGCTCATTCATTCAGGAGCTATCAGCTGAGCACGCAGCATTAGTTGCGCTGCTTAGCTGATTGCTAGTTAACCCTTTGTAAAGGATTACATCGTGGGACGTGACAGATCGCCAGATAGGTAAGAATAATGTTGTTTTATTATTTTATATTTATTTTAGGAGATCAAGGGCTTCGCACGGATTAAGAGTAAAATAAAAGATGGTCAAAAAAATGTGTTTTTATTTCATTAAAATTATTTATTCTTAAAGTGTGTGTGTTTTTTTATTTACTTCAATAGGATTAATAATTGATAGTTGTCTAATTGACAGCTCTCAATTATTAACCTGGCTTACAGTCACCTTTCAATTGCAAGGTGGCTTTAACCCCTTATTAACCCATTCGCCACCGCTACAGGGCAATGGGAATAGACGGGCAAAGTGCCAGAAAGGGCAAATCTAATTAGAGATTTGCCCTTTCTGGGGTGTCTGGGGGCAGATGTTAGTAGCCAGGGGGGGGGGCACAAAAAAAATGTACCCTCCCTAGGCTATTATTATCTGCCCCCACTCGCTTGCTTTGTCTGTCTGGTGGAGAAAATACAGCGGGAGCCCACGCATTTTTTTCAACGAATTTACACCTTTAATTAACCCCTACATGTCTGAAATTTTGCACACATACACTTCTGTAATTGTAAGTTCAAACCATATATCAAAATACATGAAATGACATGGTTAACTGTGTCTAAACAATGTATCATTTCATGTCGGCTTCTGTGATTTCACAAAAGCCGGCAATTGAATTAGCGGCTATTACAGTATGTAGAAGTGTAAGAAATATAAATATATGTATACATTTATGTCACAATGACATATATATATATATATATATATGTATTCTATGTGTGTATATCTATTCTTTCTATTCTTTATTAAAGCTGTCAGTGTGATTTTACAGTATAGCCGGGGATGAATTGCCGGCTTTTCTAAAGGACACCGATGCGATTTAATCGCAAGTCACACGTGCGGTCCGTTTGTAATCCGATTTTTCATCGCTCCCATAGACTTGCATTGGCGATAGTCGACCCACAATCGGTGACAATCGCAGCATGCTGCGATTGCACTCGGACGTTTAAAACGGACCACAAAAAATCTGATACTGGGAGCTGCTCCATAGATTAACATAGGGCAGACTGCAATGCGATATTTCATCGTATTGCAGTCGTCCGATTCTGTCGCCAGTGTGACCCCGGCCTTACAGTCCAAATTCAGCTTACCAAGGGGGTCGGCAGCACTGGTGGAGCAGGGTCACAGGAGGTGTTCGGTGGTGCGGTGATGATCTGACTCCCATCCCAGGCTGGTGAGGCAGGTTTGATGGTGCTCGGTAGTGTGGGGGGCTTCTCCGACATTTTTTGATAGCACGGAGCCCCCACACATCCACTGCTGCAATACGGTGGCCTCCGGGAAAATGGCCGCCGGATGCGGCACATGCGCAGATTGATTTCTCGGCACCGAGATCTATTATAAATAAATGGTATCTTTGAAAACGTAATTTTGTCCCACAGAAAACAAGCTGCCATACAGCTTCATCAGCAGAAAAATAAAAAAAGTTATAGTTCGAAGAATAAAGTGATCCAAATATAATTATTTTTTCTATAAAATAGTGTTGTTTGTGTAAAAGCGCCAAAACATAAAAAAACTATATAAATTCCTGAATTGCTGTTTTTTGTTTATGCTGCCTCCCAAGAATTTGAATAGAAAGCGATCAAAAAAAGTCAAGTGCCTGAAAATGATACTAATAAAAACGTCAACTGGTCCGGCAAAAAACAAGCCCTCATATGACTCTGTCAGACTAAAAATGGAAAAATTATAGCTCTCAAATATGGCGATGCAAAAACCAGTTTTTGAAAAAAAAAAATTTTTTTTGTGTGACAGCAGCCAAACATAAAAAAAATATACTGTATATCTGGTATTGCTGCAATACCTCTGACCCGAAGAATAAAGTTGTCTAATCACTTATACCGCACGAGGAACAGCATAAAAAATAAAATAAATAAAACCAATTCTTCACCTGCTGTTGATTTTTTCATTTTGCCTCTCAAAAATCGCAGTAAGTTTCGGCGCACATTTATCCTGTGCTCGACGCTGAGTGCTTGCACCCGGATTTCTGTGTAAATCTCTGAAATTCGTGATTCAGACTGCACATGTGGTGCCAACATGCTCACTGCTCACCTACATGAATTCATTGGGGGGTGTAAGTTTGTAAAATGGGGTCACTTATGAGGGTTTCTGCTGTTCTGGCATCTCAGGGGCTCTGCCAATGTGATATGGCACCCTCAAATCATTCCACCAAAATCTGAACTCCAACATGGCGCTTCTTCCCTTCTGAGCTGTGCACTCAAAATCACATATGGAGTATCGGTGCACTCATAAGAAATTGCACGACACATTTTGGGTCCATTTTCTCCTGCTGTCCTTGTGAAAATGAAAACAATTGGGACATTTTTATGGGAAAAATATATATATTTTTTCATTTACACAGATCAACGTTATAAACTTTTGAGAAGCACCTGGAGGTTCAAGGTGCTCACCACACATCTAGACACATTTAGACCAATTTTCACAATTTTCAGCGCCTGAACCCACATCAAAGGGGAGACCCGACGTGCGCAGTACTTATACGGCACATGTCGTGAAGGGATTAAGCAACAACCACAAAACGGATTTCATCAATTCAAGTATCATTTTAATCAATATAATGGCACCAACCTGACAGTGTCTGAAGTTTACTAAGGAAAATCCTTTTGACAGGTTCCCTTTAAATTTGTAATGATATGTACAATTGGTGGAGAAACGTTGAATTTGATGTACCTAGGTCTTTATACAACCTATGTAACTATGTAGAGATTTTGAAATTAAAGTTAAATTATTAACCTTACTTTCATGTTATTGGTTGAAAAAAATGTTCTATGAAATTCAGTTTTGTCAAAATTTGGGAAATTCTTTTTGTGTTCAATGAGATATTGATTAAAATCTTAATTTTCCAAGGAGGTGTACTCATTTGTGATGAGCATTGCGTATAACCTAGAATAAACACAATGCTTAGATACCCTGCAGTAAATAGCACATGTAAAAAACATAGGTTACTTAGATGACATTTTTTGAATCAGAAAAGCGTAAAAGCCATCCTACCACAACAAGGTGTACCCAATCAGGTTGGTCCCTAACCCTAATTATCTCACCTTGCTATGTGCCAGCAAGTCTCAAAATAGACGGGGGGCAGAGCTGGTGTATTACACCTGCCAGTGGAATGATAAATAGCCAGGATGAACAGTCTAAAGTGGGGGTGGAGGAGGCACACCCTAAAAGCAAAACTGAAAACATGGGCCAGCTCATCTGTTGGTATAAGTGTAATGGGTAGGTGCACTTTCACAATCATAGGATACTTAGTTGACATTTTTTTTATCAAAGAAGCATAACAGCCATCTCATTGTGGCAAGGTAACTCACCTTGCAATGCGGCTTCAGGCCTCAAAATATTGGTAAATGAGTCAAAATACGCCGTAAAGAGTATAATATTTCTTGTATACCATAATATGTTTGTAAGGAGTATATTCCTAGACGCATTTTTAACATGGATTGTCGCCTCTTTTTCTGTTTTTATTCTGATTGAGCACATTTACTAGTACATCAAATGCAATATTGTATTTATCAGTGCAGTACAGTCATGGCCAAAAGTTTTGAGAATGACACAAATATTATATTTTCTCATGATCTTCTGCCCTCTGGTTTTTATGTGTGTTTGACAGATGTTTTTATCACAGACAGAAATAATAATTGCAAACATATGAGTAACAAAAGCTTATATTGACAGTTAGAATGAGTTAATGCAGCAAGTCAATATTTGCAGTGTTGACCCTCTTCTTCAGGACCTCTGCAATTCTTCCTGGCATGCTCTCAATCAACTTCTGGACCAAATCCTGACTGATAGCAGTCCATTCTTGCACAATCAATGCTTTCATTTTGTCAGAATTTTTAGGTTTTTGTTTGTCAACCCCGTCACTTGATGATTGACCACAAGTTCTCAATGGGATTAAGATCTGGGGAGTTTCCAGGCCATGGACCTAAAATCTCTATGTTTGGCTCCCTGAGCCATTTAGTTATCACCTTTGCTTTATGGCAAGGTGCTCCATCATACTGGAAAAGGCATTGTTGATCGCCAAACTGCTCTTGGAGGGTTGGGAGAAGTTGCTCTTGGAGGACATTCTGGTACCATTCTTTATTCATGGCTGTGTTTTTAGGCAAGACTGTGAGAGAGCCGATTCCCTTGGCTGAGAAGCAACCCCACACATGAATGGTTTCAGGATGCTTAACAGTTGGCATGAGACAAGACTGGTGGTAGCGCTCACCTTGTCTTCTCCGAATGAGGCGTTTTCCTGATGTCCCAAACAATCGAAAAGGGGATTCATCAGAGAAAATAACTTTACCCCAGTCCTCAGCAGTCCACTGCCTGTACCTTTTGCAGAATATCAGTCTGTCCATGATGTTTTTTCTGGAGAGAAGTGGCTTCTTTGCTGCCCTCCTTGAGACCAGGCCTTGCTCCAAGAGTCTCCGCCTCACAGTGCGTGCAGATGCACTCACACCTGCCTGCTGCCATTCCTGAGCAAGCTCTGCACTGCTGGTAGCCTGATCCAGCAGCTGAAACACTTTTAGGAGACGGTCC
>JARQOD010000006.1:99751614-99802243 GCA_033576555.1 Oophaga sylvatica
GGGGACAAACCAATTTCCCCAATAGGGCAGCGCTGGGTTTATCCTCCTGACACCCTTCCAGAGCAGTCTAAAATTTTGGCGAGATGGCGGAAAGAATACACCCTTTTCAAAATAACAGGGATCAGATAACTCAGGAGAGCCCGAAAGGAAACTCCTCGAGGGGGCTCCCCCTTAACATTCTTAGTGCAGGAAGAAAGGAACCCCCAAAATTAAAACTTTTGGAAAAAAACAAGGCCCCCCTGGCCTGTTTAGGTTTAAAAGTCGCGGTGATTCAAAATAAACCAATTTTTAAGGGTCCTGAGGACCCCCACCTGATGTTTGGCCCCCTCCAGCCAATGCTCCCTTTTAAAAAAGCCCACTTCAGGGCCCAAAAATCTGTTTTCCCCGTTAATTAGTTTATTTGGGAAAATTTTCGAGAGAAAAAGGCAAAGGGTTATTTTAGAGGGTCTCTGGATCTTTTTGGGGACAAAGGGGCACCTCCCCCAATTTCGAGGATAACCTCCACCTAAAAGGGCAGAGAAACTAGGCTGCCTTTTAGAACAGGAGCAAAGTGAATCTCTGCTTAATTTCCCTAAAGCGGAGCCCAGGAGGCCAATTACCCCAACAGAACCCTTTTGGTCAAATCATCAATGGTTTAACAATAAAAGAAAAAATTCCCAAAAAATTTACGATAAAAATTGGGGCAAAACCCAAGAATCTTTGAAGGCTTTTAAATAAAGTAGGTTGGACCATCACAGATGGCCTGAACCTTCCCGGGTCCTTTCAAAAAACAGTGGGGACAAAATAAATCCCAAAAATGAGACCTCTGTACCCCCAAAAATCCTTTTGTCCCTTCACATACGAGCATTCTCTCTAAAAAATCTGGAACCAGCCAAACATGTTTTCACATGAGGTCCAGTCATTGGAAAAAAAAAAAGAATCACCCAAAAAAACAATCAGAAAATTTTTCCACAAAATCCTGAAAATGTCATTTGAAGGATGGAAGACAGAAAGGGCCTTAGTGGCCCAAAGGGCATCATAGGTATCAAATGCCCCTTGGGGTATTAATTTTCCCTCTTTTTTTATTTATCCACTTGTTAATGCGAAAAGGTTATATGCCCCCCTGAGGTCAATTGGTAAACCAAATGCACTTTTCACCCTGGAAAACAGGTCAGAAATCAAGGGTAACGGATATTGATATTTCACAGTGATATTGTTCAAGAGACGATAATCAATACACGGCCTTAATGAACCATCCTTTTTGGCCACAAAGAAAAAACCAACACCCAAGGGTGAAGAGGATGGTCTGATATGACCCTTCTCCAATGACTCCTTGATATAACACTGCATAGCGTCATGTTCAGGTACAGACAAGTTAAAAAGGCGACCTTTAGGGAATTTACTACCAGGCACTAATTCAATAGCTCAGTCATAGCTCCTATGGGGAGGCAAGGATACAGATTTACTTTCGCTAAACACATCAGAAAAATCAGTCAAAAAGTCAGGAACATCCTGAGCCTGGGGGGAGGCAGAAAAAACAGGAGTGTTGGTATTAACACATTGGCAGCCCCAACTGGTTACAGACACAGATTTCCAATCCAAAACAGGATTATGAGACTGTAACCAAGGGATACCCAGTACGATAATGTCATGCAGATTATACAGTACCAAAAATTTGCAACTCTCCTGATGATCAGGTTCAACCCTCATTATCACCTGAGTAGAGAACTGAGGTTTATTCTCAGCCAAAGGGGTAGAATCGATCCCCAGTAGGGGAATAGACTTCCGTAGGGGTATCAAGGGAAACCCACAACGTTTAGCAAAATCAAAATCCATCAGGTTAATAGCTGCTCCCGAATCAACGAAAGCCTGAGAAGAAAATGTGGACAGGGAGCAAATCAGGGTAACAGTCAACAAAAATTTAGTCTGAACACTACCCAAGACAACTGAGCGTGCAAAACGTCTTCCCCGCTTAGGGCAGACTGAAATAGCATGAGAGGCATCACCACAGTAGAAACATAACCCATTGCGTTTTCGAAACTCATGACGCTGTGCCCAGAAGCCACTCTATCACACTGCATGGGTTCAGAAGCTGGTTCACAAGGCAACACTATTCCACGCATACCTCTACGCTCACGCAAACGTCTGTCAATTTGAATCGCTAATGACATAGAATCATTGAGACCAGAGGGGACAGGGAATCCCACCATAACATCCTTTACATTCTCTGACAGACCCTTCCGAAAAAGGGCTGCCAAAGCATCGTCATTCCATTTGGTCAGGACTGCCCACCTTCGGAATCTCTGACAGTATAACTCAGCGTCCTCAAGCCCCTGATTTAATGTCAACAAGGCTTTTTCAGCTTGATCAGTGACATTAGGCTCATCATACAATAACCCCAGAGCCTGAAAAATGCATCAACATTACTCAAAACAGGATCCCCAGGTGTCAGGGAAAAAGCCCAATCCTGAGGATCGCCACGCAGGAGAGAGATGACAATTTGAACCTGCTGTGCTGCATTCCCTGAGGACTTAGATTTCAAGGCAAAAAACAACTTACAGTTATTTTTGAAATTCAGAAATTTAGCTCGATCCCCCAAAAATAAATCTGGCATGGGGATCCTAGGTTCCACAACCGGCAACCTAGCAAGATAGGTAGCAATACTCCGAACTTCAGTGGCAAGCTGATCCACACGGCCAGACAACTGTGCAAACTCCATTGAGAGAAAAAAAAAATCCTCCTTAGCACCCAGAGATACAGAGGGAAAAAAAAATATCTGACAACTCTGACAATCTTCTTTCTTTAACACTATTTTTCCCTTCTGTGAGTACCATACAAATATCAGTTTTTGGGCCAGTGATACTGTTATGATTTGGTAGCTGAGGATAGCAAGCAAAAAAGGAAATACAGACACAGATAGAAAATAGTATGAGCAAACGCTGGGGCCCAAACTTCCTAAATAGAAAAGGAAAGGAAGGACACTTACTGCAACCCCAAAAAACCCTGAAAAGTACCAACTCTACTAATTACAAAAACACCTGAGATCACACGACCTCTACCACCTAAATTAGTTCTCTGGTGTAACAAAAACAAAACAGCAGCCACTGAAAAAACTGGAAAAGGCAAATGAACAAACAACAGTGGCTGAACTAAACTGAGAGGAGCACAAGCCCCTGGAGGGGACCCGGCAGACCCCCACAGAAGTGCAGGACAAAATGCAAAAAGCAAGCACAAAAAACAAAAAGAAGAAAATGTCTTATCTGTTAGCAGAAGATGCAGGCACGAAACAGCAGGCTACAAAGCGAACAGGAATCAAAGATGAGACCAGAACAATTGATCACCGGCAACCCTGTTGGGAGGGAACCTCCCTTATATAAGACCAGTCAGTAACACCTGATCGCCAATCTTCACAATCTTCATTGGATAGTTCAGTACTGTTTGTAACCACCAGAGGGAGCTTCTGCTCAGAATTCATTTCTAGCACATTCACAACAGGTGTGGGCACTGCTCTCCTACTTGACCAACATTTATGGTCAGTTTCCTTCTGCTGCTGTCATTGTTCTGAAGTTTACACTGTTATCATTATATTTGCATATAGAGATACAAGGGCAATATAGCAAGAGTACATGGCTCAGGAAAATGAGAGCAGTGATTTGGAGAACTGCTCCAGAAACTGAAGATGCTGGGTGCTAGGGGATTGTGATTATGCAGGACTATGACAAGAGCAGTTGACAGTTGAGAGAGCGAGGTGAGCAGCTAATTGCTATATAGAAATTAATGCACAGGAAAGAACAGACTGGGATCTTAGAAGTTAAATCCTAAGCCTTGAATATAACTACTGCACACACTTGGCAAGACTGTTGTGTCCTTCACTGCTCACAACAATATATATAAATTGTCCCCAAAATAGCAAATATTTATTGACTGTATATCAAATTGGAGTCTCTGTCTGTTTGTATGTGCTCTGTGTTTACATGTATGTGTATATGCTGTGTATGCATGTGTCTGTTTGTGCTCTGTGTACAGGTCCTTCTCAAAAAATTAGCATATAGTGCTAAATTTCATTATTTTCCATAATGTAATGATTACAATTAAACTTTCATATATTTTAGATTCATTACACACCAACTGAAATTTGTCAGGTCTTTTATTGTTTTAATACTGATGATTTTGGCATACAACTCCTGATAACCCAAAAAACCTGTCTTAAAAAATTAGCATATCAAGAAAAGGTTCTCTAAACGACCTATTACCCTAATCTTCTGAATCAACTAATTAACTTTAAACACATGCAAAAGATTCCTGAGACTTTTAAAAACTCTCTGCCTGGTTCATTACTCAAAACCCCCATCATGTGTAAGACTAGCGACCTGACTGATGTTGGTGTGTAATGAAAATAAAATATATGAAAGTTTAATTGTAATCATTACATTATGGAAAATAATGAAATTTAGCACTATATGCTAATTTTTTGAGAAGGACCTGTATGTATGTATGTGCACAGTTTATACGTATACCCTTTCCTAGTGTATTCTCATCCATCCCTGCAGACTGTGAGCCCTCGCGGGCAGGGTCCTCTCTCCTTCTGTACTTGTGAGTCCCTTGTCTAGCACATGTTTCTTGTACCTGTCTATATTTTTCCCTTTTCATATGTAAAGCGCCATGGAATAAATGGCGCTATATAAATGTATAATAATAATAATAATAATAAAATATGCTCTGTAAATACATACAGCTCTGGCAAAAATTAAAAGACCACCACATCAACTGTCATGGCCAGCCCAATCTGCAGACCTGAACCCCATTGAAAACCTCTGAAATGTAATCAAGAGGATGAAGGATAGTCACAAGCCATCAAACAAAGAAGAACTGCTTAAATTTTCGCGCCAGGAGCTGTGTGAAAAGACTAGTGGCAAGCATGCCAAGATGCATGAAAGCTGTGATTAAAAATCATGGTTATTCCACAAAATATTGATTCCTGAACTTAGTTAAAACATTAGTATTGTTGTTTCTAAATGATTATGAACTTGTTTTCTTTGCATTATTTGAGGTTTGAAAGCGCTGGTTCTTTTATTTAATTTTGACCATTTCTCATTCTTTGAAAAAAAATACAAAATTTATTGCTTGGAAATTCGGAGACATGTTGTCAGTAGTTTATAGAATAAAAGAGCAATTTACATTTCACTCAAAAATATACCTTTAAAGAGAAAAATCAGACAAACTGAAAATTTTGCTGTGGTCTCTTAATTTTTGCCAGAGATGCATATGTCTGTATGTATGTGCTTTGTGCATACATGTGTCTGTATGTCTATGCTCTGGGTATACATACTGTACATGTCTGTATGCATGTGCTCTTTGTATACATATGAATAAATATATGTGTGCTCTGTGTATACATATACGTGTGTATGTATATGCTCTGTGTATGCATGTTTCTGTATGTATGTGCTATGTATATACCTGTCTGTATGTATTGTGTGTATACATGTGTCTCTACGTATGCGCTTTGTGTGTGCATGTATCTTTAAGTATGTGCTTTGTGTATGCATGTTTTTGTATGTATGTGCTCTGTGAAAACATGTGCTGTATGTATGTGATCTGTGTATACATGTGTATGTGCTCTGCGTATGCATGTGTCTATATGTGTTGTGAGCATACATGTGTCTCTATGTATGCGCTTTGTGAATGCATGTGTCTTTAAGTATGGGCTCTGTGTATGCTTGTCTTTGTATGTATGTGCTCTGTATACATGTGCTGTATGTATGTGATCTGTGTATATGTGCTCTGTGCATGCGTCTGTATGTGCTCTGTGTATGCTTGTCTTTGTATGTATGTGCTCTGTGTATACATGTGTTGTATGTATGTGATCTGTGTATATGTTTTCTGTGCATGCGTCTGTATGTGCTCTGTCTATGCATGTATCTGCATATGCTCTAGGTGTACATATGTCTGTATATATGTGCTCTGTGTATTCATATGTGTGTATAATGCAAACAATCATCCACAAGCGGTTCACATAATATAACAAATATTTCAAAATATGACTATATATATGAAAAGGTAATTACTAGAGTTGAGCGAAACAGGTCGGTCAGATTCAAAAGTCGCCGACTTTCGCCAAAGTCGACTTTCGTTGGCCGAAACCCGACCATAGCGTGAGGTCAGCTATGTGGTCGTCGACCCGAGCGCCAAAGTCGAATTTCCCATTAATGCTTGCAGGCGCCTTTTTTCAGCCAATGAGCAAGGACGTACACTGTGGGCAACGAGATGACATGGACAGCGGCCACCACCATCTTAGAGAAGGGCATTGCAGTGATTGGCTTGCTTTGGGGGGCGTCATAGTGTCTATAAAAGCCCTGACCGCCGACCGCCATTTTACTTCTACCAATCTTAACAGTAGGGAGAGGTTGAATAAGAGAAGTTCTTTTGTGCTTGTGCTGATAGCAATTGTGCTGTACAGTTAGTGTGCAGTGACAGGGGAGGATTTTCTTGTGTACAGCAGCTCTGGTTATTAGGATGCCTGCTAGCTGTATTGCAGTGTGTACACTGCTGTGCAGACTGCTTTTTACACAGCACCAATACTTTTATCCTTTTTTTCTGCACAGTTACCGTCGTTCATTTTTTTCCCACACAATATAGAGCTGTACGCTCCTCACACACTACCGTGTACCAGCTGGTATCACGAACAAATACATGCTGACTATCTGTGTGTGACTCCGGAAATATATACGGAGATTGAAATTTTCCCCTACACCATATACAGCTGTACACTTCTGATACAGTACCGTATATCTGCTCTTTGTATTACGGTCAAATCCATACTAAGAGAGCGTCCGTGTGTGACTCCGGAAATACAGTGCCTACAAGTAGTATTCAACCCCCTGCAGATTTAGCTGGTTGACACATGCGGAATTAACTTGGCATTGTGACATTTGTACTGTAGATCAGCCTGGAAGTGGGAAATGCACTGCTGCAAAAATTTTTGTTTTAATTTTTTTTTTTTTTTTTAAAAAACGTTAAAAGTTAATTCAGAGTGTCATTTATTATTCAACCCCTCAAACCACAAGAATTCTGTTTGGTCCCCTAAAGTATTAAGAAGTAGTTCAGGCACCAAGAATAATGAGCTTCACATGTGTGGATTAATGATCTCTTTTGCCAGCCTTTTCTGACTATTTAAGACCCTCCCCAAACTTGTGAACAGCACTCATACATGGTCAACATGGGAAAGACAAAGGAGCATTCCAAGGCCATCAGAGACAAGATCGTGGAGGGTCACAAGGCTGGCAAGGGGTACAAAACCCTTTCCAAGGAGTTGGCCCTACCTGTCTCCACTGTTGGGAGCATCATCCGTAAGTGGAAGGCTTATGGAACTACTGTTAGCCTTCCACGGCCTGGACAGCCTTTGAAAGTTTCCTCCCGTGCCGAGGCCAGGCTTGTCCGAAGAGTCAAGGCTAACCCAAGGACAACAAGGAAGGAGCTCCGGGAAGATCTCATGGCAGTGGTGACATTGGTTTCAGTCAATACCATAAGTAACGTACTCCACCGCAATGGTCTCCGTTCCAGACGAGCCCGTAAGGTACCTTTACTTTCAAAGCGTCATGTCAAGGCTCGTCTACAGTTTGCTCATGATCACTTGGAGGACTATGAGACAGACTGGTTCAAGGTTCTATGGTCTGATGAGACCAAGATCGAGATCTTTGGTGCCAACCACACACGTGACGTTTGGAGACTGGATGGCACTGCATACGACCCCAAGAATACCATCCCTACAGTCAAGCATGGTGGTGGCAGCATCATGCTGTGGGGCTGTTTCTCAGCCAAGGGGCCTGGCCATCTGGTCCGCATCCATGGGAGGATGGATAGCACGGCCTACCTGGAGATTTTGGCCAAGAACCTCCGCTCCTCCATCAAGGATCTTAAGATGGGTCGTAATTTCATCTTCCAACAAGACAACAACCCAAAGCACACAGCCAAGAAAACCAAGGCCTGGTTCAAGAGGGAAAAAGTCCAGGTGTTGGAGTGGCCTAGTCAGTCTCCTGACCTTAACCCAATTGAAAACTTGTGGAAGGAGCTCAAGATTAAAGTCCACATGAGACACCCAAAGAACCTAGATAACTTGGAGAAGATCTGCATGGAGGAGTGGGCCAAGATAACTCCACAGACCTGTGCCAGCCTGATCAGGTCTTATAAAAGACGATTATTAGCTGTAATTGCAAACAAGGGTTATTCCACGAAATATTAAACATAGGGGTTGTATAATAATTGACCCACACTTTTATGTTTAAAATTTATTAAAATTCAACTGAGCAACATAACTTTTTGTTTTGTAAGATTTATGCTTCTGTTAATAAATCCTACTCTCGTTTGCAGTTTGAAGGCTCTAACTTATTTGCATCTTATCAAACCAGCTAAATCTGCAGGGCTTTGAATACTACTTGTAGGCACTGTATATACGGAGATTGAAATTTTCCCCTACACTGTATACAGCTGTACGCTTCTGATACAGTACCATATATCTGCTGGTATTTTTGGTACATTTTCCCAAACATGAGGAAGTATGGTGGAAGAGGCCGCGGATGTGGGCGGGGGGGCTAGCTGGTACTGATTGTGGTGGTGGTGCATCTGCTGGTAGTGCCAAAAGCACAATAGCACCTAAGGCAGGAGGTGTTGAGCCTGCATCATCGTCTGGCTCTAGAAGGCCTGCAAGGCTCCCTTTTCTGGGAGTAGATACACCGGTTTTAAAGCTGGAGCATCAGGAACATGTTTTGGCTTACATTGCCGAAACAGCCTCCAGCTCTATCGCCTTCTCTTCTGAAGTTTCAAAAAATGCAAGCACTGGTCAGGAACGAAACCTTTCCTTGTGTCCTTCACCCCCACCACAAGTGAAGGATGCGGCAGGCCACACTTCAGATTACTCCCTGGAGCTCTTTTCACATACCATGCCTGGGTTATCAAGTGATCAAGTGAAATCCTGAATTCCCCAGTCCAAGATGAATATGACATGGAGTGCACTGATGCACAGCCAGTGCTATATGATTCTGCTGGTACATTCACCCAGAGCACTGCATTGCCCTCGCAGTCTACTGAGCCAGATTCTGACCCTGATGAAACTCAGGTGCCCCTTCCCGCATACTATACCACCTTACACGGTGACACAGAGGAAGGTGTAGATGAAATTGAAGAGGAGGTGATGGATGACCCAGTTGTTGACCCGGATTGACATCCATTGGGGGAAGAGGGTGCCGCTGGCAATAGCTCAGAAGAGGAGGAAGATCCGCATCAGGCATCGGCATCTAAGCTGCAGTTATCTGGCAGGCCCGTAGCAGTCCAAAAACGTGTTGAAAAAAGAAAAAGAGTTGCAGGACAGCTTGGTCAGACGGTCAAATTAGAACAGCGTGCAAGTCCTGAAAATTTATCCGATAGTAGGAAGAGTGCAGTGTGGAAACTGTGTGCAAACTGTAAAGCGCTGCGGAATATGTTAGCGCTATATAAAAATAAAGATTATTATTATTATTTTTTGACCAAAATCCTATTGATGAGGCAAAGGTTATCTGTAAGAAGTGCGGAAAGACTTTTAGCTGAGGGAAAAATCTCCGAAAATTGAATACCAGGTGCATGCTTAGACATTTAAACACCATGCACTTGCAAGCGTGGACGAACTACAAAACCTCACTGGCTTTGAATGTCAACATTGCCAAACTGATCTCATTAGAGATGATGCCCTTCCGTTTGCTTGAAAGCGCAGCTTTCCGAGAGCTCATGGCCTATGCTGTCCCACACTATGACCTACCCAGTCAGCACTTCTTTTCTAGAAAAGTCATCCCTTCCCTCCACCTGCATGTGAAAGACCGCATTGTCCATGCACTCAAACAATCAGTGAGTGGAAAGGTGCAACTCACAACAGATGCATGGGCCAGTAGGCATGGCCAGGGCAGTTACGTGTCCATCACTGTGCGCTGGGTTAATGTGGTGGATGCAGGGTCCACAGGGTACAGCGGTGGTGGGACAGTGCTGCCTAGCCCACGGTAAAGGCAACAGTTGGCTGTAGGCGTTCGACCCTCCTACTCCAGAAGCGAAAGCTCATCGACAGAGCGCAGTCGCACGATCACTCCGTCCGCAGCTGCCAGTGTTGCACAAAAGGTGTCCCACTATCGATCAGCTAGTGGTAAGCATCAGCAGGCTGTTTTAAAGATGATGTCTTTGGGCGACAACAGACACACCGCGGAGGTACTGGCCGACTTCTTGCAGCGAGAAACTGAGACATGGCTGGGCAGTCTACATCTTGAGCCAGGCGAGGTGGGTCAGTGATAACGGCCGTAATTTTGTGGAGCCCTGGCAAAACTCAGACACATACCTTGCCTGGCTCATGCCTTGAACCTGGTGGTGCAGTGCTTCATAAATAATTATCCAGAGTTACCAGGTGCAAAGACTGTGCTCGCACATCCGTCGCTCGCCCGTAGACTCCAGTCGTATGCAGAGGCTGCAGCGATCGCTCCACCTCCCCAAGCACCGTCTAATCATAGACGTTACAACAAGGTGGAACTCAACCATGCACATAGTTGAGAGGCTGTGCGAAAAGAGGCAGGCTGTAATGCATTTGTGGGAGGATACACGGGCAGGCAGTTTGAGGGCAGACATCGAGTTGTTGGGTGTGCAGTGGTCAAAGCTGAAAGACCTCTGTAAAGTCCTTCAGTGTTTTGAGGAATGCACACGGCTGGTAAGCTCAGACGACGCCATCATAAGCATGAGCATCCCACCTATGTGTCTGCTCATGCAAACTTTGACACACATTAAGGATCAGGCGTCTTCAGCGGAGGAGGAGGAGGGAAGCCTTGATGACAGTCAGCCATTGTCTGCTCAGGTAACTGTCCTGGATGAGGTGGAGGAAGAAGAGGAGGAGGATGAGGGGGATGATTATTTTGGGGAGGATGATGCTTCTCAGAGGGCAAGAGAAAATGTTGGCTTGCCAAGGTCAGGTACAGGGTTTGTGTGTGACTGGAGGAATGTGGATTTGGCTGAAAGTGCTCCTCCACCCACCACTGGCAATGCATCATTGACACCTGGAACATTGGCCCACATGTGTGATTATGTCTTGCGGATCCTAAAAAGGGACCCCCACATTGCCAAAATTATAAAGGATGATGACTACTGGTTGGCCAGCATCCTCGATCCACGCTATAAAGGCAAATTACAGAACATCATGCCACAGGAGAACCTAGAGCTAATATTGGCGAACAAACAACTCTGGTAAACCGTTTGTTAGAGGCATTCCCAGCACACAGCAGCGGTGCAGGTTCTACCACGAGCCGTACTGTGCAACATGGAAGAGGTGTTCATGGTACACACAGCTGAAGTGGCGTTGGAGACAGGGGTTTCATGACCATGTTGTGGACTGATTTCTCGAGTACCGCTCACACGACTGTTAATACTGAATCGATTGCAACAGACAGGAGACAGCAGTTGTCAACGATGGTTCAAAATTACCTCTCCTCCCTATCGATGTTCTCCCTCATAGTTCATTCCCCTTTGACTACTGGGCCTGTAAACTGGACACCTGGCCTGAATTGGCACAATATGCCTTACAGGAGCTTGCTTGCCCTGCTGGTAGTGTGCTATCAGAAAGAGTCTTCAGTGCTTCTGGATCAATCCTGACAGAAAGAAGGACCCGGCTGTCAACCCAAAATGTTAAAATGAACCATGCCTGGGTTCCAAAGGATTTTGTACCACCTTCCCCTGATGACACATAGGTTGCCAGCAAAATGGCTCTCTTTGTCCTCCTCTTCCTCCGACTTCTCCAATTCCTCCATTTGCAGCTGCTGAACGTCCAGCCTACACCTCAACATGTGCCAGTTTTTCCACCTCTCTAACTGGGCTGTACCCCCTCTAGGGCCGGCGTCAGCACCTGGCGCACCCGGGCAAGTGCCGAGGCCCTGAGCAGGTGGGGGGCCCACTCGTGGGCAACGGCACTGGCACAGGGCCCCTCATGGTACGCCGCTGTCTCTGACGGTGGGGGAGCCCACTCGCCGTCAGAGACACCGGCGTACTATGAGGGGTCCTGTGCCAGTGCCGTCGCCCATGAGTGGGCCCCCCCTGCCTGCTTGCTCAGGGCCCAAGCACTTGCAATACTTACCTCTCCCTGCTCCACCACTGTGACGTCTTCCGCGTTTCCTGACAGTGACTTTCAGGTCAGAGAGCGCAATGACGTCACGTCTGTGCGCCCTCTGCCTGAACAGTCACAGTGCAGAGAACTGGAAGATGGCGACGCTAAGGAGTCCAGAGTACAGCAGTGCCCAGCGAGGAGAGGTATTTCAATTTTTTTTAATGTCTGGAGCAATATATGGGGAGCATTATACACTGGAGAATTATATATGGGGCCCATCATACACTGGAGCATTATAAATAGAGCCCATCATACTCTGGAGCGTCATATATGGGGCCCATTATACACTGGAGCATTATATGGGGCCCATTATATATGGAGCATTATATAGGCCCATCATACACTGGAGCATCATCCATGGGGCCCATCATATACTGGAGCATCATATGGAACCCATTATATATGGAGCATTATATAGGCCCATCATACAGTCATGGTCAAAAGTTTTGAGAATGACACAAATATTATATTTTCACATGATCTGCTGCCCTCTGGTTTTTATGTGTGTTTGACAGATGTTTTTATCACAGACAGAAATATAATAATTGCAAACATATGATTAACAAAAGCTTATATTGACAGTTAGAATGAGTTAATGCAGCAAGTCAATATTTGCAGTGTTGACCCTTCTTCTTCAGGACCTCTGCAATTCTCCCTGGCATGCTCTCAATCAACTTCTGGACCAAATCCTGACTGATAGCAGTCCATTCTTGCACAATGAATGCTTTCATTTTGTCAGAATTTTCAGGTTTTTGTTTGTCCACCCGTCTCTTGATGATTGACCACAAGTTCTCAATGGGATTAAGATCTGGGGAGTTTCCAGGCCATGGACCCAAAATCTCTATGTTTTGTTCCTGAGCCATTTAGTTATCACCTTTGCTTTATGGCAAGGTGCTCCATCATGCTGGAAAAGGCATTGTTGATCGCCAAACTGCTCTTGGAGGGTTGGGAGAAGTTGCTCTTGGAGGACATTCTGGTACCATTCTTTATTCATGGCTGTGTTTTTAGGCAAGACTGTGAGAGAGCCGATTCCCTTGGCTGAGAAGCAACCCCACACATGAATGGTTTCAGGATGCTTAACAGTTGGCATGAGACAAGACTGGTGGTAGCGCTCACCTTGTCTTCTCCGAATGAGGCTTTTTCCTGATGTCCCAAACAATCGAAAAGGGGATTCATCAGAGAAAATAACTTTACCCCAGTCCTCAGCAGTCCACTGCCTGCACCTTTTGCAGAATATCAGTCTGTCCATGATGTTTTTTCTGGAGAGAAGTGGCTTCTTTGCTGCCCTCCTTGAGACCAGGCCTTGCTCCAAGAGTCTCCGCCTCACAGTGCGTGCAGATGCACTCACACCTGCCTGCTGCCATTCCTGAGCAAGCTCTGCACTGCTGGTAGCCTGATCCTGCAGCTGAAACACTTTTAAGAGACGGTCCTGGCGCTTGCTGGTCTTTCTTGGGTGCCCTGAAGCCTTTTTGGCAACAATGGAACCTCTCTCCTTGAAGTTCTTGATGATGCGATAGATTGTTGACTGAGGTGCAATCTTTCTAGCTGCGATACTCTTCCCTGTTAGGCCATTTTTGTGCATTGCAATGATGACTGCACGTGTTTCTTTAGAGATAACCATGGTTAACAGAAGAGAAACAATGATGCCAAGCACCAGCCTCCTTTTAAAGTGTCCAGTGGTGTCATTCTTACTTAATCATGACAGATTGATCTCCAGCCA
Organism: Oophaga sylvatica; assembly: GCA_033576555.1. Lineage (NCBI taxonomy): Eukaryota > Metazoa > Chordata > Amphibia > Anura > Dendrobatidae > Oophaga > Oophaga sylvatica. The sequence goes on from JARQOD010000006.1 coordinate 99,765,474, forward strand.
TGTCCTCATCAACACCCACACCTGTGTTAATGGAGCAATCACTGAAAAGAGGTTAGCTGGTCCTTTTAAGGCAGGGCTGCAATGATGTTGAAATGTGTTTTGGGGAATAAAGTTCATTTTCTAGTCAAATATTGACTTTGCAAGTAATTGCTGTTAAGCTGATCACTCTTTATAACCTTCTGGAGTATATGCAAATTGCCATTAGAAAAAGTGAAGCAGTAGACTTTGTAAAAATTAATATTTTGTTCATTCTGAAAACTTTTGGCCATGACTGTACACTGGAGAATCATCCATAGGTACTATCATATACTGGAGCATTATGTGGAGCTCATCATATACTGTATGGAACATTATATGGGACCAATTATGTATGGAGCAATATATGGGGCTCATTATTCTGTATGGCGCACTATGTTGTGCCCATAATACTGTATGGAGGAATATACTGTCCAGTTTTTGAGCTATTGTAGAATTTACAATAGATATCACTCATGTAATGTAAGAAGTGAAGTATTTGGCATTGTACTATACCTATATTTCTCTGCCGTATCGGAGCATCATGAATTGTGGTATGTGTTAAAGGGGCCCACTGAGACTCTTTCACCCGGGGCCCAGGAAAACCTGGAGCCAGCCCTGCCCCCCCACAACTTTAGCCAAATAACCCCAGTTTTCAATGCGTTACTATTATTATAAAGTAAATTAAGGTTGACAAGCTTAAGTAATAAGAATTGATGCAGTTGGCATTGAAATGGACACTGTAGGTGTGTTTACTGTCCTCCACTCCCTGCCGACTTTTATTCGACATTGATTTGCATTGGGGTCGGATTTTCGACTCCTACACGACCTTTTCCGTTAGTCGGCCGACTTCATTCGACTCGACTTTTGGGAAAGTCGGGTGGTCCGAAACCCGACTCGACCCTCCCGGAGCCAAAGTCGCTCATCTCTAGTAATAACTTAAGCTCACCAGCTAGGCAGTAAACAATGTGGCAATACTAAAAAATAATAAAAGCCAATTCACATGATAAATATAACCACAAAAGATAAAAACTTTTTGTTGAAAAATATCTAATTCTTTTAAAACCCTATTTAATATTTATATTTAATAAGCCCTATGCATCAATAAATAAATTTACTCTTCCTTAAAAAAAATATTTGGGTGATGACAACAAAGGTGAAAAAAAAAGGAAGGGTTAAATCTGCAATCTGGTTTCTGCAAATAATATTATTTGTTGTATAATGAAAAGGTGTATAATTTTTATAATTTCTGAATATTTTTCTCACAGTTTTCGAAATCTCATGTCACTCAAAAGGAACTTTCATTGGTCACTACCGGCATATTAAAATCTTTGCTGGTCATGTAAAAATAAATCAAACCTGGCACAGAAAGTCTCCTGCTTATAGATCTGCAGAACTGCAGTCACTTATAATGAACCACACAAAATCATGTTTTTATGTATTTTCAGAACATCACTATAAAGCTTATTTATGTTTTGCATTATCCTGTATCGCCACCTAGTGGATGTAAAGTGGTATATCATGTGAAAAAAAATGATTTTATGGTGTAAAAAAGATTTTGTTCAGCAAAAGCAATCTAATAAGCACTGAATACATCAGCAACACACATCTCTATCCAAGCCTGATAGTTTTCTGTAATGTATAGATGTAGCAAACTGTTTAATTTACTGATACCCCCCAACCTTGAAATTTAGGAAGGAAAGATATTCACTGTGGCATAGCATGGCATGGCAGTTTTTATTTTACACTAAACTCATTAGTGTTTCAACATAGTACGAAAGCGCTTTCATGGCCAACACTGCCCACCACACACAGTATGATATTCACGGTGGCCTCCATCACACAGTATTATACACCCACAGTGCCCACCACACACTTTGATGGCCAAACATTGCTCACCTTTCCAATATGATGCCCGCAGTGTCCCCTGCACAGTATGATGTCACTGTAAAACACTAATCGGGGGTGGACTCCCCAGTGCTATCTGTAGAATCATAGAATCATAGAATCATAGAATGGTAGAGTTGGAAGGGACCTCCTGGGCCATCTGGTCCAACCCCCTGCTCAAAGCAGGATTCTCTAAATCATCCCAGAGAGATGTCTGTCCAGCTTCTGTTTGAAGACTTCCATTGAAGGAGAACTTACCACCTCTCGTGGCAGCCTGTTCCACTCCTTGATCACCCTAACTGTCAAAAAGTTTTTTCTAATATCTAATCTGTGTCTCCTCCCATTCAGTTTCATCCCATTGCTTCTAGTCTTTCCTTGTGCAAATGAGAATAAATATGATCCTTCTACAATGTGACAGCCCTTGAGATATTTGTAGACAGCTATTAAGTCTCCTCTCAGTCTTCTTTTTTGCAAGCTAAACATTCCCAAATCCTGCAACTGTTCCTCATAGGACATGGTATGCAGACCGGTCACCATTCTGGTGGCTCTTCTTTGAACTTGCATTCTTGTATTCTTTGCGCTGGCGGCTGCTTCATCCCTGGGGTAATTCTCACCCGTTTCAGAGTTCAAATAATTAGAGTCAGAGTCCAGAACAACGTCAAACAGTTCAGCTTTATTCTCCTCCGGACACAGCACATCTAAGACACCATTAGCACGCTTGACACGGTACCAGTAATACATCTTCCATAACTCTGCTTCACTTCTTCTACTACACCAGAATGGACCACAAAGTAACTGTGGGATGAGGAGCCGGGAAAACGGCACTTCTATCTCTTTCCCTGGAGACACTTCAATCCAGGCACGAAAATACACATCTACTAGGTCGGCCACCCCCTTCTAGTTACAGTCAGGGCCAGAAATATTTGGACAGTGACACAATTTTCGCGAGTTGGGCTCTGCATGCCACCACATTGGATTTGAAATGAAACCTCTACAACAGAATTCAAGTGCAGATTGTAACGTTTAATTTGAAGGGTTGAACAAAAATGTGTTAGAAAATGTAGGAATTGTACACATTTCTTTACAAACACTCCACATTTTAGGAGGTCAAAAGTAATTGGACAAATAAACAAAACCCAAACAAAATATTTTATTTTCAAAATTTTGTGGCCAATCCTTTGGAGGCAAGCACTGCCTTAAGTCTGGAACCCATGGACATCACCAAACGCTGGGTTTCCTCCTTCTTAATGCTTTGCCAGGCCTTTACAGCAGCAGCCTTCAGGTCTTGCTTGTTTGTGGGTCTTTCCCTCTTAAGTCTGGATTTGAGCAAATGAAATGCATGCTCAATTGGGTTAAGATCTGGTGATTGACTTGGCCATTGAAGAATGTTCCACTTTTTTGCACTCATGAACTCCTGTGTAGCTTTGGCTGTATGCTTGGGGTCATTATCCATCTGTACTATGAAGCGCCGTCCAATCAAGTTTGCAGCATTTGGCTGAATCTGGGCTGAAAGTATATCCCGGTACACTTCAGAATTCATCCGGCTACTCTTGTCTGCTGTTATGTCATCAATAAACACAAGTGACCCAGTGCCATTGAAAGCCATGCATGGCCATGCCATCACGTTGCCTCCACCATGTTTTACAGAGGATGTGGTGTGCCTTGGATCATGTGCCGTTCCCTTTCTTCTCCAAACTTTTGGCTTCCCATCATTCTGGTACAGGTTGATCTTTGTCTCATCTGTCCATAGAATACTTTTCCAGAACTGAGCTGGCTTCTGGAGGTGTTTTTCAGCAAATTTAACTCTGGCCTGTCTATTTTTGGAATTGATGAATGGTTTGCATCTAGATGTGAACCCTTTGTATTTACTTTCATGGAGTCTTCTCTTTACTGTTGACTTAGAGACAGATACACCTACTTCACTGAGAGTGTTCTGGACTTCAGTTGATGTTGTGAACGGGATCTTCTTCACCAAAGAAAGTATGCGGCGATCATCCACCACTGTTGTCTTCCGTGGGCTCCCAGGTCTTTTTGGATTGATGAGTTCACCAGTGCTTTCTTTCTTTCTCAGGATGTACCAAATTGTAGATTTTGCCACTTCTAATGCTGTAGCAATTTCTTGGATGGGTTTTTTTCTGTTCTTGCAGCTTAAGGATGGCTTGTTTCACCTGCATGGAGAGCTCCTGTGACCACATGTTTCCTTCACAGCAAAACCTTCCAAATGCAAACACCACACCTCAAATCAACTCCGGCCCTTTCATCTGCTTAATTGAGAATGACATAACAAAGGGATTGCCCACACCTGTCCATGAAATAGCCTTGGAGTCATTTGTCCAATTACTTTTGGTCCTTTAAAAACAGGGTGGCACATGTTAAGGAGCTGAAACTCCTAAACCCTTCATCCAATTTTAATGTGGATACCCTCAAATGAAAGCTGAAAGTCTGAACTTCAACTGCATCTGATTTGTTTTGTTTCAAATTCATTGTGGTAATGTCTAGAACCAAAATTAGATAAATGTTGTCTCTGTCCAAATATTTATGGACCTAACTGTATCCTGCCCGTGTACTCACCGGTGGCCCACTGCTTCAGCACGCACATTACTGCTGTGCGCTCCCACAGTGGCTCTACCACTGGCACTAATACTTCATCAGCCCATCGACTCTGACTGACGGTCCTCCTGTGATTCCTTCACCGGCTACACGACTGCTGGTACCTAGAGATGAATGACTTTGCCTCCGGGAGGGTCGAGTTGGGTTTCAGACCACCCGACCTTATCAAAAGTCGAGTCGAACGAAATCGGCCAACTATCGAAAAAAGACGGAGTTCCGACTGAAACTCGACCCGACCCCAATGCAAGTCAATGGGGAAGAAAAGTCGGCAGGGAGTGGAGGACAGTAAACACACCTACAGTGCCCATTTCAATGCCAACGACATCAATTCTTATTACTTAAGCTTGTCAACCTTAATTTACTTTATAATAATATTAACGCATTGAAAACTGGGGGTTATTTGGCTAAAGTTGTGGGGGAGCAGGGCTGGCTCCAGGTTTTCCTGGGCCCCGGGTGAAAGAGTCTCAGTGGGCCCCTTTAACACATACCACAATTCATGATGCTCCGATACGGCAGAGAAATATAGGTATAGTACAATGACAAATACTTCACTTCTTACATTACATGAGTGATATCTATTGTAAATTCTACAATAGCTCAAAAACTGGACAGTATAGTCCTCCATACAGTATTATGGGCACCACATAGTGCGCCATACAGAATAATGAGCTAAATATATTGCTCTATACAGAATAATGAGCCCCATATATGATGCTCCATACAGAATAATGGGCCCAATATAATGCTTCATACATAATTGGTCCCATATAATGTTCCATATAGTATATGATGAGCTCCACATAATGCTCCAGTATATGATGGTCCCCATATAATGTGCCATACAGTATAGGAAGGTCCCCATAGAGTATAATGAGCCCCACATATTGCTCCATACAGTATAATGAGTCGCATATAAAGCGCCATACAGTATATGATTGGCCCCATATATTGCTCCATACAGAATGGGCTCCATATAATGCTCCATACAGAATAGGCCCCATATGTGCTCCATATGATGCTCCATATATAAAGGGCCCTATATGATGCCCCATAAATAATGAGCCCCATATGATGCTCTAGTATATGATGGGCCCCATATATGATGCTCCAGTGTATGATGAGCCCCATATAATGCTCCAAATATAATGGTCCCCATATATAATGCTCCATATATAATTTGCTCCATGTGATGCTCCATATATAATGTGCCCCATATGATGTGCCACATATAATGGGCCCCATATGATGCTCCAGTATATGATGTGCCCCATGGATGATGCTCCAGTGTATGATGGGCCTATATAATGCTCCATATATAATGGGCCCCATATGATGCTCCAGTGTATAATGGGCCCCGTATATGATACTCCAGTGTATGATGGGCCCCATTTATAATGCTCCAGTGTATGATGGGCCCCATATAAAATGCTCCAGTGTATAATGGGCCCTATCTCTGATGGTCAAGTGTATGATGGGCCCCATTTATAATTCTCCAGTGTATAATGCGCCCCATATATTGCTCCAAACATTAAAAAAAATGAAATACCTCTCCTCACTGGGCACTGCTCTACTCTGGACTCCTCAGCGTCGCCATCTACCAGCTCGCTGCACTGTGACTGTTCAGGCAAGAGGCGCACAGACTTGATGTCATCGCGCTCTCTGACCTGAATGTCACTGTCAGGAAACGCGGAAGATGTCACAGTGGTGGAGCAGGGAGAGGTAAGTATTGCAAGTGCTGGGGCCCTGAGCAAGCAGGGGGGGCACACTCGTGGGTCCCGGAACTGGCACAGGACCCCTCATAGTACGCCGGTGTCTCTGACGGCGAGTGTGCCCCCCACCTGCTCAGTGCCCCGTCACTTGCCCGGGTGCGCCAGGTGCTGACGCCGGCCCTGGGGGGTACAGCCCAGTTAGGGAGGTGGGAAAACTGGCATATGTTGAGGTGTAGGCTGGACGTTCAGCAGCTGCAAATGGAGGAATTGGAGAAGTCGGAGGAAGAGGAGGACAAAGCGAGCCATTTTGCTGGCAACCTATGTGTCATCAGGGGAAGGTGGTACAAAATCCTTTGAAACCCAGGCATGGTTCATTTTAATGAAGGTGAGATCACCTACATTTTGGGTCGACAGCCGGGTCCTTCTTTCTGTCAGGATTGATCCAGCAGCACTGAAGTCTCTTTCTGATAGCACACTACCAGCAGGGCAAGCGAGCTCTTGTAAGGCATATTGTGCCAATTCAGGCCAGGTGTCCAGTTTACAGGACCAGTAGTCAAAGGGGAATGAACTGTGAGGGAGAACATTGATAGGGGAGGAGAGGTAATTTTGAACCATAGTTGACAACTTCTGTCTCCTGTCTGTTGCAATCGATTCAGTATTACCAGTTGTGTGAGCGGTACTCAAGAAATGAGTCCACAACATGGTCATGAAACCCCTGTCTCCAACGCCACTTCAGCTGTGTGCACCACGAACACCTCTTCCATGTTGCCCAGTACGGCTCATGGTAGAACCTGCACCGCTGCTGTGTGCTGGGAATGCCTCTAACAAACGGTTTACCAGAGGTGCTTGTGTAATGTATGTAGTACAGTTCATATAGCGTCTTGTGCTTGGGTGCGATGAAAACACAGGAGTCACAGGTTTGATATAGAAAAGTCCTGTATTACTTCATACAAGTTGGCAGAAATAGTCACACAGTTTGCAGACACAGAAACAGGAGACACAACAGGCCAGAGTAATCCAAGCTCAGCAATCACTCTCCAATACAGATTCAGGATCTTCTTCTCTGTTACCGTAAGTCCATGCAAACGTGGGTCTTTCAAAGAGCAGGGTTCAGAGTCCACAAGTGCTTCAGAGTTCCTCAGTAGGAATAGCTGGAGTACAAGGTCCAAGGCTTACAGGAGTCAAGTCACAGGTTCACTGCAGGCTAGATTCTGAAGCACTGATTGCTCAGCTGTGGCTGCTTAAGAAGCAAAGGAGAGAATCAGGGCGGGAACATGCAAGCTGGAAACTCCATTTTGACTGAGGGCAAGATAGCTGCAGCAAGACAGAAAGTAAAATGGCTGACGAACAAACTGAGTTTCAGGAATATATACATAGAACCTTACATTACTCCCCCCTTAAGGACAACCTCCGGATGACCTCAGACCAGGCTTGTGTGGGTACCTCTGATGAAACTGACGGAGCAAGCGAGGAGCATTAACGTTATTGACCGGTTCCCATGAGTTGTCCTCCACTGGGTAGCCCTGCCATTTAATCAGATATTGTAACTGATTTCTATACAACCTGGAATCTAAAATCCTTTCCACCACAAATTCTTCCTGACCATCGACTAGCACTGGGTCAGGGCAAGGAGAGGAACGTCCAGGAAACGTATTGGGTGTCGCAGCCTTTAGTAGGGATACATGAAAGACAGGGTGGATTCTCATAGTTCTGGGCAGTTGAAGACGACAAGCAACGGCACTTATAATTTTACTGATTTTATAGGGTCCAATGTACTTATGTCCCAACTTAGACGATGGAATCCTTAACTTAAGATTTCTGGTTGACAGCCAGACCAAGTCTCCTACCTTGAAAGCTGGTGCAGGTTTACGAAATTTATCTGCTGCTTTCTTGTACCTTTCTTGAGCCGATTCCAGATTTTCCTTTAGAAGATCCATATTCTTCTGTAAAGACGTGATTCTTTCAGCCACTGCTGGTAAAGGCGTTTCTATGGGAAATCGTGGTAGAATGTTAGGATGATAACCTAGATTAGAGTAAAAAGGAGACTGTTTAGTGGAGGCACTCTGAGAGTTGTTATACGAGAACTCAGCTAATGGAAGTAGATCCACCCAATCATCCTGTAGGTGGCAGATAAAGCAGCGGAGATACTGCTCCAGGGTTTGATTGGTTCGTTCGGTCTGTCCATTAGTCTGGGGATGAAAAGCAGAAGAAAGGTTTACTTTAATGTCCAATGCTGCACAGAAATTTTGCCAAAACCTAGAAGTGAATTGCACCCCTCGATCCGAAATAACCTCATCCGGTACTCCATGTAAGCGAAACACATCTTTAATCATCAAATCTGATGTCTGTTTTGCAGTGGGTAAGCCGACACAAGGGATAAAATGAGCTGCCTTTGTTAGACGGTCAACCACCACTAGAATGGTGTTCTTCCCCTGAGAGGTTGGTAACTCCACAATGAAGTCCATAGAAATGGATCCCCACGGGCGGGACGGGGTGGGAAGAGGCTGTAACAGACCAGTTGGTGAGGAGCGAGGTGTTTTGCATCTTGCACAGACCTCACATGAAGTGACATAATTCAAAACATCCTTCCTGCAAGTGGGCCACCAAAAGAAATGAGAAAGAAATTCCTGTGTCTTTAGAATTCCTCTATGCCCAGCTATCTTGGAATCGTGAATGAGTTGCAATACTCTTAATCTGACTGTTTCAGGAATATACAGACGTTGTCCCTGAATCCACACACCATTCTTAAAGACAAGACTTACGTCCCTTGGGGGTTGTGCCAAAAAGGAATCCGCATGGTATGCTTCCTTGATGTCCTTAAGTAGGTCTTGATTATGAATTACTCCTAGGAATCTAGAGTCAGGAAGAATAGTCTTAGGAGGAGTAATTGGACGTGTCTCTGCTGAGAAAATCCTAGAGAGTGCATCAGCCTTTCCGTTGCGCGATCCTGGTCTATAAGAGATGATAAAATTAAATTGGTTTAAGAAAAGATTCCAGCGAGCCTGGCGAGGAGTCAGGCACTTAGCCGACCTGATAAACTCAAGGTTACGATGGTCTGTCAGGACGACTATTTGCTGTGCAGCTCCCTGAAGAAGGTGTCTCCATTCTTTGAAGGCGGCAATAATGGCCAACAACTCTCTATTGCCCACATCGTAGTTCCTCTCAGCCGAAGACAACTGCTGGGAAAAGAAGGCACAGGGATGCAAGACATTCTTCTCACCTGTTCTCTGAGAGAGTATAGCTCCAACGGCACAGTCTGAAGCATCCACCTCTATTATGAAGGCAAGCTCGGGGTTGGGATGTACTAGGATAGGTGCAGTGGTAAATTTATCTTTTAGACGGGAAAATGCTTCCTGGGCTTGGGGAGTCCAGGAAAACCTAGACTCTTTCCGGGTAAGTTGAGTGATAGGTGACACTACCTCAGAGAAATTTCTAATGAAACGTCTATAGAAGTTGGCAAACCCGATGAAGCGCTGTACCTCCTTCACATTTCTAGGACTTGGCCAATCCTTGATGGCTTGGGTTTTGCTTCCATCCATACTAATTCCTTGTGTAGACAGTACATACCCCAGAAATTGAATTTCGGTCCTATGGAATTCACACTTTTCAAGTTTGATGTAAAGATGATTTTGTCTTAGACGTTCCAAGACCATTCTCACATGTCCATGATGTTCCTCTGTGGAGTTAGAAAAAATTAGAATATCATCCAAATAAATTACCACGAATGTATCTAGGAGATCCCTGAAGATGTCATTCACCAAGTGTTGGAAAGTGGCTGGGGCGGTACTCAGACCAAAAGGCATAACTAGATATTCAAAGTGTCCATAGCGTGACCTGAATGCAGTCTTCCATTCATCCCCAGGTCTAATACGGACTAAGTTATAGGCCCCACGAAGATCTAGTTTAGAAAAAATTTTGGCATGTCGCACTCTCTCCAATAACTCAGGGATTAAAGGCAATGGATAACGGTTTCTAATAGTAACCTTATTGAGTTCCCTATAGTCTACGCATGGTCTCAGAGATTCTTCTTTCTTCTTGTTGGTAAGCAACATAATTATAGTAAGCACCTTAGATCGTTCAGTGGGAAATTGTGAAGCATGTGCAGAAAAAAAAAGATTGCATTGATTAATAAATCCCCTGAATTTCTCACGTTCACCGCCAAAACGAAAAGGGGGCAACTTGGGAATCCCAGCACTCGGGGCTACGGCAGGAGCCTGGACTCGCCCCTCTAGAACCTCAATCCTGGCTCGCAAATCCTGGGTAGTCTGTCCAACCACTTGCAAATTGTGATTATTGAGGTCCTGTAGATTTGTAAAACGGGTCTTTATATTCTGCAAACCTGCAAGGATATTATCAGTCACTCCGCAAAGTTCCTTTATGCGGGCCTCCATTTTCCAGATCTTTTAAGACAGGATTACTGGAAGAAGAGGAGAGAAAAAAAAACAATAGTGTTCACCTGTGGCAACACTGCAGAGAGAAAAAAAAATTAAGGGAACTGCTCACCTGGAATGGTTGTGAGAAGTCACAACCACTATCATCACAGAAGTTTCAACCAGACATCTGATATCCAGAGTTACAGCAGACAAAAAAGAGAAAAGAAAGGGAAAAAAAAAAGAAAAAAAAACAATAGTGTTTACCTGTGGTAACACTGCAAAAAGAAAAAACTTAAGGGAATTGCTCACCTGGAATGGTTGTGAGAAGTCACAACCACTGTCATCACAGAAAGTACAACCGGACGTCTGATATCCACAGTACAGCAGACACAGCCTTCCAGACCCAGCAGACACTAACGTTTTGGCTTCAGAATCTTGTAATGTATGCAGTACAGTTCATATAGCGTCTTGTGCTTGGGTGCGATGAAAACACAGGAGTCACAGGTTTGATATAGAAAAGTCCTGTATTACTTCATACAAGTTGGCAGAAATAGTCACACAGTTTGCAGACACAGAAACAGGAGACACAGCAGGCCAGAGTAATCCAAGCTCAGCAATCACTCTCCAATACAGATTCAGGATCTTCTTCTCTGTTACCGTAAGTCCATGCAAACGTGGGTCTTTCAAAGAGCAGGGTTCAGAGTCCACAAGTGCTTCAGAGTTCCTCAGTAGGAATAGCTGGAGTACAAGGTCCAAGGCTTACAGGAGTCAAGTCACAGGTTCACTGCAGGCTAGATTCTGAAGCACTGATTGCTCAGCTGTGGCTGCTTAAGAAGCAAAGGAGAGAATCAGGGCGGGAACATGCAAGCTGGAAACTCCATTTTGACTGAGGGCAAGATAGCTGCAGCAAGACAGAAAGTAAAATGGCTGACGAACAAACTGAGTTTCAGGAATATATACATAGAACCTTACAGCTTGTTTTTTCGCCAATATTAGCTCTAGGTTCTCCTGTGGCATGATGTTCTGTAATTTGCCTTTATAGCGTGGATCGAGGATGCTGGCCAACCAGTAGTCGTCATCCTTCATAATTTTGGCAATGCGGGGGTCCCTTTTTAGGATCCGCAAGACATAATCACACATGTGAGCCAATGTTCCAGGTGTTAATGATGCACTGCCAGTGGTGGGTGGAGGAGCACTTTCTGCCAAATCCACATCACTCCAGTCACGCACAAACCCTGTACCTGACCTTGGCAAGCCAACATTTTCTCTTGCCCTCTGAGAAGCATCCTCTTCCCCAAAATAATCATCCCACTCATCCTCCTCCTCTTCTTCCTCCTCCTCGTCCAGGACAGTTCCCTGAGCAGACCATGGCTGACTGTCATCAAGGCTACTCTCCTTCTCCTCTTCTTCCTCCTCCGCTGCAGACGCCTGATCTCTAATGTGCATCAAAGTTTGCATGAGCAGACGCATAAGTGGGATGCTCATGCTTATGATGGCGTCGTCTGCGCTTACTAGCCGTGTGCATTCCTCAAAATACTGAAGGACTTTACAAAGGTCTTTCAGCTTTGACCACTGCACACCCGACAACTCGATGTCTGCCCTCAAACTGCCTGCCCGTGTATCCTCCCACAAATGCTTTACAGCCTGCCTCTGTTTGCACAGTCTTTGCACCTTATGGAGCAGGGCTGGTAACTCTGGATAATTATTTAAGAAGCACTGCACCACCAGGTTCAAGGTGTGAGCCAGGCAAGGTATGTGTCTGAGTTTTGCCAGGGCTATGGCCGCCACAAAATTAAGGCCATTATCACTGACTACCTTGCCTGGCTCAAGATGTAGACTGCCCAGCCATGACTCAGTCTCTCGCTGCAAGGCGTTGGCCAGTACCTCAGCAGTGTGTCTGTTGTCGCCCAAAGACATTATCTTTAAAACAGCCTGCTGATGCTTACCACTAGCTGTTCGACAGTGTGACACCTCGTGTGCAACACTGGCAGCTGCGGATGGAGTACTCATGCGACTGCGCTCTGTCGACGAGATTTCGCTTCTGGAGGAGGAGGGTCGAACGCCTATAGCAAACTGTTGCCTATACCGTGGGCAAGGCACCACTGTCCCACCGCTGCTATCCACTGTGGACCCTGCATCCACCACATTAACCCAGTGCGCAGTGATGGACACGTAACGGCCCTGGTCATGCCTACTGGCCCATGCATCTGTTGTGAGGTGCACCTTTCCACTCACTGATTGTTTGAGTGCATGGACAATGCGGTCTTTCACATGCAGGTGGAGGGCAGGGATGGCTTTCTAGCAAAAAAGGGCTGACTGGGTAGGTCATAGCGTGGGACAGCGTAGGCCATGAGCTCTCGGAACGCTGCGCTTTCAACCAAATGGAAGGGCATCATCTCTAATGAGATCAGTTTGGCAACGTAGGCGTTCAAAGCCAGTGTATATGGATGAGAGGATGAGTACTTTTTTGTCCTACTCAGAGTCTCTGCTACGGTGAGCTGAACTTGAGAGCTGCATATGGTGGAACTAGCAGTGGACATGGCGGACTGAGAGGGGGTGGTGATGGTGGTGGTGGTGATGGCCTAGATGCAGTGTTTCGTTGGAAAACCATTGAGATTCCCTGACTGCTTTTGCCTTGCGACGACACCTCAACATTTCTTGCTTGTGGTGTGCTAACCGGTTGGCTAACAGTGGGGGGAAGCGATGTAGCGTTGCTGGCTACCTTCAGTCGGAGCAGGTGCACGTGTGATACCTGAGGTTTTGTAGTCCGTCCACCTTGCAAGTGAATGGTGTTTACATGTCTAAGCATGCAACTGGTATTCAAATTTCGGAGATTTTTCCCTCGGCTAAAGGTCCTTCCACACTTCTTACAGATAACCTTTGCCTCTTCAATAGGATTTTGGTAAAAAAAAGTGCCACACTGCACTCTTCCTACTATGGGAGAACTTTTCAGGGCTTGCACACTGTGCTAATTTGACCATCTGGCCAAGCTGTCCTGCAACTCTTTTTGTTTTTTTAACACGTTTTTGGACTGCTACGGGCCTGCCAAATAACCGCAGCTGCGATGTCGATGCCTGCTGCAGATCCTCCTCCTCTTCTGAGCTATTGCCAGCGGCACACTCTTCCCCCAATGGATGTCAATCCGGATCAACACTACCAGCAGATGCACCACCACCACCATCAGTACCAGCTGGCCTCCCCCGCCCACGTCCACGGCCTCTTCCACCATACTTCCTCATGTTTTGGAAAATGTACCAAAAATGCCAGCAGATATATGGTACTTTATGAGGAGCGTACAGCTGTATACAGTGTTGGTGAAAATTTAAATCTCCGTATATATTTCCGGAGTCAGACACAGACGCTCACTCAGTTTGAATTGGACTGTAATACAAACAGCAGAAATACTGTAATGTATCAGAAGCGTACAGCAGTATACGGTGTAGGGAAAAATTTAAATCTCCATATATATTTCCGGAGTCACACACAGACGCTCACTCAGTATGGATTTGACCGTAATACAAAGAGCAGATATACGGTACTGTATCAGAAGCGGACAGCTGTATACTGTGTAGGGGAAAATTTAAATCTCCGTATATATTTCCGGAGTCAGACACAGACGCCCACTCAGTATGGATTTGACCGTAATGCAAAAAGCAGAAAAACGGTACTGTATCAGAATCGTACAGCTGTATACTGTGTAGGGGAAAATTTAAATCTCCGTATATATTTCCGGAGTCACACACAGGCGCTCACTCAGTATGGATTTGACCGTTATACAAAAAGCAGAAAAACGGTACTGTATCAGAAGCAGACAGCTGTATACAGTGTAGGGGAAAATTTAAATCTCCGTATCTATTTCCGGAGTCAGACACAGATGCTCACTCAGTATGGATTGGACCGTAAGACAAACAGCAGAAATACATTACTGTATCAGAAGCGTACAGCAGTATACGGTGTAAGGGAAAATTTAAATCTCTGTATATATTTCCGGAGTCACACACAGACTCTCACTCAGTGTGGATTTGACCGTAATACAAAGAGCAGATATACGGTGCTGTATCAGAAGCGTACAGCTGTATACGGTGTAGGGGAAAATTTAAATCTCCATATATATTTCCGGAGTCAGACACAGATAGTCAGCATGTATTTGTCCGCTCAGTAACTGTGCAGAAAAAAAGAATAAAAGTATTAGTGCTGTGTAAAAAAGCAGTCTGCACAGCAGTGTACACACAGCAATACAGCTATCAGGCAGCCTAATAACCAGCGCTACCGCACACAAGAAAATCCTCCCCTGTCACTGCACACTAACTGTACAGCACAATTGCTATCAGCACAAGCACAGAAGAACTTCTCTTTCCAACCCTAACTCTCTCCCTACTGATAAAGAGCAACCTCTCCCTACTGTTAAGATCGGCAGAAGTAAAATGGAGGTCGGCGGTCAGGGCTTTTATAGACACTATGACGCCCCCCAAAGCAAGCGAATCACTGCAATGCCCTTCTCTAAGATGGTGGTGGATGCTGCACATGTCATCTCGTTGCCCACAGTGTACGTCCTTGCTCATTGGCTGAAAAAAAGGCGCATTCTGGGAAATCCGACTTTGGCGCTCGTTTTGCCGACCGCATGGCCGACTTCACGCTATGGTCGGGTTCCGATCAGCAAAACCCGACTTTGGCGAAAGTCGGCGACTTATGAATCTGACCGACCTGTTTCGCTCAACTCTACTTGTACCTTTATTCACTTCTCTCTTTCTGACCCTTACACAGCTCAGGACTAGGGACATCCGAGCAGCAACAGGGTCCACCCCTGACTGACTCTATCTAGGAAGTCCCTCAAATTCGTTCCCGGCAGATACGTCTCATACTTAACCCCTTGGTGTCCTACAAGTCTTCACTACGCTGAATGTGCTCAGTGCCCCCACCCAGTGGCCTATCACTGACCTACACTACACATCTAACAACTCTTTAACTAATATGCCCCTATCTAGTGGCCCTTTGCAGAACTACATTTACCCAGCTGTAACTACTATACTACAAGTGACCTCCTCTAATGTCCCCAAAGGATGCACTACCTTACCTAAATCTATATGAAACACCTGACAAAGGACACTGAAATACGTCACTATGTAGTACATAACAACTATACACATATACATAGCATCAAAGACATTTAAAGGGTTAACCCTGACCATCCTTACATCACCATGGTACTCACCACACATTCTATGATGACCACACAATGCCCAACACACACAATATGATGCCCCCACTGCACTTTCAAACAGAATAATTCCCACAATCCCCTTAACACAATATGATGCCTCCTCACGTACATTATGATGCCCTTATGGCCCTACTCAAAGTATGGTGCCAAAATAACCCAGACACATCATGATGTTCACACGCACGCACACACACACACACACACACACACACACACACGCACACACTATAATGCCACTGCAGTCCCGTCACACCGTAGGAATTCTCTGCAGTGGCTCCACACACACAGAATGATGTCTGCACAATGCCCCCAATATAGTATGATGCCCCTCATTCCCCAACATATAGTTTGACCCCAATAATTTTCCATTTTGATGCCCCCACGATCCTCCTACACAGTATCATGCCACCACAGTCCTTCCGCACAGTGTTATGCTCTGCATCTCACCCACACAGTATAATGTTCCCACAGCCCACCAGAGTATATTGCTCTCACAGGCCCCTCACACAGTATAATGCCCCCTCATGTCCCTCCAAATAGTATGATGCCCCAACAATATCCCCACAGCTCCTCCACACAGTCTAGTGTCCCTACACACAGTATGATGTCTCTAGGGACAGTTGGAAGTTATGATTTTACAAAGGATACAGTAGATTGGAAACATTTTCCTATAAAAGTAGCCTTTAGTAACATCTATTGTATAATGTAAGATAAAATATTAAACAATATCAGATATTAGCTGGAAATACAAGTATCTGAGGTGACAAAATGGCAGATTTCATGACGTCCTGGTGCTGCTGGATGGTAAAGAAAATATTGACTTACTAATAGAGACTAATGTATGTTGCATAAAACTTTAAGTTGTGTTCAAGCATCGATGTCGTGTCACTTTTTTTGCCATGATTTCAAAAATAGCAGCAAAATTGTCAAGTTTTACTGCAATTGCTGCAAGAAAAGAAAAAAGCACCATAAAACGCCTAAATATTATTTCATTTTCTTTCTTTAGAGATCCCACTCTGCTTTCTCTCTAATGAGTGAGGATGCAGCAAGTAACCATGCAGAGGTTAAAACTAGTACCCCAGAACCCCGCTACTCATCACAAAGAATCCACAAGAGAAGACTTAAAGAAGCAAGACCTTCTGCATTGCCAAGTTGGAAGAGTGTGGACAGTCTTTATGATTCAAGTAATTTCTGTTCTTCAATACAGTCAGTACATCACAGCTGATTTTATCTTGTAGGACCATCAGATTTAAATTGTTAACCAGATAACGACCAAGTGCTGTAAATTTACTGCACATGGTCCTGGGCTTTAACTTGTGTCATTATAAATGTTTGGTGCGTGGTTAAATCTTCTGCAGTATGGCAGAAGTAGGTTCAGTCGACGACTGTAGCACATAGCATGCATCCCATGGAGAAGACTGTAGCTGTTTATTACTGTTCCTGTCTTCTCCTTTGATGACCACATTAGTGCTCAGTGAACTCTGTGCATCAAACAGAATCATCAGCATTGCTGATACTTCTGTAGGACCTGGTGATCAGATGACCACCAGGTTCTGCCAGCATAGCAGAGCTGCTGTGTCCTAGCAGACCCAGATTAGCAGTGTGAGTGACGCCTAGTTCAGCAGGTGGCTGTATTTTCCTGTAACTATGGCTCCTATGCCCCATTTACAGTGGGGAGAAAATGAACAAAAAATAATAATATTTCAAGAGATCTTTTAGGGTTTTATTATGCAAAAAAATATTTTAAAAATATAAGTACGGTATGTGTAAAACATTTGATAAAACACACTAAGAAAGTAATACAAATGTATATGTCCACATGATAAAAATGATAAAAAAACTAAGTTTATATATATATATATATATATATATATATATATATATATATATACAGTACAGACTAAAAGTTTGGACACACCTTCTCATTCAAAGATTTTTCTGTATTTTCATGACTATGAAAATTGTACATTCACACTGAAGGCATCAAAACTATGAATTAACACATGTGGAATTATATACTTAACAAAAAAGTGTGAAACAACTGAAAATATGTCTTATATTCTAGGTTCTTCAAAGTAGCCACCTTTTGCTTATATTACTGCTTTGCACACTCTTGGCATTCTCTCTGTTAATTCAGAGTTTTGATGCCTTCAGTGTGAATGTACAATTTTCAGAGTCATGAAAATACAGAAAAAGTTTGAATGAGAAGGTGTGTCCAAACTTTTGGTCTGTACTGTATATATATATATATATATATATATATATATATATATATATAACAAAAAAGCAAACTATGCATGTTAGGTATCCACATGACTTAATTGACCATAATTACCTAGATAATTTATTTACCAGGTGATTGGTGTGAAACATAAATAGTCCAAACTTTTGGTCTGTACTGTATACTGTGACAAAGACACTGGCAAAGTGCTGGAGGGGAGATATGTTTCATGGAGGCTATTAGCTTGAGTGATTTAAAACCCAAAAGTTTTCTCTAGCACACTATGTGTTGAGAGGGATTAAACGGCCATATTAAGGGCTGGGATTTGTGGGCAACCATATGTGTAGCCCTGGTGTTGGGCACACGCAGTACCCTGGGAGTGTATGGCGAGACGGCGGCTTAATGCTCAATATGCATTCATTCTACACACACTGGACACACCCTTGGGGTAGTGAAGTATACTCTAGGGAGTGGTCAAAGTAGTGGGTGTAGGGTGATTTTGAAAAGAGTCTAGTTCCTGTCTCTGGACAGAGAAGACGTGTGAGGTAGAGCTTAGACTTCTGTGGAAAGAGGAGAGAGGAGTCTAGCCTGCTTCATAACCAGTTCAAATAGTGGAGTCCGGTATAGGTTTTGAAATATACCTTAGCCTGGTCAGAGCTGGATTATCTCTCAGCACACATTGAAGAAAGGAAGGAGTATCAGCACAGAAAGACTTCAGCGTTCCTGTCTAAGGACAGTATCAGGTACAGAGACGTGCTCCTGCCTGTGACAACTGAGCATCTGTGGCTGGCTTCATCGGAAGGAGAAAGATTGGAAGTGACTGCTCGACCCCTGGCTAGTGAGAATGTTTATGTTACCAGCGTGGACAAGGCGAAAGGCAAGTGGATTATAGAATTGGTGCTACAGGATTGCTTAAGTCCAGCACCCTGTTTACCGGTCACTGGGGACCGAAGAGTCGCTGTTGTTTCAGGCACAGAGGCAGGAAAACCAGGAATCTACCGGACCCTAGGTCGCGGCAGACAAGCCCCTTATAGTCGGTACGTAGCTGGGGTCAGGGGGAGTGAAGACTTTGGCGTTCTGCAGGACAAACATAAGTATTCAGCTCCTTCACAGGAAGGCCCCTAACACTAAGCTGACTGGGCAGTTACAGCTAAGATTTGCTGGAATCATAGAGGGAACTACGCTTCAGGCTGGTTGTACTCGTTTATTGGAGTTAAAGGAGGCCCCTAACTTGTCCAGCTGCCGTCTCAAAATACACTCCCTTTGGATCAGCCTCCCCGGGACCTGCCTTGACATTCAGCAAGTAAAGGTATGGAAAGACATTGACTGTGTGAGACTGTGTTATTTACCGGCACCCGACTTCACCATCTTAACAGACTTTGAGGGAAGAGTCCCACCTGTAGGGGACCTGACATCTAGCTGCCTCACCATCCCCTCAGAGATCTACAGCAGCGCTGGTACCCATTACCAGAATACTACAGGTGGCGTCACGAACTGTATATAGTTATCCCCTGTAAATATATCCCCCAACAACATACGCCAGACCGCCTGGGCCACAGACCGAGCCACAGCTACCTGTGACACAACAATCCCCATAGACTTCCATGGGCTCGGCTCTGAGTACCCCATTGCCCTGGTAATCCACAATTGTGGTGGCGGGTCGAAACAACTTGGCGTCACGAACAGGATACCAAACTTGCGAAATTGCGAGCCCTGCGTGCCTAAGGACTTGTTTTTGTAAAAAGGACTGTTTGCACTTTTGGCGCCAAAATCGCCATTTTTGTCGCCATATTCGCGCCTTCAGGCGCTGGAGAAGAAGGTGGGCGTACCTTCGTGGGCGTCTACCCCCTGTGGCGCGAAGAAAATGCCTGTCCTCTCAAAGTGCTATTACAACATGCGGTCCTGCCCTACAGCAAAGGAGGTCCGCCTCCTCTTCACCTTCCCTGCGAGGAGGAGGAGACGCAAACCCCACCTCCACGGAAGAGACCGGATGTCCAAAAAAGAAAGGAGTTTGTTCTGGAACATGATGGAGGCCGGACGTGTGGAGCCGAGCGGAGCAGCGGAGGAAAGCAGGCCCCGTGCCCCCGCCAAGCTGCCATCGGCATCCGAGGCCTATGCGATACTGCACCTGCAACAGGCGTTGTTAGAGGTTCGGGAGGAGAACTCACGCCTAAAGCAGTTGTTCCAACCTGGACTGGAGGAGATTGAGAGGCGCCGCTGTAATCTGCAGAAATGGCGGATGACGAACACGGCGTCCCCTCCCCTCAACGAACCCCCACGATTCAAAGTACCGAAAAGTCTGCTGCCCAAGGCGAAGGAGCAACCGGAGGCTGCCCCCGAAAGTACCGTTCCCGATCCCACTGGTGAAGCGGTGGATGCGGAGGAGGTTGAGGAGGTACAGCCGATCCCGGAACGCCCGCCCGGCCAAGAGGCCGCAGCAGATTATCGGTCCCCGGCAGGGACACCGGAGGGGTCCTGTCCGTCACTACCAGATGTGGACTGGGACGAAATGGCGCGCCTGGATGACGTCGCCTACACCGCCCAGTGGGAGCAAGAATGGCGGAGTCGTGAGGAGACGAAGAGGCGCCAGCAGGAGGAAGCGCGGGAAATCAAGAAGAACCGCCAGCGACAGTTTGCCGAGCTGATTGCTGATAAGGAGACTGTCCGTCGCGACAAAGGTACCTTACGGGAACCGCGGCGGCAGGGGTGTGTGACTGAGTTCCAGCTCCGGAAGGGCTGGGGCTTTATTCGTGAACCGGGCCTCTACCCAGCGGTCTTCGTCAGCAGGCGTGACGTGGAATCTCACCTGCCACAAGGCCATCCCGGGAGGGACTTAGTAAACGGCGACATAGTCACCTATACGCGGCATTGGGGAATGAAGGGGTGGTATGCCCTGAACGTCGCCATCGTCCGCGACCCCGTCCCAGACGCAGGTATCGTTACCATTACCGCAGCGTCCCCGTATTCAGCTTCAGCAGCATCCGGCCGTGCCCCAGTATCGCCCCCGTCAAAGTCATCGCAACATGCGACCCAAAGTCTATCGCAAGTGAAAGCCACTTCCATATCGCCAGATGCGACCCAGTCTAGATCGCAAACCCTGACGCGGTCTATATCATTGACTGTAATTGAGACGCAATCGGTGTCGTGTGAAGAAAGTGTACCGGTTGCGCCCCTAGAGGTTCAAACCAGAGATGTCGCAACCCAAACCCTGATCGCAGCACATGATTTGCTGGTCTTAGGATCTAGGGCCCATTGCGTTGTTCCAGCCCCCGGGGTGGAAAGCGTACTATTTGATGAATAAATATATAGAAAGAATTGGTAAGGTCCATAAAGGATCTACCATCAGTCAAAGTTTGAAAAATGTTTATAAAGTTTTTGCACAAGTTTATATATAATGTATATATATATAGTCCTAATTATAGAATGCCCGGCTGGGTAAATGGTGAAAAGAACCATAAAAAGTTATTGCACTTTATCATAATGTGATTTGATATATGCCTTTGGTTTACAATGGACTCGTAGGTTGAGGACTGAGACAGCCTAAAAACTTTCTTGTACATAGTTGCGCTCCGGCGCCCTATCTTGGTTTTACATAAGCCATACATATCTACCTCTGAAAAACAAAACCCGTGTGGTGTGGCACTGAGTGAGGTCTGCACTTGGATGTCCTGCAGCCCACCCAGGACCCACGTTGAAGGTTTGGTGCGGGTCCTTCACAAGTATCTTGTAAATTTATTTATTGAAAATGACATTTGATACTATTTGTATTTTTGTATTAAAGTTTGTAACGTTCGAAGTATTCTTACCTCCCGGATGGGAAGATGTTATTGTTCCAATGTTATTGCATAAACAAAATTTTTCTGTCTTTTGTATTTCACAGCCCGGGAGTGCTGTCATTTACCATGGGGGAATGTGTAGCCCTGGTGTTGGGCACACGCAGTACCCTGGGGAGTGTATGGCGAGACGGCGGCTTAATGCTCAATATGCATTCATTCTACACACACTGGACACACCCTTGGGGTAGTGAAGTATACTCTAGGGAGTGGTCAAAGTAGTGGGTGTAGGGTGATTTTGAAAAGAGTCTAGTTCCTGTCTCTGGACAGAGAAGACGTGTGAGGTAGAGCTTAGACTTCTGTGGAAAGAGGAGAGAGGAGTCTAGCCTGCTTCATAACCAGTTCAAATAGTGGAGTCCGGTATAGGTTTTGAAATATACCTTAGCCTGGTCAGAGCTGGATTATCTCTCAGCACACATTGAAGAAAGGAAGGAGTATCAGCACAGAAAGACTTCAGCGTTCCTGTCTAAGGACAGTATCAGGTACAGAGACGTGCTCCTGCCTGTGACAACTGAGCATCTGTGGCTGGCTTCATCGGAAGGAGAAAGATTGGAAGTGACTGCTCGACCCCTGGCTAGTGAGAATGTTTATGTTACCAGCGTGGACAAGGCGAAAGGCAAGTGGATTATAGAATTGGTGCTACAGGATTGCTTAAGTCCAGCACCCTGTTTACCGGTCACTGGGGACCGAAGAGTCGCTGTTGTTTCAGGCACAGAGGCAGGAAAACCAGGAATCTACCGGACCCTAGGTCGCGGCAGACAAGCCCCTTATAGTCGGTACGTAGCTGGGGTCAGGGGGAGTGAAGACTTTGGCGTTCTGCAGGACAAACATAAGTATTCAGCTCCTTCACAGGAAGGCCCCTAACACTAAGCTGACTGGGCAGTTACAGCTAAGATTTGCTGGAATCATAGAGGGAACTACGCTTCAGGCTGGTTGTACTCGTTTATTGGAGTTAAAGGAGGCCCCTAACTTGTCCAGCTGCCGTCTCAAAATACACTCCCTTTGGATCAGCCTCCCCGGGACCTGCCTTGACATTCAGCAAGTAAAGGTATGGAAAGACATTGACTGTGTGAGACTGTGTTATTTACCGGCACCCGACTTCACCATCTTAACAGACTTTGAGGGAAGAGTCCCACCTGTAGGGGACCTGACATCTAGCTGCCTCACCATCCCTCAGAGATCTACAGCAGCGCTGGTACCCATTACCAGAATACTACAGGTGGCGTCACGAACTGTATATAGTTATCCCCTGTAAATATATCCCCCAACAACATACGCCAGACCGCCTGGGCCACAGACCGAGCCACAGCTACCTGTGACACAACAATCCCATAGACTTCCATGGGCTCGGCTCTGAGTACCCCATTGCCCTGGTAATCCACAATTGTGGTGGCGGGTCGAAACACATAGAGCGGGTGGGAGGTTGTCCACCAAATCTCCACCCCAGAATGTGATCTGGTGTTAAATAGTCTGTCTCCAGAGGCATTTAGTGTTCAGTAGGGCTGAAGAAATGAACTCCAGAGTTTTGTGTCCTGAGGAGATAAAACTGAACCAGTGACTGGTTATTATCCTGAACGGGCGGATCCCCAAAGATGCAGAGACTGTATACCATTTTGGTTTGTCTGTCCTATTTTTGCCCGAAGGGCTGTGTTTATTTTCACTTCACGCTGGTTTATGCCACATATCTAATAAACCAACGGAAGATTTTAAAGAGACACTGTACTTGTGTTTACCTCAGTGTACAGCCGAGTAAGCCAATCTACCACAGTTGGTGCTTGAAGTGTGGCAATTTCCCTAGGGAGCACATGTGAAAACTGCGGATAAAACCACATGTCCTGGGTGAAGGTGGCCATATGTCAGGAAGCGACGTCAGACAACATGGAAGACCTGATTAAGCAACTTGTGAAATCCCAGAAGAAGACAAGTCATCTGCTTATGCAACAGATACAGCAGCACAAGCAGTAGCTCCAACAACAGCAGCAGCAGCAACAAGATCAGTTCCGATAACAGCAGCAGATTGAGTTGCTCACAGAAGCTGTTCGTGGGAGAATGAGAGCCCCTCCCCAGATCCAGGTGATGACTCATAAGTCTGGAGAGTGGTAAGATGAGCGATGCAAAAGATGACCCCGGGAGTGATGTGGCAGCATTTTTGACTGTTTTTGAGTGGGTAGTAGAGAGATAGAAACTACCGCCAGACCAGTGGACTGAGGTGCTGACCCCCTATCTAACTGGTGAGCCCCAGAAGGCTTAATATCACCAGGCCTTACAAGATGTCCGCGAATATGCCAAACTAAAAACTGAGATACTGGCACGCTCAGGCGTGACTATGTATGTCTAAGCTAAAAGGATCCAATACTGGGCGTATTGCGGTGATAAACCCCTTTACTCCCAAATGTTCGATTTACTGCATCTGATACAGAAGTGGTTGCAGCCGGAATCCTCCACCCCGGCCCAGATGGTAGCGGGAGTTTTAATGGACTGATTTATCCTCTCCATTCTAAGGCCGGTGCAGACCTGGGTTCCCGAGTGGGATCCCCGAAATGCGGATGACTTGGTTGGCGTAGTGGAAAGGTACCAGGTGGTTGAGAGGTCCCTAAGGAAGCCGGGTGGTGTTGTACCCAGATTGAGCCAAATCCCAAAAGACGAGTAGTAGAGCCACCACTGGGGTTGTCCGCTGAGGGGTTGCCAAAGGCTGCAGGTAAAGACTTGCTCTGCTGGGGATGTCATGGTCCTGGTTATATAGCCTGGTGTCCTATTCCCTACTAACAGATGGACTGTAACATGGGGAGGTGCTGTTCGTACAATGCCTATGACTCTTGCAGTGTGGACTATCAGCCAACTGAGGGTCCACAGACATGTTCGATAACAATAAATGGGGTACTGGTGTCAGGACTTAGGGATTTTGGTGACCCTGGTAAGGGCCACACTCCCCCACCAGTTGATCCCCGGAAAACACGTGGGCGTATTCATAGGGAATCCAAGGACTACCAGGTTGCCAGAGTATCTATAAAAAACGAACTGTGGGGCTGAGACACATAAGGTCAGGATGGTTAAAGACTCGGTACACCCGGTGATAATAGGGGCTTATGGTGGAGGGCAGGGATACCAAATGACTCAGACAAGAGCCAGTTCAACAATGATGAAATCCCATCACAGTCGGAGGTGGATAAGTTCCACTTGTGTTTCCTGGCTGGTAAGGAGGACAAGACGGTGACCAGTGAGGCCGAGATTCCCGAACTAGGGGTTTCTGGGAGAAATTTTGCGACTGCTTGAATGCGGGATCTTATTCTAAAAGGGGATTTGACAATGTGACTGTGATAAATGGGGTGGCTCAAAAGCCGGGGGCTGACACCAGGTTTCCATATTTTGCTATAAATGAGGAGCTGCTTTATCGGGTCACTAAACTAAGAGAGGAAGTGGTAGAGCAGTTGTTATAACCTGGTCCCTATAGGCGCAGGGTACTAGACCTGGCCCATTCTCATGTCTTGGGTGGGCGTCTGGGAGTAGACAAAACTCAAGAGGTTCTACTGGCCTGTGTGTCACAGAGAGATTGTAAACTACTGCCGATCCTGCCCTACTTGACAGCTAACTGCTCCTGTATCCCACTTCCAAAGTCCCCTAGTCCCGTTGCCCATTATAGAGGTCACATTTGACTGGATTGATGTTGTCCTTGTAGGGCTCCTAGTTAAGTCCTCCAGGTGGAACTGAGTCGCTCGTACCAGGGCTTTGGGGTACTCGGCACCGAGCCCGTTCACTTTACTGGGGGATGTCACGGTAGCACGACTCGGTCCGTTGCCCTGGGCGCTCACTAAAGGGGGATATTTACAGGGGATGATAGAAATGTTCGTGACGCCACCTGTGGTTCCTGGTCAGGGTGACCAGCGTTGCAGTGTAGATCCTCTGAGGGTTTTGGGCAGCAAGGTGTTAAGTCTCCCACAGGCGAGACTGATTCCTCAGAGTATATGGCGGTGTAGAGGTGCAGGAGCAATAATGCAGACACACACAAGACAGTCTCTTTCGGTACCTTTACTGGTGGTAGATTCAGGCACGTCCCGGGAAGCTGCTCAGGGTGGAGGATGCACGTCCAGTAATCACTGAGTAGGTGTAGGGCCTCCTTACATCTTCATATGTGTGAGTTTCTGACTTGCATGAAACAAAGCCTAACTCCATGTGAAACAGCTACGCCCAGCTGACATTGTGGTAGAGCCTTCTTTTGGACAGAACTAAGTCTCTATCTGCAGCATCCTGCTAGACTCCTGTTCTTCCTGACCCCGGTTACGTATCAGCACTGTTGGGCCCCTCTGAGACCTGTAGTCCAGCAGGGTCTCCGGTTTTTCCCACTAGCCGTGAAGGTACTAGCAAGCTCGGACCCGGTGTCCGGTAGTGCAGAGTGGAGGTAAGCTATCGTTGCTATTTCTCCTCAGTCACTCTCTTTCCCTTTTTCCACTTGCCTGTCGTCCTACTCACACCTTTAACATAAGCACAACAGCAGTAGATGTCAGCTTCCTTCCCTTCACCGCTCTCCAAGCGTCGGCATGCTTACTTTCTGAAACGCTCACTGTTGGAATCTCAGTGGACTCAACCTTGACCAGACCAAGTGGCAATCCTTCCCACTACACTGGACTCCACTATATAAGCTGAGTGCTGAAGTCCTCAGGCTTTCAGATAAGTCTTTCTTTCTGGCTAGAGTTCCCTCTCAGAATGTCTGAGGTAACTAGCTCGTCTGCTCTCCAACATGCTCTGACACAGACTAGTGTAATCTGAGCTCTGAGCTAGAATGTCTAGAATGTCTCACTGCTCTATCTCTCCACACCCTTATATACCTGCGTAATCTAAAGGGCTCCCTCTGGTGGTACCAGGAAAATGTGAAGTGTGAATGAATATCAGGTGATGTGGATTACCTTTCATGCATCCTCCAGAGTAACATGTGGCACCAAGCGCAGCTGGGCTACACAGAACCAATACATCCTTGCAGTAATGGACTATGCAACACGGTACCCAGAGGCGGTACCCCTGAGAAACTCCTCCGTCGGGAGCATATCCCGAGAGTTAGTCCATATTTTCCCTGGACAGGCCTGCAAAAGGAGATCCTGATGGACCAAAGAACTCTGTTTATGTCCAATGTGATGAGGGAATGGTATAAGACTCTCCAGATTACAGAATTCTGGACGTCCACACATGGACAGCCTGTTGGAGAGGTTCAACAAGACCTTGAAATCCACACTTAAGAAGGTCATGAAAAAAGATGGGATTGCCTACTGCTGTATTTGTTATTCTCTATCATGGAAGTCCCACAGGTCTCCACAGGGTTCTCACCTTTCGAGCTGCTATATATATATATAGGCACCCTCGTGGACTTCTTTATATTGCAAAGGAGACCTAGGAAGCGATGTTACACCCCCCTGGAGCATCATCAAGCATGTGCCCAGATGCAGAACCAGATCGCAAAGGTGATGCCGATTGTGAAGGATAGCCTCCTTCAAGCACAAGAGGCCCATGCAAGGGTCTACAATCATGCAGCGATACTAAAACAGTTTAGCCTTGGAGACTGGGTGTTGGTGTTGAGCTCCACAGTGGAAAGTAAGTTCCTGGCCAAGTTCTAAGAGCCATATGAGGTGGCCGAAAAGTAGAGTGATGTCAACTACAAGGTCCAACAATAAGGGAGAAGAAAGCCCTACCAGGTGTACCACGTTAACCTGCTCAAATCATGGTGAGACAGGGAACCAGTGGAAGCTATGTGCCTGGGGGCCAATCCTGAAGCCAGGGTCGAGGATGTCACAGTGGCAGAGACACAGTCTCCAACCCAGAAGCAACAGTACCGGGACCTGTTTTCGGAATTGCCAGGTTGTACGCAGATCATGGAGCATTAAATCCTGATGAACCTCATGTGAGAGTGAACCAAAAGCCATATTGGATTCCCGAAGCCCACCGCGAGGTGATCTGCAAGGAGGTGAGGAGAATGTTGAGCCTGGGAGTCGTCAAGGAGTTAAAGTAGTCAAAGAGTTGCTGGTCCAGCACCATTGTCTTGTGCCAAACTGGGCTTGGTGTTTTTGTATTGACTACAGGAAGCTAAGCGAGGTGTCTAAGTTTGACTCATATCCAATGTCCCGGGTCGGTGAGCTCATTGAGAGGCTAGAGTCAGCCAAACATATCACTACCCTGGACCTAACTAAAGGGTAATAGCAAATTCTCCTGTCCCCAAGTGCAAAGGAGAAGGCAGCCTTCTGTACAGGATGCCGTTCAGTCTGAAGGGAGCCCCAGCTACTTTCCAGAGGACCATGGCCCGGATCCTAGCTTACCATAAACCCAAAGAAGTGTGCCGTGGGTAAGGAAGATGCAAAATACTTGAACTACGTCATCGAAAGGGGTGAAATAAAGCCGTAAGTAAATAAGGTGGAGGCAATCCAAAATTGGCCGTAACCGGTCTCCAAGAAGCAAGTTTTGTCCTTTCTGGGAATTGTAGGATAGTATCATCGATTTATCCCAAATTTCATCATGATAGCTGCCCCTTTGGCTGATCTTCTTAAGAGCACAAAAACATTGATGACCAAGTAGTCCTCTGAAGTGGAGATTGCATTCCAGGAGTTGAAGCTTGCCCTATGGAAACAGCCAGTCTTGGTCACACGTGACTTCACAAAGGAGTTTGTGGTCCAGGTGGATGCCTCCAAGGTCTGGTTGAGAGCTGTATTGTCCTAGGTAGTAGATGGTGATGAGCATCCAGTTCTACACCTGAGTAGGAAACTCTCCTTCTGTGAAAAGAACTAAGCCATAGTAGAGAAAGAGTGCTTGGCCATCAAATGGGCAATTAACCTGTTAGGCCGGAAGTTCAGGATAGTGTCAGACTATGCACTCCTGAGATGGATGGTGGAAAAAAAACAGAAAGAATGGGTGACTACGTGGTTTCTGGTGCTCCAGGACTTCAGCTTCCACTTCGAGCATAGGCCAGAGAAGCTACATGCTAACGCAGATGCCCTATCCAGACTTCCCTGCTTAGTGAGTGAAGGTGCCAAAACCCCCGACTTTGGGAAGGGGGGGTATGTGACAAATTCACTGGCAAAGTGCTGGAGGGAGATATGTTTCATTGAAGCTACTAGCTTAAGTGATTTAGAACACAGAAGTTTTCTCCAGCACAATTTGTGTTGAGAGGGGTTAAACTACCATTTTAAGACCTGGGTTTTTGTGGACAACCATGGAGTGGGTGGTAGGGTGTCCACTTTATCTGCAACCCACGGTGTGGTCTGGGAGTTAAATGGTTGGCCTCTAGAGACATTCAGTGTTCAGTAGAGCTGGAGAGAGGAATTCCAGTGTTTTGTGTCCTGAGGAGAAAAAACTGAACCAATGAGTGGTTATTATCCTGAGCTGGCAGATCCCTGCAGATGCAGAGACTGTATACCATTTTCTTTTGTTTTCCTGTTTTTGCCCGAAGGCCTGTGGTTTATGCAGCATGTCTACACCATGTTCCAAATTATTATGCAAATTGGTTTTAAGTGTCATGGCGTTTTTTTTTTTTTTTTAAATTAAACCCATTGATGGTTTGTGTCTCATGGTTCTTTGGATCACTGAAATCAATCTCAGATACCTGTGATAATTAGTTTGCCATGTGAGCCCAATAAAAGGAAAACTGGATGTTCCACACTATTAAGCAGGCCAGAGTTTTCAAGCAACATGGGAAGAAAAAGGATATCTCTGCTGCTGAAAAGCATCAAATAGTGCAATGCCTTGGTCAAGGGATGAAATCATTAGATATCTCTCGAAAACTTAAGCGTGATCATCGTACTGTTAAGAGATTTGTGGCTGACTGAGCACAGACATGTTCGTGCTGATAAAGGTAGCATGAGGAAGGTTTCTGCCACGCAAGTTCATCGGATTAAGAGAGCAGCTGCTAAAAAGCCATTACAAACCAGCAAACAGATATTGAAGCTGCTGGTGCCTCTGGAGTTCCTCGAACCTCAAGGTGTAAGATCCTTCAAAGGCTTGCTGTGGTGCATAAACCTACTATTCGGCCACCCTAAACAGTGCTCACAAGCAGAAATGGTTGCAGTGGGTCCAGACATACATGAAGACTAATTTTCAAACAGTCTTGTTTACTGATGAGTGTTTAGCAACCCTGGTTGGTCTAGATGGATGGAGTAGTGGCTGGTTGGTAGATGGCCACTATGTCCCAACAAGGCTGCGACGTCAGCAAGGAGGTGGAGGAGTCATGTTTTGGACCGGAATCATGGGGAAACAGCTGGTAGGGCCCTTTAAGGTCCCTGAAGGTGTGAAAATGACCTCTGCAAAGTATATAGAGTATCTGACTGACAACTATCTTCCATGGAATAAAAAGCAGAAATGTTCCTTCAGGAGCAAAATCATCTTCATGCATGACAATGCACCATTTCATGCTGCAAAGAATACCTCTGAGTCATTGGCTGCTATGGGCATAAAGGAGATAAACTGATGGTGTGGCCACCATCTTCCCCTGACCTCAACCCTATAGAGAACCTTTGGAGTATCATCAAGCAAAAAATCTATGAGGGTGGGAGGCAGTTCACATCAAAACAGCAGCTCTGGGAGGCTTTTCTGACTTCATGCAAAGAAATACAAGCAGAAACTCTCCAAAAGCTCACAAGTTCAAAGGATGCAAGAATTGTGAAGGTGATATCAAAGAAGGGTTCCTATGTTACCATGTAACTTGGCCTGTTAGGATGTTTGGGAGTTAAATAAACTTTTTTGTTCAGTGAATGTGACCTCCTAATGCTGCAAATTCCACAAATGAGCATTTTCAATCCTTTAAAACATCAAATGTTCAGAAATTCTACTGTGCCTAATAATTTTTATTCATTTTGGAGATTATACTGTTATCATTGGGAGGTTTCTTCAATGAAATTCAATGTATACTCCAATGGGTGATGACTTTTATTAGACTGACTGTCATTTGCACCGACCACTTAGGAAAATCAGAGAAAAATATAATTTGCATAATAATTTGGAACATGGTGTAATAAACTAACAGAAGATTTAAATAAACAATCTACCTGTGACTACCTCCGTGTGCAGCTGTCACGCTCACGCCCTGGCTGGTGGGCGTGAGCCAGGGGGTTGTGGCCAAACTGTGCCACAAACCAGACTACCCTGGAAGTGGCGTGACTAGGACACTGCACTGGTTTTAACTGGAGCCTCTGATGGTGAGGTCAGGCTTGTGCTGCAGGCAGCTGCCAGGTGCCACTCGAAGGTGGTGTCTGTTTGTGGCTGCTGATCATACTTGGGGAGATGGCAGGCACGGCTGGGACACAGGGCTGGCAGGTACGGCAGGGACACAGGGTTGACAGGCACGGCTGGGACACAGGGCTGGCAGGCACGGCGGGGACACAGGGCTGGCAGGCACGGCAGGGACACAGGGCTGGCAGGCACAGCAGGGACACAGGGCTGGCAGGCACGGCGGGGACACAGGGCTGGCAGGCACCAACTGGAAAGGCACAGGGACACAAAGTGGTGTGTGAAATGGGTAGGGTCCTGTTCACACAGAAAGTGCAGGTATTGGTACTGACTGGAAGGAATGGTGTATGGAGGAACAGGTAGAGACCTATTCACATGGCAGGTGCAGGTACTGGTACAGACTGGAAGGAATGGTGTATGGAGGAACAGGTAGAGGACTGTACACACAGCATGAGCAGGTACTGGTACAAACTGGAAGGAATGGTGTATAGAGAAACAGGTAGAGACCTGTTCACACAGCAGGAGAACCGCAAGGCTGCGGAGAAGGGCTGTAGAGCAGCAAGAGGTTCTGCAGCGGCAGGAGCGAAGCAAAGCGGAACCGCAAGGTATGCTTAGAGGAGCTGCAGCAAGAGGTTCTGCAGCTGCAGGAGTGAAGCAGAGCAGAACCGCAATATATGCAGAGAGGAGCTGCAGCAAGAGGTTCTGCAGCTGCAGGAGTGAAGCAGAGCGGAACCACAAGATATGCGGAGAGGAGCTGAAGCAAGAGATTCTGCACAGACACAGTAGGGAAGGAAACCACAAGCAAGGAGACTAAGAGACAGATGTAGGACAGAGTTCAGACAAGGTAATGACACGAGACAAAGTAAAGGGACAAAGGAGCAATAGCACAGAGACCAGGATATTCTGCCTCCTGGAGGGAGAGCAGACAGGTACAAGGCAAAGCTAGGAGTGAAGCCTCCAAGATGGAGGAACACAGAGCAAGACCTGGCAGCTCAGTAGCAAGACACTAACTGAGTTAACACATTGCACAGGCAAGATCCACAGGGTGGAAGTGCCCTAAATACTAGAGGGCTCACGGTAATTGGTCAGGGACAAATTAGACAGGTGCACCCTGACTCCATAAGAACCAGAGAGTTCTGGTGCCGCCCCCCCCCATGCACACAGCCAGGAAACATGCACAGAACAGATAGAAAGCAAGAGGTACAGAGCATGGAGCTGGCAGCAGACAGAAATCACAGCATGACCTGGAGCAGTGAGCAAGTTGGTATGTGGGGAATGGGAGACCATGCAGCGATGCCAGCAGGGTTGTTACAGCAGCCAAGTGAGACGATCTACCATAAAACATATATATCTAGATAGATAGATATGAGATAGCCAGATGAAGCAGACCAATCCGATGCACAGTCAGGTCCCACGGTGTAATCCTTCAGAAAGGGTTAATGTTATATGAGATAGATATGAGATACATAATAAATAGATATGGGATAGATAGACAGACAGACAGGCAGCGGGTGAAATAAGTATTGAACTTGTCACCAATTTTTAAGTAAATATAGTTATAGGCCAGTTTCAGTTCCAACAGCTGATATTGTGTTTCACTTAGTGGTAGGATTGCTTTCTAATTACTGATTTGATTTCAGCTGGTGTCATGACTTTCCATGGCTTTTTTGCTCCTCTCTTACTTCATGTGTTTCGTACTTTTTCCCTGTGTCATTTCTCATATTTACACATAACTTAATTTATGGAATCTATGGTTGATTTCTTTGCCTTTGTGGATTGGATGGCTTGTGACTGACATCTGGTGAGAATTTCATGTCAATAGCACCTTTAAAAATATATTTACTTAGAAACTTGATGACGTGTTCAATACTTAATTCACCTATTGAGCATGCATATAATATGTTTGTGTGTGAGTGTTTTGCAATGCAAATAGTGAAAAAAGCATTTAGGTTATATATATTTGCAGTAATTACAGTACAGTAAATTTTCTGTAACCCAGAACAACTCTACAAATAATTTAAATTTCTCTTCTTCATAAAACAAGGATTCATGCAGGCATGAAGTTGAAGATAAAAAAAATAACAAAGTAAAAAAAATATGGCTTGCTGAAAAGATAAGAGGACAAAAATGTGTCCAGTTATTAAGACTCATTCAAGCCCTGTCAGTGGCCATATACAATTAGATAGAGATAGGTTGATAGTTGAACGACCATTGATTGTTGGCAATCAATCATTTTGCTGCCATACGCATACAAATTTTCATTCACATTCCATACTGATCAGATTGTTGGCTGGTCCTGCCAATCCCTGCACTCTGCTATCCATGTGTATTTTCATTTTTGTAGACTCGACTAGAGTAGAAGGGTGCGTGATTTTACATGTCCCTTTAGTCTAATGTCTGGATGGGGTAAAGCTGCCAGGAGAAAATAAAGATAGAAATTTCCTGTTCTGGTGATTGGTGGTGATCCCATCAGTGGCCATCAACACCAATCTAACAGTTACCATTAGGGTTGAGCATTCCGATACCGCAAGTATCGGGTATCGGCCGATATTGGCTGTATCGGAATTCCGATTCCGAGTTCCGATATTTTCGTCATATCGGATAGGAATCGGAATGTCACTGTCACTGTCAGTGTCCATCGGTGGGTCTGTCAGGAGTCAGCGGCACTTACCGGCAGAAGATCTCCGGCGGTCACATCCGGGCTGCTTAATGGCCGCTCCTCTTCTCCCGGCGGTCACATGCAGTATCTCGCGATAACTGCAGTGACTGCTGGGTAATCGCGGCCGTTAAAGCAGTCCGATGACGTCACCGCGGGGGAAGCTGGTAAGCAGCTGTGCTGCGCCGGGATGTCAGGCTCTGCTGTCATTCCGATGTAGCAGAGCTGGATCGTGTTGGGACAATCGTTACTATGGACTGCGTCGGACAGGTGGTATTACTGTTGGTTTGTTTTTTTTATTTTTTTACAGGAGATCGATGGCGTCGCAGGAATGGAGAGAGTAATAAAAAAAATGAAAACTGTGTTGTCTCTTTTATTTCATTAAAAGACTTTTTTCTTGCTGTTGTCTTTTTTTTAAACATTTAAAAACTTTGGGATTAATAATGGATCGGTGTCTTATTGACGCCTCTCCATTATTAAACGGGCTTATTGTCACCGTGCAATCAACGGTGACAATAACCCTTATTACCCCGCTTGCCACCGCTACAGGGCAAGTGGGAAGAGCCGGGGTTAAAGTGCCACAATTGGACATCTTTTGATGCGCCAATGTGGGGCTGCTGTAGCCTGGTATTATCAGGCTGTTGAGGGCCAAAATCCATGGGCCTTGACAGTCTTTTAATACCAGGCCGCAGCAGTCTGCATTTTTACTTGGCTGGTTAACAAAAATAGGGGGGATCCCACGCCGTTTTTTTTCGAGGGGATCCCCTATTTTTGTTAACCAGCCAAGCTAAGCAGAATGTGTGGCCTGGTATTATCAGGCTTGCAAGGTCCATGGATATTGGATCCTTACCAGCCTGAAAAACCAGGCCTCAGCGGTCTGCTTCATCTGGCTGGTTAACAAAATAGGGGGGACCCCACGCCATTTTTTTTTCGAGGGGATCCCCTATTTTTGTTAATCAGCCAAGATATGCAGACTGCTGTGGCCTGGTATTATCAGGCTGGCAAGGTCCATGGATCTTGGCTCCTTAACAGCCTGAAAATCCAGGCCTCAGCGGTCTGCTTCATCTGGCTGGTTACAAAAATAGGGGGACCCCGCCATTTTTTTTTCGAGGGGATCCCCTATTTTTGTTAATCAGCCAAGATATGCAGACTGCTGTGGCCTGGTATTATCAGGGCTGGCAGGTCCATGGATCTTGGCTCCTTAACAGCCTGAAAATCCAGGCCTCAGCGGTCTGCTTCATCTGGCTGGGTAACAAAAATAGGGGGGACCCCACGCCATTTTTTTTTCGAAGGGAACCCTATTTTTGTTAATCAGTTCCCTCTGACGTCACTGATGGTGTTCCTGGCTGACCTGAAGTGAAAGTGGAAAGCAATCAATTAAGCTTTCCACTTCCTCTCCTGTCAGCCAGGAGAGGAACTCATATTATTTGGGGGTTTACTGTGAGGCTGCAGCATTAGTGCGGTCCTGCAGTAAAAACTTAACCCTTTCTGAAGGATTACACCGTGGGACCTGAACTGTGCATCGGAGATTGGTAAGAATATTTTGCTTTATTTTTTATTTTTATTACAGGAAATGGTTTTTAGCAGGTTAAATAAAATATGGTCAAAAAACTGTGTGATTATTTCATTAAACTTCTTTTTTATTAAATGTTGTGTGTTTGTTTTTTCTTTCATTACAATGGTTAATAATTGATAGTTGTCTAATTGACAGCTCTCAATTATTAACCTGGCTAAAGTGACCTTTCAATTGCAAGGTCATTTTAACCCTTATTAACCCATTCGCCCACCGCTACAGGGCAATGGGAATAGACGGGCAAAGTGCCAGAAAGGGCAAAATCTAATTAGAGATTTGCCCTTTCTGGGTGTGTCTGGGGGCAGATGTTAGTAGCCGGGGGGGGGCCCAAAATAATGGTCCCTCTCTGGGCTATTATTATCTGCCCCACTCACTGGCTTTGTCTGTTGGTTGCGAAAATAGGGGGGGAGCCACGCATTTTTTTTTCAGCAATTTTACACCTCAATTTATATATATATATACATGTCATTGAGTTTGTGACACATATATATATATATATATATATATTTTAGTTCTACACTTTACATAGTATAATAGCCGCTAATTCAATTGCCGGCTTTTGTGAAAATGCAGAAAAACCCGACATGAAATGACACTTGGTGTACATAGGGTTAACATGTCCTTTGCTATTGATTTGCACAAACAATTAAATCAGTCTATGTGTGCAAAATTTCACACTGTAGGGGTTAATTAAAAGGTGTAAATTCGTTGCAAAAAAAAGTCAGGTTTTTTTTACAACGAATTTACACCTTTAATTAACCCTAAGGTGTGAAATTTTGCAACATAGACTGATTTAATTGTTTGTGCAAATCAGATAGCAAAGGACATGAAAAGACATGGTTAAACACTATGTACACCAAGTGTCATTTCATGTCGGGTGCTTCTGTCTTTTCACAGAAACCGGCTTTACCGGCAATTGAATCAGAGGATATTTTTTTACTATGTAGATGTGTATAAACTATATATATATGGATATATGTATATGTACAATGACATGTATATATATATATATTATGTATTCTATGTGTGTATATTTAGTGTTTACAAGGAAAGAATGGGGGTTTTTTTTAGTTACGATATTTTGTTTCCATAGACTTACATGGGAACTTCCCGGTTTTTTTGTATCGGGTATCGTCGATATTTTAATGGTATCGGCGATTCCATTCCGATTCCCATACTTTTGGTATTTGGGAAAAATTTCGTTAAACTCTAGGGTTACATCCATCCATTGGGTAATTGATAACTTGTTTAGGCTTCGATGCCACTTTAAGAGCATTGGGGTCCCATTCAAGTAGTGGTTTGAAAATTACCAAAAAAACTAAAACAATTAGGTTTGAAATTAAGTTTATATCATATATTGAATATCCGTCCTTTTATTGGCTCAACTAATCCCGCTGCTCATTCAGAATTGATATAAGGTTGAGGTACTTTGTGGGTTTGGGTTCATGGGCGCCATTTTTATTGGGGTATTGGA
>JARQOD010000006.1:99802343-99888328 GCA_033576555.1 Oophaga sylvatica
GGCGTATAACCTTAATCGCATTAAGCACGGGGATGAATGGAAGACGACGTTTAATACCCCAGAGGGGCATTTTGAGCACCTAGTGATGCCTTTTGGGCTTACTAATGCCCCTTCCGTCTTCCAATCCTTCATGAATGATATTTTCAGGGATTTTGTGGATAAATTTCTGATTGTTTATTTGGATGATATCTTGATTTTTTCCAATGACTGTGACTCTCATGTGAAACATGTTCGGACTGTGTTCCAGATTTTGAGAGAGAATGCACTGTATGTGAAGGGATCAAAGTGTCTTTTTGGCGTACAGAAGGTCTCATTTCTGTGATTATTTTGTCTCCGTCTGTTATTGAAATGGACCCGGTCAGGTTCAGGCCATCTGTGATTAGGTTCAACCTACTTCATTGAAGGCTCTTCAGAGATTTTTGGGTTTTGCCAATTTTAATCGTAAATTTATTGGTAATTTCTCTGGTATTGTTAAACCATTGACTAATTTGACCAAAAAGGGTTCCGATGTGGTGAATTGGCCTCCTGAGGCAGTTTCTGCATTTCAGGAACTTAAGCAGAGATTTATTTCTGCTCCTGTTCTACGGCAGCCTGATGTTTCTCTGCCATTTCAGGTGGAGGTTGATGCCTCTGAGATTGGGGCAGGTGCCATTTTGTCCCAAAGGGATCCAGAGACCTCTAAGAGTAACCCTTGTGCCTTTTTCTCTCGAAAATTTTCTCCAACTGAACGTAATTATGACGTGGGTAATCGGGAGTTATTGGCCATGAAGTGGGCCTTTGAAGAGTGGAGACATTGGCTGGAAGGAGCCAAACATCAGGTGGTGGTCCTCACGGACCATAAGCACCTGGTTTATCTCGAATCAGCCAAGCGACTTAATCCTAGACAGGCCAGGTGGGCCTTGTTTTTTACACGTTTTAATTTTGTGGTTTCTTTTCTTCCTGGCACTAAGAATGTCAAGGCGGATGCCCTCTCAAGGAGTTTCTTTGCAGATTCTCCTGAGTTATCTGATCCTGCTGTTATTTTGAAAGAGGGTGTGGTTCTTTCCTCCATTTCGCCCAATTTGAGACTGGCTCTGGAAGGGTTTCAGGAGGATAAACCTGAGCGCTGCCCTGTTGGGAAGTTGTTTGTTCCAGACCAGTGGAAAAAGAGTGTGATGTCTGAGATTCATTGTTCCGCGTTGGCTGGTCATCCCGGGATTTTTGGTACCAGAGACTTGGTGAGTCGCTCCTTTTGGTGGCCTACTTTGTCTCGTTCTAGTAGTTTGTTAATGCCATTACCTGTATCCAAGTGGCCATGGACCCATATTTCTATGGATTTTATTTCTGACCTTCCTGTCTCTCAGAGAATGACCGTTATCTGGGTAATCTGTGATAGGTTTTCCAAGATGATACATCTTGTGTCATTACCTAAGTTGCCTTCCTACTCTGAGTTGGTGCCTTTGTTCTTTCAGCATGTGGTTCGGTTACATGGCATTCCGGAGAACATTGTGTCTGACAGAGGAGTCCAGTTTGTTTCCAGATTTTGAAGGACATTTTGTTCTAAACTTGGTGTTCAGTTGTCTTTCTCCTCTGCATTTCCCCTCAGACCAATGGACAAACCGAGAGAACAAACCAGACCTTGGAGACTTATTTGAGATGTTTTGTGTCTGCTGATCAAGATGACTGGATCTCTTTTTTGTCTTTGGCTGAGTTTGCTCTTAATAATAGGGCTAGCTCTGCCACCTTGATGTCTCCATTTTTCTGCAATTCGGGTTTCACCCTCGATATTCTTCAGGACAGGCGGAGGCTTCTGTCTGTCCGGGGGTTGACTCTATTGTGCAGCGTATGCAGCAAATTTGGGACCAGGTGGTGGAGAGGTTGTCTCTCTCTCAGGAGAAGGCCTAGCGGTTTGCCAACCGGCATAGGACTGATGGTCCTCGTTTTAAAGTGGGGGACTTGGTCTGGTTGTCCTCAAGGAATATCCTATGAAGGTTGCATCTCCAAAATTTAAGCCAAGGTTCATTGGACCTTATAAGATCATGGAAATTATTAATCCGGTTTCCTTCCGTTTGCTTCTTCCAGGAACATTTAAGATCCATAACGTGTTCCACAAGTCCTTATTGAAGAGGTTTGTCGAGCCAGTGGTTCCTATGGCTGCGCCTCTTGACCCTGTTTTGGTTGAGGGCAATCTGGAGTATGTGGTTGAGAAAATATTGGATTCTCGTTTTTCTAGACAGAAACTCCAGTATTTGATTAAGTGGAGAGGTTATGGTCAGGAGGACAATTCTTGGGTGTTTGCTTCGGACATTCATGCTGGGAGACTTATCCGTGCCTATCATCGAGTCCATCCTGATCGGCCTGGTTGCGCAGGTGAGGGTTCGGTGACCCCTCCTCAAGGGGGGGTACTGTTGTGAATATGCTGGAGGCGGCTTCTGAGCTGGGGCTCCCTCCGGTGGTTGCTGAGGGTAATGAACTGATTAATGATGGCCTTCAGCTGGCACTGAATGGTAGTATATACCCGTATATACTCGTGTATAAGCCGAGATTTTCAGCACCTTTTTTCGTGCTGAAAATGCCCCTCGGCTTATACACGAGTCATAGGGCAGAAACCAGCGGGGTAGGGGGTGCCGCGGCAGGAGCCGGTGGCTGGGATCATACTCACCCCTCCCCGTGCCATCGCTGAACTTGCCTGCAATCCTGCAGCTCTCCCTGGCTTCCTTCAGCTCTCCAGCGCTGAGCGGTGATGTAATACCCGCTCATTAAGGTCATGTAATATGGACGCGACGCCACTCCCATAGGCGTCGCCTCCATATTCATGGCCTTAATGAGCGGTATTACATCACCGCTCAGCGCTGGAGAGCTGAAGGAAGCCAGGGAGAGCTGCAGGATTGCAGGGACGCTCAGCGATGGCACGGGGAGGGGTGAGTATGATGGAGGAGAGGACAAGGAGCACGAGCAGGACGGGGAGGAGAACGGTGGACGGGGGAAGCATGGAGCAGGACGGGGGAAGCATGGAGGAGGACGGGGAGGAGAACGGAGGACGGGGAGGCATGGAGCAGGACAGGGGGGGAGAACGGTGGATGGGGAAGCATGGAGGAGGACGGGGAGGAGAACGGAGGACGGGGGAAGCATGGAGCAGGACAGGGGGGCACAGGAGGATGGAGAAGGAATGGGCGAGCACAGCGGAGGACGGAGCAGGAGGGGGGAGTACAGAGGAGAATAGGGGAGCACAGAGCTGGATGGGGGAGCAAGGAGCAGGACGGGGGCAGCACAGAGCAGGAGGGCAGTTTATACACCCGGCTTATACACGAGTCAATAAGTTTTCCCAGTTTTTTGTGGCAAAATTAGGGGGGTCGGCTTATACATGGGTCGGCTTATACACGAGTATATACGGTAAGTGGCCTGAGTTCCCAGCAGCCTTGCCGGTTATCAATTGTTCCTTCTGGTCTTGCTTGAAGCACTGCTAGTTTCCTGCTCTCCTTCAGATAAGTGTTTGCTGTTTTTTTTCCTCTGTTGGATTTTCATTGCTGATTTGCTGCTTGCAGTGGACTGCAGCCTGTCCCCTTTTGGGGGTCTGGCGCTGCAATTGTGATCCGTTTGTGTTTGCACTTTTGCTTTGCTCTTTTGTTACTTTTTATTTGCTGAATAGCGTTTTGTTACACCAGAGATCTGATTTAGGTGGATGAGATCGTGTGATCTCAGTTTTTTTGGCAATCAGAAGTGTTGGTATTTTTGTTAGGGTTTTGTTGGATTGCAGTCAGAATTCTTTCCTGTACTTTTCTTTCTAGACAGATTGGGCCCAGCGTTTGCTCATTCTATTTTCTGTCTGTGTCCGTGCTTTCTTCTTGTCAAACCGCCATTACATGTTTGGGGGCTTCCTATTTTCTTTGGGGATCTGCTCCGGGGCAGATAGCTTTCATCTTTCTGCCTTTAGGTGTAGTTATCTCTCAGGCTGTGACGAGGCGTCTAGGATCACCGTAGGAACGCTCCACGGCTACCTCTAGTTGTGTGGTTAGTTCAGGTTACTGCAATCCAATAGGTTCCAGCCTCTCTGGTGTATTACCGCTTTTGCTATTTTTTGCTTTCTCTCCTCAGTTACCGAAACATAACACCCATGGGCAGTATGAACACCATCTTTGGCTGGTCGTGTTCAGCCATGGGCACCTGCCAGTACCCGCTAGCCAGATCCAGGGACGAAAAATACTTTGCCTTTCCCAAGGCAGACGATTCCTCAATTCTGGGCAATGGATAGGAGTCGTGCACTGTACAGGCATTCAGACATCTATAATCAATGCAGAAGCGCAGGATCCCGTCTTTCAAACTAGAACAATGGGAGACTCTGACTTTCCCTATGACTCTACTCTGCAACATGTGAGCCAGCATCTCCAGCGACCAACACGACTCCTTTTCGGCCCACATCTTTGCCACACTCTTTAGACTCCATCCAGTCCACCCCTGCGACCTGGATGGGTAGCTGACTGGCTGCCGTCAGTCTGATCACTGGGTCCCACTCCGGTCTCGTCACTTCATAAAAATAACGTCTAAAATACACTTCCAGCATGGTGGTCACTTGCGATCTAGTATCGATCAAGCAGTGGATGGCTCGCCCATTCACCTCAGCCCAGACGATAGGACTCGTAGCAATTAAACTTTTGGGACTACCCTCTCTCCTCCGTGGTCCCTCAGGCTCCGGGGGGCATCCCCCAGCCATGGAACCCACTAGTTTAATGGCTGTTGAGGTAGGGACCGTCCCCGTCTCGCACACCCTCGGGCATTGTGTCCAGCATTTCCACACTTGAAACTAGTCAGATTCCATTCTGCACGGGGTTGTACCATTCCCTGTCGATGTCCGAAGAGCAAGCATGACTCGGAGTCACTCCTATCTCTGGACGTATTTGGAGCTACAGTAGGGGTTCTTCTTAGGCTGGACCGCTCTTCCCGCATTTCCCATATTTCCTTCCAGATCTCTCGGACACACTCTGATTCAGCTGCAGGCGATGCGGGTACCTCATTGCTGCGGACCATCCCTTCCAAGGCTGCTGTCCCCTGCTCCTGTTCTCTTACGCGTGCTTCTGCTCCAATTTCTAAAAAGCACGCAGGCGCTCCCGCAAAGTTTGCTTAAGCGATGCATACCTGAGGCCTGCCACAAACTGGTCCCTCAATATCACATCATGGAGCCCCACTCCTATTACCCCTACATCATCCCGTCAGGCAATATGCGTGTGCACCTCTTGTAGCACATTAATGTATTGCGTCACTGACTCTCCCTCCATCTGAACATGGCAGAACAATCGCATCCACAATTCCACGACATTGGTGGGGACCCCATGGTCTCTTCCAAAATCTGGAACACCTTAGTCAAAGTATCCCGTTCATGAGGGGGGCGAAACATTACAGAACATCTAGCCTCACCGTCCAGGGCCATCACATCAATCTCTGCTTGCATAGCAAGGGGTCATAGGATGCATCCTCAACATGCCTTTAACTCACTCAGTCCAGTCCCATAGCATTAAAGTACTCCCGGTAAATTTTGGGAGATTGCTGGGCACCCAGCGGCAAGCTGGACCTCGGGTTGCTCATGACAGATTGATCTGCTGCATTTGCCAACTACACCAAATGTTAGCAGGTGCGAGGATGCAGAGACGCAGGGAATGCAGAACAATGCTTAACAACAATGCAATTTAATTTATAACAAAGATAGTGAACTGATCTCCTCACAGGGAGGTAATGGACAATAACAGTAAAACTTATAGTGGAACACAACAGTCTGATTAATAAACGCTGCATCCAAAACACTACTATTCCTGATCGTGGGCACAAAGTCGAAGTGAAAGGGAGTCTATCACCTCCAGAATTCAATTTAAACTACTTATACAATCCTCTAAGGAACTTAGCCACAATAGAAATTATACCTGCATTATTGATTTCAGTTTAGTTTTTCAAAAAAAAATGTTTAATCAGCATGCAGCACATTAACAGCTTGTGCTTGGTATGAACAAGCAATTTTTGCATTGAATCATTAGCCCTGAATGTCCAAATTGAAACTGCAAAACCCCAACCAGCCTGCGCACACAATGCCAGTGTGGACGTGCTCCTATGCCTGTCTCCTGTCTGCATACTGGTACTGTGTGATTCTTTGTGCAGTGTCTGTGTGAATGTAGAAGGATTCAGCTCAAGCAGTGCACATTCAGGGCAAGTGAGCATGGGGGTGCTGTCATATTGGAAGCACACTCTTCCTTCTTCTAAAGTAGAAACAGTACACCAGGCTATAATTTAGTTGAAACCAATGGGAGACAATTGGGATTACAGTAAGAAGTATATGAATCTGTATTGTTCCTCCAACTATCTCAGCTTTTATATGGAGACACAGATTTTTTCCCCCTTAGTTGCTGAATTATGGATGTACTGTCATGGAGGTGTAAAGAGGTGGGGGGGACCCTCATGTACTTTCTCTTACCTGTGTTGCATGCTTCACCCTGATGTTTTAGCAGGGAGGTATAGGACAGATACTTCCTGGTTCTGTCAGATGCCCGGGCAGTCTGCCCAAGGGCAGGACGCATACAGTGAGACAGTTACAGGCTGTGGGGATAAGTCTGCAGATGGCAGTAAGGGCCCCCTGGCTGAAGAACAGTGTAAACGGTCACCAGCTCAACAGGATCATCCCCAGGAAGGATTTGTGGTCTAAGACCGGGGTAGGAACAGCTGAGATGGTGTTCCCGGCACCTTTCCCTATTGGAACCGGACAAGGGGCTGACAGAGAGCTGGTGACGCTAAAGGTACAGATGGGACATGGACTGTCCAAAGGGACTGCCCATATGGCAGAGGAAGGGAAAGTACAGGAAATGTTGTCCTGTGTGAAATGTGCTGCTGATATGATGGATGCCTTCCTGTTTAGTAAAGTTCAGCTGTTGGAAAAGAACTGTGACTCTGTGGTGTTTCCTGGAAGCCAGAAGCTGGAGTAACAGAGATAACCAACAGTATAGCAGTACCAAGACTTTATTTATCTTTTCATGTACAAGGTGCCAGGGTGCTCACTGACTGTTGCTTAGTGAACTTGTCCACGACTACCACCCCATGCCACCTTGTTAGAGAGGCATCATGCTTAGCTGACACTCTTGTCTACACTCACCCACTGCATGGGGCAGAGCTGCAATGCCAGGCATTTTGACAAAAATGACATTGTTTCTGGACAAAAACAGACTCTACTGAAATCTCAATCTCTGTAAAATGAATGACCATC
The DNA here is from genome assembly GCA_033576555.1 of Oophaga sylvatica. Classification (NCBI taxonomy): domain Eukaryota; kingdom Metazoa; phylum Chordata; class Amphibia; order Anura; family Dendrobatidae; genus Oophaga; species Oophaga sylvatica. The sequence continues at coordinate 99,809,563 of JARQOD010000006.1, forward strand.
ATCAGCAGAAAAGAGTGTGTTGTGAGACAGTAGGAGCAAATGGTGTTATTCTCTATAAGTGCAATTTTGTGTTTTTTTTTATTAACTTATTGAACTCCACACACAATTTAATTTTAGTTATTCATTTCTTTGGCTCCGTTCTCCTGAACAAAGGATTTTTTTTAATATCAACTGCATGAAATTCATTCTTTTTCTGCACACACATTTGAAGTCTTCAAAAATCAGTCTCTCCAATCTCTCTTGAGGTTTGAACGAACCTATGTTAGAAAATTTCTGAATTTCCCTGTGGCAATACAACCAATATTCTTCAAGTATCCTCTAAATGACATGGAAAAAGAACATAATTTCCTCCCCATATCACAAATTACTCATTACTTCTCTTTATTGATGTAGAAGCCTATTCAAGACTGAAGAATGTAGAAAATGTGAACAATTTTCATATCATTTGATGCAGCGACTTTCAATCCACTCTGATATTCTTTCGCTATTTAGAAAATTATATTTGTTTACTGAGAAACAGAGGCGTTCCTCTGACACATTTACTTCAACGAAAATATTTTATATTTAAAAGGAACTTGTCACCACAAAAAAACGCTATCTACCTGCAGATTTAGTGGTAATCTGGGGTAAATAGCATCTATATCATACCTGGCTGCCTTACTATAAGTGCGGCATCAGGAAGAGAATTTACAATGATGGCGCTGTAATCCCTTCCTTGCATATTGATTGACATCATGCTCTGCAGCGTGTGTGTCTATGGTAGCTGTCAGTCAGCATAAAATGCTTTTTAATGTTGCTCCAGCTTCATCCAATATACATTATATGGCCGTGGTCACACTTGCGAGAAACTTGCACGAGTCTCGCACCTCAATACCCGGCACTGCCGCCAGCACTCGGGACGAGAGTGTGCGGCTGCATGTATTTCTATGCAGCTGAACACTCCGGTCCGGGTGCCGGCGGCAGTGCCGGGTATTGAGGTGCGAGACTCGTGCGAGTTTCTCGCAAGTGTGACCCCGGCCTTTAGAACAAAGATGTACATATATGTGTTAGTATTCCTGAATTAGAAAAAAAAATTGTATGGCAGAGTATTTATATTGCACAGAGTGTTTCAGATGAAATTATAATGGCTGCAATCACTAGACCTTCCACGTCACTAGTTTGGGCAGGTTTCTTTTTTGTTAGTGGTCTAAGACTAAATATTGACTACCGGGAACGTAACAAAATTACTCTTAAGAATCAGTATCCTTTGCCACTCATCCCTTATCTTTCAACTAGGTGCCTGTTAGTTCACCAAGCTTGATCTCAGGTGGGCATACAATTTACGGTAATTCAAATTAGGAAAGGGGATGAATGGAAGACAACATTTTATACACTTGAGGATCACTGTGAGAGTAAAGTTCCAGCTGTTTTTCAAAATGTTATCAATGACATATTCCGATATATAAGTGGTCTATATGTGGTTGTCTATATAGATGTCATCTTCTTTTTTTCACCAGGTTGAGTCACACATTCAACATGTATGCAATGGGATTAAAAGACTTAGACAATTCTTTACTTGCCAAAATTTAAAAATGTGTTTTCCTGGTTCAAGTGATAAACTTTCTGGGGTATATCTTGTCCGCCAAATGATTCTGATGGGCTTTATGCTTCTCTAGTACTGATTTTGTTTTGACATTTAGACACGTACATTTTTACGCCAATCATTTTTCCCATAGTTTCTGTCCCGTTCAAACCGAGAATTCTGAACAAGTTCTCATTCTAGCTGTCCTATGTTTTCCTGCACCTTGTGGAGGAGACCCATGGATCTCAAGAGTTAGAAGACAGAAAGGATTATGCCAGCACACCGTTGAAGTTTATGAGTCCAGCGTGCACGAAACCACAAGCTGACCACTCATGTATAGCAATTACAGGAAAAAGAGGAAATGTTCCAGCTTCTGGTAAAATTTTCAGTGTAATCTTTATTCAAAAACAATTAAAAAATATAATGGACAGGAACAGAAGCAAGCAAAGCGTTTCGAACACGGTTGTTCTTTATCAAGCTTACTACATCTTACTACTATCTCAAGAGTTAGCCTACTGACAATACACCTACCTAAATTAATTGTTCACCCCCAGTTTCTTCTGCAAGTTCTTAAGGAATCCCATGATTCCTTTCTTACAGGTCACCCTGGGATGACCAATACTATCTGACTTGCAACTAGAAAATGTTGGTGGCCAACCATTGTTTAAGATTGTAGGGAGTATGGCATGTAATATCTGTGTCCAAAACAAAACGTCCAGAACCCCACAGACTTCTCCAGTTCTTACCTACTCTTAAATGTCCTTGGACCCATCACTCCACGGACTCCATTAATGACCTGCCATCCTCCGAAAAGAAGAATGTTATTTGGGTGGTTGTGGACAGATTCGGTAAACAGTCATTTTGTTCCTCTGTCTGGATTGCCTAACTCCTTATACACTGTGTGCAGAATTATTAGACAATTTGTATTTTGATGATGAATTTTATTATTGAACAGCTACAATGCTGTCAATAAATCCAAAACATTAATTAAACAATAAACATGAATATTTAAGAAAGTAAAAGTGAGTTTTTTCTTTTTTGGATAATATGTGTACCTAATTATTAGGTAACTATTAGTGTACAGAATTATTATATAACTAACTGAAAAATAGAAATTTTTCCCATTTCAATTGTTAATTTTCATCTGTTAAAGTGATAATAATAACAACGAAACAACTCAAAATGTCCAAAAATACATTTCAGATAATTAAAAAAAAATCAGTAGCTAATATAGCCACCCTCCTTTATAATAACAGGCATAAGCCTTCCATCCATGGAGTCAGTCAGTTTCTTAATATGTTGACGGTCAACTTTTTGAGCTGCACCAACAACATTCTACCAGACACTTTTCAGAGGGGTGTACTATTTTTCTTCACGATAAATCTCCCCGTTTAAGAAGGGCCTGCAATATAGTTTAGGCCAGATGAGATAGGGGCCATGATATTATTCTTTAATCTTTTAAGTAGTGTTGAGCGATACTGCTCGATATCTAAAAATATCGGATCGGAATGGTATCGCCGATATCACTAAATATCGTCGATATCTGATTCCGATACCGGAAGTCCAATGTAAGTCTATGGGAACCAAATATCGACATTAAAAAAAAACATTCTTGCCTTGTTGGTTAATTGTACATGAAGGAAAACAACAAAGACTAATGTAGAATGTATTGGGGGAGGTTGAGGAGACAATAAAGGCATACATGTTTAACCCAATGCATTGGAATAGCATTAATATATATTTTTTTGGAAATACGTTTGGATTGACTAACAAATTGACAATGTTGTTAACCTTTTTTCTATTTTGGCAAATATGTACCGTATGTTTCACAACTTCCATGCTCTTCACCTTTTTAACTTTTGCCAGTGCCACACTTTCTCCTTCATAATCTTCAGCAGCATCATCTTTCTCATCAAATTATTCTTCATCTTCACCTTCTTAATCTTCTTCTTAAACTTCTTGCTATTCATGTTTTTGTTTACATTACTCATATTGTTATTATTAAACTAATTAATCTTCTTCATATTCAAATTCTTCATCTTCTTCCTCTTCATCTTCTTCATCATATTCTTATTTGTGACAGAGATTCCTGTACTTGTAATCTGTAAAAGTATGAATTGTTCATCCTTCCGTTCTTGCTGTCACAAAAGATTTAAATTACAACAGTATTTGTCCGTGTTCAGTTTAGCCTGCAGCAGCAGCAGGCATTTTCCAGGGGCACCACGAGGAGGAACGGACTCACCCCCATACACTGCTTAGTCTTCTTCTGCTTAGAATTTAGAGCATATATTTTGCTCTTCATTTTGGTCTTATACTTCATGTTCTTCTGCTTTTTGATCTTTTGCTTATTGTTCTTCTGTCTCTTGTTCTGTATCTTGTAGTTTGTCTTAACCTTCTTTGTCCTGTTGGTGATCTTCTTCTGGGTAATCTTTTATTTTTTCTTTGTGATGGTGTTCAGGCTGGTTGCTTCTCTGGTCGTCTCCTTGTTGTCGTATCTCTATTCTGGGTGGTCTTTAGGTTCAATCGAGAACAGCGTCTGTCTGGAACCGGACGGTATCAGAGGAGCATGACAGGACAGCTACGAGGACAGTTACTAGTGTACCGCTAGAAGACACGAGTGTAAGTCAGAACTGGAGACAGCACTGAGCAAAGACAAGGAAGTAACCGACGGAATGCCTAGCAACGTTGCTGGACCCGGACGGGTAGCAGAAGGAAAAGAGGCAATGTCACAACCGAGTACCAGCTGACGTTACTGTGACACGGTTACTAAGCAGGAGGTACCTGTGCTCCAAAGCACTACCAAGGACCAGCAGACGTTGCTGGAACTCGGATACGGAGATGGAGGCACCTAGGCCAAAGGCACTGGGGAGAACCACTTGACGGTACTGGACCCCGGACGGGTAGCAGAAGGAAAAGAGGCAATGTCACAACCGAGTACCAGCTGACGTTACTGTGACACGGTTACTAAGCAGGAGGTACCTGTGCTCCAAAGCACTACCAAGGACCAGCAGACGTTGCTGGAACTCGGATACGGAGATGGAGGCACCTAGGCCAAAGGCACTGGGAGAACCACTTGACGGTACTGGACCCCGGACGGGTAGAAGAACGCACCCATGAAAATGTAAGTTGACAGGACGCAAGCCGTCCGCAGTTACCGAATCACACAGTCCTACAGTGGGTGCTTATCCTATTGTCACAATGGAAACCGCCTTTATTTACATATCCCACAGCACACATAGGAATCACCTAAACTGCAGGCACCATAGAGTCGGCTAACCCGAATGCAACACGACAGCACAACTTATTGGAGGATAATTGACGTTCACACTGCCAGGAAACAGCTGTCGTGCTGTAACCAGGCTGGCCAGGAGTCAGTACCCTGCCAATTACTTACGAGCAACAAATGGCGGTGTTGTAGCCCAGGGAGTAGAGTTCAGGTGGTAGAAAGATGAACATAACAGGAGACATGGAAAACGTTGCCAAACAGTTATTTAATCTGAAAACGGACAGGCAAATTCAGGTGAGATCCATGCCTTGTTCATTTTCAGAAAAGTAAGCCGGTCTACATTCTCTGAGGATAGTCGCATGCGACGGTCTGTTACTACACCACCTGCAGCACTAAAGACACGCTCAGATAATACACTGGCAGCAGGGCAAGCCAGCACCTCCAATGCATACTGGCTAAGCTCTGGCCATGTATCCAACTTAGAGACCCAAAATTTGAAAGGGGAAGAGGCATCTGGGAGTACACTTAGAGGGAAAGCCAAGTAGTCTGTCACCATCTTACGGAAACGTTTCTTCCTGGTGACTGGAGCCGTCTCGGATGGTGTAGACCTTGCTGGCGCTGTCACAAAACTTTGCCACATTTGTAACATACAGTTCTTGCCCTGTGCAGAGGCGCTGCTTCTGCTCCCTCTTGTTGTAGAGGTGTCTACACTGCCTCGACGCACAGAGCTGCTTTGTAAAGCAGTAGCAGCAGCAGCAGCAGCTCTCTCGGCTGGAATGTACAACAGTATGGATTGCACCAGTGTGTCTTGGTACTCCTGCATTTTACGGTCCCGGTTCACCGGTGTGATGAGGGTTTGTAAGTTGTCCCGGTAGCGAGGGTCTAGGAGGGTGTACACCCAATAATCTGACGTGCTGAGAATGTGGGCGATGCGGCGGTCGTTTCTCAGGCACTGAAGCATGAAATCAACCATGTGCTGCAGACTCCCAACTGGCCAACAAAGGCTGTCCTCTGGAAGAGGCGTCATCTCTGTCTCCTCTGCATCACCCCACCCTCGCTCTACATACTGACTAGAGCGTTGTGTACCTCCCTCTGTAGGGATTTCTTCCTCCTCCATTGACTCCTCCTCCTCCTCATCCTCCTCACAAAGTGAGCCCTGCCCAGCCCTTTGTGAGGAACCACGTTGCGCTGACTGTCCTGAAGGTAATTGAATTTGTGACTCCTCATCCTCCACCTCTTCCAAAACCTCTTCCTTTAGTGCTTTCAGTGATTTCTGAAGCAGGCAGATAAGGGGGACAGTCATGCTGACTAGTGCATCATCTGCACTCGCCATCCGCGTTGAGACATCAAACGCACGCAAAACGTCGCAGATGTCCTTCATAGAGGCCCACTCAGTAGTGGTGAAGTGTGAACGGCGCAAATTGCGAGTTGATTGCGCCTGTTGCAGCTGATACTCCATTACTGCTGGCTGCTGCTCACACAACCGCTCCAACATATGTAACGTGGAATTCCACCTGGTGGGTACGTCACATATGATGCGATGTTCAGGAAGGCGAAATCTGACTTGCAGAGCTGCAATGCGCGATCTGGCCATGCTGGAACGTCGCAAGTGAGCGCACTCTAGGCGGACCTTGTGCAGCAGTGCATCAAGATCCGGATAGTCCCTCAAAAAACTCTGCACGACCAAGTTGAGCACATGTGCCAGACATGGTATGTGAGTGAGGTTGCCAAGGCCCAGAGCTGCCACCAGATTTCGGCCATTGTCACACACTACCAAGCCTGGCTGGAGATTAGCTGACAAAAACCACACGTCGCTCTCCTGCTTGATGGCATCCCAGAGCTCCTGCGCTGTGTGGCTTCGATTCCCATGGAATTAATTTCAGGACGGCCTGTTGACGTTTGGCCACGGCTGTGCTCATATCGGTCGCAACAGGTAAGCGTTCACGGGTCCATGTGGAGGTATACCGTGACGGCTCGTGCAGCGATGATTCTGAGGAACTGGAGTAGGAGGAGGAATCAATGTGCACAGACTGGATTCCTGCAATCCTTGGAGTTGGCAGAACACGTACAGCGCCACTGGCAAGATCTGTACCCGGCTCCACAACATTGACCCAATGGGCAGTGAGGGAAAGGTATCGTCCCTGGCCATGGGTACTGGTCCACGCATCGGTGGTCAGGTGGACCCTGCTACTGACGGCGTTTAGTAGCGCATGTTTAATGTTTCCCTCGACATGTTTTTGCAGAGCAGGGACAGCTTGCCTGCTGAAATAAAATCGGCTTGGCACATTATATTGTGGGACTGCCAATGCCATAAAGTTCCTGAAACTGTCAGTCTCCACCAGCCAAGGGACAGGAGTTTTGCAAGGCCAGCATTCAGAGCCTGTGCTCGTGGATGGTTTGCCGAGTATGGCCGTCTTTTATCCCATGCCTGTGTTACCGATGGCTGTTTTTTGTTCTGGGAGTGTGACGATGACTGTGAACTTGCTGCAGTGGGTGGAATAACAGTTTGTCTATGGACAACAGTGACCGAGGTTCTTCCATGGAGATCCTGTGAGGAAGCCGAACCAGGTGTGTGAGAGCTGGAGGTAGAGGCTCGAACATGACCTAAAGATGTAGGTGCTGCTGTAGGTTGGCCTACATCTCCAGTGTGTCTTTGTAACTCAGCTACGTGCTTTGTCCGTACATGTTTCCACATATTTGTGGTATTCAGGTTACTGATATTTTTACCTCTTTTAACTTTTTGCTTACACAGCTTGCATTGAACATAGCAAATATCATCTACAAGTCTGTCAAAAAAGGACCACGCAGTGCAAGTCATGGGAGCGCCAATTTTGACATTTCTAAGAGAACTGCTCCCAACAGGTGCCAAACTGGAGGCTACAGGCAAGCGAGTCTGCAGCCTACCTCTCCCTCCTCTTTGTACCGTTGGGACAATCTCTTCCTCAGAGCTGCTCCCATCACCTTCCTGTTGCTCACGCCATGTTGGGTCTCGGACTTCATCATCTCCACTACCCTCTTCCAACACCTGCTGCTGTTGGATGGTCTGGGCAGCACCATGCTCCACAAAACCTGGCACCTGAGTCTCATCATCATCATAAGATGCGTTCTGCGGTGTGCTGTCCATCGGCACTGGCTCACCCGCCTCTTCAGATTGAGAGAGACACAGCTGTTGCGCATCACTGCATACTCCCTCTTCTACAAATTGCAGAATGCTGCTTGCCTGTGCCCGTGTTTGTGAGCCAACAGATTCTGAGAACAGAAGCAGAGACTCAGCTGGCTCCTGTACAGAACTCTCTGACTGCCTGGGCAATTTGACAGGCGGTGAACAGACAGATAGTTGCTCAACAGTGTTGTGTTCCTGAGAGGAGGTGGAAGGAATTGAAGTCGATGCATTGGCTGCTATCCAACCAACAACGGCTTCAATTTGTTCTTCCCGCAGCAGGGGGGCACGCCGAGCTCCTACCAAAGTGCACATAAAGGAACGCTCACGGGGAAAACTGGTGGATGCTGTGTCACTGAGGGCGGCAGCAGCCACAGAATCCCCACGTCCTCTCCCTGCTGAAACTCCACGGCCACGACCACGTGCCTTACTCACTGACTTCTTCATCTTGGTAGTGTAATGTATGTAGTACAGTTCATATAGCGTCTTGTGCTTGGGTGCGATGAAAATACATGAGACACAGGTTTGATATAGAAAGTCTTGTATTACTTCATACAAGTTGGCAAAAATAGTCACACAGTTTGCAGACACAGAAGCAGGAGACACAGCAGGCCAGAGTAATCTAAGCTCAGCAATCACTCTCCACAACAGGTTCAGGATCTTCTTCTCTGTTACCGTAAGTCCATGCAAACGTGGGTCTTTCAAAGAGCAGGGTTCAGAGTCCACAAGTGCTTCAGAGTTCCTCAGTAGGAATAGCTGGAGTACAAGGTCCAAGGCTTTAGGAGTCAGGTCACAGGTTCACTGCAGGCTAGATTCTGAAGCACTGATTGCTCAGCTGTGGCTGCTTAAGAAGCAAAAGGAGAGAATCAGGGCGGGAACATGCAAGCTGGAAACTCCATTTTGACTGAGGGCAAGATAGCTGCAGCAAGACAGAAAGTAAAATGGCTGACGAACAAACTGAGTTTCAGGAACATGTACACAGAACCTTACATTACTCCCCCCTTAGGGACAACCTCCGGATGACCTCAGGCCAGGCCTGTGTGGGTACCTCTGATGAAACTGACGGAGCAAGCGAGGAGCATTAACGTTATTGACTGGTTCCCATGAGTTGTCCTCCACTGGGTAGCCCTGCCATTTAATCAGATATTGTAACTGATTTCTATACAACCTGGAATCTAAAATCCTTTCCACCACAAATTCTTCCTGACCATCGACTAGCACTGGGTCAGGGCAAGGAGAAGAACGTCCAGGAAACGTATTGGGTGTCACAGCCTTTAGTAGGGATACATGAAAGACAGGGTGAATTCTCATAGTTCTGGGCAGTTGAAGACGACAAGCAACGGCACTTATAATTTTACTGATTTTATAGGGTCCAATGTACTTATGTCCCAACTTAGACGATGGAATCCTTAACTTAAGATTTCTGGTTGACAGCCAGACCAAGTCTCCTACCTTGAAAGCTGGTGCAGGTTTACGAAATTTATCTGCTGCTTTCTTGTACCTTTCCTGAGCCGATTCCAGATTCTCCTTTAGAAAATCCATATTCTTCTGTAAAGACGTGATTCTTTCAGCCACTGCTGGTAAAGGCGTTTCTATGGGAAATCGTGGTAGAATGTTAGGATGATAACCTAGATTAGAGTAAAAGGAGACTGCTTAGTGGAGGCACTCTGAGAGTTGTTATACGAGAACTCAGCTAATGGAAGTAGATCCACCCAATCATCCTGTAGGTGGCAGATAAAGCAGCGGAGATACTGCTCCAGGGTTTGATTGGTTCGTTCGGTCTGTCCATTAGTCTGGGGATGAAAAGCAGAAGAAAGGTTTACTTTAATGTCCAATGCTGCACAGAAATTTTGCCAAAACCTAGAAGTGAATTGCACCCCTCGATCCAAAATAACCTCATCCGGTACTCTATGTAAGCGAAACACATCTTTAATCATCAAATCTGATGTCTGTTTTGCAGTGGGTAAGCCGACACAAGGGATAAAATGAGCTGCCTTTGTTAGACGGTCAACCACCACTAGAATGGTGTTCTTCCCTTGAGAGGTTGGTAACTCCACAATGAAGTCCATAGAAATGGATCCCCACGGGCGGGACGGGGTGGGAAGAGGCTGTAACAGACCAGTTGGTGAGGAGCGAGGTGTTTTGCATCTTGCACAGACTTCACATGAAGTGACATAGTTTAAAACATCCTTCCTGCAAGTGGGCCACCAAAAGAAACGAGAGAGAAATTCCTGTGTCTTTAGAATTCCTCTATGCCCAGCTATCTTGGAATCGTGAATGAGTTGCAATACTCTCAATCTGACTGTTTCAGGAATATACAGGCGTTGTCCCTGAATCCACACACCATTCTTAAAGACAAGACTTACGTCCCTTGGGGGTTGTGCCAAAAAGGAATCCGCATGGTATGCTTCCTTGATGTCCTTAAGTAGGTCTTGATTATGAATTACTCCTAGGAATCTAGAGTCAGGAAGAATAGTCTTAGGAGGAGTAATTGGACGTGTCTCTGCTGAGTAAATCCTAGAGAGTGCATCAGCCTTTCCATTGCGCGATCCTGGTCTATAAGAAATGATAAAATTAAATTGGTTTAAGAAAAGATTCCAGCGAGCCTGGCGAGGAGTCAGGCACTTAGCCGACCTGATAAACTCAAGGTTACGATGATCTGTCAGGACGACTATTTGCTGTGCAGCTCCCTGAAGAAGGTGTCTCCATTCTTTGAAGGCGGCAATAATGGCCAACAACTCTCTATTGCCCACATCATAGTTCCTCTCAGCCGAAGACAACTGCTGGGAAAAGAAGGCACAGGGATGCAAGACATTCTTCTCACCTGTTCTCTGAGAGAGTATAGCTCCAACGGCACAGTCTGAAGCATCCACCTCTATTATGAAGGCAAGCTCGGGGTTGGGATGTACTAGGATAGGTGCAGTGGTAAATTTATCTTTTAGACGGGAAAATGCTTCCTGGGCTTGGGGAGTCCAGGAGAACCTAGACTCTTTCCGGGTAAGTTGGGTGATAGGTGACACTACCTCAGAGAAATTTCTAATGAAACGTCTATAGAAGTTGGCAAACCCGATGAAGCGCTGTACCTCCTTCACATTTCTAGGACTTGGCCAATCCTTGATGGCTTGGGTTTTGCTTCCATCCATACTAATTCCTTGTGTAGACAGTACATACCCCAGAAATTGAATTTCGGTCCTATGGAATTCACACTTTTCAAGTTTGATGTAAAGATGATTTTGTCTTAGACGTTCCAAGACCATTCTCACATGTCCATGATGTTCCTCTGTGGAGTTAGAAAAAATTAGAATATCATCCAAATAAATTACCACGAATGTATCTAGGAGATCCCTGAAGATGTCATTCACCAAGTGTTGGAAAGTGGCTGGGGCGGTACTCAGACCAAAAGGCATAACTAGATATTCAAAGTATCCATAGCGTGACCTGAATGCAGTCTTCCATTCATCCCCAGGTCTAATACGGACTAAGTTATAGGCCCCACGAAGATCTAGTTTAGAGAAAATTTTGGCATGTCGCACTCTCTCCAATAACTCAGGGATTAAAGGCAATGGATAACGGTTTCTAATAGTAACCTTATTGAGTTCCCTATAGTCTACGCATGGTCTCAGAGATCCATCTTTCTTCTTTACAAAGAAGATGGGTGCACCTGCAGGAGATGAAGAGGGGCGTATGAAGCCCTTGGCTAGATTTTCGTCTATGTAATCCTTTAAAGCCTTTAGCTCGGGCCCCGCCAGGGGGTAGATCTTACCAAAAGGTATCTCTGCTCCAGGCAATAATTCAATTGGACAATCATATGGACGGTGAGGGGAAGCTGGTCAGCGTTCTTCTTGTCACATAAATCCACATAGTCCTGGTATACAGCTGGTAGTTCAGGGACTGACATGGTTCCTTTAGGAACAGAGCAAGCTGAAACTTTTGGACTCATCTGTTTCTCTGGAAAGTGTAATTCCTTGGTCTCCCAGTTAATGGTAGGATTCTGAGCCTGCAGCCATGGTAGCCCTAGAATAATGGGAAAGTGGGGAAGAAGAGATAAGCATAAAGGACAGTTTCTCTTGATGATCTTTACCCATAAGAACCCTCAAAGGCTCTGTTTCCTGATCCACTGGTCCAGAGGTCAGCAGGGAGCCATCCACAGTTTCCATCTGTACTGGAGTAGCCTTCTTCACTGAACGTATCCCCTGTTTCAGAGCAAAGGAGACATCCATAAAATTTCCACTTGCCCCTGAGTCGATCATAGCAGAGCTAGACACCCAAGCTGAGTCAACCCAGAGTTTGATGGAAAGAAAGCAATGAGAATTGTTTTTCTTACAACTCAGCTGGGACACCGCTGAGGAAACTTGAAAAATGGCAGTGTTTACACAGTCAACGTCCTCAGAGGTAACGGAGTTTAAGTCCGAGAAATCAAGATCTGTTGCTGCAGATCTCTCTGGAGCCTGAGGCTCGGACCTGACAGATCCCCTCTCGCAACACTCACAATGAATGAGTGCTGCAGTAGTCTTACGAGAACGGCTGGGGCAGTTTATAATGAAGTGCCCTGACTTACCACAATAGAAACATAGATTTTCCTTAAAACGATGTTCCTTGCGTGCATCACTAACCCGTCGTTGTAAAGAGTCTACCTGCATGGGTTCAGGTTCAGGTTCCCGTGTAATCCTACTCAAAGGTTCCTTAGCTGGAGAGGAAGGTAGGAAAAGGTTAGTGCGATTGCTTTCGAACCATCTCTCTTGCCTGCGTTCAGTCAGACGAGTATCAATACGGATGCAGTAGTTAATAAAGTCACCTAACGCAGTGGGAGGGTCGGCACGAGCAAGTTCATCCTTAATCAGTGGAGATAACCCCTTTCGAAAAATAGATTTTTTGGCGGAACTGTCCCAGGTGGTATCAAGGGCCCATCTCCTGAAATCCAAGGCATATTCAGCTACCGAGTGCTTACCTTGGCGCAAAGCTAACATGGCTGCTTCAGCTGTTGCACCTCGATTGGGGTCATCAAACACCTGCCCCATGGCTGAAATAAAAGCATCAAGGTGATTCAAACAATCATCCTCAGTCTCAATCAGAGGGTTTGCCCACATCAAAGCCTTGTTGGTAAGCAACATAATTATAGTAAGCACCTTAGATCGTTCAGTGGGAAATTGTGAAGCATGTGCAGAAAAAAAAAGATTGCATTGATTAATAAATCCCCTGAATTTCTCACGTTCACCGCCAAAACGAAAAGGGGGCAACTTGGGAATCCCAGAACTCGGGGCTACGGCAGGAGCCTGGACTCGCTCTTCTAGAACCTCAATCCTGGCTCGCAAATCCTGGGCAGTCTGTCCAAACACTTGCAAATTGTGATTAGTGAGGTCCTGTAGGCTTGAAAAACGGGTCTTTATATTCTGCAAATCTGCAAGGATATTATCAGTCACTCCGCAAAGTTCCTTTATGCGGGCCTCCATCTTCCAGATCTTTTAAGACAGGAGTACTGGAAGAAGAGGAGAGGAGAAAAAAAAACAAAACAATAGTGTTTACCTGTGGTAACACTGCAGAGAAAAAAAAAAATTAAGGGAACTGCTCACCTGGAATGGTTGTGAGAAGTCACAACCACTATCATCACAGAAAGTTCACCCGGACATCTGGAATGGTTGTGAGAAGTCACAACCACTGTCATCACAGAAAGTACAACCGGACATCCGATATCCCCAGTTACAGCAGACACAGCCTTTCCAGACCCAGCAGACACTAACGTTTTGGCTTCAGAATCTTGTAATGTATGTAGTACAGTTCATATAGCGTCTTGTGCTTGGGTGCGATGAAAATACATGAGACACAGGTTTGATATAGAAAGTCTTGTATTACTTCATACAAGTTGGCAAAAATAGTCACACAGTTTGCAGACACAGAAGCAGGAGACACAGCAGGCCAGAGTAATCTAAGCTCAGCAATCACTCTCCACAACAGGTTCAGGATCTTCTTCTCTGTTACCGTAAGTCCATGCAAACGTGGGTCTTTCAAAGAGCAGGGTTCAGAGTCCACAAGTGCTTCAGAGTTCCTCAGTAGGAATAGCTGGAGTACAAGGTCCAAGGCTTTAGGAGTCAGGTCACAGGTTCACTGCAGGCTAGATTCTGAAGCACTGATTGCTCAGCTGTGGCTGCTTAAGAAGCAAAAGGAGAGAATCAGGCGGGAACATGCAAGCTGGAAACTCCATTTTGACTGAGGGCAAGATAGCTGCAGCAAGACAGAAAGTAAAATGGCTGACGAACAAACTGAGTTTCAGGAACATGTACACAGAACCTTACAGGTAGATTGAGAAAGAAAGTCAGAAAAGTTATAAGGCCTAAGTGTGGTTATTACGCAGAGACTGAAGTGAACACTGAAACACAACTGTTCACAATCTGTGAAAGGCTACTCCTTTGTCTACTTCTATAGTGTTTGCAACCAATGTATTGTATACGGATGGAAGCGCGTCACACTAATAGATTATATTTTAAATGGAATGGAGCAGAACCAATTGGAGATAAATGAAAAGGATGAGCCACTGAGACACGCTCAGCAGAGTACAAGCAGCAGTGCTTGAACAAGTAACTGGAGCGTGATGTGCACTCAAAAAATAAAAAACACAGACTGAAGTGAACACTGAAACACAACTGTTCACAATCCGTGAAAGGCTACTCCTTTGTCTACTTCTATAGTGTTTGCAACCAATGTATTGGATACGGATGGAAGCGCGTCACACTAATAGTTAAATTGCATGGAGCTGCAAGAATTACACTGAAGGAAAAAAAAAAGAGTCTGTGAGTGACACGTGCAGATGCCTACAGACAGCGTTGCATGCAGAGCAAACTGCAGCGTCACCTGCACTCACACACACCTTGCAGAGCTGTTAAAACAACACTGCAGGCAAAAGGAAGCTTTACACAGCGGTTGGTGCTAGCCTGCCTACAGCACAGTACACTAAATCGCAATCTCTAACTGTCCCTCAGAGTCAGCACAGCAGCGTTCTGTCCCTTACTGAATTCACAGCACAGTGACGCTAAAATGGCGGCGGCGCCTTTTATAGTGCATTCTGACATCATTTCAGCATCCAATCACAGCCATGCCATTAGTTAACATGACCGCAGCAGTACAGGATGTGCCCACACTTCTTAGGATTCCTCATTGGCTGACTAAAATCACATTGCCTCGCAAAGAATTATGGGAACTTCCGATTCCGGTATCCGATAAGACAAAAATATCGAAACGAAGTATCGAAAGGCCGATAGAGCTAATATCGGCCGATACCCGATATTTGCAGTATCGTATCGCTCAACACTACTTTTAAGGTCTTTTCTGGCTGACTAAGCAGTGGAGTACTTTGATGCATGCAATGGAGAATCGTCCTGCCTAAACATCATGATTTTATTAAAAGATTTTTCACTGCTTTAAGAAAGTGTCTTCTAAAAACTGGCTATAATTTTAAGTTGATTTTGAGTCCATCTTCAACCCCAAATGGTCAATCTAGCTTATTTTTAATAATACTGTCCATAGCAGTACCCCACCTACATATTGCTAGCATGTGAATCAAAGTGGAGGTCTGTGACTGTCATTAATTCAGCCATGGCCCATTCATCTGGTCTGTCAAGAGTTACTCTCATCTCATAAGTCCATAAAACCTTTGAAATATCTGTCTTCATATATTTCTTGGCCCAATCTTGATGTTTCAACTTATCTGTCTTGTTCAGTGGTGGTCAGTTTCAGCCCTACTTTCCTAGGCCATGTCGACACTCCAGGGAGGTTGCAGTTCTGGCGTATGACAGCACTGGAGGATAATGGCTTCCTGGTTATTTCACTTTTGATTCTTCTCAAATCTTTGGCAATTAAGGTGTGTCTTCTTTTCATATCATCATTTTGTTTTTAATATCATCATTTTGTGACCCTTTTGAAAATTTGGAAATAAACTTTTGATGTTTCTGTGATCACGCCCCAATATCTTAGCAAATTTAAGAGTGCTGCATTCCTCTGTAAGACTTTTAACATTTTTTAACTTTTCAGAGTCAGTTAAATCTCTACATTGGACCATTTTGCCTGTGAAAAACAAGCTGCCTAACAATTCTGCACACCTTGATAAAGGACATAGATATCCTTAGGCCACTTCATCACTCAATATAAAAATACACATCACCTAATCTTCATCATCCAATAAGCATTCAAAGTTATACAGCTTGCAGTTGGAAAAAATGCATGAAAATGATGATGTGGTCAAAATTCTCACTGGCCTAATAATTGTGCACAGTGAACATAAAAGCAATATTAAGTTTAACATAGTTCCTTAACCCTTTAACGACCACAACCTTGGACTTATAGGTGCGTCCAAGATTGCCTCCCCCTGTTTGACGTGGGCTCTGCGGCAATGAACCTGCAACTTTTCTGGCACGTAAGCTGATTTAATCTCGATCCACCCACAGCTATTAACATGCTAAATACTGCTGTCAATTTCTGACAGCGGCATTTAACATGATTGCTCCGAAAACGCGTCACAAAGCCCGCTCATTGATGCCTGTGTCACATGACCGCGAGTCGCTGATGGGTTGACATGACAACCTGGGGTCTGCACGAGATCCCTTTGGTTGTCAGCGTCGCACTGATATGAGCGCTGCCCAGTAGCCGGCGCTCATAGCAGATGAGCATTTTTAACTACATATGGCAAGGCTCAAGCCCTGCTATATGTAGCACAAGCGTTCAGAAGATTGCAGCTTCTAGTCTCCCATAGAGACTATGGATGGCAGTAAAAAGTCCAAAAAATGTTTTTTAAAAAAAAAAAATATATCTAAAAGTTTAAATCGCCCTCAATTCGCCAAATTCAAATAAAACAATAAAAAATATACACACATTTCGTATTGCCGCATTCAGAATCACCCCATCTATCAATATATAAAAATAAGTAATACGATCAGTAAATGGTGTAACGAGAAAAAAATCGAAATGCCAAAGTTTATTGGCAATAACGGGCAATCAAAAGATCGAATCTACACCAAAATGGTATTGATACAAACTTCAGCTCAGCACGTAAAAAATAAGCCCTAACCCAGAAATTTTTTTTACAAATTTTGGATTTTTTTTCACCACTTATATAAGAAAGAACCCATACATATTTGGTATCTATGAACTCATAATGACCTGGAGAATCATAATGGCAGGTCAGTTTTCGCATTTAGTGAACATGGTAAAAAAAAACACAAAAAAACAAACGTAGAATTGCACTTTTTTTTTGTTTTGCAATTTCATAGAATCATAGAATGGTAGAGTTGGAAGGGACCTCCTGGGTCATCTGGTCCAACCCCCTGCTCAAAGCAGGATTCACTAAATCATCCCAGACAGATGTCTGTCCAGCCTCTGTTTGAAGACTTCCATTGAAGGAGAACTCACCACCTCTTGTGGCAGCCTGTTCCACCCTAACTATCAAAAAGTTTTTCTTAATATCTAATCTGTGTCTCATCCCATTCAGTTTCATCCCATTGCTTCTAGTCTTTCCTTGTGAAAATGAGAATAAAGATGATCCTTCTACAATGTGACAGCCCTTGAGATATTTGTATACAGCTATTAAGTCTCCTCTCTGTCTTCTCTTTTGCAAGCTAAACATTCCCAAATCCTGCAACCGTTCCTCATAGCACATGGTTTGCAGACCGGTCACCATTCTGGTCACTCTTCTCTGAACTTGCTCCAGTTTGTTGATGTCTTTTTTAAAATGTGGTGCCCAAAACTGGACACAGTATTCCAGATGAGGTCTGACCAAAGAGGAGTAGAGGGCAATAATGACTTCACATGATCTTGACTGTATGCTTCTGTTAATACATCCTAGGATTGTATTTGCCTTTTTTGCTGCTGCATCACACTGTTGACCCATGTTCAGTCTGTGATCTATTAGTATACCCAAGTCTTTTTCACATGTGCTGTTACTTAGCCCTATTCCTCCCATTTTGTATATGCTTTTTCATTTGTATTGCCCAGATGTAGTACTTTACATTTTTCCCTGTTAAAAACCATTCTGTTAGCTGCTGCCCACTGCTCCAGTTTATTTATATCTTTTTGAATCCACAATATGAAAAGCTGAAAAAGGGTACTGTATCAGCAGATACCAGGTATATATAGTATAGTGAAAATATTTGAAATCTTCGTATATATTTCAGGAGGCAGACACTGACTCTCTCAGGCTCAGTATGGATTACACAAGAATATAATAAGAAGAAAAAGGGGTACTGTATCAGCAGATACCAGGTATATATGGTATGGTGAAAATATTAGAAAACTCCGTGTATATTTCAGGAGGCAGACATAGACGCTCTCAGGCTCAGTATGCATTACACAATAATATAAAAATATGAAAAAGGGGTACTGTATCACCAGATACCAGGTATATATCGTATGGCGAAAATATTGTAAATCTCCGTATATATTTCCAGAGTAACAGACAGACGCTCACAGGCTCAGTATGGATTAGACCACAATATAAAAAGCTGAAAAAGGGTACTGTATCACCAGATACCAGGTACATATAGTATAGGTAAAATATTGTAAAACTCTGTATATATTTCAGGAGTCAGACAATGACGCTCACAGGCTCAGTATCTATTACACAAGAATATAAAAAGAAGATCTGCAAGAAATAATCACACTGTGGGCCAATGTTCAAGGTGTCAATGATGCACTTAGAGTGGTGGGTGGTGGAGGACTTTGTGCCAAAAATGGTACTGTATCACAAGCGTACAGCTGTATACAGGGGGTCATTGTAAATCTCTGTATATTTTTCCAGAGTCAGACACAGACTCTCACAGGCTCAGTATGGATTACACGAGAATATATAAAGTGGAAAAAGAATAATGTATTAGAAGCGTACAGCTGTATAGAGTGTTGGGGAAATTGTAAATCTCCGTGTATTTTGCCAGAGTCAGACACAGGCTCAGTATGGATCACACCAGAATATAAAAAGTAGAAAAAGGGTAATGTATTAGAAGCATACAGCTGTATACAGTGTTGGGGAAATTGTAAATCTCCGTATATTTTTCCAGAGTCAGACACAGGCTCAGTATGGATCACACCAGAATATAAAAAGTAGAAAAAGGGTAATGTATTAGAAGCGTACAGCTGTATACAGGGTTGAGGAAATTGTAAATCTCTGTATATTTTTCCAGAGTCAGACACAGACTCTCACAGGCTCAGTATGGATTACACGAGAATATAAAAAGTAGAAAAAGGGTAATGTATTAGAAGCTTACAGCTGTATACAGTATTGGGGAAATTGTAAATCTCTGTATGTTTTGCCAGAGTCAGACACAGGCTCTCACAGGCTCAGTATGGATCACACCAGAATATAAAAAGTTGGGGGGTGGAGGAGGGGGGGCAGCCCAGATAGGGAGGTGGCAAAAATGGCATATGTTGAGGTGTAGGCTGGACATTCAGCAGCTGCAAATGGAGGAATTGTAGAAGTCAGATGAAGAGGAGGACAAAGTGAGCCATTTAGCTGGCAACCTATGTGTCATCAGGGGAAGGTGGGAAAAAATCCTTTGAAACCCATGCATGGTTCATTTTAATGAAGGTTAGATCATCAACATTTTGTGTCGACAGACGGGTCCTTCTTCTGTCAGGATTGATCTAGCAGCACTGAAGACTCTTTCTGATAGCACACTACCAGCAGGGCAAGCGAGCTCCTGTAAGGCATATTGTGCCAATTCAGGCCAGGTGTCCAGTTTACAGGCCCAGTAGTCAAAGGGGAATGACCTGTGAGGGAGAACATCGATAGGGGAGATGAAGTAATTTTTAACCATAGTTGACAACTGCTGTCTCCTGTCTGTTTCAATAGATTCAGTATTACCAGGCGTGTGAACGGTCCTGGAGAAATCAGTCCACAACATGGTCATGAAACCCCTGTCTCCAACGCCTCTTCGGCTGTGTGCACCACGAGCACCTCTTACATTTGGCCCAGTACAGCTCGTGGTAGAACCTGCACCACTGCTGTTTGCTGGGAATGCCTCTAACAAATGGTTTACCAGAGTTGCTTGTTTGTTCGCCAATATTAGCTCTAGGTTCTCCTGTGGCATGATGTTCTGTAATTTGCCTTTATAGCGTGGATCGAGGATGCTGGCAAACCAGTAGTCATTATCCTTCATAATTTTGGCAATGCGGGGGTCCCTTTTTAGGATCCCCAAGGCATAATCACACATGTGGGCCAATGTTCCTGGTGTCAATGATGCACTGCCAGTGGTGGGTGGAGGAGCACTTTCTGCCAAATCCACATCCCTCCAGTCACGCACAAACCCTGTACCTGACCTTGGCAAGCCAACATTTTCTCTTTCCCCCTGAGAAGCATCCTCCTCCCCAAAATAATCATCCCCCTCATCCTCCTCCTTCCTCTTCTTCCTCCACCTCGTCCACGACAGTTACCTGAGCAGACAATGGCTGACTCTCATCAAGGCTTCCCTCCTCCTCCTCCTCTTCCTCCTCCGCTGCAAACGGCTGATCCTTAATGTGCGTCAAAGTTTGCATGAGCAGACGCATAAGTGGGATGCTCATGCTTATGATGGCATCATCTGCGCTTACCAGCCGTGTGCATTCCTCAAAACACTGAAGGACTTTACAGAGGTCTTTCAGCTTTGACCACTGCACACCCGACAACTCCATGTCTGCCCTCAAACTGCCTGCCAGTGTATGCTCCCATAAATGCATTAGAGCCTGCCTCTGTTCACACAGCCTCTCAACCATGTGCATGGTGGAGTTCCACCTTGTTGAAACGTCTATGATTAGGCGGTGCTTGGGGAGGTGGAGCGATCGCTGCAGCCTCTGCATACGACTGGAGTCTACGGGCGAGCGATGGATGTGCAAGCACAGTCTTCGAACTTTATGGAGCAGGGCTGTTAACTCCAGATAATTATTTAAGAAGCACTGCACCACCAGGTTCAAGGTGTGAGCCAGGCAAGGTATGTGTTTGAGTTTTGCCAGGGCTATGGCCACCACAAAATTACGTCCGTTATCACTGACTACCTTGCATGCCTCAAGATGTATACTGCCCAGCCATGACTCAGTTTCTCACTGCAAGTAGTTGGCCAGTACCTCCGCGGTGTGTCTGTTGTCGCCCAAAGACATAATTTTTAAAACAGCCTGCTGACACTTACCACTAGCTGTTCGATAGTGGGACACCTCATGTGCAACACTGGCAGCTGCGGATGGAGTGCTTTTTCTACTGCGCTCTGTCGACGAGCTTTCGCTTCTGGAGAAAGAGGGTCGAAAGCCTACAGCCAACTGTTGCCTATACCGTGGGCTAGGCAGCACTGTCCCACCGCCACTGTCCCCTGTGGACCCTGCATCCACCACATTCATCCAGTGCGCAGTGATGGACACGTAATGACCCTGGCCAAGCCTACTGGCCCATGCATCTGTTGTGAGGTGCACCTTTCCACTCACTAATTGTTTGAGTGCATGGACAATGCGGTCTTTCACATGCAGGTGGAGAGCAGGGATGGCTTTTCTAGAAAAGAAGTGCCGAATGGGTAGGTCATAGCGTGGGACAGCGTAGGCCATGAGGTCTCTGAACGCTGCGCTTTCAACCAAACGGAAGGGCATCATCTCAAATTCAAATTCAAAGAAGCTTTATTGGCAGGACTAAATACACATTAGTTTTGCCAAAGCAAGTGTACAAAAGGGGGATAGGGATAGGGATGTTGAGTAGGGGCAGATCCAGGGTGGGGGCTATGGAAGTCCATGGCATAGGGAGGGGTGATGGGGGCGCAGGTCCAGGGTGGGGGCTATAAAAGTCCATGGCATAGGGAGGGGTGATGGGGGCAGATCCGGGGTGGGGGCTATAGAAGTCCATGGCATATCATAGTTCTCTTTCTCGCAGTCTATGACATTCGCTCACATACCGCGCTGCTATCTCCGCTGCTCTCTCTTCTTCCCCCAGCAAGATATGTGTTTTCTCTTCCTCCTTCATGGTGATGAAATCCGGGAAGAGATGTGAGAGTCTCCTGAAGTGAGTGTCCCTCACTGCTGAGTATTTGGAGCAGTGTAGCAGGAAGTGGGTTTCGTCCTCTATGGCCTCCTGGTCACAGTGTTGGCATAGTCTTTCCTCCCTGGGCTTGTAGCTCTGCCTGTGTCGGCCGGATTCGATGGCCAGACTGTGAGCGCTGAGTCTATACCGGCTCAGGATCTGGCGGTCTCTGGGGTCCGGGAGTTTCTCCAGGTATGGGGCCAGACTGTAGTCTCTCTGTAGACTCTGGTACATGGTCAGTTTCTGGGAGCTGATGATGTCGTTCTTCCAGTCACTGACATACCTCTCCTGGCCTTCGTCTACCATCTTCCTGATTTCGGCTTTTGTCAGGTTGTTGTGATTGGTGTTCTGGTCAGGTTGGGTTTGGGTGAGCTGTTCCGAGGGTCCTAGTTTTTCTGTTTCACCTACGTGTGTCAGGGCTTTATGGTGATGGGAGCTTGGATTGCTCCTACGTAGGTGAGCCCGGAATGACAGTGCCCTCTTTAGAACCGTTAGGTGTAGAGGGAATCTGCCCAGCTCGGCCCGGCAGGCACTGTTGGAGGTGCTCCGATGGACTTGGAGAAGGTGCTTGCAGAATTCCAGGTGGAATATTTCTGTTGGGCTGGAATCCCATCTTGACCAGTCTGGGTAGGTGTGAGGACCCCAGACTTCACTGCCATACAGGAGGATTGGGGCGATGACCGAGTCGAAGATTTTTAACCAGACCCTCACTGGTGGCTTCAGATGGTAAAGTTTCCTTCGGATGCCATAGAAGGTTTTACATGCCTTGTCTTTCAGGGTCTCTATGGCTTGTTTGAAGCTTCCTGACCGGTGAATCTCTAGGCCCAGGTAGGTATATTTGTCTGTTCCTGTAAGGGCGCAGTTGTTGAGGACAAATGAAGGGTGCTGGTCTAATTTTCTCTTTCTCCTCTGGAACACCATGATGTTGATTTTCTTTAGGTTGACCGGTAGTGCCCAGGTGGAGCTGAATTTCTCTAAGATTTTCAGGTTGTCTTGGAGGCCTTTCTCGGTTGGTGACAGAAGCAGCAGGTCATCTGCATACAGCAGGAATTTCACCTGGGTGTCGTGGAGGATGGGACCTGGTGCTGTGGAAGATTCCAGAGCGGTAGCCAGCTCGTTGATGTAAATGTTGAAGAGCGTTGGACTTAGGCTGCAGCCTTGTCTGACTCCACGGCTCTGCTGGAAATAAGCCGTTCTTTTACCGTTCACACTCACACTGCAGAGGTTCTCGGTGTAGGAGCTTTTGATAACATCGTAGGTCTTTCCTCCTATTCCGCTCTCCAGCAGTTTCAGGAATAAGCCCGGGTGCCACACTGAATCAAAGGCCTTTTTAAAGTCCACGAAACAGGCGTATATCTTCCCGTTCTTTGTATTGTGGATGTGTCTCTGAATGAGGCTGTGCAGGGTATAGATGTGGTCAGTGGTGCGGTGGTTTGGCATGAACCCTGCTTGGCTCTTGCTGAGGACGTTATGTTCGGTGAGGAAACTGAGGATCCTCTTGTTCAGGATGCTGTTGAACAGTTTCCCCAGGTTGCTGCTGACACATATGCCTCTGTAGTTGGCTGGGTCATACCTGTCCCCATTCTTGTGGATGGGTGTGATGAGGCCTTGGTTCCAGGTACGAGGGAAGTAGCCGGCACTTAGCACAATATTGAAGAGTTTAACCATTGCAGCCTGTATTTCTGGTGGGCTGTACTTCAGCATTTCTGGTAGGATTCCATCCAGGCCACCGGCTTTTCTACATCTTATGGAAGAGATTCTCTCTGCTACTTCCTGTAATGTAATAGGTGTATCCACTGGGTTTTGGAAATTTTTTACTTTTTCCTCCATTGCTTTTAGTTTTGCCATTATGTTTTCCTGTTCTTGGTTTAGTTCTTCCTTTGGGATGTCTTTATAGAGGTCTCTGAAGTACTGGAGCCAGATGTTGCCATTTTGGATATGGATGTTGTTTTTCTTATCTTTTGTGCCCATGTGGTTCCATAGTTCCAGAAGGAATTGTCTTGAAGAGCATCTTGGAGTTGGTTAAGCTTGGTAGAGATGTAACTCTGCTTCTTCCTCCTGAGGATGGTTTTGTACTGTCTTTGTATGGTTTCATAGGCTTCCCTCAGACCAGGGTGGTTGGGGTCTCTATGTTTCTTGTTTGAGGCTGTTCTCAGGGTCTTCCGTACGGCTTTACATTCTCTGTCAAACCAACCGTTGGTCTGTTTTTCTTTTGGTCTTTTGTAGTCAACTTTTTTAAGGTCGGACAGTCTGGCCATTGCATAGAATATATTGTTGAGGTCTTTTGTAGCTTGACTCACTCCCTTTGGGTTAGGCTGGTACTCGTGGTTGTAGAAGTGGTGGAGCATCCGCTGTATTTCGTGTCTGCTGAGAGCCTCTTTGTACTTTAGTGCCGACGTTTTGGACCATTTATATGATGGAGGCCGGTTGAAGAGGCCGCTATGCTGTGGCTTTTGAGTGGGTGGTTTCTCTGTAGATTTCAAGTACAGAAGAAGTTGGCTGTGGTCTGACAGGTGCGTTTGTGGGGTGACTATGAAGGCGCTGATATTTGCCCGGCTCATGTCTGTAATGGCATAATCTACTACACTCCTCCCTACATGGGAGTTTAGTGTATACCTCCCTAAAGAGTCTCCTTTGGTACGTCCATTAAGAATATGAAGTCCTAAACTTCTACATACGTTCAGGAGCTTTTTACCATTTTTGTTGACTGTACTGTCATAGCTGTTTCTCTCTGTGTGTACTGAGTCTTGGCCGTCATTCTCTGCTCCAAATATGTAGATGTTCCCATCCGTGGTCAGGAAGTCGTTTTCTCTCCCTGTTCTTGCGTTGACGTCTCCAAAGATGAGAACTTTGCCCAGGGCCTGAAAGTGGGCGGCTTCTCTTTGTAAGATCTCGAAGCTCTCTGGATTGAAGTAGGGGGACTCTGGCGGTGGTATATAGGTGGCGCAGAGGTGGACATCAGACTGAGAGGTGAGGATGGAGCTGCTGATCCTGATCCATATGTGGCTGCTTCCTCTCTTCACCGGTTTGATGTATTGGTGGAGCTCGTCTTTATACCAGATCAGTATTCCTCCTGAGCTCCGGCCCTGTTTGATGTTTTTATTTTTCAGGGCAGGGACAGAGATTTCCCTGTATCCGATGGGCGCCAGGGATTCGTTTTCGGCTCTGGTCCATGTTTCCAGGAGGATCTGGATGTCTATATTTTTCAGTCTTTGTATAAAGTCCGGGTCATTTGTTTTACATCCAAAGGTCGAGGTGTTGAGACCCTGAATATTCCAGCTGCTGATTGTAAGTGAAGTCATTTTTCTATTTATCTTGTGTGTATATACCTTGTAATGAGTATGGCTGTGTAGGACAAACTGGATTTCTGACTGTTTTGTAGGTGTGCTTGGTTCCATCCAGTCACATTAGTTTCCTGCATAGTGCGCTGAGCAGGGTCTTTACCTCATCCATATCTCTGCTCTGCGTGTATCTGTGTGGGGTCGGTGGACCCCTCCATGGAGGTCTCCTCCTCTGATGGTCTGATTTTGGGTGAAGAGCTTTGTTTCCAGCTTCTGGAGATAGGATTGGGGTTTTCTGTCTTTTTATTGTTAGGGGTCTTTCGGTGTGATGTTGGTCACTGTTGAATCCGGGCCTGGGTCCTCTGTTTAGTACGATGTCTTTCAGCTCTTTAGCCAGGAGGCTGACCCCTTGTTTGTTGAGGTGCTTATTATCATATAGGTGATGGTGGTTTATGGAAAGGTGTTGTGCCAGGGTCACGTTTGGGACAGTCTTGACCTTTTCTGTCAGTTCCATATTGATGCTTTGGGTGGTTTGCCTGGATATGTCCTTTGTTGGGAGCAGAGATGACAGAATGATTTTGCTGTCTGGGAATTTTAGTTTTGACTTCTTTGCTAGTTGGGCCAGTTGTGCTGCGATCTGCTTGTGCTGGTCTGGCAGATTGTTTGTACCTGTGTGTATAATAATATGGTTTGGGTTGGTAAAACGTGGATTATTAATGACCTCTGTCACCTGTTCAATAGTTGCACAGTGGATTTTTCTGACCCGTTTTCCTGGGAATAGCCGTTGTGCATTTAGGTACTTCCCATTTGAGTCCATTATTAGGACGATATCAGGGCTTTGTGGTGTCTGGGATGGGTTAAGTGGCTGATGGTGGGGGTCTGTGATGCTGGCTTTGCTGGTGGTTAGTTCGCTTCTCGCTGGCTCACTTTTCTTGGTTTCAGTATTATTCATATTATAGGTTATTGCTGTGTTGTTGTTTGGGGTCTCCACATTCTGGTCAGTGGAGGCCATGTTTTCTGCACTCTGGTTTGTTTCCATTGCCCCCTGCTGGGTCAGACATTGAGGACTCTGTATTTTGAGTTCTGCTATCTCCTTTCTGAGCCTTTCATTGTCATTTTGTAATTCGCTCATTTCCTCTCTTATTTTCTGGAGAGCTGAGTTGAACTCGCATTTCAGCTTATTGATCTCATTTGTTGCTTGGTCATTTGCATTTCTATGTGAGTTTCTTTGAAGTTCTTCCTTAATTTGAGCCAAGTCTCCTTCTAATTGAGATAGACAGTCTCTGATGTTCTCAGGGGAGAGGTGTGAAGTGTTGGGGGTAGTGGCCCTGGAGGTCTTCTCTTTAGATATGTGAGCATTAGAAATGGCCTCTGCAAGTGTCTTTCTAAGGATTTTTGCCTGTTCACTGATTTCAATAAAAAGGTCATCGAACTGCTGCAGATTGACCTCAGTCCCTTGCACCATGACGGTGCCAGTATTGTACAAAGTTATAGTGAGTGAGTGTGTGTCATCTTCTGCGTTGTTTTTAATTTTAATCTGCCGGCCAGTATTGTTGTTGCACTGAGATATATGTTTATAATGCTTGCACAGGGCGGTGTGCCAGGCTGAGAGATGGTCTGTGCGGAATACCACGTTGGTTCTCCTTTTTTCTTCATCTTTAGTGTAATCAGAATATAGGGTTTCTGGATTCTCCCTCATTGCTTTTCCTTTGCTGACTTTACTGCTCCTCTGCCCCTGTGGTGTCTCCATATCTGACCCCCTGGTGTGCTGTGTCTCCAGCCATGTGCTTTGCCCATTTACTTCTAAATTTGTGCTTTCCATTTTTGTGGTTATATAGTAATTATAATCCTTATTTCTAAGAAGATAGATTTGTAGGAAGTCTATAGATTGTTTTGGGGTTGCAGAGTGGTCCTACCTTTGGATGCTCAGGTCTCTGGATGTCAGATGAATGCTGCCTGTTTGCAGTCTGTCCTCCAAGAGATTCTTGCTTTGTCCTTTAAATCCTCTATTTCTTCCTCTTTCATAAAAATCCAAAGTCCAGCTCAGTCCAGGTCCCTTTTCTGTCCCGCGGAGTTGATTTTTTCCAGGTTTTGTCTTACAGTTGGCTCATTACAAGGTATAAAGTGATGGAAATTCAGGAGCTCATCTTCATTGCTTCTTACTCCTAGGAATGGTGGGCGGGAATCTCTAATGAGATCAGTTTGGCAATGTAGGCATTCAAAGCCAGTGTACGTGGATGAGAGGATGAGTACTTTCTTGTCCGACTCAGAGTGTCTGGTAGGGTGAGCTGGACTTGAGAGCTGCATGTGGGAGAACTAGCAGTGGACATGACGGACTGAGAGAGGGTTGGTGATGGTGGTGGTGATGGCCTAGATGCAGTCTTTTGTTGCAAATACATTGTGATTCCCTGACTGCTTTGGCATTGCGACGACACCTCAACATTTCTTGCTGGTGGTGTGCCAACCGGTGGGCTTACAGTGGGGGAAGCGATAGAGCGTTGCTGGCTAACTTCAGTTGGAGCAGGTGCACATTTGCTACCTGAGGTTTTGTACTCCGTTCACGCTTGCAAGTGCATGTTCATTAAATGTCTAAGCATGCAACTGGTATTCAAATTTCTGAGATTTTTCCCTCTGCTAAAGGTCCTTCTGCACTTCTTACAGATAACCTTTGCCTCATCAATAGGATTTTGGTCAAAAAAGTGCCACACTGGACACTTCCTACTATGATATAAATTTTCAGGGCTTGCACGCTGTGCTAATTTGTCTGTCTGGCCAAGCTGTCCTGCAACTCTTTTTGTTTTTTAACACCTTTTTGGTATGCTACAGGGCCTGCCAGATAACCCCAGCTGCGATGTCGATACCTGCTGCCGATCCTCCTCCTCTTCTGAACTATTGCCAACGGCCTCTTCCCCCACTGGATGCCAATCCGGGTCAACAACTGGGTCATCCATCACCTCCTCTTCAATTTCATCTGCACCTTCCTCTGTGTCACCGTGTAATGTGGTATAGTATGCGGGAAGGGGCACCTGAGTTTCATCAGGGTCACATTCTGGCTCAGTACACTACAAAGGCAATGTAGTGCTCTGGTTGAATGTACCAGCACAATCATATAGCAGTGGCTGTGCATCAGTGCACTCCATGTCAGATTCATCTTGGACTGGGGAATTCAGGATTTGACTTGATAACCCAGGCATGGTATGTGAAAAGAGCTCCATGGAGTAATCTGAAGTGTGGGCTTCTGCATCCTTCACTTTTGGTGGGGGTGAAGGACACAAGGAAAGGTGTTGTTCCTGACCAGAAAGAAGCCTGCACTGACGACTCAGTGTTTGGAGTTTTTGAAAGTTCAGAAGAGGAGGCGATAGAGCTGGAGGCTGTTTCGGCAATGTAAGCCAAAACCTGTTCCTGATGCTCCAGCTTTAAAAGCGGTTTACGTAATCCCAGAAAGGGGAGCCTTCCAGGCCTTCTGGAGCCAGACGATGACGCAGGCTCAACACCTCCTGCCTTAGGTGCTATTGTGCTTTTGGCACTACCAGCAGATGCACCACCACCACCACCATCAGTACCACGTAGCCCCCCACGCCCACGTCCGCGGCCTCTTCCACCATACTTCCTCATGTTTGTGAAATTGTACCCAAAATACCAGCAGATATATGGCACTGTATCAGAAGCGTACAACTGTATACGTTGAAGGTGAAAAATTGTAATCTCTGTATGTATTTCAGGAGTAACAGACACAGACTCTCACAGGCTCAGTATGGATTACACCAGAATATAAAAAGCAAAAAAGTGTACTGTATCAGAAGCGTACAGCCGTATATAGTGCTGGGTTAATTTTAAATCTCCATATATATTTCAGGAGAAACGCACACGCTCACAGGCTCAGTATGGATTACACCAGAATATGAAAAGCAGAAAAAGGGTACTGTATCAGTAGCGTACAGCTGTATACAGTGTTGGGGTAATTTTAAATCTCCGTATATATTTCAGTAGTAACACACACGCTCACAGGCTGAGTATGGATAACACCAGAATATGAAAAGCAGAAAAAGTGTACTGTATCAGAAGCGTAGAGCTGTATACAGTGTTGGGGTAATTTTTAATCTCCGTATATATTTGAGGAGTAACACACACGCTCACAGGCTCAGTATAGATTACACCAGAATTTGAAAAGCAGAAAAAGTGTACTGTATCAGTATTGTACAGCTGTATACAGTGTTGGGGTAATTTTAAATCTCCGTATATATTTCAGGTGTAACACACATGGTCACAGGCTCAGTATGGATAACACCAGAATATGAAAAGCAGAAAAAGTGTACTGTATCAGTAGCGTACAGCTGTATACAGTGTTGGGGTAATTTTAAATCTCCGTATATATTTAAGGAGTAACACGCACGCTCACAGGCTCAGTATGAATTACACCAGAATATGAAAAGCAGAAAAAGCGTACTGTATCGGTACGTACAGCTGTATACAGTGTTGGGGTAAATTTAATTCTCCGTATATATTTCAGGAGTAACACACACGGTCACAGGCTCAGTATGGATAACACCAGAATATGAAAAGCAGAAAAAGTGTACTGTATCAGTAGCGTACAGCTGTATACAGTGTTGGGGTAATTTTAAATCTCCGTATATATTTGAGGAGTAACACACACGCTCACAGGCTCAATATGAATTACATAAGAATATGAAAAGCAGAAAAAGTGTACTGTATCTGAAGCGTACAGCTGTATACAGTGTTGGGATAATTTTAAATCTCCGTATATATTTCCGTAGTCACACACAGACGCTCTCTCAGTATGGATTTGACCGTAATACACAAGCCAGAAAAACTGTACTGTATCAGAAGATACCAGCTGTATACGGTTTTGGGGAAAATTGAAATCTCCGTAAATATTTCCGGAGTCACACACAGATAGTCAGCATGTATTTGTCCGTGATACCAGCCGGTACACGGTAGTGTGAGGAGCGTACAGCTCTATACGGTGTGGGAAAATATGAACGCTCGGAAACTGTGCAGAAAAAAAGAATAAAAGTATTAGTGCTGTGTAGGTGCTGTGTTAAAAAGCACTCTGCACAACAGTGTACACACAGCAATACAGGTAGCAGGCAACCTAATAATCAGCTCTGCTGCTGCACAAAAGAAATTCCTCCCTGTCACTGGCAGGCAGTCTAATAATCATCTCTGCTGCTCCACAAAAGAAATTCCTCCCCTCTCACTGGCAGGCAGCCTAATAATCAGCTCTGCTGCTGCACACAAGCAATTCCTCCCCTGTCACTGGCAGGCAGTCTAATAATCAGCTCTGCTGCTCCACAAAAGAAATTCCTCCCCTCTCACTGGCAGGCAGCCTAATAATCAGCTCTGCTGCTGCACACAAGCAATTCCTCCCCGTCACTGCACACTAACTGTACAGCTAATCGCTATCAGCACAAGCACAGAATTATTGTTTTTTCCTGCCTAATGCTCTCCCTACTGAGAACCAGCATCAGCAACCTCCCTCCCTAAAATGGCGGTCGGCGGTGAGGGCTTTTATAGGCACTCTGACGCCACACAAAGCAAGCCAATCACTGCAGTGCCCTTCTCTAAGATGTTGCTGGCTGCTGCCCATGTAATTGTGTTGCCCACAGTCTGCGTCCTTGCTCATTGGCTGAGAAAAGGCCCTTCAAGCATGGCCGACCTCACGCTATGGTCTGGTTTCGCTCCGCGAAACCCGACTTTGGCGAAGGTCGGTCTTTTTTTAATCTGACCGACCTGTTTCGCTCAACTCTACTAATGACCTTTGTATATCTATTATTTCTATTATAGGAAGTAGCCAAGAGCAGGTACAAATCTTAGATGGAAAACTTTGTAGCATGTACAAAGTTTAGTGATTACATTTTCTGTAGTGAACAAAGCCACCAGCTTAACAGTTACAAATGTTGGCATATCATTTGTAAGCAGTATTTCAATTACACAGTTTAGCTAATCTTAGGCCTCCATACTTTCATACATTGTTCCCCTCTTCTGTCTACTGACCTATTGCACAGTACCCATGCCCTAACCTGGCAGCTCAGCATGTTTTCACTAACAGTTCTAGCCTATACAATGTCTCAGCACAAGCTTCTTTTGCTGTATCAGGGTTCCCAAAACTCAAGTGGACTCTTTCTGGACTCCCCACTCTATAGCCACTGCAGCTGAGCCCTCCTTTTTCGGCACTCTGCTTTCCAGGTCATCAAGTGTGTTCTGGCTGAGATGCAAACAGCCACATCTACATTCCAGTTACTTTCATACTACCATTGATTTTTTTACACACACACTCTCACACACACATGCTCACTGTGTGGACTAGTCTGCCACACTCCCCTTGTGACCTCCACACAGATTCTGAACACAGACATAAAAAAAACAAAACCCAGGGATCTATTTAGAGACTAAATCATAGAATCATAGAATGTTACATGTTATGTTTCGGTAGCTGAGGAGGACAGGAACAACAGCAGGGCAGCCGAACACCTGAGATGTTGGTAACTGATGGGTTGCAGATTCCTAAACTAACGACACAACTAGAGGTAGCCGTGGAGCGTTTCTACGTTGATCCTTGACGCCTCGTCACAGCCTGAGAGATAACTACACCTAAAGGCAGAAAGATGAAAGCTATCTGCCCCGGAGCAGATCCCCAAAGAAAATAGTAAGCCCCCAAACATATAATGGCGGTTAGACAAGATGAAAATACAAACATAGGCAGAAAATAGACTGAGCAAACGCTGGGGCCACAAGCTGACTAAATAGGATAGGAAAGGAGAGATTACTTTCTGCAACCCAGAAAACCCTACAAAAATCCAACAATTCTGATTACAAAAATACTGAGATCACACGATCTCACCACCACTAAATCAGATCTCAGTGTGAACAAAAACCAAGCCGCAGCCGCTGAAAAAACAGGAAAAAGCAAATGAGCAAATAACAGTGGCTGCAAAAAAACTGTGAGGAGCTCAGGCCCAGGAGGGGACCTGGCTGACCTCCACAAAAGTGCAGAAAACAATGCAAAAAGCAAGCACAAAAAGAAAAGCAAAAAATATCTTATCTGAAAGCAGGAGATGCAGGCAGGACTCCAGCAAACTTCCAAATGAACCAGGAAGCACAATTGAGACAAGAACAATTGATCACCGGCAACCATCATGGGAGGGAACCTCCCTTATATCAGACCAGTCCGTGATTCCAGATTGCCACTCCTCGCTGAAAGGTTCAGTACTGTCTGTAACCACCAGAGGGAGCCTCTGCTCAGAAACCATCTCTAGCACATTCATAACAGTACCCCCCCCCTTGAGGAGGGGTCACCGAACCCTCACTTGTGCAACCAGGCCGATCAGGATGAGCTCGGTGGTAGGCACGGATCAGTCTCCTAGCATGGATGTCCGAAGCAAACACCCAAGAATTGTCCTCCTGACCATAACCTCTCCACTTAACCAAAAACTGGAGTTTCTGTCTAGAAAAACGAGAATCCAATATTTTCTCAACCACATACTCCAGATTGCCCTCAACCAAAACAGGGTCAGGAGGCGTAGCCAAAGGAACCACTGGCTCGACAAACCTCTTCAATAAGGACTTGTGGAACACGTTATGGATCTTAAATGTCCCTGGAAGAAGCAAACGGAAGGAAACAGGATTAAGAATCTCCATGATCTTATAAGGTCCAATGAACCTGGGCTTAAACTTTGGAGATGCAACCCTCATAGGGATATTTCTTGAGGACAACCAAACCAAGTCCCCCACTTTAAACCGAGGACCATCAGTGCTATGCCAGTTGGCAAACCGTTGGGCCTTCTCCTGAGAGAGAGACAACCTCTCCACTACCTGGTCCCAAATCTGCTGCATTCGCTCCACAACAGAGTCAACACCCGGACAGACAGAAGCCTCCGCCTGTCCCGAAGAAAATCGGGGTGAAACCCAAAATTGCAGAAAAATGGAGACATCAAGGTGCAGAGCTAGCCCTATTATTAAGAGCAAACTCAGCCAAAGGCAAAAAAGAGACCCAATCATCTTGATCAGCAGACACAAAACATCTCAAATAAGTCTCCAAGGTCTGGTTTGTTCTCTCGGTTTGTCCATTGGTCTGAGGATGAAAAGCAGAGGAGAAAGATAATTAAACACCAAGTTTAGAACAAAATGTCCTCCAAAATCTGGAAACAAACTGGACTCCTCTGTCAGACACAATGTTCTCCGGAATGCCATGTAACCGAACCACATGCTGAAAGAACAAAGGCACCAACTCAGAGTAGGAAGTTACTTAGGTAATGGCACAAGATGTATCATCTTGGAAAACCTATCACAGATTACCCAGATAACGGTCATTCTCTGAGAAACAGGGAGGTCGGAAATAAAATCCATAGAGATATGGGTCCATGGCCTCTTGGGCACAGGTAATGGCATTAACAAACCACTAGAGCGAGAGCAAGGCTTGGAGCGAGAGCAAGTCCCACAGGACTGCACAAATTCCCTGACGTCACGAGACAAAGTAGGCCACCAAAAGGACCGACTCACCAAGTCTCTGGTACCAAAAATCCCGGGATGACCAGCCAACGCGGAACAATGAATCTCAGACATCACACTCTTCTTCCACTGGTCTGGGACAAACAATTTCCCAATAGGGCAGCGCTCAGGTTTATCCTCCTGACACCCTTACAAAACAAGTCTCAAATTGGGCAAGATGGCAGAAAGAACTACACCCTCTTTCAAAATAACAGTAGGATCAGATAACTCAGGAGAGTCCGCAAAGAAACTCCTCGAGAGGGCATCCGCCTTAACATTCTTAGCGCCAGGAAGAAAAGAAACCACAAAATTAAAACGTGTGAAAAACAAGGCCCACCTGGCCTGTCTAGGATTAAGTCGCTTGGCTGATTCGAGATAAACCAAATTCTTATGGTCCGTGAGGACCACAACCTGATGTTTGGCTCCTTCCAGCCAATGTCTCCACTCTTCAAAGGCCCACTTCATGGCCAATAACTCCCGATTACTCACGTCATAATTACGTTCAGTTGGAGAAAATTTTCGAGAGAAAAAGGCATAAGGGTTACTCTTAGAGGTCTCTGGATCACTTTGGGACAAAACGGCACCTGCCCCAATTTCAGAGGCATCAACCTCCACCTGAAACGGTAGAGAAACATCAGGCTGCCGTAGAACAGGAGCAGAAGTGAATCTCTGCTTAAGTTCCTGAAACGCAGAGACTGTCTCAGGAGGCCAATTCACCACATCAGAACCCTTTTTGGTCAAATCAGTCAATAGTTTAGCAATACTGGAGAAATTACCAATAAATTTACGATAAAAATTGGCAAAACCCAAAAATCTCTGAAGAGCCTTTAATGAAGTAGGTTGGACCCAATCACAGATGGCTTGAACCTTGAACGGGTCCATTTCAATAACAGACGGAGACAAAATGAATCCCAGAAATGAGACCTTCTGTACGCCAAAAAGACACTTTGATCCCTTCACATACAGTGCATTCTCTCTCAAAATCTGGAACACAGTCCGAACATGGGAAGAGAAAAAAAAAAAAAAAAAAACAGCGAGAAGGTTGCAGTTTAAAAGATAACCTTTAATCCATTAGGTTAAAACATAAGTGGCACAGGATTGTCGGGCATGGGAAAAAAACACTTCAAAAACAGATGACGCGTTTCGACTTAGCAGTCTTCATCAAGATCTTTTAGACTGCAACCTTCTCGCTGTTTTTTTTTTTTTTTTTCTCTTCCCAAGTACGTTTGCTTCATGGAACCGTGCTGAGCACCAGCTGTCTAATGAAGATTTCACAGAAGGGTGAGCTGACTATATATTTTTTGTTTCCCACAGTCCGAACATGTTTCACATGAGAGTCCCAGTCATTGGAAAAAATCAAGATATCATCCAAATAAACAATCAGAAATTTATCCACAAAATCCCTGAAAATATCATTCATGAAGGATTGGAAGACGGAAGGAGCATTAGTGAGCCCAAAGGGCATCACTAGGTACTCAAAATGCCCCTCTGGGGTATTAAACGCCGTCTTCCATTCATCCCCGTGCTTAATGCGAATAAGGTTATATGCCCCCCTGAGGTAAAGCTTGGTAAACCAACTAGCACTTTTCACCCTGGAAAACAGGTCAGAAATCAAGGGTAACGGATATTGATACTTCACAGTGATCTTATTCAAGAGACAAAAATCAATACACAGCCTCAATGAACCATCCTTTTTGGCCACAAAGAAAAAACCGGCACCCAAGGGTGAAGAGGATGGTCTGATATGACCTTTCTCCAGTGACTCCTTGATATAAGATCGCATAGCATCGTGTTCAGGTACAGACAAGTTAAAAAGGCGACCTTTAGGAAATTTACCACCAGGCACTAATTCAATAGCGCAATCGTAGCTCCTGTGAGGGGGCAAAGATGCAGATTTACTTTCACTAAATACATCCGAAAAATCAGTCAAAAAGTCAGGAATATCCTGAGACTTGGGAGAGGCAGAAAAAACAGGAGTGTCGGCATTAACACATTGGCAGCCCCAACTGGTCACAGACACAGATTTCCAATCCAGAACAGGATTATGAGACTGTAACCAAGGGAAACCTAGTACAATAATGTCATGCAGATTATACAGCACCAGAAATTTGCAACTCTCCTGATGATCTGGTTCAACTCTCATTATCACCTGAGTAGAAAACTGGGGTTTATTCTCTGCCAAAGGGGTAGAATCAATGCCCAGTAGGGGAATAGACTTCCGCAGGGGTATCATGGGAAACCCACAACGTTTGGCAAAGTCAAAATCCATCAGGTTAATAGCTGCTCCTGATTCAACAAAAGCCTGAGCAGAAAATGTGGACAGGGAGCAAATCAGGGTAACAGTCAACAGAAATTTAGTCTGAACACTACCCAAGACAACTGAGCGTGCAAAACGTCTTCCCCGCTTAGGGCAGACTGAAATAGCATGAGAGGCATCACCACAGTAGAAACATAACCCATTGCGCGTTCGAAACTCATGACGCTGAGCCCCAGAAGTCACTCTATCACACTGCATGGGCTCAGAAGCTGGCTCACAAGGCAACACTATCTCACGCATACCTCTGCGCTCACGCAAACGTCTGTCAATTTGAATAGCCAATGACATAGAATCATTGAGACCAGAGGGAGCAGGGAATCCCACCATAACATCCTTTACATTCTCTGACAGCCCCTTCCGAAAAAGGGCTGCCAAAGCATCATCATTCCATTTGGTCAGGACTGCCCACTTTCGGAATTTCTGACAGTACAACTCAGCGTCTTCAAGACCCTGATTTAATGCCAACAAGGTTTTTTCAGCTTGATCAGTGACATTAGGTTCATCGTACAATAACCCCAGAGCCAGAAAAAATGCATTAATATCATTCAAAACAGGATCCCCAGGTGTCAGGGAAAAAGCCCAATCCTGAGGATCGCCGCGCAGGAGAGAGATGACAATTTGAACCTGCTGTGCTGCGTTACCTGAAGACTTAGGCTTTAAGGCAAAAAACAACTTACAGTTATTTTTGAAATTCAGAAATTTAGCCCGATCCCCCAAAAACAAATCTGGCATGGGAATCCTAGGTTCCACAACCGGCAACCCAGCAAGATAGGTAGCAATACTCCGAACCTCAGTGGCAAGCTGATCCACACGGCCAGACAACTGTGCAAACTCCATTGGGAGAAAAGATCCTCCCCAGCACCCAGAGATACAGAGGGAAAAAATGCAACAGACAGAAAAAAGAAAAAAAAAATCTCTGACAACTCTGACAACTTTTTTCTTTCCACACTATTTTTCCTTCTGTGAGTACCATATAATTTTCAGTTATGGCCGGTGATACTGTTATGTTTCAGTAGCTGAGGAGGACAGGAACAACAGCAGGGCAGCCGAACACCTGAGATGTTGGTAACTGATGGGTTGCAGATTCCTAAACTAATGACACAACTAGAGGTAGCCGTGGAGCGTTCCTACGTTGATCCTAGATGCCTCGTCACAGCCTGAGAGATAACTACACGTAAAGGCAGAAAGATGAAAGCTATCTGCCCCGGAGCAGATCCCCAAAGAAAATAGGAAGCCCCCAAACATATAATGGCGGTTAGACAAGATGAAAATACAAACATAGGCAGAAAATAGACTGAGCAAACGCTGGGGCCACAAACTGACTAAATAGGATAGTAAAGGAGAGATTACTTTCTGCAACCCAGAAAACCCTACAAAAATCCAACATTTCTGATTACAAAAATACTGAGATCACACGATCTCGCCACCCACTAAATCAGATCTCAGTGTGAACAAAAACCAAGCCGCAGCCGCTGAAAAAACAGGAAAAAGCAAATGAGCAAATAACAGTGGCTGCAAAAAAACTGTGAGGAGCTCAGGCCGCAGGAGGGGACCTGGCTGACCTCCACAAAAGTGCAGAAAACAATGCAAAAAGCAAGCACAAAAAGGAAAGCAAAAAATATCTTATCTGAAAGCAGGAGATGCAGGCAGGACTCCAGCAAACTTCCAAATGAACCAAGAAACACAATTGAGACAAGAACAATTGATCACCGGCAACCATCATGGGAGGGAACCTCCCTTATATCAGACCAGTCCGTGATTCCAGATTGCCACTCCTCGCTGAAAGGTTCAGTACTGTCTGTAACCACCAGAGGGAGCCTCTGCTCAGAAACCGTCTCTAGCACATTCATAACAGTTACAGTTGGGAGGGACCCCAAGGGTCATTGTGTCCAACCCCCTGCTCACTGCAGGATTCACTAAACCATCTCAGACAAATGTTTGTCGGGCTTCAGTTTGAAGACTTCCATTGAAGGAGAACTCACCACCTCTCGTGGCAGCCTGTTCCACTCATTGATCGCCCTCACTGTCAAAAAGATTTTTCTAATATCTAATCTGTATCTTCTCTCTTTCAGTTTCATTCCATTGCTTCTTGTGTTTCCATGTGCAAATAAGAATAAAGATGGTCCCTCTATGCTGTGACATCCCTTCAGATATTTGTAGATGGCTATTAAGTCTCCTCTTATCCTTCTTTTTTGCAAGCTAAACATTCCCAGATCCTTTAACCGTTCCTCGTAGGACATACTTTGCAGTCCGCTCACGATCCTCGTAGCTCTTTTCTTTACTTTCTCCCGTTTTTCAATGTCTTTTTTGATAATCTGGTGCCCAGAACTGGACACAGTATTCCAGATGGCCTGACCAAGGAGGAGTAGAGGGGTATAATTACTTCACGTGATCAAGACTCTATGCTTCTCTTAATACATCCTAGAACTGTGTTTTCCTTTTTTGCTGCTGCATCACACTGTTGACTCATGTGCAGACCATGATCTATTAGTACCCAAGTCTTTTTAGCACATGCTGTTGCTTAGTTCTATTCCTCCCATTCTGTAGATGTAATTTTTGGTTTTCTTGCTCAGATGTAGAATCTTGCATGTCTCCCTGTTAAATAAAATTTTATTAATTGCTTCCCATTGTTCAAACTTATCTAGATCCTTCTCAAACCTCCTTTCTCTGTCTTCTCTAGTGTTAACTATCCCACCTAGCAATGCATCGTCTGCAAATTTGGTTAGTTTGCCTTCAGTTCCCTTATCTAGATAATTTATAAAAATGTTGAACAACACTGGGGCCAGGACAGAGCCTTGTGTCACTTGAAACACTCTTTCAATTGGATGTGCAATCATTTATTATTTTTTGTGTACTATCACTGAGCCAGTTATGAATCCACCTAACCATAGTCTTGTCAATCCTATACTTGGTCACTTTTTCAATAAGAATAGTATGAGATAATTTATCAAATGCTTTTCTAAAGTCGAGATATACTATACTATATCTACTGCATTTCCCTGATCCACCCAGTGATTCCATCATAGGAGGAAATTAGATTAGTCTGGCATGAGTTGTTTGCTACAAACCCATGCGGACTCTGATTAATTACTGTATTCTTATCCAAATACTTACATACATGCTGTTTAACCCCTTCCCGACATGCGCCATACTAGTACTGCCCTGCGGCAGATGCGTTCTTGCAAAGAGCAGTTCTAGTACGGCGCACCGATTGTGCGGCCTCACTTTGAGCACCACGGCGATCGCGTGCGAGTGTCAGCTGTATGTGACAGCTGACACCCTGCAGCAATGCCCACGATAGGTGCTAGTACCAATTGCGGGAATTTAACCTCTCTACCGCCGCTGTCAGTAGTGACTGCGACACAGAGAAGGATCGTGCAGGGAGGGTGTCCCCTGCTTGCTCCTACCAGGACATCGAGATGCGATCGTGTTGTTCTGGTGGTCTCCATTGAGACCCCCGGCTCCAAGATGGCCACGGGGTCATTCCGGGTCCTGCAGGGAAGGTGGCTTGTGAGCGCTTGCTGAGAGCAGGCTCTGCTGTGCAGTGTCAGATCAGCGATCTGACATTGTCCCAGGATGAGGCATCACTATATAATGTAAGAAAGTTAAAAAAAAATATTAGAATGTGTAAAAAATATTTTTTTAAAAATTCCTAAATAAGGAAAGAAATAAATATTTTTCCAATAAATACATTTATTTATGTAAATAAAAAAAGCAATAAAAGTACACATTTGTTATTGCCGTGTCCGTAACGACCCACTCTATAAAACTGTCCCAGTAGTTAAACCTTCAGTGAACACCATAAAAAATAAATAAAAAACAAGGCAAAAAACAATGCTTTACCATTATACCGCCAAACAACAAGTGCAATAAAACGCGATCAAAAGACGGATGTAGATAAAAATTATACTGCTGAAAAAGTCATCTTGTCCCGCAGAAAACAAGCCGCCTTACAGCTCCATCCGCAGAAAAATAAAAAAGTTATAGCTCTCAGAATAAAGCGATGCAAAAATAATTATTTTTTTCTATAAAATAGTTTGTATTGTGTAAAAGCGCAAAAACCTAAAAAATGATATAAATGAGGTATCGCTGTAATCGTACTGACCCAAAGAATAAAGCTGCCTTACCAATTTTACCACATGCAGAATGGTATAAAAAGAAAACAAAAAGCAATTCCTGAATTGCTGGTTTTTGTTCATTCTGTCTTCCAAAAATCAGAATAGATAGCGATCAAAAAAGTCATGTACCCAAAAATGGTACCAATAAAAACATCAGCTCATCCCACAAAAAACAAGACATCGCATGACTCTGTAGACCAAAATATGGAAAAATTATAGCTCTCAAAGTATGGTGATGTAAAAACTAGTTTTCGCAAAATAAAAACGTCTTTTAGTGAGTGACAGCAGCCAAACATAAAAACCCGATATAAATCTGGTATCGCTGTAATCGCACCGACCCGAAGAATAAAGTCGCCTAATCAATTATACCACATGAGGAATGGCGTAAAAACTAAATAAAACCAGTTCTTCACATGCTGTTGATTTTTTTCATTCTGCCTCCCAAAGATCGCAATAAGGCTTGTCTCACATTTATCCTGTGCTCTGCTTACGCTGGGGTTTCCGTGTAAATCTCTGAAATACGTGATTCAGACAGAACCCCCAGCAGAAAATTTCCTACAATGAGGCAGATGGAGGCACTGTGGACGCTGTCTGACCTGTGATCCGGTGGCGTCCGTCTTTTTAGGAATGCAGTTTTGTGCACTTCTGAAAAGGACACCGCTGAACAGAGGCTATACACTTTGCCTCAAAAGTAGTTTTCGACCACATATGGAGTATTGGTGAACTCAGGAGAAATTGCACAACAAACTTTGGGGTCCATTTTTTCTTTTTGCCCTTGTGAAAATACTAAATTTGTAGCTAAAAAAGATTTATCTGGGAAAAATGTGATTTTTATTTTTATTTTCACGGCTTCTGTGAAGCACCTGGGGGTTCAAGGTGCTCAATACACTTCTAGATAAGGTCACAAAGGGATCTAGTTTCCAAAATGGTGTCATTTGTGGGGGTTTCCACTGTCATACGCGACATGGTGTCTGCTAATTATTCCATCAAATTTTTCATTCAAAGAGTCAAATGGCGCTCCTTCACTTCCAAGCCCTGCTGTGTGCCCAAACAGTGGTATTCCCTGACCTATGGTGTATCGGTGTACTCAGGAGAAATTGAACAACAAATTTTATGGAGCAATTTCTCCTTTTACTCCTATGAAAAGGCAAAAATTGAAGCTAAAAAAGATTTATCTGGGAAAAAATGTGATTTTTTATTTTCACGGCTTAACGTTATAAACTTCTGTGAAGCAGCTGGGGTTCAAGGTGCTCAATACACATCTAGATAGGTTGCCTAAGGGGTCTGGTTTCCAAATGGTGTCACTTGTTGGGGGTTTCCACTGTTTAGGCACATCAGGGACTCTCCACACGCGACATGGTGACCGCTAATTATGCCAACAAATTTTACATTCAAAAGTGAAATCGCGCTCCTTCCCTTCCGAGCCCTACCGTGCGCCCAAACAGTAGATTTCCCCAACGTATGGGGTATCAGCATGCTCAGGAGAAATTTCACAACAAAATGTATGATCCATTTTCTCCTGTTATAATTGCGAAAGTAAAAAAAATTAGGTCTAAAGACAAATTTTTGTGAAAAAAGTAAATGTTTATTTTTTTTCTTCCACATTACAAAAATTCCTGCAAAGCACCTGAAGGGTTAATAAACTTCTTGAATCTGGTTTTGAGTACCTTGAGGGGTGAAGTTTTTAAAATCATGTCATTTTTTGGGTATTTTCTGTCATATAGGCCCCTCAAAGTCACTTCAAATGTGAGGTGGTCCCTAAAAAAATGGTTTTGCAAATTTTGTTGTAAAAATGTGAAATCGCTGGTCAACTTTTAACCTTTATAACTTCCTAACAGAAAAAATGTTTCCAAAATTGTGCTGATGTAAAATAGACATGTAGGAAATGTTATTTATTAATTATTTTGTGCGATATGACTCTCTGATTTAAGGGCATAAAATTTTTAAATATTTCAAATTGCAAAAATTTCAACATTTTTGCCAAATTTCCATTTTTTTAACAAATAAATGCAAGTCATATCAAATAAAGTTTACCACTATCATAAAGTACATTATGTCAAGAGCAAACAGTCTCAGAATCACCTGCATCGATTGAAGTGTTCCAGAGTTATAACCTCATAAAGTGACGCTGGTCAGAATTATAAAAATTGGCCTGGTCAGGAAAGTGAAAACAGGCTTTGGGGTGAAAGGGTTAATAATTCAAAGATCTTTCCTGGTATAGAAGTAAGGCTCGCTGTCATGTAATTTCTTGGCTTCATCCTGTTTCCATTTTTGAGGATAGGGACAATATTTGCCGTTCTCCAATCTTCTGGGATTTTTCCTGCTCTCCAGGATTGTTCAAAGATTCTGGCTAATGGTTCTTCAATTTCCTTTGGTTACTTTTTCAGTACCCTAGGATGTAATTCATCTGGACCAGGAGATTTAAATTCATTCCAATTCTTTCAGATTTTTCCTGCATACCCAATTAAAGAGGTTGTCCACTACTCGGACAACCCCTTTTCAATCATTGTTTCCCCCAAGCAAAAGGATAACCGCTATACTCACCTCCCTGTGGCCGCTTCATTGACTGATTCCCTTTAATGAATCTCTATTGTTGTAATTGACATCAGTGTCTAGGTGGTTAAAAGGCCACACTTGGTGCCAAAGCGAATTGTGAACGATGCAGTCAAGTGTCAGCTATAATATAAGTGGGTTCGGAAAATATTCAGACCCCTTTAAATTTTTCACTCTTTGTTTCATTGCAGCCATTTGGTAAATGCAGAAAAGTTCATTTTTTTCTCATTAATGTACACTCTGCACCCCATCTTGACTGAAAAAACAGAAACGTAGAAAATTTTGCAAATTTATTAAAAAAGAAAAACTGAAATATCACATGGTCAGAAGTATTCAGACCCTCTGCTCAAACGCTCATATTTACATCACATGCTGTCCATCTCCTTGTGATCCTCCTTGGGATGGTTCTACTCCTTCTTTGGAGTCTAGCTGTGCTTAATTAACCCCTTCACCCCCAAGGGTAATTTGCACGTTAATGACCGGGCCAATTTGTACAATTCTGACCACTGTCTCTTTATGAGGTTATAACTCTGGAACGCTTCAACAGATCTTCGTGATTCTGAGATTGTTTTCTCGTGACATATTGTACTTCATGTTAGTGGTAAAATTTCTTCGATATACCTCGCGTTTATTTTTGAAAAAAACGCAAATATGGCGAAAATTTTGAAAATTTTGCAATTTTCAAACTTTGAATTTTTTTTCCCATAAAACAGAGAGATATGTCACACAAAATAGTTAAGAAATAACATTTCCCACATGTCTACTTTACATCAGCACAATTTTGAAAACAAAATTTTTTTTTGTTAGGAAATTATAAGGGTTAAAAGTTGACCAGTGATTTCTATTTTTACAACAAAATTTACAAAGCCATTTTTTTAGGGACCACCTCACATTTGAAGTCACTTTGAGGGGTCTATATGGCAGAAAATACCCAAAAGTGACACCATTCTAAAAACTGCACCCCTCAAGGTACTCAAAACCACATTCAATAAGTTTATTAACCCTTCAGGTGCTTCACAGGAGCTGAAGCAATGTGGAAGGAAAAAATGAATATTTAACTTTTTAGCCACAAAAATGATTTTACAAACTTTTTTTTATTTTCACAAGGGTAAAAGGAGAAAATGGGCAGATAAAGTTGTTGTGCAATTTCTCCTGAGTACGCCAATACCCCATATGTGGGGGAAAACCACTGTTTGGGCACACGGCAGAGCTCGTAAGGGAAGGAGCGCCGTTTGACTTTTTCAAACTAAAATTGGCTGGAATTGAGATTGGACGCCATGTCGTGTTTGGAGAGCCCCTGATATGCCTAAACAGTGGAAACCCCCCACAAGTGACACCATTTTGGAAACTAGACCCCCTAAGGAACTTATCTAGATCTGTTGTGAGCACTTTGAACCCCAAAGTGTTTCACAAAAGTTTATAATGCCTGGGTGTGAAAAAAAAAAAAAACAATTTTCCACAAAAATGATTTTTAGTCCCAAATTTTTGATTTTTCCCAAGGAAATTGGACCCCAAAAGTTGTTGTCCAATTTGTCCTGAGTACGCTGATACCCCATATGTGGGGGGGGGAAACTGTTTGGCGCACGGCAGGGCTTGGAAAGGAAGCAGTAAGGTTTGGAATGCAAACATTGATGGGGGTCATGTTCCGTTTGTAGTGCCCCAGATGAGCCTAAACAGTGGAAACCCCCCACAAGTG
Organism: Oophaga sylvatica; assembly: GCA_033576555.1. Classification (NCBI taxonomy): domain Eukaryota; kingdom Metazoa; phylum Chordata; class Amphibia; order Anura; family Dendrobatidae; genus Oophaga; species Oophaga sylvatica. The sequence continues at coordinate 99,853,991 of JARQOD010000006.1, forward strand.
ACCCATTTTGGAAGCTAGACCCCCTAAGGAACTTATCTAGATCTTTGGTGAGCACTTTGAACCCCCAAGTGCTTCACACAAGTTTATAATGCCCGGGCATGAAAATAAAAAATCCTATTTTTTTCCCACAAAAATTATCTCTTAGTCACTAATTTTTTATTTTACCAAGGGTAACAGGAGAAATTGGACCACAAAATTTGTTGTCCAATTTGTCCTGAGTACGCTGATACCCCAAATGTGGGGGAGAACCACTGTTTGGGCGCATGGCAGAGCTCAGAATGGAAGGAGCACCATTTGACTTTTTCCAACCAAAATTGGCTGGAATTGAGATTGGACGCCATGTTGCATTTGGAGAGCCCCTGCTGTGCCTAAACAGTGGAAACCCCCCACTAGTGACCCCATTTGGGAAACTAGACCCCCTAAGGAACTTATCTAGATTTTTGGTGAGCAATTTGAACCCCCAAGTGCTTCCACAAGTTTATAACGTAGAGCCGTAAAATTAAAAAATCATATTTTTTTCCACAAAATTGATCTTTTCACCCCAATTTTTATTTTCCCAAGGGTAACAAGACTCAAAAAGTTATTGTGCAATTTGTCCTGAGTGCGCTGATACCCCATATGTGGGAGTAAACAACTGTTTGGGTGCATGGCTGTTATGTTTCGGTAGCTGAGGAGTGCAGGTAAAAAAGGCAATACACCAGAGCAGTTGGAATCTATGAGATTGCAGTACCCTGACTAACCACCACAACTAGAGGCAGCCGTGGAGCGTTCCTACGTTGGTCCTAGACGCCTCGTCACAGCCTGAGAAACTAACTACACCTAAAGATAGAAATAGGAAAGCTATCTGCCCCGGAGCAGAACCCCAAAGATAAAAGAAAGCCCCCAAACATGTAATGGCGGTTAGACAAGAGGAAATACTGACACAGAAAGAAAATAGTATGAGCAAACGCTGGGGCCCAAACTATCTAAATAGAAAAGGATAGGAAGGGTACTTACTGCAATCCCAGAAAACCCTGAAAAGCACCAACTCTACTAATTTCAAAATCACCTGAGATCACACGACCTCAACCACCTAAATTAGTTCTCTGGTGTAACAAAATAAAAACAGCAGCCACTGAAAAAACTGGAAAAAGCAAAAGAACAAAACTCAGTGGCTGAACTAAACTGAGAGGGCAGAAGCCCCCGGAGGGGACCCTGAAGGCCCCCAAAGAAGTGCAGGACAAAATGCAAAAATATAGCACAAACACAAAAGAAGCAAAAGTCTTATCTGTAAGCAGGAGATGCAGACACGACACAGCAGGCTACAAGGGAAACTGGAATGAAGGATTCAGACCAGAACAATTGATCACCGGCAACCCTGATGGGAAAATGACTCCCTTATATAAGACCAGTCAGTAACACCTGATTCCCAGTCCTCACAATCTTCACTAGCACCGCTTGTAACCACCAGAGGGAGCCTCTGCTCAGAACTCATCTCAAACCCATTCACAACAGTACCCCCCCCTTGAGGAGGGGTCACCGAACCCTCATTTGAGCAACCAGGTCGGTCAGGATGAGTTCTATGATACGCACGGATAAGTCTCCTAGCATGGATGTCCGAAGCAAACACCCAAGAATTGTCTTCCTGACCATAACCTCTCCATTTAACCAAATACTGGAGTTTCCGTCTAGAAAAACGAGAATCCAATATTTTCTCAACCACATACTCCAGATTGCCCTCAACCAAAACAGGGTCAGGAGGCACAGCAGCAGGAACCACTGGCTCAACAAACCTCTTCAACAAGGACTTGTGGAACACGTTATGGATCTTAAATGTTCCTGGAAGAAGCAAACGAAAAGAAACAGGATTAATAATCTCCATGATCTTATAAGGTCCAATGAACCTAGGCTTAAATTTAGGAGATGCTACTCTCATAGGAATATTCTTTGAGGACAACCAGACCAAGTCCCCCACTTTAAACCGAGGACCATCAGTCCTATGCCGGTTAGCAAACCGCTGGGCCTTCTCCTGAGAGAGGGACAACCTCTCCACTACCTGGTCCCAAATCTTTTGCATACGCTCCACAACAGAGTCAACACCTGGACAGACAGAAGCCTCCGTCTGTCCTGAAGAAAATCGAGGGTGAAACCCAGAATTACAGAAATACGGAGACATCAAAGTGGCAGAGCTAGCCCTATTATTAAGAGCAAACTCAGCCAAAGGCAAAAAAGAGACCCAGTCATCCTGATCAGCAGACACAAAGCATCTTAGATAAGTCTCCAATGTCTGGTTTGTTCTCTCAGTTTGACCATTGGTCTGAGGATGAAATGCCGAGGAGAAAGACAATTGAACACCCAGTTTAGAACAAAAAGTCCTCCAAAATCTGGAAACAAACTGGACTCCTCTGTCAGACACAATGTTCTCAGGAATGCCGTGTAAACGAACCACGTGCTGAAGGAACAACGGCACCAATTCAGAGGAGGAAGGCAACTTAGGTAATGGCACAAGATGTATCATTTTGGAAAACCTATCACAAATTACCCAGATGGTGGTCATTCTCTGAGAAACAGGAAGATCGGAAATGAAATCCATAGAGATATGGGTCCATGGTCTCTTGGGCACAGGCAATGGCATCAACAAACCACTAGAGTGAGAGCAAGGCTTGGAGCGAAAGCAAGTCCCACAGGACTGCACAAATTCCCTGACATCACGAGACAAGGTAGGCCACCAAAAGGACCGACTAACCAAGTCTCTGGTACCAAAAATTCCGGGATGCCCAGCCAATGCGGAACAATGAATCTCAGACATCACACTCTTTTTCCATTGGTCCGGGACAAACAATTTTCCAACAGGGCAGCGCTCGGGCCTATCCTCCTGACACCCCTCCAGAGCAAGTCTCAAATTGGGCGAGATGGCGGAAAGAACTACACCCTCTTTCAAAATAACAGAAGGATCAGATAACTCAGGAGAGTCCGCAAGGAAACTCCTCGAGAGGGCATCCGCCTTAACATTCTTAGTGCCAGGAAGAAAGGAAACCACAAAATTAAAACGTGTGAAAAACAAGGCCCACCTGGCCTGTCTAGGATTGAGTCGCTTGGCAGATTCCAGATAGAGACCAGATTCTTATGGTCCGTAAGGACCACCACCTGATGTTTGGCTCCCTCCAGCCAATGTCTCCACTCTTCAAAAGCCCACTTCATGGCCAATAACTCCCGATTACCCACGTCATAATTACGTTCAGTAGGAGAAAATTTTCGAGAGAAAAAGGCACAAGGGTTACTTTTAGAGGTCTCTGGATTTTTTTGGGACAAAACGGCACCTGCCCCAATTTCAGAGGCATCAACCTCCACCTGAAATGGCAGAGAAACATCAGGCTGCCGTAGAACAGGAGCAGAAGTAATCTCTGCTTAAGTTCCTGAAATGCAGAGACTGCCTCAGGAGGCCAATTCACCACATCAGAACCCTTTCTGGTCAAATCAGTTAATGGTTTAACAATAACAGAGAAATTACCAATAAATTTACGATAAAAATTGGCAAAACCCAAAAATCTCTGAAGAGCCTTTAATGAAGTAGGTTGGACCCAATCACAGATGGCCTGAACCTTGACCGGGTCCATTTCAATAACAGATGGGGACAAAATGAATCCCAGAAATGAGATCTTCTGTACGCCAAAAAGACACTTTGATCCCTTCACATACAGAGCATTCTCTCTCAAAATCTGGAATACAGTTCGAACATGCTTCACATGAGAGTCCCAGTCATTAGAAAAAATCAAGATATCATCCAAATAAACAATCAGAAACTTGTCCACAAAATCCCTGAAAATGTCATTCATGAAGGACTGGAAGTCGGAAGGAGCATTAGTGAGCCCAAAGGGCATCACAAGGTACTCAAAATGCCCTTCAGGGGTGTTAAATGCCGTCTTCCATTCATCCCCGTGCTTAATGCGAATAAGGTTATACGCCCCCCTGAGGTCAAGCTTGGTAAACCAAGTAGCGTTTTTCACCCTGGAAAACAGGTCAGAAATCAAGGGTAACGGGTATTGATATTTCACAGTAATATTGTTCAAGAGACGATAATCAATACACGGCCTTAATGAACCATCTTTTTTGGCCACAAAGAAAAAACCGGCACCTAAGGGTGAAGAGGATGGTCTGATATGACCCTTCTCCAATGATTCCTTGATATAAGACCGCATAGCGTCATGTTCAGGTACAGACAAGTTAAAAAGGCGACCTTTAGGGAATTTACTACCCGGCACTAATTCAATAGCGCAGTCATAGCTCCTATGGGGAGGCAAGGATGCAGATTTACTTTCGCTAAACACATCAGAAAAATCAAACAAAAAGTCAGGAACATCCTGAGCCTGGGGGGAGGCAGAAAAAACAGGAGTGTTGGTATTAACACATTGGCAGCCCCAACTGGTTACAGACACAGATTTCCAATCCAAAACAGGATTATGAGACTGTAACCAAGGGAAACCCAGCACGATAATGTCATGCAGATTATATAGAACCAAAAATTTGCAGCACTCCTGGTGATCAGGTTCAACCCTCATTATCACCTGAGTAGAAAACTGGGGTTTATTCTCAGCCAAAGGGGTAGAATCGATCCCCAGTAGGGGAATAGACTTCTGTAGGGGTATCAAGGGAAACCCACAACGTTTAGCAAAATCATAATCCATCAGGTTAATAGCTGCTCCAGAATCAACGAAAGCCTGAGCAGAAAATGAGGACAGAGAGCATATCAGAGTGACAGTTAATAAAAACTTAGTCTGAACACTACCCAAGACAACTGAGCGTGTAAAACGTCTTCCCCGCTTAGGGCAGACTGAAATAGCATGAGAGGCATCACCACAGTAGAAACATAACCCATTGCGCATTCGAAACTCATGACGCTGTGCCCCAGACACCACTCTATCACACTGCATGGGTTCAGAAGCTGGTTCACAAGGCAACACCATTCCACGCATACTTCTCCGCTCACGCAAACGTCTGTCAATTTGAATCGCTAATGACATAGAATCATTGAGACCAGAGGGGACAGGGAATCCCACCATAACATCCTTTACATTATCTGACAGACCCTTCCGGAAAAGGGCCGCCAAAGCGTCGTCATTCCATTTGGTCAGGACTGCCCACCTACGGAATCTCTGACAGTATAACTCAGCGTCATCAAGCCCCTGATTTAATGCCAACAAGGTTTTTTCAGCTTGATCAGTGACATTAGGCTCATCGTACAATAACCCCAAAGCCTGAAAAAACGCATCAACATCACTCAAAACAGGATCCCCAGGTATCAGGGAAAAAGCCCAATCCTGAGGATCGCCGCGCAGGAGAGAGATGATAATTTGAACCTGCTGCGCTGCGTTTCCTGAGGACTTAGATTTTAAGGCAAAAAACAATTTACAATTATTTTTGAAATTCTGAAACTTAGCTCGATCCCCTATAAACAAATCTGGCATGGGGATCCTAGGTTCCACAACAGGCAACCTAGCAAGATATGCAGCAATACTCTGAACCTCAGTGGCAAGCTGATCCACACGGCCAGACAACTGTGCAAACTCCATTGGGAGAAAAGATCCTCCCCAGCACCCAGAGATACAGAGGAAAAAAAAAAATGCAACAAACAGAAAAATATCTCTGACAACTCTGACAACTTTTTTTTTTTTTTTTCCCTTCTGTGAGTACCATACAATTTCAATTTTTAGGCCGGTGATACTGTTATGTTTCGGTAGCTGAGGAGTGCAGGTAAAAAAGGCAATACACCAGAGCAGTTGGAATCTATGAGATTGCAGTACCCTGACTAACCACCACAACTAGAGGCAGCCGTGGAGCGTTCCTACGTTGGTCCTAGACGCCTCGTCACAGCCTGAGAAACTAACTACACCTAAAGATAGAAATAGGAAAGCTATCTGCCCTGGAGCAGAACCCCAAAGATAAAAGAAAGCCCCCAAACATGTAATGGCGGTTAGACAAGAGGAAATACTGACACAGAAAGAAAATAGTATGAGCAAACGCTGGGGCCCAAACTATCTAAATAGAAAAGGATAGGAAGGGTACTTACTGCAATCCCAGAAAACCCTGAAAAGCACCAACTCTACTAATTTCAAAATCACCTGAGATCACATGACCTCAACCACCTAAATTAGTTCTCTGGTGTAACAAAATAAAAACAGCAGCCACTGTAAAAACTGGAAAAAGCAAAAGAACAAAACTCAGTGGCTGAACTAAACTGAGAGGGCAGAAGCCCCCGGAGGGGACCCTGAAGGCCCCCAAAGAAGTGCAGGACAAAATGCAAAAATATAGCACAAACACAAAAGAAGCAAAAGTCTTATCTGTAAGCAGGAGATGCAGACACGACACAGCAGGCTACAAGGGAAACTGGAATGAAGGATTCAGACCAGAACAATTGATCACCGGCAACCCTGATGGGAAAATGACTCCCTTATATAAGACCAGTCAGTAACACCTGATTCCCAGTCCTCACAATCTTCACTAGCACCGCTTGTAACCACCAGAGGGAGCCTCTGCTCAGAACTCATCTCAAACCCATTCACAACACATGGCAGAGTTTGGAAGGGAAGGAGCGCCGTTTGACTTTTTCAACGCAGAATTGTCTGGACGCCATGTCGTGTTTGGAGAGCTCCTTATCTGCCTAAACAGTGGAAACCCCCCACAAATGACACCATTTTGGAAACTAGACCCCTCAAGGAACTTATCTAGATGTGTGGTGAGCACTTTGAACCCCAAAGTGCTTCACAGAAGTTTATAACGTACAGCCGTAAAATAAAAAATCTCTTTTTTTTTACAAAAATGATTTTTTTCGCCCCCAATATTTTATTTTCACAAGGGTAACAGGAGAAATTGGACCCCAAAAGTTGTTGTCCAATTTGTCCTGAGTACGCTGATACCCAATATGTGGGAGTAAACTACTGTATGGGCGCACGTCGGGGCTCGGAAGGGAAGTAGTGACGTTTTGGATTGCAGACTTTGATGGAATGGTCTGGGGGAGTCATGTCGCATTTGGAGAGCCCCTGATGCGTCTAAACAGTGGAAACCCCCAACAAGTGACCCCATTTTGGAAAATAGACCCCTCAAGGAACTTATCTAGATGTGTGGTGAGCACTTTGAACCCCGAAGTGCTTCACAGAAGTTTATAACGTACAGCCGTAAAAATAAAAAATCCTTTTATTTTTTACAAAAATGATTTTTTTGCCCCCAATATTTTATTTTCACAAGGGTAACAGGAGAAATTGGACCCCAAAAGTTGTTGTCCAATTTGTCCTGAGTACGCTGATACCCAATATGTGGGAGTAAACTACTGTATGGGCGCACGTCGGGGCTCGGAAGGGAAGTAGTGACGTTTTGGATTGCAGACTTTGATGGAATGGTCTGTGGGAGTCATGTCGCATTTGGAGAGCCCCTGATGCGTCTAAACAGTGGAAACCCCCCACAAGTGACCCCATTTTGGAAAATAGACCCCTCAAGGAACTTATCTAGATGTGTGGTGAGCACTTTGAACCCCGAAGTGCTTCACAGAAGTTTATAAAGTACAGCCATAAAAATAAAAAATCCTTTTTTTTTTTTACAAAAATGATTTTTTCGCCCCCAATATTTTATTTTCACAAGGGTAACAGGAGAAATTGGACCCCAAAAGTTGTTGTCCAATTTGTCCTGAGTACGCTGATACCCAATATGTGGGAGTAAACTACTGTATGGGCGCACGTCGGGGCTCGGAAGGGAAGTAGTGACGTTTTGGATTGCAGACTTTGATGGAATGGTCTGGGGGCGTCATGTCGCATTTGGAGAGCCCCTGATGTGCCTAAACAATGGAAACCCCCCACAAGTGACCCCATTTTGGAAAACAGACCCCACAAGGAACTTATCTAGAAGTGTGGTGAGCGCTATGAAGCCCCAAGTGCTTCACAGAAGTTTTATAACATACAGCCGTAAAAACAAAAAAAAATCATTTTTTTTTACAAAAATGATTTTGTCGCCCCCAGTTTTTTATTTTCCCAAGGGTAACAGAAGAAATAGGACAAATTGCACAATAACTCTTGTGGTCCAGAGTACGCTGATACCCCATATGCGGGAGTAAACTACTGTTTGGGCGCATGGCAGAGCTCAGAAGTGAAGGAGCACCGTTTGACTTTTTCAACGCAGAATTGGCTGGAATTGAGATCAGACGCCATGTCACATTTGGAGAGCCCCTGATGTGCCTAAACAGCAGAAACCCTCCAATTCTAACTCCAATCCTAACCCCAACACACCCCTAACCCTAGTCCCAACCCTAACCACAAACCTAACCCTAACACACCCCTAACCGTAATCCCAACCCTAATCCTAATACTAACGTTAGCGCCAACCCTAACCCTAACTTTAGCCGCAACCCTAACCCTAACGGAAAAATGGAAATAAATACATTTTTTTAATTTTATTATTTTTCCCTAACTAAGGGGGTGATAAAGGGGGGTTTGATTTACTATTTATAGCGGGTTTTTGTGATTGGCAGCTGTCACGCTAAAAGACGCTTTTTATTGCAAAAAATAGTTTTTTGCATCACCACATTTTGAGAGCTATAATTTTTGCATATTTTGGCCCACAGAGTCATGTGAGGTCTTATTTTTTGCGGGACGAGGTGACGTTTTTATTGGTACCATTTTTGAGCACGTGACATTTTTTGATTGCTTTTTATTTCGATTTTTGGGAGGTTAGAATGAACAAAAATCAGCAATTCATGAATTTCTTTTGGGGGGGCCGTTTATACCGTTCCGCGTGTGGTAAAATTGATAAAGCAGTTTTATTCTTCGGGTCAGTACGATTATGGCGATACCTCATTTATATCATTTTTTTATGTTTTGGTGCTTTTATAGCATGAAAACAATTTTATATAAAAAATTATTATTTTTGCATCGCTTTATTCTGCGAGCTATAACTTTTTATTTTTTCACTGATGATGCTGTATGACGGCTCGTTTTTTGCGGAACAAGATGACGTTTTCAGCGGTACCATGGTTATTTATCTCGGTCTTTTTGATCGCGTGTTATTCCACTTTTTGTTCAGCGGTATGATGATAAAGCATTGATTTTTCGCTTCGTTTTCTTTTTTTTTTTTTTAAGTGGTTCACTAAAGGGGTTAACTAGTGGGACAGTTTTATAGGGGAGGTCGTTACGGACGCAGCGATACCAAATATGTGTACTTTTATTGTTTTGTTTTTTTTATTTACAGGAAAGAATGAATTTATTGGAGAATATATTTTTTTTTTTTTATGATTTTTTTTACCACTTTTTATTTTTATTTTTTTTAACTTTTTTACTTTGTCCCAGGGTGGGACATCACTGTATTTTAGCAGATCGCTGGTGTGACAGTGTGCACAGCACTCTGTCACACCAGCGATCGCTCTGGCATCGCTGCAGGCTTCCTCAGCGCCTGCTCTCAGCAGGCACTGAGGAAGCTGCCTCCCTGCAGGACCCCGGCGCCATCTTGGATCCGGGGACCTGGAGGGAGGACGGAACCTCGGAGCAGCGCGACACATCGCGCTGCTCTGAGGGTCTCAGAGGAGCGCGCAGGGAGCCCCCTGCCTGCGCGATCCTCCCCTGTGCCCCGGGTACACCGCGATCATGTTTGATCGCAGTGTGCCAAGGGTTAATGTGCCGGGAGCGGTCCGTGACCGCTCCTGACACACAGTCACGGGTGTCAGCTGTGATAATCAGCTGACACCCGGCGGCGATCAGCTGCGCTCCCCCGGGAGCGCAGCTGATCGCCCATGACGTACTATTCCGCCCATGGGAATTAGGTCCAGGGTCACATGGACGGAATAGTACGTCTGATGGAATAAAGGGGTTAAACTGATAGGACTTGATTTGTAAAGGCACACACCTGTCTATATAAAACCTCACAGCTCACAGTGCATGTCAGATCAAATGAGAATCATGAGGTCAAAAGAACTGGCCAAGGAGCTCAGACAGAATTGTGGCAAGACACAGATCTGGCCAAGGTTACAAAAGAATTTCTGCAGTACTCAAGGTTCCTAAGAGCACAGTGGCCTCTATAATCCTTAATTGGAAGTAGTTTGGGACCACCAGAAGTCTTTCTAGACCTGGCCGTCCAGCCAATCTGAGCAATCATGGAAGAAGAGCCTTGGTGAGAGAGGTAAAGAAGAACCCCAAGATCACTGTGGCTGAGCTCCACAGATGCAGTAGGGAGATGAGAGAAAGTTCCACAAAGTCAATTATCACTGTAGCCCTCCTCCAGTCAGGCCTCTTTGGCTGAGTGGCCCAACGGAAGCCTCTCCTCAGTGAAAGACATATAAAAGCCCGCATAGTGTTTGCTAAAAAACACATGAAGGACTCCCAGTCTATGAGAAATAAGATTCTCTGGTCTGATGAGATGAAGATAGAACTTTTTGGTGATAATTCTAAGCTGTATGTATGGAGAAAACCAGGCACTGCTCATCACCTGCCCAATACAATCCCAACAGTGAAACATGGTGGTGGCAGCATCATGCTATGGAGGTGTTCTTCAGCTACAGGGACAGGATAACTGGTTGCAATTGAAGTAAACAAGAATGTGGTCAAGTACAGAGATATCTTGGATGAAAACCTCTTCCAGATTGCTCTAGACCTCAGACTTGGCGGAAGTTTCACCTTCTAACAAGACAATGAACCTAAGAACACAGCTAAAATAACAAAGGAGTGATTTCAGAACAACTCTGTGACCATTCATGACTGGCCCAGCCAGAGCCCTGACCTAAACCCAATTGAGCATCTCTGGAGAGACCTGAAAATGGCAGTTCACCAATGTTCACCATCCAACCTGTCAGAACTGGAGAGGATCTGCAAGGAAGAATGGCAGAGGATCCTCAAATTCAGGTGTGAAAAACTCGTTGCATCATTCCCAAGAAGACTTGTGGCTGTACTAGCTCAAAAGAGTGCTTCTACTCAATACTATGCAAAGGGTCTGAATTCTTATGACCATGTGATATTTCAGTTTTTCTTTTTTAATAAATTTGCAAAAAATTCTACATTTCTATTTTTTTTTCAGTTAAGATGGGGTGTGCAGAGTGTACATTAATGAGAAAAAATGAACTTTTTTGCATTTACCAAATGTCTGCAATTTAAAGGGGTCTGAATACTTTCCAAACCCATTGTACAATCAACACCTGCTGCATTTTTGCCCAATGATGGGTGCTATTTACTTATTCCTCAGCGTCAAATAAAAGTGTCACTGAGGAATAAATTCTAAATGACCTCTGTAAAGGTATATTGGCGGTCATTTTGGGGTTAAACACTTTTGTTGATCTTTGTAGCTATCTCTAGTAGTACATCACCTTAACCTTTTTTACCATTTTGCACTTTCATGTTGCTAAATAAATTCTCAAGAACCTATTTCAGCTTTGAATCCCACCATTATCTGTAAATCCCTGAGACTGTAATAGACCTGCAATAGGGGCTTTGCTACATCAGATTTTCCAAATGTAAGTGCTGAAAACAAGCCTATCTTGGTTAAACTTTATATGAGATCTATAGAGTTGTACAATCTTATGGAAATTGGCACTCATTTCCTAGTAGATGAATATGTCTCTTAGAGAAGAATAATGAAAATACAATCTTGTGTAAGGAAAATGTGGCATTAAACATGTATTTCTATTGATACAATATCCTCACACTTTGCATAATGTTTTCTACTGTATATTTATTGTGCTTACAATAAATAAATAAAAAACACTTTAAATAAACACTTAACAGGTTCTTTTCTAGTAAAGGGAATCTATTAGCACAAAGTGACTGTTGAAATCAAGCATAAAAATAATATCATAAAATTTATACCTTGAATGTTAAATTCCATTGCTGTGTTGGACAGAAATCATTCTTTATTCATCTAATAAGGTTGATTGGTACTCTCTTGGCGTAACAGAGGAACTGAGTGCTTCTTCCCACCTATCTCCAAACTCCTCTGGCTCCTTTAATGTTAATCACAGAAGAATGGGTGGAGATAAATGCAAAATAAAAATCACAATATAGTCTTAAAATTTACCCCAATATAACCCATTTTAAAATTTCCCCCTTTCACAGTCCTACGAATGTCCCTCCAGGCCCTATTTTCTCATCAGCTGCTATTGTAGTTCCTGGGGCCCTGGTCGATCCTGCTCTGTGTAATCTGTCTTTCAGCTGGGATACTGCCAGAATAGATTTGCTGTGCCTAGAATGAAGCCTCGTTCATTATAGTGTAGGGCGCAAATCAGGAAGCAGCAGTGCTTGTGGGCTAGTAACTTAAAGGACTAACATATTTCAGGATCAAGCTGTATACAGGTGATAGAAATAAGAGATATACTGCAGGATGGGCTGTATATAGAGGGGATAGAAAGGAGCGATAAACTTCTGAATGTAGGGCTGGTTTTAAACAAATTGCAGTCCTGTGCGAAATTCAAAGTGGGGCCCCCAATTCTGAAATATTCCACCAACAACATTGAAACAGTTAAAGAATAGAAAACATTGGCAGAATTGCTGTCTTTTTGTACATCCTACCTCACAATAGAATTAAAAGTGGTTGTTAAAAAAGGTTATATGTCCCTCAAACTAACCTGCTAAATCACATCTGGCTTCGATGCCGATGCTCAGGATGTCACTGCCAGTCATTATTTACTTTGCAGCTACAACATAGAATACAGCCACAAAATCACTGCAGCCAGGTGCCAAGACTGGCAGAGACTAGGCAGTGGGAATTTATCATTTCTATGCAATTTTTTACATTGTCAGAAAACTCTTTTTATGCCCCCTTCACTCATCCGTTTTTCATGTCCGTATGCTGTGAGTTTTTAAGGACCACAAATACGTTCACATGAGCACAGATTGTATTCAATGGTGCAGTGCACATGTCAGGTTTTTCACATGAATCGTGTGTCCGTGAGAAAAAAACGCAGACATGTTCGTTTTTTACAAGCACCACAAACGAAATGCATGCTGCACACGTGCACACTGATGACATATGAATTACATCCGTGTGTTTCATCGGTGTGACATGTACCGGCGCCTGAGAAAAACCATGCAGTTAGCGCTTTTCCCAGGTGCCGGGTGATGAAGACAGCTCTGATCATTGTCGCCTTTTCGCGCTGATCACAGGGAGTGAATGATGGGAGTTGTATTCAGCACCCACTATGTACATTATGTGTAAAATAAAGAATTAAATTAAAAATTGGCTTATGCTCCCTCATAATTTAATAACCAGCAGAGGGAAAACCCATGGCTGAGCGCTGATGTTACTAATCTGGGAGAGGGAACGATATCCCAAAAGGTTCCCAGGCTATTAATAACAGCTCACAGCTGCTTGCTTAGCCTTTACTGGTTAGTTTATGGGGGACCCCAGAAAAAATATGACATATACATTTTAACCAGTAAAGGCTAAACAGGCAGCTGTTGATCATCACTATCTCTATCTACAGTGGGTATGGAAAGTATTCAGACCCCTTTAAAATTTTCACTCTTTTGTTTCATTGCAGCCATTTGGTAAATTCAAAAAAGTTAATTTTTTCTCATTAATGTACACTCTGCACCTCATCTTGACTGAAAAGACAGAAATGTAGAAATTTTTGCAAATTTATTAAAAAAGAAAAACTGGAATATCACATGGTCATAAGTATTCAGACCCTTTGCTCAGTATTGAGTAGAAGCACCTTTTTGAGCTAGTACAGCCATGAGTCTTCTTGGGAATGATGCATCAAGTTTTTCACACCTGGATTTGGGGATCCTCTGCCATTCTTCCTTGCAGATCCTCTCCAGTTCCATCAGGTTGGATGGTGAACGTTGGTGGACAGCCATTTTCAGGTCTCTCCAATGAGCACCCTTAAGAGTCTCGGAAAAATCTTTGTAGAACTGGCACCTGAGAGCTACACCAATCCACCGAACTCACTTCATGAAACTTAGTTCAGTAGTCCTCAGCAGTGCGGCCCCTCTGTGCCAGGTTCATGATCTTTACCTCAGAAGCCTGGATTCCGTCTGGTTCATCATAGATGAGACCTAAAGCATCAAAAAGACATCCACAGAAGGCTGTTTTTGGGCTTGTGGGGACAAGGAAAATGCCCAGGTCTGACGACCCCCTCACAGTAGGTACATGATTATTCCCACATGCTGGAATTCATACCTTGACGACTGAAGATGCAGGGTAAAAAATAACCTACAGCAGTCGTTGAACACACTAATCTGTTTATTCGCTCATGAAAATTTATCTGAAAGGGCTATTACAGGTTCAAAGGAGACTAACTGTACATCAAAGGGTACTAACATCACAGCCACTGCCGGCAGTGGAGAGCCAGAGGAAATTTTCATAAAACTAATTATCTGACCATGCAAATGGTACTGTAATGATTTCAGACTCTGGCATTCCTTAGCCAAATCCTGCATCATCTGCGTCAAATTTGCCATGTGGTCACAAAGCGTGTGAACAGGCTCCATACTGGCGAAAAAGAAAAACATATAGGCCAGTCATAATGTGATGCTGAGTCACTTCTCATGGACAAGTCGTTAATAGGGATAGTCAAGGAGTCCGAGGTCAACAGCCAGTAGGGTAAGTCATAAACAGAGGGAAGAGACAAAGGTATAGGGTCTGGCAACAAAGTATCAGAAATTCTGAATTCTGAGAGCAAGACACAGAGGAACAAGCCACACAGAGCTGAAAGCTACGACTGTTATGATCTGCTACAAGCACTAAGGAAAGATGGGAATTCTGTCCCTACAATAGAACTGAGCTGGATCCCTACGATGTAACGGGGAACCTGATCCTGCGACCAGACCCGCTAAAGTCCTCAGCTAGTCTGAACGAAGACCTATAGTTGCGAGGGAGGAATCCCTACAAGATCTAGGGACTGGGAGAAAAGGTGGACACCTCCTAACAGAAATTGTAGCAGGGATAATTAAACAGAAAACAAATTACTATGAGATCCTAAGATCAAGCAAAACTGACTGAGTAAGGCACCTAAGCACCCGGCTAGCTTAAGAGTAGATAATACAATGAAGTCCAGCAAAGCCAGAAGGGCGGGGCCAGACTAAATAGGGAAAAAAGGTCATGTGACCAGCAAACTGAAACAAAATCTAACAAGAGGGTTCTAACAGTACCCTCCCTTCTAAGAGGATCCTCCGGATCCCTAGGACTTAGGCTTATCCGGAAACCTCTTATGAAACGCTCTGACAAGTCTAGACGCAGAAACATCATCCGCCCTCACCCATGAGTTATCCTCGGGTCCATAACCCTTCCAAGCGACGAGGTACTGCAAACTCCCTCTATATCGTCTAGAATTTAGGATGCGGGAAATCTCATATTGCCCGTCCTCCACCACCAGAGGAACAGTGGCCGAGACGTCTCCATCTGAGACCTCAGCTTTTTTCAAGAGAGAAACATGAAACACCGGATTAATCTTCCAGGAGGTAGGAAGCTCCAACTTAACAGCAGATTGGTTAATAACCTGAAGCACCTTAAAGGGCCCTACAAACTTGGGACCCAATTTCTTAGACGGAATCCTCAAGCGCAGATTCTCAGAGGACAACCAAACCATGCCACCAATAGCAAACAAAACCTCTTGTCGTTTTCTATCAAAATACACTTTGGATCTTTTGTTAGCCTGCTGAAGATTACCACGCACATCAGTCCAAACTCTCTCCAAAACACCAGAAAAATTCTCCTCTTCAGGTACAGCTGATCCCAACTTGGAAAATGACCCAAAAGACGGATGTCTCCCAGTACAACAAAAAAAAGGCGAACAACCAGCAGAAGCGGATGTATGGTTGTTAAGAGCAAACTCAGCAAGTGGCAGAAACTCAGACCACCCCTCTTGATTATCAGTCACAAAACAACGCAAGAACTGCTCAACATCCTGGTTTTTCCTTTCTGTCTGGCCATTAGACTCAGGATGATATCCGGATGAAAACGACAAATGAACTCCCAACCTGTCACAAAAGGCGCGCCAAAAACGAGCCACAAACTGAGGTCCCATATCAGAAACAATGTCAGTAGGAACGCCATGTAGTCTGACAATTTCCTTGACAAAGGCCTTAGCGAGAGTCTTAGCGCAGGGCAGTTTGACGAAAGGAACCAAGTTTACACATCTTGCTAAAACGGTCCACGACCACCCAGATGACAGTGAAACCCTCAGAGGGGGGAAGGTCAGTAATAAAGTCCATAGCCAAATGTGTCCAAGGTGCACTAGGGACCTCCAGAGGGCAAAGCAACCCCGCAGCAGGAGTATGAGAAGACTTAGATCTAGCGCACACACAGTGCATTGACGCACCCACTTAATGACTTCCTTCTGCCATCCAGGCCACCAAAAGCTGCGACCCACAAGTCTCTTCGTCTCAGAGATTCCAGGATGACCTGCCAACCGAGAGTCATGACATTCAACAAACAAATCTCTCCTCAGGGTACCAGGCACAAACAACCTCCCATGCGGCGTGTTAGATGGGGCATTCTCCTGTGCTTTAAGAATCTCATTTTCCAACACGGAGTTCAAAACAGCAATAACAACCCCTCTTGCAAAATGTTTTCCTCCTCCTCAGTACCCACCATAGGAGAAAAGCTGCGAGACAAAGCATCAGCTTTAACATTTTTAGTACCTGGGATGTAAGTAACGGTAAAATTAAACAGTGAGAAAAACAGTGCCCACCTAACCTGACGGGCATTCAAGCGTTTGGCAGCATCAAGGTAGATCAGATTTTTATGATCGGTGAAGACTTGAACGGGAAATTCCGCTCCCTCCAAAAAATGACGCCAGTGTTCAAATGCGAGTTTAATTGCCAACAATTCCCGATTACCGATATCATAATTTAGTTCAGACTCAGAAAATTTCTTTGAAAAAAAAGCACAGGGATGTACTCCATCCGTCTTTTCCTGAGACAACACCGCGCTGACCCCCACAGAAGAAGCATCAACCTCAACCAAAAATGGTTTAGTCACATCAGGCTGCGTAAGGATGGGAGCAGAGCTGAACCTCTCCTTTAGCAACACAAAAGCCTCAATGGCCTCAGTAGTCCACTGAACCGCATCAGCACCTTTCCTGGTGAGATCGGTCAGAGGTTTGGCAATCACAGAAAATTTTTTAATGAATTTTCTATAATAATTGGCGAACCCCAAAAACCTCTGTATTGATTTCACACCAATAGGTCTAGGCCAATCCTCCACAGCTTGCACCTTCACCGGGTCCATCTCAAAACCTTCACTGGAGACAATGTAGCCCAAAAAACTAAGTCTCTGTACAGCGAACTCACATTTTTCTAGTTTGGCAAAAAGTGAATTATCACTCAGTAACTGTAATACTTCATGCACACTCCTCCAATGAGACTCCAAATCCGGTGAATAAATCAAAATATCATCCAAATACACAACCACACTTCTGCCGATCAAAGGTCTAAGGATGTCATTAATAAGATTCTGAAAAAATGCCGGAGCACTGGAAAGCCCAAAAGGCATGACCAGATTCTCAAAATGACCCAGTGGAGTGTTAAACGCAGTCTTCCATTCATCCCCCTCCTTCATGCGCAACAAATTGTATGCCCCTCGAAGATCAATTTTCGAGAACCACTTGGCCCCCATAACTGATTAAACAAATCAGGAATCAATGGCAGTGGGTAAGGATTGCGTACAGTAATCTTATTAATCTCACGAAAGTCTAGACAAGGCCGTAAACCGCCGTCCTTTTTTTTAACAAAAAAAAATCCAACCGCCACAGGAGATTTGGAAGGCCTAATGTGACCGGCGGCCAAGCTTGTCTGTATGTATTCCTCCAAAGCCTTTCTCGCAGGAATAGTCAAATTAAATAAACGACTTTTAGGAAGAGTAGCTCCAGGGACAAATTCAATTGCACAATCATATTCTCTATGAGGAGGCAATACCTGCGATTCCTTATCAGAAAAAACTTTCCAAAAATCCTGAATAGGTACAGGTAATTCCCCTTTAACTACAGCAGCAATACGCCCGTTATAACACTTGTCATAACAATTAGGACTCCAGGACTTAATTTCATTGGTAGACCAATCCAGTAACGGATTGTGCAATTTTAACCAGGGTAACCCCAATATCACCGGTGAGGGCAAATTATTCAAAACTACCAAATCCAAATTCTCTTGATGAACACCATTAATAGTAAGAGGAAATTCACAGATATGGTGAGTAACATTTTTCAAGGGAGAACCATCCACAGACACCACATTAATAGGGGAAGACAGAAGTTTGGGTTTTAATTTTAGTTTTTCCAAAAATTTCCCATCAATCACATTGAGAGTTGAACCACAATCCACAAATACCCGAAACTCCATTAATTCCTCCTCAACAGCAGTAGAAAGACACCTTTATTGTTTAAACAAGCTATACGGGCGAAACTGACCTCATTTTTTTTTCTTTATTCATTCGAAGCGCACAGTTCTTAATAAAATGCTTAGATTTGCCACAATAGAAACACAAACCTTCAGCAAATCTGCGTTCTTTTTCCCGAGAGTGAGGTGCCATTGCTCCAATTTCCATCGGCTCTGCAATGTCAGTACAGTCCCTCTCCAGACTTGGAGCTGACAAGGCAGATTTACTCTCATTAACCCTTGCACGCAGTCTCCTATCAACCCGTATGGCTAATTGCATAGCCTCTTGCAAGTTACCAGGTATAGGATAAGCAATCAGCAAATCTTTAACCCTTTCACTTAACCCTGCAAGAAATAAACTTTTCAAAGCTGAATCGTTCCACCCCACCTGAGTGGACCACCCTCGGAAGTGAGTACAATATTTTTCCACATTACCTGATCCCTGTCTCAAATGTCTCAATTCTGTCTCAGTTGATGAAACACGATCAGGATCGTCATACAATAACCCCAAAGCAGAAAAAAAACTATCCACTGATCTAAAGCATGGATCACTAGGCTGCAGAGAAAAGGCCCAGTCCTGAGGTTCTTTGCGCAAAAGTGACATTATGAACCCTATACGCTGTGATTCATCACCAGAGGATCTGGGTCTCAAACGAAAATACAACAAGCAAGCATTTTTAAAAGAAAAAAAATCTTGTTCACCAAAAAATAAATCAGGCAAACGTACCTTTGGCTCCAGAAATGTGCTCCAGAACAACTACTCACGTGTTGCTGGATTTCAGCCACCTCCAGAGAGAGACCCTGCAGGCGTTGAGCCAAATCCTGAACCGACACCATGATGGAAACAGAAAATCTTTACTTAGAGATTTTTTTTTTTTTTTTTTCAGGCTGGACTTACTGTTATGATCTGCTACAAGCACTAAGGAAAGATGGTAATTCTGCCCCTACAATAGAACTGAGCTGGATCCCTACGATGTAACGGGGAACCTGATCCTGCGACCAGACCCGCTAAAGTCCTCAGCTAGTCTGAACGAAGACCTATAGTTGCGAGGGAGGAATCCCTACAAGATCTAGGGACTGGGAGAAAAGGTGGACACCTCCTAACAGAAATTGTAGCAGGGATAATTAAACAGAAAACAAATTACTACGAGATCCTAAGATCAAGCAAAACTGACTGAGTAAGGCACCTAAGCACCCGGCTAGCTTAAGAGTAGATAATACAATGAAGTCCAGCAAAGCCAGAAGGGCGGGGCCAGACTAAATAGGGAAAAAAGGTCATGTGACCAGCAAACTGAAACAAAATCTAACAAGAGGGTTCTAACAACGACTAGCAGCGATCTGGACCAGCGAAATTAAGTTCAGCACCTCCCAATAGGTTCAGGAGTTCATCACCTCCCAGACTCAGATTGGATAACTGAGCTGTTAATCACTGCATAGATAGCTTAGTACGTACCTGCACCAGACTGGATGACTGAGCTGTCAGTCACTGTGTTCTAAGCTACCTGTGCTCAGGAAGGATGTAATGGAACTAGAGCGAGTACAAAGGAGGGCAACAAAATTAATAAAGGTGATGGGGGAACTACAATACCCAGAGAGATTAGCAAAATTCGGATTATTTAGTCTAGAAAAAATACGACTGAGTGGCGATCTAATAACCAAGTATAAGTATATAAGGGGACAATACAAATATCTCTCCGAGGGTCTGTTTACACCAAAGAAGGTGACTGTCACAAGGGGGCATTCTCTGTGTCTAGAGGAGAGAAGGTTTTTCCACCAACATAGAAGAGGATTCTTTACTGTTTGGGCAGTTAGAATCTGGAATTCCTTGCCTGAGGAGGTGGTGATGGCGAAATCAGTCGAGGGGTTCAAGAGAGGCCTGGATGTCTTCCTGGAGCATAATAATATTGTATCTTACAGTTATTAGGTTCTTTAGAAGGACGTAGATCTAGGGATTTATTCTGACGGAATATAGGCTGAACTGGATGGACAAATATCTTTTTTCGGCCTTGCTAACTATGTTACTATGTTACACTGAAATGTGGAATCATTACAGTTCCTATCGCTTCACAATGTAAATAGGATTTCCCTGGCCAACCTGTATCTTTTATACAGGCTATCATATCCCCTCCCACTGGCATGGCTAGACCATGTAAACTAATTGTTGCAGGGCATTATGGGGATGCCTATTTGGCCTAACCTAAGGTCATTAGCAAGCTCACTGAGTTTACAAGAGTATGTGAAATGGTGCTAGGCATGTAATTTTTTTGCCAATCTGCAAAGTGTTTGAATTCATGTGAAACCACGAATTTCAAGAAATTTGACTCAAATTCGATACTCCACAAATCGATCTCCTCATCGTCAATAATAAATTAGCCAAATTGGAGTACCAAACAGATAATGATTCCATTGATCAGAAGGTAGAATGGAGTATATGCTGGATTAGCAGAATATGATGGGTTGCTCGGCAGGTGTTTCATAAAGTTGGATTTACCGCTCCGGATTAACAGTGAAATCCTGTGCATGCTCTGTCGATACGTGGGCTGGTATGCAAATTGCCTCTTAAGAGAAAATGAGGACTTGAACTCTATAGCGCCACCTATTGGAAGTAGCGATCCTACAAGTCACAATCGACCCTTTAATGAGTCTTGTAATGTGACTTAGGATAAAAGCCAAATCATATCTCAATTTGCAGACACGGTGTTTAGGACTATTGGTCCTCGTCAGTGCAAAGTATGAGATCTGATTTGGCTAGGTGAGAGGCTCTGGACTTAGGTCTAAGGGGTAAGGTTCCTCCTTGTGGAGAGTGACATACCAGCTCTGGCTTGTCAAAGTAAGGAGGCTTATTCGCCGTGCAATGCTCTTCTGGGAAATTTAATATGCAAATTGCCTCTTAAGAGAAAAAGAGGACTTGAACTCTATAGTGCCACCTATTGGAAGTAGCGATCCTACAAGTCAAAATCAACCCTTTAACGAGTCTTGTAATATGAAAAACAAAAAAACTACCTGGGCCTCCAATACGGTCTATTAAGGAATAGAGATCTCCCTACTAAAATTAAGAGCGACAATTGGATCTATGTATAAGGGTCCTATAAAAACATGCATGTGCTCAGGTGTCAGTACAGCAAACTTACTTCATGGTAGCTGGGGACTGGATCGATGGAGGAGGAAGTCGTGGCTTCGTACGGATACCCTCTGGACAGCGCACGCAGGAAAGGCACAAAACAACGGTGAGGCAGGGAGCGTCCTCCCTGCAACACAGGCAGGCTTCCTGTGTGGTAATGCTGGTAGTCCGGACACTCAGCAGCGTCCTCCGGCCGAGAAGCGCCGCTGGTACGAAGCGGACAGGACGGGGGGTGGGACAGAAAAAATGGGTAAATTCAAGGCCAAATGAGTTAATATTGAGGTTAGAGATAAATGTATTAAGGTCTTCTTGTTGCCCCTCCCAAATAAACAATACATCATACCCAGCTATGTGAACTTGTATGTAGCCAAGTGGGAGGAGTCACATATTTTCCAATCCGGACACCTATATCCTGGCCTGGTTATGTGACGTAGATTCATAGATGATGTATTGTTTATTTGGGAGGGGCCACAAGAAGACCTTAATACATTTATCTCTAACCTCAATATTAACTCATTTGTCCTTGAATTTACGTCCACTGTCAGTACAAGCAGTATCAATTTCTTGGATCTGGAAATCTATGTGGAAGAGGATGCCATTCACACTAGATGCCATCGTGAAGATGTGGATGCAAACAGCTACATTGATATCAATAGCTGCCATCTCCCTATTTGGCTAACTAATATTCCAAAAGGCCAATTTACGCGGGTTAGGTGCAACTGTTCGAATATTCAGGACTATTACCAGGAAACTGAGTATTTGTCACAACAATTTGTGGAAAAAGGCTACCCCATGTCATTATTACAAAAAGACAAAAAAGAAATTGAAAAATTACCCAGGGATAACCTGGTTTATAAAATCCAACCCACTGTAACCGGTCCTCCCACTATCATGGAACAAATTCGGGATTTACCAATTGTTACTCAGTTCTACCATAATTACAAACAATTTAGGAACATAATTTACAAACACTGGTTTATCCTTCAGGGGGATTGGAAAATTGGTGAATTTCTAGCACCCCGTCCGAAATTCATTTTTAGGAAAGCCCAAACTTTGGGCAACCTGATAGCTCCCACTGTCAGAAATATCACATCTGTACCGGTGGTCACCAGCTCTAAGGGTTTTGTACCTTGTTGTACATGCTCATGCTGTATCAGAACCAATTTTTGGAAAATTAGACAAACCACGTTCCAGGATGCACACAATAAACATCTTTTCCAGATCAAGAATTCTATCTCGTGCTTTACCGCAGGGGTAATTTACATAATCCAGTGCCCTTGCAGTAAAATATATGTTGGGCACACCAAACGAAGATTCCTGGACCGCATGAGGGAACATTTTAACAACATCGAAAAAGGTTTCGGAGGCCATCCACTTTCTAGGCACTTTTTTGAACACCACAATAAATCTGTACGGGGTGTTCACTTCTGTGGTATACAGGTGGTCCACAAGAATAGGAGGGGTGGGGATTACATCAAACAAATGTCCAGGATGGAATCTCACTGGATTTTTACCCTGGATAGTCTGGCCCCCACAGGGTTAAACCAGGAGATTGAACTATATGCGTTTCCTTAAATCCGCAACGCAGACCATCTATTATGGTCAATGGCGCGTCTCATAATGCCCATTTCACTCCACTGGCTTATACCAGTGGCAGTTATATGGGCGTGACCGCAACAATGGGCAGAGTGGTATACACGCATATATATGTGTGCATATATAGAGAAGTATTTCAGCACACATTTGAGATTATTGTTTTTATTATTATCATTTTAACACATACACATAATTGTACTTACTATGTATTAAATCATTATTATATTTTTTAATAGTAATTTACTATAACACTTAGATTCGCGTTTGTCAAATTATCATTATTTTTAGGTATTTTTTGAGTAGTTACACAAAAAATTTTTTTAGGGCATAGATGTATAATTTGACACTTATATTAATAGAAATAAAGGTTATACATTTTTAACGATTTAACAGTCATTGTAATTCCTACTCCCCAAACATTTTAACATTTTTTCATTTGGGTTCTATTGTTAGTGCTTCAATATTAATTGTAGTTTCCACTTTCCAATTATATATTCTTTTAACATCGCTCTCTTTAGTTAACTCTTATATGGAGGAGGGGCGAGGGGCTTCTGTATAGATATAAGGCTGGGTTCACCACGGGTCTCTATCCCTGATGAAGAAGGTCCATGCACCTTTGAAACGCGTTGGATGATTTTTTGACCCTTCCCGCTTTCTATACCAAGGTGACGTCACCCATTTTTTCTGTCCCGCCCCCCGTCCTGTCCGCTTCGTACCAGCGGCGTCTCTCGGCCGGAGGACGCTGCTGAGTGTCCGGACTACCAGCGTTACCACACAGGAAGCCTGCCTGTGTTGCAGGGAGGACGCTCCCTGCCTCACCGTTGTTTTGTGCCTTTCCTGCGTGCGCGGTCCAGAGGGTATCTGTACGAAGCCACGACTTCCTCCTCCCTCGATCCAGTCCCCAGCTACCATGAAGTAAGTTTGCTGTACTGACACCTGAGCACATGCATGTTTTTATAGGACCCTTATACATAGATCCAATTGTCGCTCTTAATTTTAGTAGAGGGATCTCTATTCCTTAATAGACCGCATTGGAGGCGCAGGTAGTTTTTTGTTTTTCAATTTATCTGAACCGTTTTGGTTACTCTGGGGTCAGCGATAGCACAGTAGCTGGCTCAACTCCAGCAGCCTCCATAAGCACCGGATATACATCTTCAGCCCATTTATTAGTTCTCTATCCCCCCAGGTAGCGCCAGTGTATTCTGTTTATATCTCTGAGTCTTGTAATATGACTTAGGATAAAAGCCAAATCAGTATCTCAATTTGCACATTTTGGCATGCCTTTTGTCTGCAGGTGGGAAAGTAGCATTTCTTTAACTCTGGCTAAAACTGGCAAAAATGATTTTGCTTCTTAGAAATGTGTATGAGGATATATGGGAAATTTTTGGAATTGAGAGGTCCCCTTAAGTTCTTTGTTGTCACTGGTATGAGCTTTTTAATTATAGAATAATGCAGAATGTAGGTTTTGCAGTTACCGGTAGTTTCAACTGGTTATAGATCCTACACAATGTGCGGCTTTATCTATAATCAAAAAAGGCACCAGCAAGAATAAGAATCTGTGAGTTTTGCACTGTCATTTTTTTTTATATTTAAAGCTCTGCAACCCCTTATACTGAACAACAGTGAATAAAAAATAATGACTTACAAGAAACAACAGGGACCAATATAAGCCTCTTTAAGTGAATGCTAGTGGCTAACAAACTAATAGCTCAGTAACAGAATGTATGTATTCCAGCAGGTTCATTGTGTTCTTTTTCCATCTTTTACATATGCAAATAATAGTATGAAGGAAAATATCTGCATGCTGTATTTTCAGCCTCATCCATTCTGAAGCAATTTCACTTTCAGGAGAAAAAAAGATGGTTAAAGTCAGATCTCATGATGATTTTATCATTTCTTAGTTCTGTGTTGATTTTCTTTCGCTCCTTTACTTGGCACTAGGCTTAATGTCATTTAAATGCATGACAGTTTATTTGTTTGCAAATAAATCCACTGTCAGTCAGTTTTACTGACACATATTCAGCTATTGTCACATTGCTACATTATATGAATACCAGTAAAGTGCAACAAAGGCAATTTTTAAGGGAAATGACACCGGATAAATCAAACTGGATGAATTGGACCTGCACTGTGATAGGTGTGTGATTCTGCTGATAGCCAGTCTGCAGTTGCCAGATTTCGTATAATAACTTAGTCATATCGCTGGCACATTTCGAGCCCTGCGTAGCTCCTTTGCTAATGTTGTGTGATGTGGCGCTTCCTGTGTGGTAACAGGGTTATTACATCTTCAATAAGACAAATATGTCAGTCCTGTAACTATGCTGCCATGGGCAAATCCTCAAAGTGCCTTTATACCAATGTTCTTTGGGACATCTGCCAAACTGCACATTAGCACTTCCATCTCCTATATCATAGGGGCATGTTATGTTCCATGTTCTCCTTCTCTATCAATAGTGGGAAAAAGTGAGTAAAGATGGTGTGTAAGGTGTGCCTGTGGCAAGAATCTCCAATTTGCCTTATAAGCTGTACATTCCTTCACATAGTAGCAAGAATGTACTGTACATAAAAGTGTTTTTGATTTTTTTTACATTTTGTACTCTACCCCTTTGTGGAGATACAGTGTGCCAAGCTTACTTGTGCAAAATATTTTATGATTCAACTGGGTGGTTTATATCCTTGTAATTTGATCTTACTAGAATGCTGTCCAATGACAGTGACATATGTAGTCACTGTCATTGGTGTAAAAAATAGACACCCAAAGTTCTGACCGAAATTAAATACCCATTGAGGTCAGGAACTGCACCAGCGTGGTCACATCAGACTTTGTCTCACTTGACCATGTTGACTATGCCTACTGTTATGATTTGGTAGCTGAGGAGTGCAGGTAAAAAAGGCAATACACCAGAGCAGTTGGAATCTATGAGATTGCAGTACCTGACTAACCACCACAACTAGAGTCAGCCGTGGAGCGTTCCTACGTTGGTCCTAGACGCCTCGTCACAGCCTGAGAAACTAACTATACCTAAAGATAGAAAGAGGAAAGCTATCTGCCCCGGAGCAGATCCCCAAAGAACATAGAAAGCCCCCAAACATGTAATGGCGGTTAGACAAGAAGAAATACTGACACAGACAGAAAATAGTATGAGCAAACGTTGGGGCCCAAACTATCTAAATAGAAAAGGATAGGAAGGGCACTTACTGCAATCCCAAAAAACCCTGAAAAGCACCAACTTTACTAATTTCAAAAACACCTGAGATCACACGACCTCTACCACCTAAATTAGTTCTCTGGTGTAACAAAATCAAAACAGCAGCCACTGAAAAAACTGGAAAAAGCAAATGTACAAACATCAGTGGCTGAACAAAACTGAGAGGGCAAAAGCCCCCGGAGGGGACCCTGAAGGCCCCCACAGAAGTGCAGGACAAAATGCAAAAATCAAGCACAAAAGCAAAAAGAAGAAAATGTCTTATCTGTTAGCAGGAGATGCAGACACGACACAGCAGGCTACAAAGGAAACAGGAATCAAGGATTGAGACCAGAACAATTGATCACCGGCAACCCTGATGGGAAGGTGACTCCCCTATATCAGACCAGTCAGCAAAACCCGATTCTCAATCCTCACAATCTTCACTGGACAGTCCAGTACCGTTTGTAACCACCAGAGGGAGCCTCTGCTCAGAACTCATTTCAAGTCCATTCACAACAGTACCCCCCCCTTGAGGAGGGGTCACCGAACCCTCACTTGAGCAACCAGGTCGGTCAGGATGAGTTCTATGATATGCACGGATGAGTCTCCTAGCATGGATGTCCGAAGCAAACACCCAAGAATTGTCTTCCTGACCATAACCTCTCCACTTAACCAAATACTGGAGTTTCCGTCTAGAAAAACGAGGATTCAAAATTTTCTCAACCACAAACTCCATATTGCCCTCAACCAGAACAGGGTCAGGAGGCAAAGCAGTAGGAACCACTGGCTCAACAAACCTCTTCAACAAGGACTTGTGGAACACATTATGGATCTTAAATGTTCCTGGAAGAAGCAAACGAAAAGAAACAGGATTAAGAATCTCCATGATCTTATAAGGTCCAATGAACCTAGGCTTAAATTTAGGAGATGCCACTCTCATAGGAATATTTTTTGAGGACAACCAGACCAAGTCCCCCACTTTAAACCGGGGACCATCAGTCCTATGCCGGTTAGCAAACCGCTGGGCCCTCTCCTGGGAGAGGGACAACTTCTGCACTACCTGGTCCCAAATCTGTTGCATACGCTCCACAACAGAGTCAACACCTGGACAGACAGAAGCCTCCGTCTGTCCTGAAGAAAATCGAGGGTGAAACCCAGAATTACAGAAAAATGGAGACATCAAAGTGGCAGAGCTAGCCCTATTATTAAGAGCAAACTCAGCCAAAGGCAAAAAAGAGACCCAGTCATCCTGATCAGCAGACACAAAGCATCTTAGATAAGTCTCCAATGTCTGATTTGTTCTCTCAGTTTGACCATTGGTCTGAGGATGAAATGCCGAGGAGAAAGACAATTGAACACCAAGTTTAGAACAAAAGGTCCTCCAAAATCTGGAAACAAACTGGACTCCTCTGTCAGACACAATGTTCTCAGGAATGCCGTGTAAACGAACCACGTGCTGAAGGAACAAAGGTACCAATTCAGAGGAGGAAGGCAACTTAGGTAATGGCACAAGATGTATCATCTTGGAAAACCTATCACAAATCACCCAGATGACGGTCATTCTCTGAGAAACAGGAAGGTCGGAAATGAAATCCATAGAGATATGGGTCCATGGTCTCTTGGGCACAGGCAATGGCATCAACAAACCACTAGAGCGAGAGCAAGGCTTGGAGCGAGAGAAGTCCCGCAGGACTGCACAAATTCCCTGACATCACGAGACAAGGTAGGCCACCAAAAGGACCGACTAACCAAGTCTCTGGTACCAAAAATTCCGGGATGACCGGCCAATGCGGAACAATGAATCTCAGACATCACACTCTTTTTCCAGTGGTCCGGGACAAACAATTTCCCAACAGGGCAGCGCTCGGGCCTATCCTCCTGACACCCTTCCAGAGCCAGTCTCAAATTGGGCGAGATGGCGGAAAGAACTACACCCTCTTTCAAGATAACAGAAGGATCAGACAACTCAGGAGAGTCCGCAAGGAAACTCCTCGAAAGGGCATCCGCCTTAACATTCTTAGTGCCAGGAAGAAAGGAAACCACAAAATTAAAACGTGTGAAAAACAAGGCCCACCTGGCCTGTCTAGGATTAAGTCGCTTGGCAGATTCCAGATAAACCAGATTCTTATGGTCAGTAAGGACCACCACCTGATGTTTGGCTCCCTCCAGCCAATGTCTCCACTCTTCAAAAGCCCACTTCATGGCCAATAACTCCCGATTACCCACGTCATAATTACGTTCAGTAGGAGAAAATTTTCGAGAGAAAAAGGCACAAGGGTTACTTTTAGAGGTCTCTGGATCTCTTTGGGACAAAACGGCACCTGCACCAATTTCAGAGGCATCAACCTCCACCTGAAATGGCAGAGAAACATCAGGCTGCCGTAGAACAGGAGCAGAAGTGAATCTCTGCTTAAGTTCCTGAAATGCAGAGACTGCCTCAGGAGGCCAATTCACCACATCAGAACCCTTTTTGGTCAAATCAGTTAATGGTTTAACAATAACCGAGAAATTACCAATAAATTTACGATAAAAATTGGCAAAACCCAAAAATCTTTGAAGAGCCTTTAATGAAGTAGGTTGGACCCAATCACAGATGGCCTGAACCTTGACCGGGTCCATTTCAATAACAGATGGGGACAAAATAAATCCCAAAAATGAGATCCTCTGTACGCCAAAAAGACACTTTGATCCCTTCACATACAGAGAATTCTCTCTCAAAATCTGGAATACAGTTCGAACATGTTTCACATGAGAGTCCCAGTCATTGGAAAAAATCAAGATATCATCCAAATAAACAATCAGAAATTTATCCACAAAATCCCTGAAAATGTCATTCATGAAGGACTGGAAGACAGAAGGAGCATTAGTGAGCCCAAAGGGCATCACAAGGTACTCAAAATGCCCCTCAGGGGTGTTAAATGCCATCTTCCATTCATCCCCGTGCTTAATGCGAATAAGGTTATATGCCCCCCTTGAGGTCAAGCTTGGTAAACCAAGTAGCGTTTTTCACCCTGGAAAACAGGTCAGAAATCAAGGGTAACGGGTATTGATATTTCACAGTAATATTGTTCAAAAGACGATAATCAATACACGGCCTTAATGAACCATCCTTTTTGGCCACAAAGAAAAAACCGGCACCTAAGGGTGAAGAGGATGGTCTGATATGACCTTTCTCCAAAGACTCCTTGATATAAGACCGCATAGCGTCATGTTCAGGTACAGACAAGTTAAAAAGGCGACCTTTAGGGAATTTACTACCAGGCACTAATTCAATAGCGCAGTCATAGCTCCTATGGGGAGGCAAGGATGCAGATTTACTTTCGCTAAACACATCAGAAAAATCAATCAAAAAGTCAGGAACATCCTGAGCCTGGGGGGAGGCAGAAAAAACAGGAGTGTTGGTATCAACACATTGGCAGCCCCAACTGGTTACAGACACAGATTTCCAATCCAAAACAGGATTATGAGACTGTAACCAAGGGAAACCCAGCACGATAATGTCATGCAGATTATACAGAACCAAAAATTTGCAGCTCTCCTGATGATCAGGTTCAACCCTCATTATCACCTGAGTAGAGAACTGAGGTTTATTCTCAGCCAAAGGGGTAGAATCGATCCCCAGTAGGGGAATAGACTTCTGTAGGGGTATCAAGGGAAACCCACAACGTTTAGCGAAATCAAAATCCATCAGGTTAATAGCTGCTCCCGAATCAACGAAAGCCTGAGCAGAAAATGAGGACAGAGAGCATATCAGAGTAACAGTTAATAAAAACTTAGTCTGAACACTACCCAAGACAACTGAGCGTGCAAAACGTCTTCCCCGCTTAGGGCAGACTGAAATAGCATGAGAGGCATCACCACAGTAGAAACATAACCCATTGCGCTTTCGAAACTCATGACGCTGTGCCCCAGAAACCACTCTATCACACTGCATGGGTTCAGAAGCAGGTTCACAAGGCAACACTATTCCACGCATACTTCTCCGCTCACGCAAACGTCTGTCAATTTGAATCGCTAATGACATAGAATCATTGAGACCAGAGGGGACAGGGAATCCCACCATAACATCCTTTACATTATCTGACAGACCCTTCCGAAAAAGGGCTGCCAAAGCGTCGTCATTCCATTTGGTCAGGACTGCCCACCTACGGAATCTCTGACAGTATAACTCAGCGTCATCAAGCCCCTGATTTAATGCCAACAAGGCTTTTTCAGCTTGATCAATGACATTAGGCTCATCGTACAATAACCCCAAGGCCTGAAAAAATGCATCAACATCACTCAAAACAGGATCCCCAGGTGTCAGGGAAAAAGTCCAATCCTGAGGATCGCCGCGCAGGAGAGAGATGACAATTTGAACCTGCTGCGCTGCGTTCCCTGAGGACTTAGATTTTAAGGCTAAAAAACAATTTACAATTATTTTTGAAATTCAGAAACTTGGCTCGATCCCCCAAAAACAAATCTGGCATGGGAATCCTAGGTTCCACAACAGGCAACCTAGCAAGATAGGTAGCAATACTCTGAACCTCAGTGGCAAGCTGATCCACACGGCCAGACAACTGTGCAAACTCCATTGAGAGAAAAAATCCTCCCCAGCACCCAGAGATACAGAGGGAAAAAAAAAAAATGCAACAAACAGAAAAATATCTCTGACAACTCTGACAACCTTTTTTTTCTTTCACAATATTTTTCCCTTCTGTGAGTACCATATAATTTTCAGTTTAGGCCGTGATACTGTTATGATTTGGTAGCTGAGGAGTGCAGGTAAAAAAGGCAATACACCAGAGCAGTTGGAATCTATGAGATTGCAGTACCCTGACTAACCACCACAACTAGAGGCAGCCGTGGAGCGTTCCTACGTTGGTCCTAGACGCCTCGTCACAGCCTGAGAAACTAACTATACCTAAAGATAGAAAGAGGAAAGCTATCTGCCCCGGAGCAGATCCCCAAAGAACATAGAAAGCCCCCAAACATGTAATGGCGGTTAGACAAGAAGAAATACTGACACAGACAGAAAATAGTATGAGCAAACGTTGGGGCCCAAACTATCTAAATAGAAAAGGATAGGAAGGGCACTTACTGCAATCCCAAAAAACCCTGAAAAGCACCAACTTTACTAATTTCAAAAACACCTGAGATCACACGACCTCTACCACCTAAATTAGTTCTCTGGTGTAACAAAATCAAAACAGCAGCCACTGAAAAAAACTGGAAAAAGCAAATGTACAAACATCAGTGGCTGAACAAAACTGAGAGGGCAAAAGCCCCCGGAGGGGACCCTGAAGGCCCCCACAGAAGTGCAGGACAAAATGCAAAAATCAAGCACAAAAGCAAAAAGAAGAAAATGTCTTATCTGTTAGCAGGAGATGCAGACACGACACAGCAGGCTACAAAGGAAACAGGAATCAAGGATTGAGACCAGAACAATTGATCACCGGCAACCCTGATGGGAAGGGGACTCCCCTATATAAGACCAGTCAGCAACACCCGATTCCCAATCCTCACAATCTTCACTGGACAGTCCAGTACCGTTTGTAACCACCAGAGGGAGCCTCTGCTCAGAACTCATTTCAAGTCCATTCACAACAGCCTACCTAACAATTTTTGGTTCTGCGTGGTTCTCTACATGCTGCTGTCCAATGCTGGGAAAGTATTACTGCCGGCAGGGCTGTCACTAGGAATTTTGGGGCCCCTTACTAGCAAAATTTTCGGGGCCCCCTTGAGACTCCGCCCAGGCTCCACCCCAGTCCCGCCTCCACCCCTCGAACTGTCCACAGTCCCACCGCTCTCTCTTGGAAAAACTCCACTTCTCACCAACCACACATTAACAGTTCCCATCACCAGATCACACATATAGCCAGCAGCTTTTGTTTTGGCCAAAACATTTTTTAAGCCGCCACCACGACATGGTAGACTCTTTTGGCCGGGTCCTACTCTACCCTATTAAACATTTCTTAAAATATCCAATACTCTTTAGGTATATTTTTATTTATTTTTCAATTTTTAAAATGACCAATAATATCACATACAAGTGACAAATACCACCGCACCATGACCAGACACCATATTGCCACCACATAGTGACCTATAATACCACATACAAGGAACAAATACCGCCACACCATGTCCAGACCACATATTACCACCACATTGACCGAATAATCAAGGAACAAATACCACCGCACCATGTCCAGACCACATATTACCACCACATAGTGACCAAATAATAGCACATACAAGGAACAAATACCGCCACACCATGATCAGAGAACATATTACCACCACATAGTGACTGAATACTACATTACTGATCATTAATAAAAAACACAATACTAGTATCACCATAAGTGCCATTATACACAGGAGATCTGTACTTAGTATGCAGTGTCTGTGTGCAGGTAATACAGGTGATCACTTGTGACATTGTACACAGGACCGCTGTATATAGTATACAGTGTATAGTGTCAGTGTAACATACTAACTCACCAGTGACATCTCTAGGTGATGTCTTTCATCTTCATCCAGCATAGACCGCCGTCACTTCTTCCAGACAGGGCTCGTCTCTGCAGGAAATAACACAGTTATCTAGAGCTCCGCTTGCAGAACACATTAATTACTTTTTCCCAACTTCTACACTACACCACATGAAGAAAAAAAGGCAACAGTGTCACTCTGCATAGTAACAGGACCGCCTCCCCCATTTAAAACAGTATCTTCAAAAATAAAATAAATACATCACTGCAGTAATAATATCCCTTAATTAGCCCCAATGGTAATAATATCCTCCATCCTGGCCCCCGTGTGTCTCATTCTTGGCTCCAGCCATATGCTCTCCCATCCTGCCCTCATGTGATGTCACATCCTGCTCCATATGATCTCCCCATCCTGCCTCATCTGTCCCATGATCATGCCCCATCTGTCCCATGATCCTGCCCCATCTGTCAGATGATCGTGCCCCAACTGTCTCCATTGCATCCATCCTACCCCATGATCCTGCACCATCTGTCTCCATCCTGCCCCATGATCCTGCACCATATGTCTCCATTCTGCCCCATGATCTTGCACCATATGTCTCCATCCTGCCAGAATGATCCTGCACCATGTGTCTCCATCCTGCCCCAATGATCCTGCACCATCTGTCTCCATCTTGCCCCTTGATCCTGCACCATCTGTCTCCATCCTGCCCCATGTGTCTCCTTCCTGCCCCATCTGTCTCCATCCTGCCCCATGATCCTGCACCATCTGTCTCCATCCTGCCCCATATTCCTGCTCCATCTGTCTCCATCCTGCCCTATAATCCTGCCCCATCTGTCTCCATCCTGCCCCATCTGTCTTCATCCTGCCCCATCTGTCTTCATCCTGCCCCATATTCCTGCCCCATCTGTCTCCATCCTGCCTCCTTTGTCTCCAATCCTGCACCCTGTGTCTTCAATCCTGCCCCTTATCTTTCATCCTGCCCCTCTGTGTCTTTCATCCTGTCCCCATGTCTTTCATCCTGCCCCCGTGTCTTTCATTCTGCCCCGTGTCTTCAATCCTGCCCCTTGTCTTTCATCCTGCCCCGGGTCTTTCATCCTGCCCCGTGTCTTCAATCCTGCCCCCTGTCTTCAATCCTGCCCCTTGTCTTCAATCCTGCCCCTTGTCTTCAATCCTGCCCCTTGTCTTTCATCCTGTCCCCGTGTCTTTTATCCAATCACTGTGTCTTTCATCCTGCCCCCCTGTCTTTCATCCTGCCCCCCTGTCTTTCATCCTGCCGCGTGTCTTTCATCCTGTCCCCGTGTCTATCATTCTGCCCCGTTTCCTTTATTCTGCCCTTGAATCTTTCATTCTGCCCCCTTGTCTTTCATTCTGCCCCGTGTCTTTCATCCTGCCCCCATGTCTTTCATTCTGCCCCAGTGTCTCAAATCCTTCCGGCTTGCCGCTTTCAATAATAAATAATAAAAAATAAAAGCAAAAAGAAACCCCTTTCTCCTTACCTTGTCGATCTCCTGCGTGAGCGATCT
Organism: Oophaga sylvatica; assembly: GCA_033576555.1. Lineage (NCBI taxonomy): Eukaryota > Metazoa > Chordata > Amphibia > Anura > Dendrobatidae > Oophaga > Oophaga sylvatica. Next base: position 99,888,213 of record JARQOD010000006.1, read on the forward strand.
TCCCTCCAGGCTGAAAGTGCTCACTCGCCGGCGAATGACAATGACGTCAGACGCCGGTGACGTGCGCGCTGACGTCAGCTGCCAGCCTCCGCACGGCAATAGAGTAACTGAACCTG